>JAPEUS010000010.1:0-600000 GCA_027946355.1 Collariella sp. IMI 366227
CCACGTCGATTTCAAATGCATCTTGCAACACAACAAAGAATCTAGAATAGAAGCAAACTATATCAATCTGTTTGCTATTTACACGGGCAGTCCTGGCGGTGTGCTCAGTTGAATTACAGAGACTGCACCTCGGTGGTGCGCGTTTTCGTACGATTGGCTCGAAAAACCGCTTCGACAGCTGTTACCTCCCCTTGATCCTCCACACAAGCTTCCTGGGCCTTTGGGGCCTTTGGAGTCTTTGCCTTTGGGGCCTTCCGATGCTCTGAGGTAGCCACCCTCTCAATTGTCATGGAACCCCTGTTTGGATGAATGCTCGACGGTTTGACGTCGTTGCTTTTGTCGAGTGTTCTCGGCTCGGAGCCGCGAGTTCTCTTCTTGTAAGAGAGTGGCGTTATGCATGGCCATCTGGCACCTTTGACAATCTTTGTAGATTCCTGTCTGTTGGGCTTGTTGCATTTGCACGTTGCCTCTGCCTCTGGAGGTGGTCAAGCTCAATAACATTTGATGTGTCTTGAGCGGAAGTGTCGAGTTTGGTTGAACAGGTGGAGGTAGGGGGCTTGGTGTTCGTACTCTGACTCGGAGCCGAGCAAGCACTTGACTTGGATCGAATGGAACAAGCCCTGTTGCTTTGAAGCCACTTTTGATGTTTGTCGAGGTGAAAGTCTTAGTATGGGCCTCGAGGAGGAGTTCAAGGAAGAGTGGTTTATCGATGTGGTGGATGCCAACGGCATCTTTCCTCTGACCAAGTCGCCGTATACCCGCTTAAGGACCGAGAAGCAACTAACATCGAGGCTGGTGAAGGTGTGACGAATGTGGTGGCATACACTGATAAGGATCGAGTTCTCTTTGCAGAAGTTGTCGAACTCTGGTGTCATATGGCTCCCGTGGCCATCGAGAATCAAGAGGCGGTACCGGCCAACTGTTCGGCTTCGAGTTTGCGGTTCAAACACTCGCTGAAGCCACTCGAGAGTAAGCTCATCGGTCGTCCATCCATTCTCACTGACTGCAATCCTCAAGTAGGTGGCAATGGTGAGTCTTGGTACCATGTCGAGATGTGAAGCTTGCCCTCAAAGATGATCATTGGGTCAAGGACCCAGCCGGTGGTGTTGATGCACTGGATGACAGTTGCCCACTCCCGATTCCCAGGCTGAACAACAACAGGTCGGTTTCGCCGATCAGATCGAGTGACAACCTTTGCCGTGCGCACTCCCATTTGGAACCCGGTCCTAACCATCGAAGTTGTAGATATCGCAATCGAGGATACCCTTTGACTCAATAGTGTTTTGCACTCTGTTGAAACCACTCCGACACTTTCTCAGGGTCCTCACACAAGGCTCGTTGGTAGTCGTACTTCCGGAGGTATCTTGACTTCAAATCCAGGTGTCGGTTTAAGAATCGGCATGCCCAATTCTCTCCGACAGTGTTCATCGTATCTGCCACTGCTGCAACTGACGCGTCAAGCAAGACCAGGCTTCCACGCTCACGGAGAAGAAGGTCGGCTATCTGTCGAATATACCCGATTGTCGGTGACATGCCCCGGTCATCGAGTGACTTGACCCACTGAACCAATGCAGCTTCTTCCGTTTCTCGAAGTTTCCGAGAAGAAATTTGAGATTGGGGACGCGTCCCGCGACGCGTCCCCGCAAGGTGGCGTACGGCACGTCGCATCTGCAGCCTTGAGAATGGTTCGGATTTGGCCAGAACGTAGGCCTCGACGGCGAATTGGATCCTCTCTTCATGCTGCAAAGGCAGAGGCATACTGTGGTGGGTGCGTCACAACGTGGTGGGGTGCGGGGCGAAAAGTGGTAATTTTGACTCTGTTGCTGTCTCACTTCGGGCACATCATATACGATTTCTTTTAATTTCTTATTTTTTTTATTACAAAATTAAGGGACCAACAATTGCTAAGAGTAAAAGGAAGTCCGAAATTTTACGAACTCCTCGGTCTCTTCGTGGATGAGTAAGAGAGAGTCGCTTCGGTGTTTGGAGACATTTTATCTTCTACTCTTCAATTTCTAAATTCTGTTCTTTTTCCTTTATTTTTCACCCTTTGTCTCTTGTTTTATTCTTTTCCCGCTGTTCCTCGTCCCTTTACTTCTGCCCTTTCCGTTTCCATCCCCCTGCATCTGCTTTTCTCAATTCTCAAGTCGGCGAATCAACGTCCCATCCGTGGCTGAGAAGACACAATCACTTCGAAAGCAGACTTAGAAACAGGTTCCTGGGTTCCGCTCATCGCCAACCCGCCGCAGAGTGTGGGGGCCGCCTTACGTTCAGCTTTTTTTTGGTTGATCTGTGTAGCCGCGTGACCCAAGAAACCGGTACAACTTGGAAGCTGCTGGCGAGATCGTTGCCTTTATGGGAATATCCGCCAGCTTTGACGTCTTTTGACGCCGCCACAGGCCTGCTATTTGGGCTTGGCCGACCCCGGGTTTGTTTCCGTCGAGCCCGATTGTTCGGTTGCAGCCATCGCTAGTTTCACGCCAAAAAGATGATGAGACAAGGTCGAGGTACTGATACATTTCTCTATGCCGAGAACAGAAATCTTCTGGCGGCCTTCTGGAAGCAGCGCTTGACGAGCTGAACAACAGCCTCGCGGATGGAGGAGCTCCGAGACGCATCTGGCATAGCTAACGACGCCCACGAACCAGGGTCTCATAGCGTCTGCACTCATTCCCTGTTGACGGAAACCAGGTCTAACATCCTAGGTTGTGTCCTACAGAAGATCGGTTTATGCTGATTTACGTATCCTCTTCACTGAATCGTCTGAAGAGAACATCCCCTACTTTTGCTCTGCTGAGTGGCATCATCCATCACAATATGCCGCTGGCATCTTCCGCAGAATCGCTGATGTCCCACGGCACGTCCCTCGGGCCGGGTCGGTTGACGATCTTCCCTCTTCCTAGTCAAATAACCCAGCGCGACAAGCCTTCCATGGATCTGTCGATGGGGGAACTGAGTCGGCAATGCCGAGTCACTAGCAAGTGCCGTCAACGCCCAAGTAACCTTGCAACCCCAGCATTCCACCTCACGGGAGTCTGTCGCTGCCGAGCTTCCTCGCCGGGACGTCCATCGCCGAGGTTCTGGTTGACGAAATGAGCCAAGAACATGCCGTCGCGGGGACACCAGGGTCCCCATCGACAGCAATCCCTTCCAGCACTGTTTCCAGAAGGTCAACAGAAGCTCGCCAACGGCAAAGACCTTCCCAGAAGGTTGCCATTTCCCGCTTGGGCAAGTCACAGGCTCAGAAGTGGGATGCGATTGGTGGGTTACAAGCGAGGGCTTCCTGGTCAGGGGTGAGTTCGTCCGTGGGTCAACGTCCTCTCCGTTTTTGAGGTTCAGCTCGTCAATGGAGAATAAATTTATTGTGAATTTAATTGACTTTATTCTCTGAAAGATCGAGTAAACAATTCTTTCACGGGACGGCTTATCTGCCCCCGCTGCGCGGAACCAAGCTCATGCAGCAACGTTTCAACCACAAGACGCTCGACGTCACCTCCCCTGACGAGATGGTGTTCCAAACCCCCTGGGCCCTCTATTTTCTAGGGCACGTGGGAAGCTTCCCACGTCACTGAGCAACCACACCCAAACCGTCCTCCAACATCTCGAAAACACGGGACCGTCTCAAGGACATCCCGCATCCCACCGTGCCCATCACAACATCAAGCTTTCCCAAGACACCCAAGAAACCATTTTCGGCCGATGCACATCCCCAAAGACACACCCCAACCCTGTTCCAAACCAACTCTGCAGGATCGCAACGCAGATCACCCCAGAGCTACAAGTACCCCACGATCAACCCCCCATGGTGCCACAACCAACTGTTAGATGTCGATCGCCCGAAACCCACGCGACCCATCCTCTGACGTCGTTGCCCCGACTGATCGGGCGGCATTTCTCTGAAACAAGTCCACTTTTGGAGTTTCGATGTGAGATTCGTTTCTTCTTCCGGCAAAGATGTTCGAAAGATGGTGCGCTGTGCCCGAGTCAGCGGGCCAGGATGACGAAAAGAGGTTTTCGCCTTGGCTGGGGATAAAGAAGATCATGGACGACCGCAGCGTCGATCCGGGGTTGGGAAGGGTACTTGAGTCTTTTTTTTTTAAAAAAAATCAAAAAATCAGGATGTAGCGATAACATTGGGGGGTTGGTCGCTTTTGTGCTACAACGGGAGGGTGATCGTCCCCAGGGATGTGGGAAGCTTGATGCTGCAAGTCATTAGATCGCGGATGGCGCCACCATGCCTACTTAACTGCGACTCCGTTAGTCAAGACACAGTGGATGTTGGCCTGGCTTGTCAACACGGTTGGCTGACTCGTACAAATTGCTACAGCTCATTCTCATCAGCTGTTGCTGGCATCGAGAGGAACAAAAGAAGCAGTCCAAATGCTAGGAAAACTTTGCCCGAGCAGCTAGGCACCGGCAAGCAGTGTGCGGCCAAAGGGAAGTGCGGACAGAGACTGATCCAGTATAGTGGTCCACAACGAGCACGGCAAGTCCATGTACTTATGTTAGCTAAATTGCTTTCCAGACCCCCCCCTTTTTTTGTTTATCTTCTTCTTTCGTTTCCTCTTGCCTTTCTTCTTTCTTCTTTCTTTCTTTTTCTATCCCATTTTGACCCTCATTTTCTCTCACCTTTCTCTCTCACTTTCTCTCCCATCTTGTCTTTCACGTAATAGACAAATTAAGTAAATCGACCACACAAAATCATTAAGTATTAAACTTGCCTGCTTGAGAAAAGAGAAATGACAAAACGACAAATTGACAAACCCCTTTCCATCCTCCCCGTTCCTCCCGGCTCCTCTCAATCTCCTCTCTTCTTTACCTACTGCCAATCCTGCCTCCTCCCCAACGCCTCATCCTTCGCGCCCGCCCTCCACTCAAACATCCCCACATTCACCAACCCCTCCAACGCCTCCATAACCCACGCCTGACAATTCCAAGTCTTTTGCTCTCATTATCCACGGGCGTAGCCTGAATTAGAGCAATTGCCGTGTCATGGTTATCAGCACTAATAGTGCCGGCATCAATGGACGCCTCGTGGCGCACCGAGCGCTGCGGCTGCTTGCCGTAGATGGGCTTGGCGACGTAGTAGCCGATGCCGTGCTTGTCGTCCTCGACCTGGAGGATCACGTCGCCGTGGGTCGGGCTGTTGAGGAAAATGGCCCAGTGGTTGGGGTCGCGGTTGTCGAGGACTCTGTAGATTGCGATGTAGGCGGTGGTGGCCATTTCCTCTGAGGATGGTGGGTCGTGGTTTTTGATGGTGGGGGGTTGGGAGGATGGCGATGGTAATTGTGGTTGGCTTTGGGGGATCAGGGGCCATAATGGGGAGGGCTTATATCTACTCTTTTGTGTTGAACTGGTGAGTTGCAGGGTCGGGCCATGGAAGGCATTGTGATCACCAAACTGCAAGGCTTCGAATTCACAGAGATGGCTGCATCGAGGTGTTGTGATGCTGAACATGTTCAGCAGGTCAGGGGAGGCCATGACGCCCCCGAATTGCAAGTGGCTCTCGTGGGCAGCATTACCATGAGTTCCGAAGCTGGGTGTATGTAAGATTGTCCCAGACGAGCAGTCAGCCAGCCACCAAATACAACACCAAAGCTCAGCTTGATGGACCGGTCTGTCTCCTTGGGGGTTGTAATCCAATTTGGGGGTGCAAGTGGCTGGCTCTGAGTGCGGTGCTGCCGGGCGGATGTTCAATCATTGGCCGTGAGGCAGATCTTGATGCAGCCCAGAGAACATGTCAACTAGAGGGGGGACTTAGAGGGTGTGGGAAAGGAGGGGAAGGGAACATGCATGATCAGCAAATGTGAAAGAGCGCATCGCGCGGCTGAACACTATCATGCTTCAATTCGCTAGAATCTTTTTCTGTACAGTAAAAAAGAAAGAAAGAGAAAATAAGAGAAAAATGAAAGAATAAAGGAATAAAAGACAGAGAAAGGAGAGGAGAGGAAAAGGAGAAAGAGAAAGAAAGAAGAATGACAAAAAAGAACGAACTGAGAATAGAAGCGAGGCCACTCCAGTGGCAATACGCATGGTCATGACCATCAAACCTCCAGGCCCATCAACACTCATCCAAGCCAACGAGCAAGAAGGGAATCAACCGACAACTCCACGGGCCATGTCCCAATCGCCTCTGTCGGAAGATACTCGAGCCAGCTAACCATCTTTCCTCGCATACCAATTGTTGAGAACGCCTTGACAAATTCCCAGTACTCGGGATACCACCCACTCGTTTCCCAATCAATGAGCGCGGTTACCCGAAGCTTCTCTTCCCCTCCCCGGCCAGTGTCTTCCTCCTCACCCCCCTCCCATGCCACCATGATATTCCTGGGATGGATGTCGCCATGGGTCATGACCAACCGATGATTGTCTCGCATCGCGGACCGGATCATCCTAATCCACGGAGTAACGGTCCTGCCGCTGTGGTGGCAGAGGAAGTCGTTGAACTGAGCCTCGGTTTGGATTGGGACTGTGTTTGTGCGCTGCTCTCTCCTGTTGTCTCTGCAGATTGCCGATGCAAAACTGCCAAACTTTTGCGGACCATCTCGGTCCAGGTTGGGCGGGTTGGGTGCGTTGCGCAGTGCTTGTAAGATGGTGTTGAGCTGCGCTTGTATTGACAATTTGTTCTCGACGGAGAGATCAGGCCACAGCGATTCGAGCTCAACGCCTTCGGCTCGGGACATAAAGAAATATGTCCTCTTCATGACCGTAAACACCCCAAGACATGCTGGGGCTGGGACTGCTGGCACGTGGGTGTTGATGTAGTTCAGATTCATGATCTCGTCGGGGTCGAGCGAGGTTCCAATTTTGACAACTTCAGTCGGGCTGAGGCCCACAACCGCAGTTCCGTGCAACTCCCACAGAATCTCCCCTTTCTCGATGGCCTTGTTGATTCCCAAGACTAAGTCGGCTGCGAGCTGCAAAGCTTCCTCTGGTAAGATATCTGGCATTTCGGCCACTTCCACGATTCTCTTTGTAAGGGGATGGATAATCTGAATCGGCCCGTCGATGAGGAAGGCGCCCATTTTAGGCTGTGGATCAGAGCTCTTCTCAGGCGTCCTCTCAGGCACGCTGTCTTGACTCTTTGCTGCGATCTTTCTCCGGGCTGACTGCTCGAGGTTGCGCCGAAGTTGCGGATATGCATCTGCCTGCTGCTTCAAGATGTGCTCCAAGTTGGCGGCAGAATTGTCCTTGAGCTTTGCGGAGAACCGACTGAGGGTGACATTGTTGGCCAAGGCCTGTGCCTTCTCAACTTCCCGGTCCACAGAATGATCCAAATTAACTTGGCGTTTTTGCTGGTGTGGCGTCGCCCCCCATGTTGAGGAGTATCGAGTGGTGATTGTTGGGAATGTGACCTCGAAGGGGTTGTGCACAGTGGGAAACTGTTTCTGTGTCAGACTAGAGGAAGAGCTCCGTTGTTCAGGTGATGCGGATTCGATGTTTACCAGTTTCCCCGAGTTACTGATTTAACCCTCAAAAAAGTGGGAAGATGCAAAGTTGGGCAATCGAGAAACAGCTACAGCTCTCACCTGGCAACTGATGTGAGAAGGAAGAAGGCACAGCTGAACTTCTGTGGGTTGAGTTTAGCTGTAAGTGTGCCAAGACGCCAAGCCTGCCGGTTCGGGCCGCGGTCCACTCAGACCCCACCACGCCCTTTGCTCCCTCCAGCGCCTGCATTCGAGCTGAACAAACTCCAGACATGCTCCCCATGGAAAAAAAGAACAAGAGCAACATAGCAATCAAAAGTTGTCAATCTTACCGCCCTTTTTACGTGCTTTCTGGGTCATTGTGAAAGCGGATTACGTTTTTGGAACCTCATAGCTTGCAGGCTGTGGGCTTCTTGGCCCATCGTCCTCTCTTTCTCCTAACAGCTTGAAACATCACCATTGTCCGTCTCTGGTGCTCTCCATCCCGCGCTTTCCCAACCGTATTCCCACTTTCCCAAATATTCCTTATAGATATCACCTAGTTTTTGCTTCAACCACAACTCATATGTTGAAACGCTCAACCTCCACCACAAAAACTTCGCACCCTTCAAAAACACCATCACCTTTAGCAATGAGTCCCAACTCCCCCCTCCCCAGCACGAGCCAGTTCGGTCCAGTCCACGTTATCGAGCCCCAGTCCCAGCACATCTACACCATTATCCTCCTCCACGGCCGGGGCAGCACAGGCCCCGAATTCGCCTCCGAGCTCTTCGAAGCCAAACTCTCCAACGACCAAACCCTCCCAGAACACCTCCCCACCGTCCGCTGGGTCTTTCCCCTCGTCCCGCGAGCTCTGGAGTACCGCCTTCCAGGAGGAAATGCCTGCTTGGTTTGAAGCCCACTCCCTAACCGACCCCACGACGAGGCAGGACTTGCAAATGGAAGGGATCCGAGAGGCGGTAAGGTATTTGAGAGGGGTAGTGGATGAGGAGGTTGGGAAGGTGGGGGAGAGGGGAGAGGGTTGTTCTTGGGGAGTTATCAGGGGGCGGTGGGGCTGTGGACGTTGCTTTGTGATGCGGGGGAGAGGCCGGGAGACGGCTTGGGGGTTTTGGGGGCGAGTACGTGGTTGCCGTTTGCGGAGGGGTTAGAGAGGTATCTTGGGGAGAGGGAGAGGGGCGAGGAAGGGGCTGCTAGGGACGGTGTTAAAACTAGGGCTGGGGGGGCGTTTGTTGAGAGCATGGCTGCTGGCACGAAGCGCGTGTTGACTGAGCAAGGAGGTTCTGAGGCCGGCCTGCTTTCCATTCCCGTTTTCCTCGGACATGGCACGGATGATGCGTATGTGGACATTGAGCTTGGGCGGCAGGCGGCACAGGTAGTCGGCAAGATTGGACTGAGGGTTAAATGGAGGGAATACACCGGCGCGGATCAGGAGGGCCATTGGCTCAAGGAGCCGGAGGAGTTCGACGATATGGCTTCTTTCATCGCATCGTCTTTTGCCCTGAACTAGGGAATACAAATCTTGTAGTCATACTCAGTTCCGGGGCATTTCCCAACGGCTACGCTAGTGAGCTCCCCTCCGTTAACAGCACTTGCCATGATATATTCTTCTCTCTGTCACGGATAAATTCAACATCCAACACACACCCCAAGGTAAGGCAAGACATCACCAACCCTCACCGAGCCCAAGCCCAAGCCCAGCCCAACGCACACCTTCGCCATCCCTCAAGGGACGTCATGCTGACGGTTGGGCACAGCCAACAAACGACACAACTGGAATATTGCTGACTGACTTAAGCACTAGAGCAGGTGACGAGGCTGAGAATTGAATGTAACCATGCATGCCAATTGGCAGACAGACAGGGTGAAGGTAAGGTGAGTAAGTACGCTGTCAGTCTGGTCAGGAGGGCAGTGCCCTGAGTGCTGAGGGATGTTCGATTGGTAATGGGAGTATCAAACCGGCCGGTGCTAGGCCAGGCTATTGGGCCGGGGATCATGCAACTTCAGGTGGTGGATGAGCTCATGAAAGTGCACTTTGTGTATGTAGGGGGTTGCCAGACGCGTGAAATCAGCATCACCGAATCACCAAGAGTCACGACGCGGCCACACCAGCAAGCAAGTGTTTTTGCCACGTCAGTTAAGAGATAGGCACGGCGCGCCGGCGAGATTCTGCGCGGCTGGGGGGGCTGCGGAGCGCCGCCTCACCGGTTGGGCGGCCGGGCTCCAATCCGGTGCGCGGGCGCAGGCGTCTGATGACCGTGGGGTGGGATGCTTTTGTTGGAGGTCGTCACATCTCAGGTCAGGCATCTTGGGGATTGCGGTTGGTAGTTTTGGACTCGAGGGTTGAGAGATCAGGGAGTCTGCCCGTCCGCGCATCGTCGTCGCCCGACTTTGGGGGTAACGGCGGTTGTTCTCATGAGCACCGTTGCAGGCAGGGGAGGTTCGGAGGAAGGGGATGGATTGGGAAGATGAAAAGGGGGGCAATGAGCGTGGTTGGCGTTTTGGCGATGGGGTTCCCTGATTCTGCGAGTCTCTTGACATGTTTGGATCTCCAATAACAATGGCATTGACACGGACAAGAAGGCGGTGAAGGTCCCAGCTCCGGGGCTGACCTGTGGGATGGAGGGGCCCTCGGCGCGGGTGGTCTTCCTCACCTGCGGAGGGTTGATGAGCTGGCAGTCTGGGCTCGGTGCCAGATGACCAGCATTTTGATGCAGGCTGCGTCTGTGGCTGTCGCGGAGCACACCCTCGGCGCTTGTGAGGCATTCAAAAGAGTGACTGGGTTGGGTTGGGGAAGGGGCGGGACGGAGAGAAAGGCGGGACGCCCAACCGGGTGGGAGTGGTGCTTGTGCCTGCCATGTGACGGTGGGGTCGAGTCACTGCCACTGCTGCATCGAAACATGTCCAGCTCTGTAACGTGGTATCAGAGGAATTGATGGGGCCTTCTTTTTGGGATTATTTTTCTTTAATTTCTCATTTACTCTGTAAATCTATTTCATGCCACTCAGGACAAACACTTCCCTCGATATCCCCGGGTCCGACCTCCACGATTGGTGCGGGCCCGGGGCAGCCACATTTGTGGCGCTTACATGGCATTTGCAGAGAGACACCATAGACAGTGGCCTTTGGAGGATAAATACTCCGAACATGGCCATAAAAACCCCCTTCTGGGATATTTCTGTCATGGTTTACCCGTCCCGCACCCTCCAAGTGCTCTCAAGACGGCATAAGACACGACGACGGCACACAGGGCCGAATGCGATCGTCCGAGGTGTCAGCTGGATCTGAAGAAAGGTCGAGAAGCAAACCACGGTGTAAGACATCAGGGTCCTGGTGTGGGTGGTGATGTCCTGTTTATTGTCTCAGGAAGCAAACACATTGGTTCCGAATTGGGTGTGCGGTTGAGGGGTGCCCGAAACGGCGACGTCTGGTGACGACCTCAAGAAAACCAAAAAAAAAAATTAAAAATTTAAACAATTTAATCCAACATTTTCCTCACTATATCCTCCCCCTTTCAAACGGCAACCAAACCGTATCACCCGCCGAGAAACGGATCTTCATCACGATCGTGTAACCCCCAAACTCCACGTTCCATTCCCCAGCCTCAGCCCGGCGCTTCACCTCAAGCAGGGGCGAGGCGGTGCAACTCAGCCATACCATCTCTGTCCTAACCTCCCAGGCAGCAAACAACCCCCGAATAGTCACGAGAACACCAACCCCAACTTGAAACACCCCAACCACGACCGAAATAGCCCCCTGAGCCGCATTCAGCAGCGACTTCACCACCATGATATCATCGTCATCTTCACCACTGCAGCCAAATATGGAAGTTTCCCAACCTCCTCCTTCATCCCAAAATTATACCTCATACCATCATCACCAACCAAGATCCAAACCCCACAAACCTACCACAATCCCAAACCCAAACCCAGCCCCAACCCCAACACCGCCCCAAAACCCCCACGCTGCCATCAAGTCACACTAAAAGCAGCCCATACCAGCACTCTGAACCGTCACACCAACACCTAATTGTGTAATCCCCCCCCTTTCTTTTGCATTCCCATTTCCATTCCAATTCCCACACCAAGTTCCCACCGGCCGGCCGGAAAGCAGCCCGCATGGCAATCTCTCCCTGTGTGTGCGTGCGTGTGTTGCCCTCGTGACTGCCACAGAATTGTACAAGGGGCATGCGGCGGCCAGAAGTTTCACACAAAGAAGAAGACAAGGATTCACACAAAGAAATATATCTGGATGAATATGCTTGCTTACGTATGCACCTTTGGATGTTGTGTTTGGATGTTGTGTGAGTGTGACAATGTTTTGGGATATTATGCCGGGTAAATGAGGACAGGGAAGGAGGGCCAATAAGAGAAGAAAAGAAGGAGGAGGTGAGGGGGGATGGGGGAAGTGAAATGTAAGGGAAGAAAACAGGAAGGAAGAAAACCAGGATGGAAGGAAGACAGTAGGTAAGAAGCCAAAAGGGAAGACATCTCAAGGGAAGGAACTGATGAGGGAAACGGATATGAGATTAAACTGTAGCTTGCTGCCTATTCTCAAGGACCCGTCGAAGGAGAGATAACAACTGCCAACATGTATGCAGTGACTCAGGGAAGCATGCTCGGATCTGGAGTGACTACATTTCAAGGTCCAGCTGCTGTTAGTAATGTAATTAACTATCTTGTGTCTCGAACTCCTTCTCCAACAACGTCACTATGTTGCTGGTTGGAAGGGATATTATCGGAGTCAGAGAAAAGGTGTTTGACTGATGAACCACCAAGTCCTGTCACAGCACGAGCCCTGGGGCAATTCTTCGTAGAAAGAGTCAGCCAGAGACATCCCACTCACCTCTTTCACACCGCCTCAGCACCAAAACATTTTCATACAAATAAACCATCAAGCTCAATAATTCCAAACTCATTATCATAGCCGCTACCTTCCACTTCACTAACCATCCCCCCAAACCCTCACCAACCCCATCCCACCCACCCGCTCTTGATAAACCACGCCCGCTATAACCCCCTCCATCCATCCGCCCACCATCTCAACTCATCTCCCACCTCCCTCCATCCTTTTCTCAAATCCCCTCTCACCCGGCTGCACAGGCGGCTCAAACCTCAAAAGCCTCCCCAGCCCCTCTTCAACATCTTCCTCGTTCCGTCTTTCTTCTTCTCCTCCTTCTCCCCTTTCTTCCTCCCCTCCCTTCCCCCTCCCTTCCTACTCTCCCATTCATCCCCCCATCATACTCACCCCCATTCTCTCCCAAGCGAGACTCCTACTCCCCTGGGAATTATACCCCACCAACGGCATGTGCATCAGCAAACGGATTCTCTTCATCATCCTCCTCCTCTTCCTCCTGTTCCTCTTCAGAATCATGCAGTTGCTGTGGAGGAGGTGGTGGTGAGATTGGAAAGGCCTGCAGCATCGAGGGCTTTGTTGCTGCCGAGGGACGCGGCGGGGGTGCGGGACGGGGAGGCTGCGGGGGTGGGGAGTCGGCGGTGGGGAAAGGGCTTTTTCTGTGGCCACTTTTGGGGGTTAGTATGTCCTTGGGGGTGAGGGATGGGGTGGGAGGGGATGGGAAATAGGAAAGGGGGAGGAGGTTGTGGGGAGGGACGTACTGCGATACAAATGCGCTTGCTCAGCCAGCTCGTCATCACTATCGCTGTCTGCGTCGATAGATCGATCGAGTTGCTCAAACGTCATCAGGGCCGTGACCAGCTCGTCGTTGGCATGCAGCAAGCTGCCGAGGTACTCTTCGGCGCCGGGTTGATGGATCTAGTACACGCAGTCAGTCAACACACCACCCCAACACAGCCACTTCCCCAGACTACTTACATAGCGCAAGATCTTCCTCCGCAGCTGCTTGCACGCCTCGAACCGCTGCACAGCAAGCTGATTGTCCGAGATGCGCTCGCGCTCGCGGTTGATGCTCTGCAAGGTGTTGACCAGATTGGTCGCGGCAATGGAGGCCTCAGCAATGTAGCTCTTGATTTGTCCCCGCTCGGCCTCGAGGTTGAAGGGCTTGGATTTCTTGGACTTTTTGTCTTTCTTCTTGTCTTTGGAGCTGTAGCCGAAGGATTGAATCGTACTGGTCACCGGTGGGTTGGTCAGGGCGCTGGTCAGGGAGCTTTGCCGATTGTGCGAGGGTGGGTTGGTCAGGGAGCCTGCTCTGGAGTGGCCGGATGTCCTGGACGGGCCCGCCGTGCCTGGTCTGTCCTCTTCCTCATCCGCGCTGAAAGGGTTCGCTGTCTCCTTGACGACCTTCGATTCCTCCTTGGTGACGACGTGCTTTCGCTTTGGGAGTTCCTAGTGACAATGAGCCATGTAAACCAACACAAAAGAGCCTCCAACCAACTTACATTGTACAAACTACACACCCTCTCCATCCCCCGTATTCCCTTATAATCCGCCGCCCACGTCCTAAACAAAACCTTGCACCTCTTCTTCACTTCCGGGTCGGAGAGCTCAGCCGTGCCGCAGAAGCGAAGGCGCTCAAGGAGGGCCTCGTCGGCAAACGTGCGCTGGAAGTGGGTGCCGCCATTCTGGATCAGGCCGTCAAGCAGCGTCAGGGCGCGCAGCTGGCGGTGCAGATTGCCGTACTTGAGCTTCTTCCTGATGGCGCGGGAGGCCTCAGTGGGGCCGGTGGCCTGCAGCTGGACGACGTCGACGAGGTCGGGGAGCCCGCTGAGGTCGTCGACAGGGATGGCCTCGCTCGTCAGCCGCTCAATGTTGACGGTAACCGCGGAGTAGGGTTTTTTCTGAAAGGGTTTAGTATACCTATGCTCAAGGACTGTAGGGAAAAGATGTACCTGAGAGAACATGGCGTCCAAATTGTCCTGACCTGTCCACCCAATGGGCTTTTTGATGATGCTTCACCAGATAGGATTGGCGAGATAACTAGGTGCTGATGAAGGTCGCAAAAAAAACGGAGGGTTTGATGGTTCGCCCGCAGCCTTGGTAAGATGCAAACAGTCGGATGGATGTCACTTCAAAAGTGCTGGTGACATAGACTAGGAAGCTCTGTGTGATGAATCCGCGGGATTTGGATGAGGCAGCGGTAGGATAGAGCTGTCGGTGAACGGTTGGAGAACGATGCCAGAGAGATCATAGATACTCCCCAACCACCCTCTAGAAAAAACTAGGTTCGGATCTTTCGAGGTCAACGAAGCTCGGGTAGGCGCGTGCTTCCGATGGGATGGATGTCGGACAGTGAGCGAGTTGGTGGTGCCAGTGCCGGGCGATAAGATAAGCCCTGTGACCGCGGGGTAGTTGGAGCGCTGAGTGTGACCACCAGGGAGTGATCTGTCGAGAATGAAACCGCGCGGTCTTCAGGGACAAAGTAGAGTGTCAGCCCTCGTGAGATTCAAAATTACAGAAAAACAAAGAGAAAGCCGGGATTTCCTGAGAAAGATGGCAGCGATCTGGCATCACTGCCGCCGATCAAGGCAGCTGCCCCTGCCCCGCGGCCCCACCCGCCTCCACCTCGTTTCTTGGGATCGCCATGGACGTCCAAGCTGGGCATGAAACACAACACCTGATTCCTCGGCACGCGCATGGGCAGAGGGTCGCGCTGAGACAAAAGGTGTCAGACTGGGGAGCAAGAGGTTCAAAGCAAAAGCCATTTTCCATATCCCAGCTCTTATAGAGCGTCTAGCAACCAGCAAAAGTATCATGTCCTCGCTGAGCAGCGAAGACCATACATCACAAAGCCAAAACCCGACACCCTAAGCCACCCATCCGTCCACAACCCCAGACAACAGCAGTGCTCAACGCAGGTACGTCGCCGGATGCGGCGCCCTCTCCTTGATTCCCAGCTTGGCCTGCAAAAAGCCCCTGTTGTGCTGGTCCTTCCACTCCGTCTTCTTGCCCTTGTTGACCACGGCCCTGACCTCCCTGCTGTCCATGGACGCGATGCCCAGGCCGCGCATATCCCTTGTAACCAGCGCGCGCCCGCGGGCCGCATTGTCCCTGCGCGGGCGCGGGGCGCCGCCCTCATCAACATCCATCTCGTTCTCCCGCTCGGCCGCCTCGATGGCGAGCCGCTCGGCGCGCTCCTCCTCCGTGGGGTGGTTGTACAAGTTTTGGCGGAAGTAGCGGTTGTGCGAGCGGTGGCCGACCGACTTGCCCGACGGCAGGTGTAGCTCGTAGTCGTCGTAGTAGACGGCGTGCGCCCGCTTCTGCGTGTGCGCGTGGAACCCGTCGGCCTGCTGGTGCGCACGCGGCGCGCTGCGTGAGTGGTGCGGGTGCTTGTGCAGCCGGTCGTATTGGTGATAGTGGTTCTCGCCAGGCACCGCGTGCAGGTCATCTGAGTCGAGCGACGAAGCGTCGCTGTCCGTCTCCCAGGCTTCGTCCTCCATCACCTCGTCGCCGTTCTCGTCAGTTGCCACCTTGCCCTCGCGCTTGGCCCCGAGCTTGGCGCCGCCGGCCTGCTGTTCCTCATCATCCGACTCATCTTCCCACACACCTTCCTCATCGTCAGAGTAGGTGCTGCGGAAGTCGTAGAAATCGCCGATATCGAGCTGATCCTCCTCGGTGGTGTACGGGATCTGGCAATGGGCCTTGTCCCGCATGTGCGTCTGCACCGCGTAGACGTTCGCCTTCACTCTAGCGCAAGTGAGACACTCGTTGAGCTCAAAAACGCGTTCTTGGAGGTACTCGAGAAGGCCATCGAGATTTACCAAATACTTCTTCTCCGGGATGAACATGCCGTGGATGCGCTCCATGTGCGTGACATTGAGGGCCGGCGTGGGAGAGTTGTAATTGCAGAACAGGCAAGTGCTAAGGGTAGGAGTAAGAGCGGAGGGCTTGGTGGAGGTCGGAGTGGGTGCCGACGGGGTCGCGGTCTCTTCCTCGCTCGACGTCTGGGACACCGGATGTTCCGGCTTGTTCTGTGCCTGGGCGGACAGGTGGGGGGTTCGACGGCCGCTTGACAGGCGACGAGCCGTCATGAAGCCCCGCGTTCTTGAGCCCCTCAACAACCTCGTTGAATTCCTCTTCGGCATCCGTATCTACCACCGACTCGGCCGCAGGCTCCCCCAGCGAGAAGGACATGGAGCTCGCCTCATCGTCGACCTTGTCGTTCTTCTGAGCCGCGCGTGATGCCAGCGCCGCTACCTTCGCCTTGTGCTTCGCGCTGCCAATGTGGTTCCGGAATGAGTTGTCGCTGAAGTATGTCTTCTGGCACGTGTCGCACGCCCGCTCGAAGCCGGCCTTGTCTGCCTGCGCGGTGGTCTCGGCCCGCGCCTGGTGGACTTTGTCGGTGAACACTTCGGAAGAGATGGGCGGGAGGGAAGCAACACGACGCTTGAGGTTGTAGCGACTGCGTACAGTGTAAGTTTAAAGCCTGTACAACTGGTTCGAGAGGGAGGTACGTACTGCCAGTCGCTGCGCATGTGCGCTCTTTGGAGGTCGCTGTTGCGGAAGGCAACCTGGCATGTGTTGCAAGTGTAGGGGTGCGAAATGCCTGTCTCCATGGTGGGAGCAGCCCGACTGCCAGAAATGGTCGCCATGGTTTCGCTATGTATTGAGGTAAAGCTGATGGCTGTGGAGATGTCCTCTGCTGGAAGGAGAGAGGACTGTGGGGGACGAGTCCTTTTAAACGCTGCAGTTAAAATGTTTTTGAAAAGCAAGTCGGGTAGAATGCAGTTGCTCGTGCCACTCTTGCAGAATGCCAGGCGTAAGAACTGAAAGCACGAGTCCAGCAATCCTGCTGATTAATACCTACTCGCAGCCCAAGTTCGTCGAAACTTCTCAGCCAGCAAAGAGCAAATTTGGGACTTGGTGGCGGTTTATGGCGGGGTCCAACTGTGGACGTCACATTGCTTGGCATGCGGGAAGCCCTGGGTGCCAAGACGTCGAATTCTTGGTGAGGGGATTTAAGGGTTAGGGTTCTTACTACCTTCTCTCTGCGCCGTCCTACAGAGATTCCCGTTTTATAACAGGCAATTCATTCGCATAAAGACATCAAAATTTAAGAACTCAAATTTTCTTTCAAAACTGCCCTTCAGAAAGCCAAATCCGCCTTCAACAGTCGTTAGACGTTTCGGCAGCCCGCTGTCACGTGGGAGCCGATCAATTGAGGACATCAGGTAAGCAGATCCACTGCCAAGCGCGCCAAGCCATCGGGTGGGCCAGGCTCGTGCGCTTGTGCCGGGGTCCTGTGGAAGACCCCGAAAGGCGGCAAGCTGAATGCACATCACAGCAGCAGCCGCTTGTTGACGACAAGTCGCCAACCGAACCGGGAAATCCCAATTCATCGCCGCCTGTGCCGCTCGACCCGGACCAACTCGGGGATTCAAATTTTGACTTGTGTTCCCTCGACAGTTGGTTTCTCTACCACGGCACAAGCAACGTTTTACTTTTCGACTTCCACGCCGACTTACAACGAGCCTCCTCTCAACGGCGCCACGAACGAGCACGAGGCGATTTCCACTTTCCTGACTGTTACGACCTCCGCTGGCCGACCTCTCTCAACCCTATCATCCATGTCATGACCCGGGACGTCATGCGCCCAGCTAGCGCCGGCAACCACACTCCCAAAAATGCAGACGATCTCGACCTTCTCGCCGGCCTCTGGGAGGAAGCGCGTTTCGCGAGGCTGCCGTTCGATGCGCCAAGCGAGCTGAGGGACCTGGTCGAGGACATCGACAACCCACGCCGCGTTTATGCCATACACAAAGCAAGCCGACGCCACAACTTCCAGCTGCTCGTTCAAAAGTACGAAACACCATGTTGCTTTCCCTTTGCCCTTGTGTCCCGTCAGGCTGACCAATGCCATCCGTACAGATATATCGTACAGCTCCGCGAAGGCTGCGGCTCCGACCAATGCACAAATCCGACCTGCTTTACCTTCCGGAAGAGGATTGTCGGCCGCGCCCCGATTCGGAGGTATAACACCACGAGCGCAAGAACTTTAGCCATATACCTCGCCACTCAGGACAACCCCGAGATTGGCCTCTGCCCTACCCTCAGGCCTCCGAAAGCGCCGCCCGCCGCCCTCAATTCCTTGGTCTTTGTGCCGACCGCCAAACCTCGATTACGCGATGAACGTCTTCCCACATCCCCGAAGGGACAGCCCATGCATAGCCGTCCGGGATCACCGAAGGGAGTTGTCCGGACTGGCGTTCATACACCGGAGCGCAACGGGAGGACAATGCATGGAGAGAGAACTGGGGAGGACAAGATGACAAGCCGGAAGGAAGAGTCTCAGAATCAGAAGCAACCTCAACGCGCCGGTTTCACAGTCATCGAGGAGCCCATCAGCAAGGATCATCGGTCTTTCGCAGCAAACGTATTTGGGACCGTGGCCTTCAAGATGTTAGAGTGGCTGACACCGGCTGCGATAGACGACATGTCACGGAGAACGCGCGGGTTTCGGGGCGAGTCAGAGTCAGATGAGAGGGATGAGCTTGCCATAAAGTCCGAGTCTAGGTCGGGAGCTTCGTCAAGACCCAGGTCTCGGGAAAAGACACCTGCCTCGACCCCACAGCCCAATGGAGACATACCAGATGGAAGAGGCCCGTCAGGGGACGGCCAGCCTGAGGGTGAAGCTCGTGGTTCAAAGGACACCCAACAACAGCATGATAACCATACCTCTCAACGGGCATCCAACCCGCGCCGGAACTCGAATGCCAAAGTGCGGACTTCCTCAGGGCCCAAGCCAAAGCGCCAACTCTCAATTGACTCCTATGCCCAAGATCCCTTGACTGACAGCCCCTATGCGGAGCTGCTGAGATCCCCCCTCGCCACGAGCGCTTCTGTCGAGAAAGCGTCGCGAGTTGCAAAAGCCGGTTCGAGTTTGCCACGGCCAATATCGCAACTGTCTTCGGCAGGTTTCTTCGACCATGTCTCGTTGGAGAAGATGCCTCCACCGAAGACTGTCGATCTGAAGCCTAGGGCTGGGCGTCAAGATGGAACAAGGCTCAGCGAAGCCAGCAGCCCTAAGGAGCTCAGCAGTGTCTCTGGGGCCTCGTCTGACATGTCATGCAGCAACGGCTCAACAGAACTTACAGGGCAAATCTCGGAATCCGACGACGAAAGCGTCCTTCCCCAAGCATTATCCAGGTTGGACGCAGGTGTCATCGACTTCATCTGCGACGTCGTCCAAGAGGACAGCACAGCAGAGAAGCACATGTTTGAGCCACAAACCGTATCCAAATTCCACAACAGACAAGCAGGACAACGGAAGCTTCACCGGCGGAAACGCCGCTCAGCTCAAGCCAATGTGAGGATGGAATGGAAGTTGTTTGTTGAGCAGACATTCTTCTACGTCCTCAGCGACCCGAAGTTGGCCCTTTGGTCGTTCACCAAGAAGGGGCAGCTATACGACTCCCAGACACTCTGGTACTGCATGCTCAGGATGACACGGGTCGCACCCAGCCTGGTCTTTCAAAGCCTGTGGATGGCCGCTGCCAGCCTTTTCGCCCCTCCTCGGCGTCTCCAGAACCTGAGGTCGCCAACGGTAAAAGCCTTCCCCAAGAGCGAGCCGTCCCTCTCAAACCTAGACGCAGGGCGTCTCATGTCAATATGCCTCCACGCCCTGATTGCCGCAGCACCGCTGGTCACTGACTCTCAGCAACTCTATGACATGTCAAGGATCCGATCACACGGCTTGAGCCTTGCAGGAAGTGGGGCAATAGCACGGCAGCCATCAGAGCTCTGCCTCCAGTATGAAGACGCCTTCACCGACAACCTAGCGATGCGGCTGGCAAGGCGGCTGTTCGCCGCAATTACCACGCGCCGTCACTTTGACCAGCTCACCGAATCCAATATCGACCCTGACGAACACAATGGAGAGGACGTGCTGGCACCCCTCTTCTCGCAGCTTGATTTTTTGAACATGGACGCTGTCTATGTTCTGGATTTTTCGTTCCCTGATCGCGCAATACACGAGACTCGTGTCCCGATTTTGCTCCTTGATTGGGCGAGGTCCGTCATGCTAAACGACTGGGATGGCTCCCCTGAGGTTCCGGGAGATGGTCCGTTTGGCGGTGCTCTCGCCTTGATCGAGGCTATGTGTAAGTAGTGAAAGTCCTTGTCTTCCGTCTTTTACCAGCTTACCAACAGTCATCACAGACAAGAGACGCCAGGAGCTGCTTTTGGCCGACGCCCAGTTCCGGTCCGATTACTTCGCAGAGCGCTTGGACACAATCAAGATGCCCCTCTCATGGTTGTCCCATACCCCGACACGACAACGCCTGCATCTTCTGGACTTCCCATACATCTTTAATCCATCGGTCTTGGTGTCGTACTTTCGGTCGATCAACTTTTCTCGAATGAGTAGGGCCTTCGAGGAGTCTACATCGTTGCACGACAAGATCACGGTGATCGCCTCCCGGGCAGGCCTTACCCAGCATCACAAGGAGGTGTTAGCCGAACGGCTTCGGATAGCAGGTTCAAAGTATTTGATTCTCGATATCCGGCGCGGTAGCGTCCTCGAGGATGCATTCGACCAGCTGTGGCGCAGAGAGGAACGGGAGCTCCTGCGCCCCCTGAAAGTCCATCTCGGCGAGTCAACAGGCGAGGAGGGCTTCGACTCCGGTGGTGTACAGCAGGAGTTCTTCCGGCTAGCCCTCGCCGAGGCCCTTAACCCCGACTACGGCGCCTTCACAGTCGACGAGCGCACCCGCATGGCGTGGTTCCTCCCCGGCTCCATGGAAGACGATTGGAAATTTGAGCTGATCGGCGTGCTGGTCTCGCTCGCCGTGTACAACGGCCTCACGCTCCCCGTCACCTTCCCCAAAGCCCTCTACCGCAAGCTCCTCGGCGAACCCGTCACCGAACTCCACCACATCGCCGACGGCTGGCCTGACCTCGCAAGCGGCCTCACCTCCCTCCTCGAATGGGACGAAAAAGACGGCCTCGTCGAAGACATCTTCGCGCGCACCTACGAATTCTCCGTCTCTGCCCTGGGGCAGGTCGTTACCCGACAAATGAAACCCCTTCCCCCACCACCACCACCGCCAACTCCACACCTCCAAATTCCCCCCTCAAGACAACGACGACCCTGGCCGCAATTCCCAAAACCCTCTCCCAATCCCTTCACACCCCGGCCCCGCACACCTCAACCCCGGAAGACTCCACCCGCTCGTCACCTCCTCCAACCGCAACGCCTACGTCTCCGACTACATCCGCTACCTTACCACCGTCTCCATCGCCCCGCAATACACCGCCTTCGCCCGCGGCTTTCACACCTGCCTCCACCCCAAATGCCTCACCCTCCTGACCCCCTCCCTCCTCCAGTCCCTTGTTGAAGGAACACAAGAAATCGACATATCCGAGCTGAAGCGCTGCGCGAGATATGTCGGGTGGGACGCGAGTCATAGGACAGTCAGGGACTTTTGGGCAGTGGTGAAGAGGTTTGATGAGGGGATGAAGAGAAGGTTGTTGGAGTTTGTTACGGCGAGTGATAGGTGCCGGTGGGGGGGTGAAGAATGTTATGTTCATTGTGCAGCGGAATGGGGAGGAGGAAGATCCGCGGGGGCGGTTGCCGACGAGTTATACGTGCTATGGGACGTTGTTGTTGCCGGAGTATAAGGATCGGGAGATGTTGAGGGAGAGGTTGGGGATGGCGTTGGAGAATGCAAAGGGGTTTGGGTTTGCTTGATGGGGAAGTTATGGGAAATGGGAGGGTTAGGATGGGTGTGATGGCAAGGAAACGGAAGGAATGAATGGGAAACGATGGGAGGGGTGGGAAAGGAGCGATAATGATTCCGGATTTCACACTCTTCTTCTTATTTGATCTCCCTGCGTTTCTCTGCAGGCTGGCTTGGGGAGGGCACACGGCATATGGCAGGTCAGAGCGAGCTTGTTGAGCACATCAAGGCCTTTCCGTTTTCATGTAGTTTGAATGAAGTTTTCGGACCAGGCAGCATGAGCCCCTTAGACAGACGAGTTTTGCTGGCCTGGTGAAGTCAAAAGTGCTTCGTTTCTTTAATTGGCTCTGAGGGTTCAATTTGCCATTTGTCGTGATACACAACGGTTCGTTGTCTCCATTTTAGGAATTTACATGCCAACCAAACAAAGGTCAGATTATTTTCATCTTGATTTCATACATTCATTCATGCATGTATCAACGCGACAGGATATCTATCTACCCTGGCACGACCGCTATGCCCATCCCCCCAACTAGAAGTCATCCTCACCCGACCCAGCCACAATGACGTTATTCACCTTCAGCACCATGCGGCACAGCTGGGTAGCCAGCATAAGCTGCTGCTTCTTGCCAATGAGCGGGTCAATAACAAACGCCTCCTTCATGTTGTTCGACCCGCGGCCCATGCAGTCGACACCCAGACGGCCGCGGCCGCCCGAGTTCTTGACCTGCTGGCTCTTGACCTCGGCGAGCGTGGCGATGGGGTTCAGGCCGCTGTTCTCGGCCAGGGCCATGGGAATGGCGTCAAGCGCTTCGGCGAAAGCGCGCATCGCGTACTGCTCCAGCCCGGGCGTCTTGACGGCCGCGTCCTCAACGGCGAGGCTGCAGGCAATCTCGGCGGAACCGCCACCGTAGACGACGCGGTTGTCGCGCACGAGGTTGCGCACGACGCAGAGCGCGTCATGGAGAGAGCGCTTGGCTTCATCGATGATCTGCGGAGGGTTAGCTGGAAGTTATAGGTTAAATGTAGGGGTGGCTTACCATCTTGTTGCTGCCCCTGACGAAGACTGTGACGGCCCGCGTGTTGGCGCACTCCTCAATGACGAGCATCTTCTCCCTTGTTGTGCCGAAGGTCATCTCGCGGACGACACCAGCGGTGCCGAGCTTCTCGGGCTTGAGGTCCTCAAAGCGCGGGACGATGCGGCCGTTGGTCGCAATCGCAATCAGCTCGATCTCCGGGCCGCCCACCCACCTTACGGCGGGGAGATCGTTCTGGAGAAGGAGATGGTTGGCCTCGTCGTCGAAACCCCACTGGCAGATGGCCAGGTTGGCGCCGGCGTCCTTTATTTGTTGGATCATCTCGATGAACTTCTCGCGCTCGTATGTCTGCAGCTTCTTAAACTCCTCCACGCTGCTGATTTCCAGCTTATGCTTCGTCTTGGGCTTGGGGGGCTCGAACGCGCATGTCAGGATGGCAATCTTGGCGTCGCGCACTTCGGAGGGCATTTGCGGGTGGGAGAAGTCCTTATCGACGATGACGCCCTTGACCAAGATGGTGTCCTCGAGGGCACCGCCCATCTTTCCGTCCACCTTGATCAGCTCGAAATCGACATCCTTGCGTTCGAGATCGGCCACGGAGAGGACGGCATCGACGGCAATGTTCGCAAATTGGTCGTGCGCCTTGGAGACGATCTTGCTCCCCAAGCTTGTCCTTGCAACCTTGACTAGGTTCTCTGTGTGCTCCTTGCTGAACTCAATCACGTCTGAGATCCTGTCAAGCTCCGCGACGGCGATGTCGCAGGCCTGGTCGTACCCGTCGGCGATTCTGATGGGGTGGATGCCCTTGTCGATGAGCTCGGCGGCCTGCTCGAGCAGAGCGCCGGCCAGGACAACAACGCCCGTGGTACCATCGCCAATCTCGTCATCTTGCGACTTGGAGAGCTCCACCAACAGCTTCGCGACATGGTTGGTAATCTCCATCTGCTGCAGGATAGTCGCGCCATCGTTTGTTACTGTGATGTCGCCGTCGGGGGAGATGAGGATCTTGTCGAGCCCGCGGGGGCCTAGTGATGTCTTGACGATGTTGGCGACGGTGCGGGCGGCAAGAATATGGGACTTGACGGCCTCGTTGCCGTACTGGCGCTTCTTCTTGCCCTGACTGAGGAGGGGTCAGCGGGGACAACAACAGTCGACACGAATAGGGGCACCGACTCTCTGACGACAATAAAAGGCCGGCCCTGCTCATCCTTCATCACCGCCGCTAGATTGCCAACGGGTTAGCATGGCGTTGTCCGAGGTCTGGCCGAGTACATCGTCGCATACCGTTCGACAAATCCAAGTCTGGTCAACCATGTGTTAGCTCCTGAGTTCTGGGAGTCCAAATGGATGCGGGGTGAGGGTGTGTCTGGGGACATACTCATCGCCATCTTGACAGCTGCTGTGGGGATCGCGGGTCGAAAGGGGATGTATCAAAAAGGAGGGCAGCCCAAAGTTGCAATTCCAAGGTGCTGTGTCCGGTAAACAGGCATCAGCGGTCTGGTCCCCAAGCTAGGCACTGCTCGCTATCGCCAAAGCTCCAGTCAAAAAAATGAGGTCCCCGCCGCTGGCTGCAGGCGGACTTAGATTCTGCCGTGGTCCGACCCAGCGCTATGGTTGGTTCTGGAAGCGCGATCCACATGCTGCCCCGCGATTTGGGTGCTCACCGCCTTCGCCCGATGGAGTCATCAGCAGCTGAGTGTAGTGGGGTTAACCTGGCACAACCACAGCAACCATGGCAGCTGCCCCGCGACACTCAACCAAGCTTCATCACAGCTTGGATTTCCTCGTCATCTTCCCCCTTTTCCAGCCGATCAACCCCCAACAACGAGAAGCGCTCAACAGCCCCTGACTACGGTGTTATCTTGGACCTCAAATTTGGATTCATCAACTACCCAAACCTCAGGGCCTCACTCAACTGAGATCTGGTCCAGCTCTCTCGCCTCGTGGACTCCCTGTTGAGCTCTCCTTGCTTAACACATACGCAAAAGGCCTTGACTTGAATTTGCGTTTCCTGCAATATTGGCTACCGCACCTTTCTGTTGTCGCGCTCTCTTCCCACCTCAACTCACCCATTCCCTCTGCGACCCAAGGAACGCCTCATCACATACACACTATCCTCACATCCATCAACCCGCCAAAATGTCTCGCCACCAGTACGTCCGCAACCTAGACTACCAAGATGTTGTCGACGAGTATGAGGGCTTTTCGGAGGAGGAGGAGGAGCTCAGCCCAGAGGACCGTGCCCTGATGACCCAAGGCACTGCTGACGTCCAGGCTGCCCTTGGCGTCGAGGCATCCAAAGTCACGGTAGCTCAGATCGAGGAGGCGCTGTGGCATTACTACTACGACCTCGACAAGACCGTCACCTACCTTACGTCAAAATTCATCAACCCGAAACCCAAGGCAACAAAACCGGCCGCTCAGCCGCCCACTGGTAAGTCCGCCATCTGTCCAATTGAACCTCCGACGGCCGCGACCACTTTTCTTTTTGAGCTCGGCACACACGAACCTCCATACTGGGCGAGGGAGCTGGACTTGGCAGACACCGGACTCTCAACATCTCGAAACCACCCGCATTTGACTCTTCCGGGGATCACTCTTGCCCCGGTTGCCTCTGCACCTCGGATCTCGTTTGCACGCTTCTTCCAAGATATGCCGTGGGGCAACATCCCGAAACATCGGGAGACCACCTTCATCTCGCCGCCTACTCCCCGTGGTGGACTACTGGGAGGCTCTGGAACTGCGCCTAAGATGTCCAAACTACAGGCGCTTGCTGCCGCCCGGAAGAAGAAGGCCGACGAAAAGAGCGCCGCCCAGGATAAAGTGGCGCAGACTCAGAGCAAGATGGCAGAGCTCTCGGTTGGTGACACTCCGGCCGCAGCTCAAAAAGAAAGCACACCCCTGGCTGGAGCCTTCGGCAAGCGTCTCAAGACGTCGGAATCAACTGCTCAGGGTCGTGATCCCTTGATTATGCCTGAACCGTCACGGTCTGAGCCATCGCCGCGGCCGGAGGAACCAGCGGAAAAGCCAAAGGACGAATCGCCAGCTCCGAAGGCACAGCAATCCGCGTTTGCTCAAACACTCTTTGGCCCTGCCCCAACGGGTCCCGAGCGCAAGCGGCTCAACTCTTACTCAATATATTCGAACCTGCCCTCGGGTGTCCTCGAGGCCTTCTCCCAGCCCAGTCCGGACGACGTGGTTCTTGCGGCTCAAGCGAAAGGTTCGCTGATGGGAACGAGCAAGCGCTAACGTGGACACTAATAGTCGCTGCAGCTGGAAAAAAGACGGCCGCGGTTCCTGGCAAGAAAAAGGGCGCTGCGACCACAGAAGCTGTGACGGCTGGCGTCAATCAGCTCAAGGTCGACGATGCCCCGCTGCCCAAGAGCCGGAATCTCAACGTGCTCTCCGAGTTCGAAAACAGCAAGAACAAGAAGAGCGCCAGTTTTGTCGTTGTCGGGCATGTGGATGCCGGCAAGAGCACGATGATGGGTCGGCTACTGCTCGATCTTAAGGTCATCGATCAGCGAGCGGTCGACAAGCTTCGGAAAGAGGCCGAAACCATTGGCAAGAGCTCTTTTGCTCTCGCTTGGGTGCTTGATCAGCGAACGGAAGAACGCAGCAGGGGTGTCACCATCGACATCGCCACCAATAGGTTCGAAACGGACCAAACAGCCTTCACCATTCTCGATGCCCCGGGGCACAGAGACTTCATTCCAAACATGATTGCCGGGGCCAGTCAAGCCGACTTCGCCATCCTTGTCATCGACGCCGGCACTGGCGCCTTCGAATCCGGTTTGAAGGGCCAAACCAAAGAGCACTCGCTTCTAATTCGCAGTATGGGCGTCTCGCGTATCATCGTTGCCATCAACAAGCTGGATACGGTCGGCTGGTCTCCACACCGGTTCAACGAGATCAAGGACCAAGTTTCCGGCTTCCTAGGTGCGACGGGCTTCCAAGCCAAGAACGTCGCCTTCGTCCCCGTCTCCGGCCTTCACGGCGACAACCTGGTCCGCCGATCAGAAGACCAAGCAGCATCATGGTACATGGGCGCAACACTGGTCGAGGAACTGGAGAAATCGGAGCCCAGCGCACGCGCCTTGGCCAACCCATTGCGGATAACCATCTCGGAGGTCTACCGCACCATGCAGAGCCCCGTCACTGTTGCCGGCCGCATCGACGCCGGGTCCCTTCAGATGGGCGACGCGCTCCTCGTCCAGCCAAGCAGTGAAAAAGCCTACGTCAAATCGATCGAGCTGGACGGCGCCCCAGCCGACTGGGCCGTTGCCGGCCAGAACGTGGTGCTCCATCTCAGCCACATCGACCCCATCCACGTCCGCGTCGGCGACATCATCTGCGATCCGGCCAAACCCATCCCCCGCTCGGACACGTTCACGATGAAGGCGCTGGCGTTTGACTTCCTCATGCCGATGCAAGTGGATGTTCACATGGGGCGGCTGCACGCCGCGGGCCGCATCGAGGCTATCCCCGCACTGCTGGATAAAATCACGGGCGCGATAGAGAAGAAAAAGCCCAAGATTGTCAAGCCTGGGACGGTGGCGAGGATCGTGGTCAAGCTGGAGGCGCTGGTGCCGTTGGAGGCGGGGCAGAGGGTGGTGTTGAGAAGTGGAGGGGAGACGGTCGCTGCTGGGTTGTTGGAATAGAGCTGGTCACGAGGGGTGAGGCTCTTCGGTAGTGTTGGGCTGGGGAACTTGGGGTAGGCGAGACGGTGGCACCTTCTTGGAGGATTAGTTTCCCGGGCTTGGTGATTGGTTGGGCTTTTTGATGGATTCAATGTATCTTTGATGAGGCATGTTCTCAAAGATGCAAGTTTAGATCTAGCCATGTGGCATCTTTTAACTCATTGTCCCATACCCAGAATTTCCTCACATATCGGCCCGTCTTTGTCCTCCTTGTTGTTAACTCCGGCCGTTTGATCGCTGAAACAAGCCAGGAGGCGGAAAGCCACAGGCCGAGTTCTAGGCTGGAAAAAAGGCCACTCTGGCAGAAACAGGGGCTGACGCCTGAGCGGCCACTGCGCGCCGCCAGGCGGACCCGCCCTGTTGGGGATCACCTGCTGCGGGGAAAGCCACAGGCAGCTGTGCTCTTTCTTGCCCCTGGATCGATGATGGAATCGGGTGGAATCGTCGATGCTGATGCTGATAGGGATGAGGAAGGGCGATTACTCACATACAGAGAGTGAGGTACTTGGTGTCTAGATGTAGTGAAGAGGAGAGGAATTGAGAAATGGACGACCAGCAATAAAAAAAAAAAAAAGGAAGAATGGATAGTTATGGATACGGTGTCAACACTGCGGCTGGGGTGGAGCCAACGAACATTTCAAGGAACAGGGTGCTGACAGGAACAGGTGTGTTGGTGTGATGCAGAAGGGCAAGGTTGAGATTCTGGTCAACGATCAAGGTATGCTTGGAATCGCAATTGGCAGCACGCGAGGGCGATACTGACAGTCGACTGCCAGGAAACCGTATCACTCCGTCTTACGTCGCTTTCACCGATGAGGAGAGGCTCGTCGGTGACGCCGCCAAGAACCAGGCCGCGGCCAACCCCTTCCGCACCATCTACGACGTCAAGCGCCTCATCGGCCGTAAGTTCTCGGAGAAGGACGTCCAAACCGATATCAAGCACTTCCCCTTCACCGTCGTCTCCAAGGATGGCAAGCCCGTTGTCAAGGTCGAGGTTGAGGGCGCTGAGAAGACCTTCACCCCTGAGGAAATCTCCGCTATGATTCTTACCAAGGTACGCTGCACAGAGAGGAGGTGTTTGAAGAGCCGAGCTAACAGCCGAACAGATGAAGGAGACCGCCGAGGCCTACCTGGGCAAGAAGGTCACCCACGCCGTCGTCACCGTTCCCGCCTACTTCAACGACAACCAGCGCCAGGCCACCAAGGATGCCGGTATGATCGCTGGCCTCAACGTCCTCCGCATTGTCAACGAGCCCACCGCTGCCGCCATCGCCTACGGCCTGGACAAGACCTCGGGCGAGCGCCAGATCATCGTCTACGACCTTGGTGGTGGTACCTTCGATGTTTCGCTTCTGTCTATCGATCAGGGTGTCTTTGAGGTCCTGGCCACCGCCGGTGATACCCATCTTGGTGGTGAGGATTTCGACCAGCGCCTCATCAACCACTTCGCCAAGACCTTCAACAAGAAGCACAGCGTCGATGTCACCAGCGACGCCAAGGCTATGGGCAAGCTCAAGCGCGAGGCCGAGAAGGCCAAGCGTACCCTCTCCAGCCAGATGTCCACCCGCATCGAGATCGAGGCCTTCTTCCAGGGCAAGGACTTCAGTGAGACCCTGACCCGCGCCAAGTTCGAGGAGCTCAACATGGACCTGTTCAAGAAGACCCTCAAGCCTGTCGAGCAGGTGCTCAAGGACGCCAAGGTCAGCAAGAGCGAGGTCGACGATATTGTGCTCGTTGGTGGCTCCACCCGTATCCCGAAGGTCCAGGCCCTCATTGAGGAGTACTTCAACGGGAAGCAAGCGAGCAAGGGTATTAACCCAGATGAAGCCGTCGCTTTCGGCGCTGCCGTCCAGGCTGGTGTTCTCAGCGGCGAGGAGGGCACTGAGGAGATCGTCCTTATGGATGTCAACCCGCTTACTCTCGGTATTGAGACCACTGGCGGTGTTATGACCAAGCTCATCACCCGCAACACCCCTATCCCCACCCGCAAGAGCCAAATCTTCTCGACCGCCGCCGATAACCAGCCCGTGGTCCTCATCCAGGTTTACGAGGGCGAGCGCTCCATGACCAAGGACAACAACATTCTCGGCAAGTTTGAGCTCACCGGCATCCCGCCCGCCCCCCGTGGCGTGCCCCAGATTGAGGTCTCGTTCGAGCTCGACGCCAACGGAATCCTCAAGGTCTCTGCCCACGACAAGGGCACTGGCAAGGCCGAGTCCATCACCATCACCAACGACAAGGGCCGCCTCACCCAGGAGGAGATTGACCGCATGGTTGCCGAGGCTGAGAAGTATGCCGAGGAGGACAAGGCCACCCGCGAGCGCATCGAGGCCCGCAATGGTCTGGAGAACTATGCCTTCAGCCTGAAGAACCAGGTCAACGACGAGGAGGGCATGGGCAAGAAGATCTCGGAGGAGGACAAGGAGACTATCCTCGATGCCGTCAAGGAGGCTCAGGACTGGCTTGAGGAGAACGGTAAGCCTTATCCCCATCTCAACAAAATACAGATGACAGACATGCTAACTTTGACCCAGCCGCTACTGCTGTCACCGAGGACTTTGAGGAGCAGAAGGAGAAGCTGTCCAACGTCGCCTACCCCATCACCAGCAAGCTGTACTCTGCTGGCGGTGCCGGTGGCGAGGAGGATGAGCCCGAGGCGCATGACGAGCTCTAGAGGAATGGAGAATTGTAGCAGTATCATCAGCATCAAAGCACAAAACACATAGAGATTCCCCCCACCATAAATGTATTTGTTTGTTCTTTTTTTGAGGCGAAAAAATTGAGGCCTTGATGCAGGTTTTCAATCTTCTTGAGTGGTTGTGTGCTTGGTGCTTGTTCATTGGTGTTGGATGTGGAATGGTCATTGTCCATATTCTGGGAATGTCCAATGGGGCCCGTTGCCTTGGCAACCTACCCCTTTTTTGGTTCTCTTCGAACAGAGGGTTGGGGTGAAGGACGTATAAAATGAAAGTTTCTGGTTGATAGTATTGATCAAGAAATATGTCGACAGTGTTGAATAGCATGGTTTATTGTTTGGGGGTTGGTTGGGTATTACTAGTGATGAAGATGTTGAGCCAATGTTTGCGCAAATCAATTGTTGATTTCTCAGGGGTAATTGATGACCTCGATCGGGGACACCAGTACAGTATATTTTCCAATCAAGTTGTTGCATTATCTTTGTTGTTCAAAAGCTGAGCAAGAGTGGTAGACAGTAGCTAAGTGGTTTATTGATGTGTTCTTATAAATTGGCCGGCGTTGATCTGTCTGTTTACTTCCTGGGCAGCCTGAGCTTCCATTGCTGGTCCGATGGTTGAGGCCTCGTTTCCCTCAAGCGCGCGGTGTTTACAAGCTCTTTTTGACATGATAAAAGCAAAAACGTGCTGTGTCTATGGGAATGGTCGCCGTCGAGTTGACGTTTGGGGCATGCGCAAATGCCTTTGGGGGGGACTGGTGCCTGCCATGTTGTAATGGGGCCACCGTCGGGCTTGTTTATCAGGCAGAGGCAAGGGAGGGGTCTGTGAGTTTTGCAATAAAGAAAAATAAACGCTCACTGAGCTTGGGTTTGCGATACTTGAAGGCTCTGGCGTGGTTGTTGAGCGTGGTCGGTTTGCTCATACCTCGATGCTTCGGTCCCTATCTCGCCGTTATGGCTAGGTATTGTCCTGGCAGTTCAACAATTGCAGCCTTTCGCGGTTGAAGCCTTGTTTTGTTTTTCTTTTATGATCCTGTTGTTTGCTGGCTCAATAGGTGTGGTAACCTTCTCAATCTAAGGGACGTTGAAAACCGATACGTAGGTTGACCGACTGCTCGCAACGAACTTTCAACCCAACACGAAAGACGTTTTCTGCCTTGTCTTCGGCCCCGCGTCAACTACCCATTTTCCTTGCGACTGCCACACCTTATTTCTTTTTCAACCCTCTTCTCAAAATTTCTATCCCCGAATGCTGGCCACCAAATCTTCCTTCACTTCCTTCCATAATCTTTTCCTTTCGCAAACCATCTACTACCGACCCCTCTTCGCCAAAGCGACCACCGCCACCACAAGGCTTCACGCAGCACCGCACCATGGAGCCATTTTTGAGCCCTCAGTGCGGAAAACCTGGTTGCAGGCTCTTCATTTGTGACTGCCCATCGCGCTTGGAAACAGGTATATTCACTTTCTCACCACTGTTTTCTGCTTCTTTTTCCTCTTCCTGTCGTCATCTTGAGCACCCCAGTTTCCGTTTCTTCTTTCATTCCACCTTTCACCCCCGTCTCCAACTTCCTCTCCTTTCTTCTCTTCCCTTCCTTATTTTCCTCCAAAGTTCACCTTCCCATTCCTCCGACTTTCCCGTCTTCCTGGGTAATATCTTTTCCCTTTCTGCTTTTCATTTATTCCTTTTGCGCCGACGACTGACAAACCTTGGCCGACAGACACCATGACTGCCCCTGGTGTTGTCGGCCGACGATGTCAACCAGAATGTGAGACCACCACCCCTCTGGGCGGGCCACGGAACAACCAGTACCCCTATCCCCATAGCGTAGGGCGTTGCTTGGTGGTCAAGCAACGTCCATCCGGGCTATTGTCTCGTAGCTCTCAGCCGCATCAGAGCCAAAATCCCAACTTTCTCCGTTTGGGTACATTGAACCCTTTCTCAGTGAACCAGGCGAGCACGATGCAAACGAGCCAAGATGCAGGACAGGAATTCCACAGTCCTTTGCGCCTCAGGCGGCAGGCCGCGCACCGGATTGCAAAACAGCTTGGTCTTGCACACAGCTTTGCACACAGCTTTGCATGCAGAAAAAAATTAGACAAGGCTGCCTATGGTGGATTAGTGGTGTCAAAAGACAAGCGAGATGCAAACCGCATCGCCTACTTGGAGTCGCAGAATCCCGAGGATGATGGCAGTGGGAGTGCCGCACATTTGCCGACTCGATCTTTCTTTGGCCATATGCCGGGGGAGACTCGGGGATGATAGCAGAGTGAAGACTTTGGAATGGCCGTGGTCTTCTTAGGACTGACTCAGCAAGTACGACGCCAGGCTTCGCGACCTCAACGCCGACTTCAACAAGACCATGGCTTTTGACCGCGGAAGGACCCAGGACATAGTCCGGCAGTCGATCCACAGCGAGTTTCAGGCGGCCAACGGATACTGCCAGCGTACTATCAACAGATTGGTGGGCATAGCTGTTGCCAGAAATGCCGCGGCAATCCAAGCGGCAACCAACACGACAAACGACGAAGCCATCAAGAAGTTGCAGAGCGACATGGCTGGGTTAGTCCTGGCTCAGAAGAACACTCGTAAGGTAGTAGACAACGCCAACACCGCTGTCTTAAAGCTCAAAAAGAGCGTCTCCGAAGACTAAACCCCCTCCTCCGACACCCGCCTCAAAGAACTAGAGGAGGCGATTCGCAAGGTATGCCCCCCCCCACACACCCACATCCTAACCCATCCACAACTACACCACTCACCCCACTTCAACTCAACCACCCACTTCCTAATTCCCTCCTTCAATCACAGGTCACAAACCAAGACCGCGAGCGCAAAGATCGCATCGACCTTCTCACAGCAGAGCACAGCCAGCTCCGCGGCCTCACCGTGTCGTTCACGCAGCAGATCATGATGCTGGCGCAAATCAACAGCGAGATCCTCGCAAACAACAGGCAGGCGGTTGTGCAGAACACGGTTTTGATGGAGCGTTTGGCCTAGCCAGGGCGTCCAGCGTTGAGACTAAGAGATGGGTGTGTTGCCAAGGGTTGTGGGGGGGGTTTGTAGAGTTGGTGAGCATGGGATGGGTTTTGGTTTGAGAATAGGTGGAGGTATGCGAGATGAGTCAGAAAATGGGATGAAAGACAGTAAACAGAATATAAAAGTATGTTCAAACAGTCTTTTCACTGCTGCGGTGTCCTCTTGATCGGATGTCGTCGTTGCGGGGGTCTCCACTTGAGGCTCGTAGCGCCGGCCCGGCCCGATGTGGGTCTTTATCTCGAGATCCACGGTGACCGGCAAACGCCTTGACGCCTTCGGGCCCTGCGCGGCGTGCCTCGAACTTTTCCTTGCAACAAGACTAACAACACAATTTTGCTGCGGTTTTGACCACAACTAGCCAAAATCGAAGGCTTCGGCCATCCGGTCAATAGCTTTACATTGCTCTGTTGCGTTAGGCGCCTTCTTCTACCACTTGATAAATGGTGACGAGCTTCGGTGAGCAACAATATGTTGGGTGTGATTATAAATGTTATATACGTCAAGCGGCATACCATAGTACCTACCTACGAGATATAAGGCAGGTAACTAAGATGGCCCCCGCGAAAAATGTTACTGCAAAATGGTTCCCGTAGTAATAGGGCATTATAAAGATATTGACAGGAGAGTCAAAGGCCCCGGTTTTGGGTAGTTGTAGTAAAAAAAACGTAGTAAATCTGCCTTTTCATTGTCTTGTTGCAAGAATGGAATGGAGGCGCGCCGCGCAGGGCCCCAAGGCGTCAAGGCGGCCGGTCGATGAAACAAGAAGAGCATTAGGGTATTGTATGGAGTTCGGAGAGGGACGCTGAGGTAAGAGGTTTAGCATATGGATGGAGAATGAAAAAGTTGGGGAGCATGCATCGGCCTTTCTCTTTTTCTTTTCTCTCCTTCTTTTCTCTTCTGTTTTTTTTTCCTTTTTCCATGTCCTTTTTTAACTGTTCTTCTTTTCTTTTAAAATAAAGAACTATGTTTCTTTTTGAGTCTCATATCTCAACCCTCAAATTTAACTGACATGCAGCAGAGCAGATAGAGATTTGAAAGCAAGGGCTGTTTGTTGGAACCAGCGGTAGTTTAGTGGGCCAATTGAGGGTCAAATAGAGGGCAAATGGAGGGCACTTGGAAAGGGCACGGCGATCTGGTGGTTCACTGCTTGAATTGACTGCATTGAGCCGTTGTTCGTTCTTGTTGTTGTTCGTTCTTGTTGAACGTTGGCAGATTGCGCTCAACGTTCGGTAGTTTGATTGCCCCTGAGTCACGTGACCCTGAGGACTGGGGCTGTAGTTGGGCCGCATTTCTGACACTGTTCTCTAATGAGAACGTGCTCGGTTTGTCTTCCGAGATACTCCGGCAGAGATAAATCTCAGGCCCAGAATCGATATTTCGTTCGTTTCAGGATACCGTAGGTAGTCTGCGTCGTGCCTCTGTTATTGAGCGCACGTCATTTAGACGGAGCCAGAGTTTCAGGAAGACCACCCGATAAATATGCTGCAAAGTAAAGAAGTGAAGCAGACCGGCGCCTATATAAGAAACAAACAATCAAAACAAAACCCCCCCTTGAAATATGCATCTCTCAACCTCCAATTCCCGTAACCCAACGTTGGGCTGATACATTTCGAGAGCAAGTGTTTTGCGGCAGTGATTTCCAGCCCACCTAAAAAGAAAAGAAAGACATGATAGATAGCGTGTGCTATGAATGGCTGACTGAGACATCGTGGAAAGCTTCCGCCAGAGGGTTTGAGGAATTGGTAAACTCTCTGTCTCCCCAGGGGAGAACCCCTTGAGAATACTCCTATTCAACGTACGACTGGAAGTCCTGCTGGAAGTCTAGCATCATGGACTGGTTCCAACTGGTGAGCATCTGCGAGGTTGAGGCGATGACAGCGAGAAATCCACTAGTATCTCCATTCCGCGTGTACAAAGCATGGGCCTCGCGGGTTTGCTCCTGAAATGCATTTCTGTACGGGCGCTGCTCCGGGAGCAGGTGGGTTTCTCGGCGGTGGGCACTCGAAAAACGCAAATCCATATGGCTTTTTTGGCATCCAGTGTTGCTCGGGCAAGCAGAGGAGGAATAGTCCATGTTGAGATGGTCCGGAATCCACTCCCAGACTGGCTCGGGAGGAGCGCAGAACGTATCACAGTTGGACTGTCTCGGGTGATTGTTGGCGGAAAACCTCTCGCCCCATTCATTCAGGCTGTTGGAGGAACAGCTCATGTTGGGCTCGGAGATGGTTGTCGCGGTAGTTAGCTCAGAGCAGACTGACAGGGTGTCATCTGCTGGTTCAGGTAAAGTGTAGAAGGGAGCGCTTGGAGGCGCAGAGAAGGCGGGCTGGCTGGTCCAACTGGAGAACGGAGGGCGGAGAGGGGGTCTCAATAATAGAGGAAGCGGGTGGTTGGGAACTCCAAGAATTTCGTTGATCTCGGACATGCTCTGGGCGCGACCGAGGCCGCCGCTAAAGCTGACTTCTCCGGGGGCTTGGTTCATGACGAGGCGGTGGCGGGTGGTGAACCGGGGATGGGGTTGTCCTGAAAAAGTCCACTCAAGCCGGATGAAGCAATTGCCCGACGATGCGCTGTTCTGGACGTCTTTGGGGTTGTGGCCGCTTAGACTCGCCACGAGACTCACGGAGATCCAATGTGTTCCTCCCGGGTCGTGTGCCACGGGCTTTACGGGATATCCCAGCGACTGTGCCAAGAAGCCCGTCTGCCCATAGACGGATATCGCTTGCACCCAGATTGTTGGCTGTTTCAGAGTCAGCAATCGCGTCTGTGGTGTAGAGTGGAAGATGTGGATGGGAAAAGTTTACTAGTGCGGAATCCGAGAGCGGACATGACATGCTCAGCGATACTCCTCAATGAGCTTGTTTATGTTGACATGAACCAACAGTTGAAGAAAACAGAGTAGTTTATTTCTGACAGCTGAGTCGCTGATGGACGGATCGATGGCACGACACAAGACGGAGATGCTAGACGCGGCTTTTGGGCAATGATGAACTGAAGTGAACCTTGAAGGTCCGAAAAGAGAAGTTGGTCTTAAATATATATAGACGTACCGCCTAGGTATCAGGCGAACCACCCTCTCAGACATCTCTTGACTAGTCATAGAAGAGACCAGACCAATCATTTGTCGCCACCGATTGTGCCTGGAATTTGGTAGAGAAGCTCCAGCGGACGGTTTTCCCGACCCTGTGTTAGGCGGCTGTTGTCAGCCCTCTGCAAGAAATCAGCATGTTTTGCATTTCAAGCGCACCAGTTTCCTCTCGTTTCGGTAAATGGAACTTGCTTGCTAGCAGGTTTTAGCTTGTGTTAGTGCGCAGTTGGTTGCCCGCTTAGACTGTTGGGAAGAAGCAACCTGAAGGTGGTGTGGGTGGGTGGGGTTGTGGGAGGTACCTCCATGTACTGCACGCGCAGCAGTTCCCGTCTGCTTGACCTGACATGCCCTATCTGCACGAGTCTCTCACCCGACCACGCCTTTCACCTCTCAGCCGAGTTGCCCAGCTGCTGCCTGGCAGCCCACACCACCATTTCGGTTCGCCCATTGACAGCACACCTGCAAAAGCCTCCAGCTGCCCTCATGTTTGCGCCCAACTGGCCCAGGAGCCATGTCTCATGAATGCAAGGTGTGCTGGCAGGGACCAACAGGCTGGCGTCTCGGTCTCGGCTGGCCTTGGGTCACCGTGCCATCCCCTCCGACTGGTCTCAGGCGAAATGACAAAACCAGAGGCTCAACAACCTGTGCCATCTATATGGCAGACGTTCGCTTCACTTTTGCTTTAGCGTTGCAACGTAAGTGGGCCAGAGGGCGAGGCAACCAGAGGCAACGGATTGGAAGTATACATTGGGAGTTGTCTGGGTGTAAAGGTATAGAGAAACCCCGGGGACTGAGCCTCCACCGGACAGTTCATTGTCATGTCACGGTGAGCTGCAACCGGCCCCCCGAGCCAGATGCTATATACACATTGGCACAACCCTAACCGGTCTCTTTGTTTCTTCTGCTTCTGCTTGCCTCACATCAGTTCGTAAGAGTGCCTCGGTCACGTACATTGCAGAAACCCACGATCTTCATTGGTCCCCAAGCAGCACTGTCACTACAAGGCTGGGTATCAACTTCAATCAGGATCGTTGAACGCTTCTCATCACTGAACAATCTCTTGGACTATTTACTCTCTAGGTTTGGCCAACTTCATCCGTCAACAATTAGTGGTGGGTGAAGTGAGCGGGTCGCCGTCGTCGTCAACACGCCCTTGAAACATCTCACCAGCTTGGGAGCCGTTCATGTCGTCGCCACCTTTTTTCGGTATGTTGACAATGAATTGAACCCCGTAATTCCTGGCCAAAATTGTTACCCAGACGACTAACTCTCAGGTGATTTAGGGAACATCATGAATGGTGTGCCTTACGAGTTTGAGTTTGACCCGGGAGCTCCCTTTCTCCCCGTGAGCTACTGCCCCAACCTCACTCCGCCCGACGAATTCCCCAACACCACGCCCCTGTTCCATACTTTTCCCGTCACTCCTCTTCCGTTCTATCCGTTTGGGGCTGGCTCCGGGCCCGGCCCAGGCCCTGGTCGCGCAATCTTGTGGCAGCCCGCACAGCTTCATCCCGGTTTTCCACCGCCCGCTCAACCCCCAACCTCAATCCGCCACCGGCCTCGTCCCCGGCCGCCCCCATCACCATTACCACCCTCCGTGAAGACGAATTCTTTGCGGCCGTCGACCTCCTGATCATTGACGGCACTTGGGTTTCTATGAACCCCTCCCTAATCAGCAACGAATGGTCGAATAGCTGGATACCCGCCATCGCCGCCGAGCGAAGCGGCCTGCGCATCATCCCATTGTTGCCATACAACATGAAGGCCCTCGGAACTCCCCGCGGATGGATCACGCCTCGACGAGGCGTGGTTGTCTTCATCAAATTGCCCGGAAATGCAGAGGAACTTGCTGTATGTACCTTCGTTCCGGTCCTGGAAGAAGAAGATTGCGAGAACTTGGGGGTCTCGATGATCATCACCAATATCCTGTTTGACTCGATGAAGCAATGGGCGCCTGTTCCTGCCGAGGCATACGTTCCGTCGTTGATCGGGGGAGGAGATGGGGACAGCACGGTGAGGATGTCGCAGCCCCGTCAGTTGGGCGGCAACCCAGGGGTGGCGGAGTGGCTGGATGGTTTGCAGCCGTCCGTTTAGAGACTTCCAGCGGTGACTTGCTCACTGTTGGAGGTGATGGACAAAGGAACCGTGTTGAAGGTACGTCCGTCGTTCTCAAGAACCGAGCCGCAAATGTCGTGTGACGCTAACATCACACTCTCAATGGCAGAGACGAAAGCCACACGGATGGATGCATCTGAGTTTGGATTTTCAGGGGCAACACCATTCAGCGAGGGGCACCTCGTTACACAACCAATCGATAAAAAGACGACTGCAGAAACCATGACGACGACCGTCTTGCTGCAAGGCCCGGGTGGAATATCCCGGGCGCTCCTTCGCTGACCTTAACATAACGGATAAGAAACCAGTCAAAGAGTGTCGTGTCGATTGGGTGAAAACCGGAAGGGTTCTGATACTGTCTGGAGGTTGCCTCTGGCTAGAGGTCCGCGGTGTACGGCTTCGCGCAAGCCTGGCAGCACCGCAATACTTTGCGTTTGGTGCCGCGAGGGATCAAGTTCTGAAAATGGATGATGGTCCTTTCTGTGGCACTTCGGACTTGGCTGCCTTTGCAAATACTGCAAGGAAAAGTGCTGATGTCCTATGACCGCCTTTTCTTTCTCAACAAGTGGCGATTTTGTTCCTCGTGCCCTCGGGAGGAGGACCATTTTTTTTTGTACTACCTGCCCACCTGTTACTTATGACTTATGAGTATCTCTGTTTGGAATCACATCTTGGCTCGCAGTTTCTTTGCTTCCATTGCCTTGTCACTGAACTCGCTATCTGTCTCGACAACTACGATGAGCAACAGAGAAGACCAAAACGAGAGCCATCACGCCAGGCAAGCTCCGTGGCCAGGCAAATTCTCCCCGTTCCCTTCTGCTTATGTCTACTGGGCCCAGCGCAGTCCCCAAAGTTGCCCGACCCCTCTCAATAACCTAGAACAATCTGCTTACACCCCAATGGCATCAAAGCGATGCTGAGGCTGCCAGTATGGAATTCACTTTTAGTGACCAGTTCCAGAGTCTTAGGCCACAATGTTACATGGAGCAGACACCCTAACGTCACACATTCACATAGCTTGACTCTCTCAAAAACCAGGAATCGTTTAAACCACCCCATGCCATCCCATCCTATGATCAATGATGATAAACTCCAGGTCTCGCCCAACGCCAAACAGGGAAAGCAAACCAAGACAGGCGCCACCCATTCCACCCTTTCTTCAAGCCAGTCTCATCACCAAGATATCGAGGGAACCCATGGTCAAGCTCTGCCGCGAGGCCTATCCTTTCATGCCCTACCCCTAGTACCACTCCCGCCGTATACGGTCAGTATCACTCCTTCAACTTGACGTAGTTGCTCGGGAAGATCCCGTGCTTCGTCCCGATCATGCCGGTCCTGTAACCAAGTCAATCAGTCATCCATCCAGTCTCTCCCACCCCCCCATAGAGGAGATACGTACCACCAGTCATTATCACTCTCCGTCTTCTTCAGCACCGTGATCACATCCCCTTTCTTAAACCCCAAATCTCCCGGCTGGTCCGCCTCGAACGTAAACAGCGCCACCGCCTCATTCTTCTTCAGCAACGCCTGCTTGCTCGCATAATTCGGCTTCGGCGCCGCCGGCCTCCCGGGGCCCGCCTTTTTCTCCCCACTAACCCCCTCATGGAACGTACTACTCCGCGACGCCTGCCCAAACCCCCTCGGCTGCTGCTGCGCATCATAAACATCATCCTGCCACGTCGAAGACCTCTTCGGCCGTCCAAACTCATCATGTCCATGGCCCCCACCACTCCCACCCCGCCACCATACCCTCATCCCTTGCTTGCCCCTCCCCATACCCCGGCCCCGTCTTGTTCCCCACACCACCCGGTCATGATGGTCATCATACACCGGATTATCATTATACATCGCATCCCCCGTCGCGGTACTCGCGCCCGCCATGCCACTAAACGCGCGCGAGTTGAGGATATTCAACAGCGGCGCCGCCTGCGGAGGGGGCCTCTCCCCGCCCGACAACAGCTCCCTCGCCGACACCTGCCGGCCATACAGTTTCGCATTCGCATCCTTCCTCTCGATAATCGCCGACCCCTCCAACGACACCCCCGCAAACAACCCCTTCGTTTTCGAATAACTAAAGATCCCCGCCACACTGCGCAGGGAGGCAGCCCCCGCGGCCTCGGCGTTGCGGCCGACGGGCCCCGCCGCGATGGAGACGTTGCCGCCGAGGGTGAGCGACCCGGCTTGGGAAAAGGTCTTGACGGCGCTCGCGTCGTTGAGTATGAAGACGAAGTCGGTAAGCTCGAAGCCGATTTGCCCGCCGAAGCCGGCGCCGCCGGTGGCGATGGCCGAGGGCGCGCTCCACGAGCCGTCGGGGAGGCGGGCCACTACTAGGCCGCTGCCAAAGCGCGCCGAGCCGAGGAAGCCCGCTTTGAGAACTGTGAGAATCGCGAGGCCCTGTGAAAGGGAAGGGAAGGGGTTAGGGGTGGTTGATTTGGGAGGGGTGGAGGGGGAGGGGGAGTGGTTGCGTACCTGGCGCTGGCGAGGACGGAGGGCGGGATGATTTTTTCGGGGCTGAAGGCTTGTCGTGGGTCGATGAATGAGGAGAGGATCTTGCCGCACTTCTTGCATTCCGCTGCGCGCGAGGGGTCAGTACCTAGCTGCAGGCGCGAAAATGCTCCGAGAGGAAGGAGTTGCGCGGATGGCTCGGGAGGGACTTACACGCCATAGACGACGGGAGCGGATTGTTGATACCCATGGCTGCTCGGTGGATGGGTAGCTTGTGGGGGAAAAAATTGGTAGGGATGAAGTAGATTGAAGGTTGAGTGGTTCAAATGTCGAGAGACAGTGAGACGATGAGGGATGTTGCGGCGGAGGGAGCCCGAATCAAGAATGTGGGGGTTGGTTACACCCCTGGGTTTGCGCCCACTTTCAGAAGGAACAGGTGGTTGGCAGATGGTCTTCTTGGCCGGGAACTCGAGCCGGACGGGTTGAAATGCCGAAACAGGCGCTGGCTCTTTTTGAAGCTGACACAGGCTCACGAGAACGAGAACGAGAGGGCTGCCGCGCGTCGACGGTGGCGTTGGTGTCACTTTCTAGCGGCAGCATGGAAGCTTCCCCGCAATCACCAAGAAGCGTCAAGCGTCCTGTTTCGAGCGAAACCAACCCGCTAACTATCTGGACAAGCAACCCCAGAAGAGTTGGTTGATAAGATATCTTTGGTTAGATGTTAATATTAACATAGTACAAGAAGCCATCCCCCAAATCGCAGAACCTCTCCCCGAGTCCTTCCCAGCGCTGTGATCCGCATTTCCATGAAAGATGCCGATATTTTGTCCATCTGTCCAGGTTCCCCACTTGTCTCCAAAAGGACCCTGGCACAAGTTGACATCATCTGGCCCACGCTAGCCGCTCGCCACACTGTGGCTGAGCTCCACATCATTCCCCTGCCGCCGACCAAACCCCTTTCGTGACCACCTCCTTGACCGCGTCAGAGTTGCCACCCACCCCGACGAACAGCCCAGCCAGCGCCTGAACCTCGCCGCGATCGAACAGACGAACCGAGCCCTTGGGCCAACTGCTCCGAATTCCAGCTGAACTACGCGATCAACGAGAGCCTCCGTCCCAAAGCCCAGCCGAGAACGAGCCTTCCCGAGCGCACCCCAGCTTCGCAAACTCGACGACAAAAGCCCTCGACGACAAAAGCCCTCGACGACAAGAAACCCCTTCATTATTCAAGAAACAAAGAGAACACCACAACCGCCCAAACACCCCTCAGCCCTTCCACCCAAAACCCAACCGCCTCCCAACAAGAACCACCACCCCTTCGCCCAAAATGTCCGAAGCCTACGAGCGCGAACGCCAGAACAATGCCCGCCTCGACCAGCTCTCAGCCAAGGTCTCGGCGCTGCGCGGCGTGACCATCGACATTTACGACAGTGCGCGGGCACACGAGGTTATTGAGTCGAGCGTACGTCCCTCCCCCCGATAGAAAGAAGCCAGAGAAGCAGACTGTGCGTGTGAGAGAGAGGCAGAGAGCTAACTAGAGTTCTCTCTGCTAGTCCGAAACCTTCTCGTCAATGAAGACACAGCTCAAGGGCTCCGCAAGCCGGTTGGGGCGCATGGCAGCGTCCGGGAACAAGGTGGCGGTGTTCAAGCTGGCGGGGATTGTGATTGCGGTGGTGATTTTGTTGTACTACATCTGGAAATTGGCGATGTTTATGTTTTGAGGGTTGGTTGCTTGATTGAGCGTTGGCTTGTTTGGGTAGTAGCGGGTGGTTTCGTCGGTGTTGGAAGTCCGTTGGTTGGATTGGTAGATGAATGGGTGCAAAGACTGAGCGGATGGAGTTTGGTTCTTACAGCGCAGCGCAGCGTTTGCGGAATACGGCTGGATTTGACAACGAGGATACCATACCTACCTTGGATTGGGTTGGCTTTAGGCGAGGGCATAGCACGGCGTTGGGGAGTTTGCTGGGTTCAAACCGTGTCGGGGATAATAATACAAAGTCAGGACTCGATGAGTGTAATAAATGGTTTATTGTTTCTCCATATCATCCGTCTACAAGCACACAAGTTAAACATGGATACCATGCCTTTTGTCTTGCCAGCTCCATCCTGTCCATGGCTATGCACCTGCCCCCAACCAACAAACCTCATGCTCAACTCCTGCTCCACCCCACCTCCCAAGACACATCACCACCACTCTCTTACTGCCAAACATTCGAAAACAGGTCCTCCCCCCCCCCAAACCCAGTCGCAGGCTTAGCAGCAGTAGCGTTAGTGATTGCCGTGCCCGTGCTGCTAGTCCACCCGCCAAACTCCTCGTCGGCCGCCACCTTGGGCGCAAAGCCCGAGGCGCCAGGGATGATGGGCTGGCTCGCGAGCGAAGCCCACCCCATGTCGCTGCTTGCCGCGGGTGCGGCCGGCTTAGGAGGCTGCTGTGGTTGCGGCTCGGGGGCGGCCCAGGCGTTGTTGCCCCAGACGCCGGCGTCAGACCAGTTGTTCCCGCCCAAGGAGGGCAGGGCGCCTGAGCTGGTTGTCGTCGGGGCGGCGGGAGCGGGGGCAGGCTTTGGCGGCTGTGCGGAGAGGTTGAAGACGGAGGAGGAGGTGGTGGTCGTCGGGGATAGTACTGGCTGAGGGGCGGGGGCCGGTGGCGGGGAGGATGCCGAGAAATCGAAAAGATCGCCGAGGGCGGCGGAAGCGGGCGCCGGGGCAGGCTTCGAGGCAGGCTTGGCCGGGGGTGCGGGCGGCGGTGAAGCCATGGCTCCCCACCCTGATGAGCTTCCGATAGACTGCCTAGATTGATGGGTGGGAGCTGCTGGCTTGGAATCGAAGAAGCTGCCGCCGCTGAGACCTGAAAAGGCAGAGGCGCTCGGCTGGGGTTGAGGGCGCGAAGATGTGAAAGAGCTGAGCCCTGAAAAGGCATCGGGTTGAGCCAGCTTGGGAGACGGCGTGCTGTTAAAGCTCAGGCCGCTAAATGCATCGTTGAGTCCGCCAAAAGAATTCTGGTTCTGGGTCATGCCCGTGGGAGAGTGCATGCCACTGAAGGATCCCGAATGACCGTGAGATACTTGCTGAACCGGAGGTTGGGGTTGGGGTCGTGGCGCCGTCGCGTAAAGTGAGAGAATGGACTGCTTGAGATCAGGGCGGGACTGGCCACCGCTCGCCGTCCCCGTTGTGCTGGCCGGTCGCGGCGGGGCAGCAGGCTGGGTGCCCAAGAAGTCCAGCCCCAAAAGCGAATCCTTCGTGCTGGTTGCCTTCGGCGGTGCAGGCCCCGACTTCGTAGCGACTTGCATCGCGGGCGGCCCAGCGGTGCTGGCTCTTGTTGGCGGCGCCGGGGCAGAAACCGGGTCCCCTCCGATAAGGTCGACCTGCGGGGTAGCCGACGGACCAACGGGCGCCTTCCGGACCGACTCCCTCCGCTCGACGTTTTGCTTCTCCTTGACCACGCTCAGCGGCACGTCATCGTCGCCCTCGGCATCAAGTGTGGCGGGGTCGGGCATCGGACCCTCCATCACCCATCGCTTCAGCTCGTACTTGGTGCGGATAAAGTTCTCGATCTTGGCTTCGGACGGTACGTGACCGGGCGCCAGCTTCGCCTCCCAGTACTTGTTCGCGCGCGCATTGCCCCAGCTCAAGATGCTCTGTAATTGCTCGTCGGTCCAGGCATCGAGGTCGACCGACTTGACTCGGCTGATGTGGGTGCCCATGCCGCGGTGGATGCCTGAGCAGCGGATGCAGATGAAGACGCCCAGGTTCCAGCTTGCCCATCTTGGGTCTGATTTCGCAGTGTCAGCGTGGCTGAAGCAGAGGGGTGGCGCGGAGAGACACCGCGAAGAAACTCACGCTTGTTGCGCTTGCAGTCGGCGCACACCTTGTTGGGCTCTAATTTCAGGAGGCTCTTGATGGTTTGTTGGTTCTGTGCTGCCCGCTCGGCTGCGGGGTTCGGTGGCCGTCGAGACATCACGGTGTTATGTGTCGGTTAATTCGTCAGAGGTTTCTAGGTGAGGTCGAAGGTCTAGGTCGAACGGAAATAGGGGAAGCACCTGAAGATCAAGCCAGTTGGCGCAGCAATGGGTTCACCAATGGTTAATGCGGGACACGGTAACGCGGCGAAATGGCGTGAAAGAAGGTGGGGGATGCTTCTAGGCAGCTGCAACTGCATTAACACATATTCATGCAGGTAAACGGGGGAAAACCCGACATACGCATCGTTGTCGAAAGGCATCTCTAACACTCGGCTAGATCTCTCACCTTCTTGAAGTCCAGTTGCAATTGGAATATCAGACTCTTGGGATGGTAGAGCGGGATCGAGATTGGAGCGATCGTGGACATCTGAAGATAACCTGAACACAGCCTTCCTCCTCTCAACAACTTTCAAGACATTGATTCCAAATGACAACCAGCTCCGCCACAGCCCTATCGCAGTGATTTGTCACTGTTGATCCCGCTGAATTTATACTGTCTGAGCCTGTAACTTGACCTCGATATAAATCTCCATCTTACACCCAAAGTTCCCCCGCCCAAAAAATCATCCTTCATGCGCTCACGACTCATCCGCCCTTTACTCACTCTCTCAACTCGCATTCGGCCAACTGCCTTTAGATTACACCCTCGAATTCCCATCACCCAAAGCACACCCAAGCCAATGCCCATCCCCTTCATCAGCTCCCTCTTCGGCTCCTCCTCCACCAACCCCAAAAACACCATGACATCATATCCCGACCAGCGCACCGTCGACGAGTGGCGCGCCGTCCTCAGCCCTGGTACGCACCACTTAACCAACTCATCTCCCCCAATAACCCCAAACTAACCCTTACCCCCCCCTCAGAACAATTCCGCATCCTCCGCCAAAAAGGCACCGAACGCCCCAACTCCGGCGAGTATAACACGCACGCCCCATCCTCGGGCGTCTACTCCTGCGCAGGGTGTAACGCCCCACTCTACAAAGCCACCCACAAGTTCTCATCGGGTTGTGGATGGCCAGCGTACTTCGACAGCATCCCCGGGGCGGTGGTCCGGCACGAGGATAACACGCTAGGGATGAGTCGCACTGAAATTGTGTGCGCCAATTGTGGGGGGCATTTGGGGCATGTTTTCAAGGGAGAGGGGTATGATACCCCGACGGACGAGAGGCATTGTGTGAATAGTGTTAGTTTGAATTTTACTGAGGAGGAGGGGAAGGGGGAAAAATAAGGGTTGAAGAGGATGTGGAGGTAGTGATGGTGGTTGATGAGTAGTTGAGGGAGTGGGTGGTCAAAGTTGAGTGGGATCAGGGGTAGGGATAGACAGAATTGTTTTTTTTTCTACGCTACTATGAACGCAGTCCAATTTCATCAAGCTCATGTATCATTAAACCCCTTAGATGCCAGTCATCTACTAGATACGAGCAAAATGTCCTTCAGTAAGCGAATTCCCCAAGCTGGACCTCTCTCATCTTTTGGGCGGTGGCAGCGACAACAACCTCCCAGCGCCGCATAAATTCGCCCTCAAATCTCGACAACACATCCTTCAAAGCTCTCGCGTCCTCCGCCGACGCCACGTCAACAGCTCCCTTCTCCATAAACTCGTCCCAAACTCTGCTCGCTTCACACAACCCTTTGTGCTGGATCTGAGAGAAACGCAGCAGCCAGTCATTATCCACTTCTCCCCTTGCTGGTGGTTGTACAAATGTCTCACTTGAACTGAGACATTCGTAATCGGTCAAGGCTGGACTTCTCGCAGCTAACCCCGGCTGCGAATAGAACTCGGGCTTTTCCCGTGCGACGTTTGAGAGAAAGAATTGATTTTCTCTGTCTTCATATGCGGGGGTCAGGGGCCGGCCCAAGGAGCCTTCAATTGTTCGCAGTCGGCGGAGTGGTGCCCGTTGTTGGATATTGACCGGAAGTCCTCCCAGTGCACTTGACGTTCTGCTTGGGGGGCCTCATCCCTTGGTCCCCCAGGTTCGCGCTAGGCGGTCTAGCCAGATAGGCGGGTGAATCTGATTGTGGAGCAGCTGGCAGAGCTCTTCCTGCATATGGAGTTCTTGATGACAGGATGCCGAGTGTTTTGTCGAAGTGTTTCGACACCGTGTAAAACTTGGGAGCTTGCTGTTCGAGAATCGTTGCGGTCCGCCTCACTCTCGGTCGGTTCGAGGCGGCGGAGCCTACCTTGCTGACTTTGTAGATGCCTTCACCCAGTATACCGGGCACACCGAGGGTTGTTGCTGGTCGTGATGGCACAAACGCTGGGGACCAGGGCCGATGGTCGGTTGGCAAGTATGGAGGTTGCCCTGTCGGCTGGCTAGGAGGCCGGTGAAGGACGGCTCCATGTGGCTGATTTTCGAGATACGGCACGTAGTGTTCCTCTAAGCTTGGTGGAACAGTGAGCGGAGGACTTGAGCTGTTGGGCAGCCTCAAAGCGCTGGGCGGTCTGAGAGGTGGCTGCATGGTTTGAGAGTGTGGCTTCCAAGTCTCAAGAGAAGCATGCTGTGAGGTGATTCGATGATCGTAGTTTGCCTGTTCATCCTGAATAACAATGTCAAGAGAGTTGAGTTCCTGCAGGATCTTCTCGATGTCTGACGTTTTCTGGAAAGTGATGCCAAGTGTTGACGTCTCCTGGACAGTAACATGTGAGTATGATTAAAACGGCTCATCAATTTTGGGGGCCCCTCTCACCTGCGATGCTTCCTTGGGATAACGGAAGATTAAGGAACAAGCGGAGAACAGACAGCTGACGGAGTGGCATGGAGCTGGGTCGAAGTCTGCGGAGGATTCAACTTGCATGAAGCCGGCCAGATCCAGCTTGACCTGCTGAGACTCAGTATCTTTTCCAATCCGTAGAACTCATTGTAACAAACTAGCTCGGCTGCTTTGTCTTTGACATGCACCATCAGAAAATGGCGCCAGACTGGCACCCGGGGCTTCGAGTCAGTATATGGCCGCCTTGGTGGGAGCTCGAGTTGCGGCTTAAGGACTAGCTGTGATTTCTTGTACGCATTGGGCCTTCCATCAACGGAGATACTTGACAGATCGAAACGCAGGATTGTTCGTCTTGTGGCGGGCGTTCCTTGCGAGGCAGTCATCTTGACGGTCTGGCGTGATGCTCCGAGGAAATAACATTGAAACAGAGCAACTGATAGGGGTGATGAGATCCGTTGATGTAAAACTTCTGACTCTCATGTAAAGAAATAAAAGGAAACAATGAAACAAGAACGGCAGGTGGGCTCCAATCCAAGCCAAAGTTGGTCGGTGAGTGCTTGATCTAAACCTCTGAGGAAGGAGCTACCACCTCTGTCTCAACCCCCCGCCTACCTTGCCGGTAACCGCGGTGGCTTGCTCAAACTTGAAGATGTTGAAGTGGTATCCATAATATCATGTTTGTCTTCTAACCTTCAAGCCCGAGATCTATAGCCGGGAGCATTGCTTCGCTTAGGTTCCTGGCATGCTGCTCGTTGAAGTCTTTGATGCCAGCCAGGGATAGCCTCCCGCTGGGCAGCTCCAAAGAAGTAGACAGTCATGTGAGATAATGTTTTCAGCCTGTATTATCTGTAAAACCCTTGGTCATTCAGTAATTCTCATCACCAGCGGCATCACGCTCCTAATGTCCCATTTTGGCACTGCAAGATCCATCTCCAAATCTGAAGATGCACTGGAGTGAGGTTGAATGGAGATGCAAGGGTCCTGAAACTGGTCCGTGCACGGCGCTAGCAGGGTGCTGGACCCACCGACAACCAGCTTGACAGTGAGCGATCGCAGGGCCAAAAACTTCCCGTGAATGCCAATCGCGGTCAGTCGCAGCCAGTGGCAGCCTCGCGTCGCATCGCGAAAACCATCACCAACTCAAATTGCACCCCGACTCACCCCCCTACATCCCCGCGCGTCTGACCCGCATTTTTCGCTGAAATCAATTTTTACGAGCATTGCGGGAAGGACCTCACGACTTGCGAACACAGATCCAATTCTCGGCGCCGAGATCCGGCTCGATGCGCCAAAATGGCTCCGACCAAACCCCTCGTCGAGCACACCATTGATCGCACTCCCGAGTATGAGAAGTTCCTCGAGGAATTGCGTGTCTTCCACGAGAAGCGCGGCACAAACTTTGACCCTGAGCCCAAGATGGGCCCGTTTACGGTCGATCTGCTGAAGCTCTTCAAGCACATCGTGGAGCATGGCGGCTACGATCAAGTGTCGGATGAGAAGCTGATGTGGCGGAAGATGTGCGAGGGTCTGGGTCTGATGCGCCATAATGCCCCCGCCGATGCCTACGCTCTCAAACAGATATTCTACAAGAACCTGGCCGCATACGAGATCAAGACCGTTCACAACAAGGAGCCGCCCCCGCCCGAGATTCTCGAGTTTACCACAGCCAAAGGCGGATCGCTTCTGACACGTACCATCGAAACATTCCAGGCAAAGACCAAGGCCGATAGGGAAAGCTCGACTGAAGACGGCACGCCGAATAGAGAGCGACGCGCCGAAGAGACTCCCGCCTCTGCTCGAGCCTCGCGCGGTTTGAGAGAAGCTCCGGCTCCCAGAGTCATCTTCCACCCCGACACGAACTCGTCGCGGCAGACCCGTAACGCGTCAGGCCAACACTCTGGCGCGCCCGGCTCTGCTTCAAATTCGCAGGCTCAACACTCCAATTCGCATGGAAACAACCCGATCCCGCTGCACCAAGGCCATGCCCACCCCAGCCGCGGAGGTCACGCTCACCACTTCAACCCCGCGGGGCCCGACATTCACAACCCGCGTATCAATTCATACACAATGGACAATCCGATCCAGGTACCGCTTCGTGTCGTGGACACTCCAGCGACCAATCCGGACCTGTTTGCCAGGCGGCAGCGTCTCCTGCGACAGCCGGTCGCTCCCGGGCCCAATCCGGCCAACCTTGTGCGTGCCTCGCTTCCTCCTGGTAAGTACTCTGCATTGTTTGGATTGCGCGCCGTTCTGACAAAAATCAGGAACCCTGGATGGCCCGAACATCTACGAGAGATGCCTTCTTTCCCTGCGCTCTGGCATTCGCGCGGAGCAGGCTTTCGGCCTCAATCACCTGGTCAAGATCTCGTACGAGCGCGGTGATAAGTACAAGTTCTCGCAATTTAGCGGATTGGCAGAGGGCTTGACCGAGTTTGCCCTGAGCGTCGGCAACATGTTCTACGACATTGAGTGGATCATTTGTAACGACCCCGACTACGACGATTACGAAATTGGCGAGCTCGACGGCATCAACGGGACCCCCCGATATTCTCGAGCGGATTTCCCAGCTGAAGCCCAAGCGCGTGCTTGACGATGTCCAGCCGCCCGAGTTCCGCGACCAGATACTCTTGGTCATCGAGGCCGTTCTCACCATCCGCAACATGGTCATGTTGCCCGAGAACGCCTGGTACATCGCCGACTACCCGCCGGTCAAGGACCTCATCTGCATCATTTTGCATCTGCCTCGGCTTGATATTGTCGCTGAGTTGAAGCACTATGCACTCGACATCGCGGAGCAGATCACTCCGTTTTTGGTTGTGGACTCCGAGGACGCGCTCTACAAGACCCTGTTGGAGCAGCTCCAGTCGTCGGACCGTGGCACAATTCTCACTGCTCTCCGGGCTATCGGCCGCATTGCCATGAACCACCCCACCGAGACCAACAAGCTTGGTGGAGTCCCCCCGGCCACTCTGCAGTGTCTCATGGACTGGCTTCTGCTTAACGACGACGAGCTCATGGACGCCTGTCTGGACTTCCTCTACCAGTACACGGCCGTGGTCCCGAACTTGGACGTCATGCTGGAGACCACCGACGTGAGCAATCTCGTCACCCACCTCGTCCGGTTGCTCTCGCACGGAGCCAAGCGCGGCGTCCGCGAGATCGTTGTGGCCGAGGCCCGCGTGGCCTACAAGCCCGCATCCGAGCAGGTCGTCCCGATTCCCAAGGATCTCCAGGAGACTCTGCTTGCCATGGAGGAGCCGGAGCGCTGCTACGCCTGGCTGCGCTGCTTCTTCGAAGAGGACCCCGACGCGCAGATCACGCAAATCGCCATCTGGCAGGCGTATAACGCCGCCTTCCTCGAGTCGGTGAAGCGGATGGGACGCCAGATGATTAATGCTCCGGAATTCATCCGCCACATCAGCACCGTCTACACCAACGCGGGTGCACAAGTCATCCGTGAGGGCCCCAACGGCGAATCCCAAAAATTCATCATGCGCGGCATCCGCCCGCGGGCCTTCCCCCATCACTCCCGACGGACGCGGCTACTTCCAATGCCAATGGGCACGCAACCCTCCCACCACCCCACCGCCCCAACCACCCCCAACCAACAACCTCCCCCACCCCCATCTGCGGCGCATGGAACCTCTCTGCCGAGAAAATGTGGCAGCACATCATCACCGACCACATCGGCGACATCCCCGGCGAAGACGGCATGTACAAGAACCGCGACGGCGTCTTCACCTGCCTGTGGGACTGCTGCACCAAGTACCCGCCTCCCACCGGCAGCGGCCCCATCCCCATCAAATTCGCCCTCTTCATGTCCCACATCAAAACACACGTCAAAAACGAACAGCTCGACCATAACATCGCCACGGCGCGCAACGCCGCCCTGTTCCCCTCCACCGACACCAACACCAACCCTACATCACCGTCCAAACATCGTGGCTCCGTCTCCTCCGCATCTTCCTCCACCGTCCCCAAACCTCCCACCATGCCAGGAGGTGGAACCAGCAGCTCGCGCATCCTCCTCCGCCCCGCAACGACCGTCACCCAAGCCTACGAAGAAACGAGGTGTTTGCGGAGAATAGGCTGTTGAGTCCGTATGTGGTGAGTTTGTGGCAGTTGTTGGAGAAGGGGAAGGGGAGGATGGGTGGTTTTGATTGATTGCTTGAGAGGGTGAAAGGGGGTGGTGAGGTTCCTGGTTTGATGGGGACCGAGGAAAAGAGAGAAGGATGCTCCGCCATTTGAGGCACAGAGGTTGTCAGGGCTACAATGTCGGATTACAACAACACCAGGAGAGTTCTCATGGGATGGGATGGATGGGAGGAGGATTTGTTTGTTTCTCTCGGGGAAGGAGGACAGACAACAATAATAACAACAAATTGTCGGTATAGGGTTGGGCGGGCAAGCGAAACGCATGATGGGGAACAGAAAGGACCACCACCAACCCGCTTGTGGGAATATGCATGTACGAGTAATACCCTTCCTTTGCCTGGCGTTTTTCTGGAATCGGCAGGAGGAGGGGGCAAACTTACTGCCTAGTTCAGGTACTCTCGGAAATCATTTGACTTTTTTTTTTTTTTTACGTTTGGGTGTGGGTGCGGGAGATGTGGTGGGGAGGCACGTGAGGATGGTTGTCTTGGGATGTGAGCGATGGTGGGCTGCTTATGAGACAGGCTGGATGTACTAAACAGGGGACGGCTCGAGAAACGTGCCGGTCTGTACGCCACGATGCCGACAGGTTTGATATGAGGTGGCACTGGGTTCAGGGTTCTGTCAGACTGGCAGCGTCAGGTGGCCTGGCCCGGCCTCGACGATCCAACAGCGGGTGGAGGATTGGCCTTGCCTCCGCAACGGGCTGACCCGGCCGGCGGCTGCACGGCACGCGAAGCGAAGCATCGTGAAATCCGTTTCGGGCCAATGTCTTGGTCGGCCCCTAGCGGATTCCATAGGGCTGCATGCTGCGGGCGGCATGCTGTGGCCCAAGCTTTGCCGTGCCAGGGGGTGGCTTCCGGGGTGGCGAGACTTGAGGGCATCGTGAGATCTGGGGAAGCGGGTTCGGCTGGTGTTACCGAGCGGGCGGATCGTGGCCCATTGCTTGGCGTTTGTGCGTCGACCTCGAATTCGGACGATCTGCTGAACTGTCTGATGCTTTGAGCAACGCTTTCAGCTCGAGGGACAAGAAAAATGTTGGGCAACGCTCGAGGAATTGAGGGTACGAATGTTTCCCTGGCCCTCCTGCCTCGAGTATCTGTCCTCCCATGGCACAGATTTGCACACTACCACATCGGATGGCACCCAGCAACGCGGGTGGCACTCTCAACGTTCTCGAAGTCTGCAGCAATCTTGTCGAACTCTTCCTTGCTTGAACTTGACAGATGTTGAGACGAGCTGTGGAGGGGGACTTCGGACGGTCCGGTCTGTTCTCAGGGGCACTTGAATCGTGTTCCCCTCCATTTGTTTCCAGCCAGGGATTGCAATTCCGGCTCTTTGCTTGTCCATAATGTTGGTGTCGGTGTCGCTGTCATGATTGGCGGTTTCGACGCGTCATGGAAAACTCTGCTTGTTGATTAGAATCTGATCAATGTGTGGCCAGTGGAGGGCGGGGTCTGCGAGTCACACAAGTCGGATTGACGAATTGACGGATTGACGGATTGACGGATTGACGGAGTGGTTGGACGAGCAGCTCTCTTTCCACAACCCTCCACGCCTCGTGTTCTCCAACCTCTCTTGGCTCTCCTCGCGAAAAGCCGTGCTGCTGCTCCGATAAGCGGCAAGGTGATCGGCAGACCAAGGCGTGCGACGCGGTTCGAGATTTCCACGCAGCTGCAGATGGCCCCATCGAGTTGCAGGTTTCCGTGAGTGCCGCGGCGGGTGTTCGCCACCCCGGTCCTGTTGCAGATGGAGACTGTTCCAGAGCCCGCACCGCCCCTGGCCTTCCGAGTCAAGTGCATGGAGTCGGGATTCGAAACCCAGCAGGCGAGTTGGCCACATGATCGACAAATTCTCCTGGGTGTTGCTGGTTGCGAGGCGTGTGTTGGAGATGTTTCGGCATATCGACTGACAGAAGGTTCTGCTCTGCTTGGAGCGAGAGGAAGCTGTTATGATATCCTTCCAGGTTCCTTCGGCTCAATTCGCTCTCAACGGATTCCGAGAGAATGGGACATGCGGCGAACGTCGTCAATACCTCCGCAGTGGCCAACTACAAGGCTCCATTCTGAATTCATCAACTTCAATCTGGACATGGAGGCCATGTCTCGGATGCCGAGATTCCTCTGCATCGTGCCCCGGCCATCTGCAGGGGATTCAGACAGCACACGCAGATGCTCACCGCTTAGATGTTCTGGCTCGTGAAAGTAGTTGAGCAATGAGGTTTCGGTTGGTCATTGATTTTTGGCGGCGCTGGCGTTTTGGGGGAAAAGATGGGAATTGCAAAATCTGGACCCCCCACGCGCCCAGCTCATGGGCTTTCGTTCGCCGAGCCGTCTGGCGCGCCTTCCTGCATTGCAACCCCATGCACAGCTGCGGGGCAAGATGGGCTGACTGCCCCACCACGGCTTGGCACATCTCGGCTGGACCGGGGAGTCCCCGCCAGAGCAGCAACCTTGACGAACACAACACAAACCAAACCTCCCACCTCCCTGACTGAGCAGCATGCATGTGCTGGCCCATCTGGCCCGAGACAGGCGTGGGACACACGTCCGGTATCGTCCTCGCCGATCGACAATCGAACCGCCACAGGAACTTTTCAAAGGTATGTGTTGGCTTTGACTCGGAGGTTTGGTCCAACTTCCAGTGGTCAGTTGGCAAAGACCAGCTCAACCAGCCTTGTTGGACTTTGCCTTTCGCGGGACCACCCAGCATCGAGAGGGCACCTAGACATCCCTTTCCCCGCAGAAGAGGATTCATAGCCGTCATCCCAAGACTGTTGAGCACCTCTTTGGCATTACCATTGGGCTGTGCCCCCCCGTGAAATCCCCGGGGTAACCGCCCTCAACGCATCCAGAACGCGGCTGACGCTATTTCGTGGTGTAGCATTTTCTTGGCCCTACCACCAGATCCAACCACTCTCCAACCCACAGCCCGTCGTATCTGTCGGCATTTGCGAGGTGTGCTCCAATTGTGCGTGGAGACGGCAGACCAGGATCACACTGCATCAGAAGAGCGATCTCGACTCAAGCCCCGCCACCGGTCTGGACCCGCACCAGCCCTCTGGTTCCATTTCCTCGCCCCTTCGCCTTGTCATCAGTACCTGACTGAGCGTGCTGTCTGACGGCTTCTCCGTCTTCCCTGTTGCCCGTCGAGCAAGAACCCGCCTCCGTCCATCTTAAATAGCCCTGGCAGTTCCCCTGACTGTCGGGTTTCTTCATCAGACACGCCATTTTGTCGTCGCTATTAAGGAGCTTGGTACCGTGGACGTACCTTTAACTCAGCCTTTCACTTACACCCATACAAGACCCTCGCTTGTCCTACCACTCCAAAACACCACCACCATAACAACTCCTTTGTGTGGTAACCCCCACTCAGTCGTGTATATTTGAGAAGCCTCGCGCTCTCTTGTTCGTCTGTTCTTTCCGTCTACGCATTCACGGTTTGTCCGATCTTACACGACAACACGCACTGAGGCCGCACGCCCTCATCTCGCATCCTCTTTCTCAGGAATTCTCCTTGAGTTTGATTCCTTAAATCCTCGCAACCGACTCCTCAATCATCACCCATCTCCAACCTCTCCAACACACAAACCATCACAATGGCCGCCGCCGCCCGCACCGCCCGCCTGGCCACGCGCCTCACCTCGCGGCCCACCTTCATCCGCGCCGCTGCCACCCAGCGCGCCGCCTTCTCCCTGACCACCTCGCGCCTCAAATCCGAAGTCATCAAAGAAACCGAAGTCCCCGTCTCCATCTACTCCCCCGACTCCAAGGGCATCGCCTCCGCCAACTCCGACCACTTTAGCATCCCCATCAAGTCCACTCCCCTCCCCAGCCCCCGCCGTCGAGGAAGAGCATGACACCGTCACGCCTCTTGAAGACAAGGTCTTCCGCCAGATGCCGCGCACCATGCAGCGCATGTCGGTCATGGGCAAGGTCATCATCATCACGGGCGGCGCTCGCGGGCTGGGCAACCACATGGCGCGGGCGTGCGCCGAGGCCGGGGCCAAGGCCATCGCCATCTTCGACGCGAACCAAGACCTCGGCGACGAGGCCGCCGCCGAACTCCAGCAAAAAACCGGCCTGCCCGTGTCCTTCTTCAAGGTGGACGTCCGCGACGGCAACGCCATCAACGCCGCGGTGCAAAACGTGGTTGACGTCTATGGCCCGCCCGACGTCCTCGTCAATTCGGCCGGCATCGCCGACTCCAACATCAAAGCCGAGACGTACGACTCAGCCATGTTCCGCCGGCTGATCGACATCAACCTAACCGGCTCCTTCCTGATGTCGCAGTCCGTCGGGCGCGCCATGATGGCGGCCGGCAAGCCCGGGTCAATCGTCCTTGTGGCCTCCATGTCGGGCTCCATCGTGAACTACCCGCAAGAGCAATCCTGCTATAATGCCTCCAAGGCGGGGGTGATCCAGCTGGGCAAGAGTTTGGCGGCGGAGTGGGCGAAGCATGGGATTAGGGTGAACTGCATCTCCCCCGGGTATATGGATACCGCGCTGAACAAGGTGCCGGCGCTGGATGCGCAGAAGAAGATTTGGAAGAGCCTTACGCCGCAGGAGAGGCTGGGCGCGGTGGATGATTTGAATGGGTTGTGTGTGTTTTTGGCGTCGGATGCGAGCGGGTTTATGACGGGGAGCAATGTTATCATTGATGGTGGTTACACCCTCTACTGAGGGGTGTGTGGATGGGATTGGGGGAGCGGTGGGATACCCTATAGACGGCTTGTTTGATGGGTTGGTTGCGAAGGATTTGGGATTTCTTTTGTTGTTAATGGGGGAGACGGGTAATGGGTGCTTTCTAGCTGGCTCTGGTGGTGGCTGTTTTCTTTTGACATCTTCTGGCTTTATGGGTGGCGCAAAGCGAGTTCCAGGGAGGGACTTTTCCTATGGTCTTGGTTGGGCATCAAAATGGGGTATGCATAGTAATGAAACGAAGTCTGAACTCAAAAGCTCGCTTACCCTTGATGTGATTAGGCAGTGATAGAGATTGCTCAGAGTAGTTCAAACCCCTTTTACTAGTCACGGAGAAGATTAGCTCTGGTTCTCCCGATTCCTGCCTCGTTCTCAGAGCTAGTTTAATTTGCTGTTCATAAAAGGGCCCTAGTATACAGGACATGAATATAGAGCACGAATAGAGGCTGTAAGAGTTTGTAAGTGGCAGTGATAGACGGCTCGATGCCTCTTCCCCGCCTCCCCCACCCCTACGCCACTCTTTCCCAGACACACATGGTCACTCCTATTTACTCAAGAGGGGGCCACTGAACTAAGACACCACTGAGTACCTGTCTCAAGAACAGAAAGATCATAATCCGATAAGAAGACCACCACCTTGCCTAGCACTATGGCTTTGTTGCGCGTTCTAACAGTGACAAACCTTATCTCAGCAGCACTCCACTAGCGGAAAGCGAATCTAAAGTTGAAGAGACAAAAAGCGACCCCAAAAATGCGTGGTCTATTTATTCGTTGTTGTTGTAGAAGCAGTAGTAGCTGTTTTGTTCAGACATTGGATGTGTGAGAGGCAAAAAAAAAAAAAAAAAACATCTGTTGGCTATTGGTGGTTAATGTGAAGGGTTAAAAAACAAGCCAGGCCAGTCCATCCGAAAAGAGAAGAGAAAAATCCGCAAGATGCAACAATAACCGCCTGCCTGCTTTCCTGCCTGTCCGTCTGTTCGTCTGCCGCTTGCCGTGGGTGGTTGCTGGTTGTGAAGATCGTTGTGGGTGTTAGAGGGGTGGATAGGTGATGGACCCCCGAGGCCGCAGCGGTGATGTAGTTGAAGCTATTATGGTATAGCTTGTTGATATTTGAAGGTTGGGGTAGGGGCTCAGAGAAGTGTTCATTGCCCCTTGCGGGCCTTCTCCTGTGCCCTTGCTTCCCGCGCGGCGCGGACAAGTGGTGCGAGCGTCGACAAGTCGACACACTGTTTCATGAACTCGTGCTACACAAAACCGTTAGCCGCAACCAAACAAAAATGACACCTCAACCCCCCACCCCCCGAAGTGAAAAAAAAAAAACCTACCCTCAGCAAGTCATGCGCACTTGCCCTCTTCTCCGGATCCACCTTCAGGGCAAAGTACAAGAAGTCCCTGAACACAAGCGACAGCTCCTGCTCATTCTTGATATGAGGCGTCCCGTTGGTAGCGATCAGCCACAGGGCGCGCAGGGGCGACTCGGTCAGGTAGGGCGGCTCGCCCTCGATCATCTCAATGGCCATGATGCCCAGCGACCAGATGTCGACCTTGCGGCCGTACTCCTTCCGCGTAACCACCTCCGGGGCCATCCAGTAGGGCGTGCCGACCATTGTTGTACGCTTGTTCTGCGCCTCGTTGATGGTGGCACAGAACCCAAAGTCGGCTGTGCGAGGGTTAGTTTCTGTAAACTTTTCCATCGGCGGCCGGCAGGAAGATGTGTTAAAGTACTTACTCAGCTTGATGTTGCCCTCTTGGCTCAGCAGGATATTGTCCGATTTGATGTCTCGATGGATGACACCTTTGGAGTGCAGGTGCTGCAGCCCGCGGAGGGTTTCTCTGCAGACGGATGCAATCTGGCCCTCGGTCATGATGTTAAACGTCACGACATCGGTCAGGCTGCCGCCCTCCATGAACTCCATGACGACCCACAATTCGCCCCCGCACAGGTAGCTGTCAATAAAGTTGACAATGTTGGGGTGCGAGCTCTCCTTCATGACCAAAATCTCGTTGATGATGAGGTCCTTCTTGGGCTGCTGCTCCAGATTCATCTGTTTGATGGCCACCAGACGGTTCGTCCCCCTCTCGTGGCCCGTGTACACGCCGCCGGACGCGCCCTGGCCGATCTTGGTGAAGCCGCGGTAAACCTCGCGCGGGTCGCCCTCGGAGCATATCCTCTTCAGGGCGGCGACCACGTCAACGGCGTTGCTCTGCCGTGGCCTGTGCCGCGGCCTCGACCCCGGTTGTGCGAGCCTGGCCTGCTGTGCCTGGATCATCCGATTGGCCCCGGTCGGGTCTGCTTGCTGCAGGTGCTGGTGCTGCGATGATGGCGGGGTCGGCTGCTGCCGCTTGCTTGCTTGTCGCCCCAGCTGGCCGCTCATGGCCGCTTGCGCCTGCGCCATTGCCTGCTCTTGCTGCTGCTGCAACAGCTGCTGCTGGTAGACTGCTGCTTGGGTAGCCGGCGAGGCAATTGAGGCAGACGGCTGCTGCTGAGCATAAGGTGACGTGCCATTTACTCGTGAATTAGACCGTGACCTGTGCTCCTCCGGCAGCATCGGGACATTTTCTTTGAGGGGCGGATGGGAGGGCGAGGCGTCGTCCCCGGATGGGGGCATGCCAATTCCTGAGTCCTTCGCCGGGTACTGTTGCGTCCTGGAGGCCAGGCTTGTTGGGGGTTTTGGTGCCGGCCGGCTGGGTATGAGACCGGCATCCTTGGCTGGGAGGCCGGGTGCCTTTGGAACTGGGGGTGGCGCGCGAGGGTTCTCAAAACTCCCTTCGTGGCCGACGTTAGGAAATCTCGGGCTCGCGGGCGGGCTGATTAAGGGGGAGATGGCGCCATAGCCGGTTTGGAGCAGGCCGGGGGAATGGAGGGCGGCGGCAGATGCGTTGACAGTGGGCATGCCACGGAATTCTGCTGCGCGCGCATCGTGGAACTTCTCTAATGACTGGTCTTCCTGCGGCTTTTCTTGTGTTTCTTTGTAGAATGTCAGGACGTCGACGAGGATCTGGGGGTGTTCTCGCGTGTCCTTTTCTGTGATGCCGCTCTCGTTGATCAGTCGCTGCCACTCCTTTGGGAGCCCCTGCCAAGCCAAGTCAGCGCATTCAGGACAGGCTAGACACACTCAAGTTTCCCTACCGTAAACTGCCCCGTTGAGCTGTCGTATCCGACGTGTGTGACGTGAACGGGGTTCTCTGGCGCAGAAATGAGCGGCTTTTTCGGCGATCCCACCAAGCTGTTCATGAACCCAGAAAAGCCGGACTTCTTCCTGAGCACGCTGGGCATCTTGGTCTCCTTGGACTCATCAGAATAGCGCTTGAGCGGGGCAGACGTGTCTGCCCTGTTCTTCTCGGTCAGAATGGGCAGGTCTGTGGCGGGAAAGGTCGCCGACTGGCGAAGGGGAGGCGGCGAGTGTCCCATGGTTCGCGTCCCAGGATTCGCGTGGGGTGGTTTGAGGAGGGAGGAATGAGGCGGTGCTTGGTTGTCGTATTTGTGATGCTTGCTGGCGTGGTTGGTGGTGCTGACGCTGCTTTGCGCAGCCGACGTCGTCGCTTCAATGTGGTCGAGGATTGCGGTGCCGTCGAAGGGGGCGCCAATCCACTCGTCTGAAGTCTTGGAATTGAGGGGCTGAAGAGCGTCCGCGGGGCCGGGTCGAGGGTGCTGTGCGCCAGCTCGGACGTGGACGGGTTGGGAGTGTGACTGCGACGAAACCGAGTTGCCGCCGGGGAGGATGGGCGAGGTGTGCGACCGGGTGGCTGCGGTGGGGAAGGGGAGGGGGCGCGGTGTTGGTGTTGTTAAAAGCGAAAGTCGGGGTCTTGGTTGGGGACCTGGTCGGGGTCGTGGTCGTAAGGGTGGTCTTGTTGCCGACGGGGGCGCTGGGGGCACGCCTCAAGCTGGCCGAGCTTCGTTTGCTTCCTAGAGATTGGGCGTCAACACGGCTGCCGTCGAGGCTGACTTTGTAGACGGAGCCCGAGTGGTTCGGCTGGGACTGGCGGTAGTAGCTGGAGTGTGCCGAGGGGGGCTTCTTGGTGAGCCTGCGACGGTTCTGGGAACTGGCGCGGACGCTGGAGCCAGTCTTGGGAATGGGGCCGTCCATGTCATCAAAGCAGCAGCGACAGCACACTGAAGGAAAGCCAAAAGCCAAAAAAAAAAATCAACGTACGGTTTGGGATGGTAGACAAAGCCTGCGAGTCTGAGAAGGGCTGCCGGGGTAGGATCCTTAATTGAGGCACGGAGGGGAGGGTCGCAGCCAGCAAAATTGCGTTCTCTCTTCCTGGCGGCCGTTCGTTGCTCCTGGTTCAGGTTGCTGCCAGTTCCTGCTTGGTTCCAGGTTGGGATCTCGTCCTCTTGGTTCCCCGGCGCTCAGGCGTGCTCCCACAGGCTGCTGCTGGCAGAGGCGCTGTTCTTCAGCAGGCAGGCAATGGAAAAGACAGGCAGAGCAGGAGCAGGGAAGATGTTCAGGGTTGCGATGAGTGGGTTCTTGAATTGACTTTTTAAGTTCCTTGGGTGATGCAGCATGCAGTGTCTTGAGGTCCTGCGTCTTCACCGATTGCATGTGCGCGTACCAATCGCTCCAGCTCCGGTGCCGCCAACTGTCATCCGATGACAGCTTGGGTCCTGGCACGACAAACGGGATGGGACACCGGCAGAACGGTCGCCCAACGCTCGGGGCGATGGCTGATGGCTGATGGGCGCGAGATTCGCACGTCTGTCGCGCCACCACATGTTCCCCCGCACGTCTCCCCATTTCGCTGGCTGCGGAGGGCCGCCCGATGAATCTGGCAATGCCGCACCACCGCTTGAAGACCCCCCGGCGCTGCCCTTGTTGCCCTTGGCGGCCACTCACGGCGACGAGATAACAGCATGTGCAGACCAGCCTGAGACGGACGGTGTCTTGCTGCCGCCAGGGGTCGCCGTCGTGGGCCAAGTATGTGTCAGAAAGACGCCGGCCATCTATACATAGTGAACAATAGTAGACGAACAAAAACGGGCCGTTGAACACATTCCCATGGTCTTGGAATGGGCATCGCATGGACGACGTTTGAGCAAACAGTGGGATTGGGTGTGGGGCTAGCCGTCCACTTGCGGGATGAAGGGGTCGCAGTGGAGCTGGAACGGAGCCCGATACAGTGGGAATTGGGTTTGCGATAGGCGCAGCCTGGCAGCATCTTTCGAGTTGGCGTTTGGGGTTACTGAAAACAGAGTGAGGGGATTCGAAAAAGTAGACTTCTTGAATCACCCCATGTCCGTTTCCCATCTGGCAAAGGATCTCCAAACAGCCAGAATACGGGCGATCGACGTTCGGGTGAACCGCACCTCCCCAGTGCTCCCGTCTCTTCCTCGTGGGTTTGACCCCACCAGCCGTTTAGCGCACTCCAGCCAGAGCGGGGCACGCAGCCTGGCCAAGTTTCCAATGCTTCCCAACATGACGGATGCCATGCTCTTCTCAGCCTTCACCAACTTGGGGCCGGCCACCACTGTCCAGGTGAAAAGAGCACGTCAAATCGGAGAGGTTTCCACACTGCTCGAGCTTTTTTTCGTTGAGTCGAACCTGCGGCGTCATCAGGGATGGCCCTTCTGTGGTGGCCTGAGATACAGACATTTTCTTATGCATCGAGCTTGGATGAGGGTTCAACCCTCGACACAATGCCAGCATCAATGCTAGACTGGAAGCCAACTTGATCAACTCACTACGAAAGAATAGTCTACGGAGTAGTAACCAGCGACCGAACCGTGCCGATCCACTTTGTTTAGAGTGTTCAAAGCTACCCTACCTCTCAAGCTGCCAGAGCTTCTTTTCGCCACCCACGCATGCCCTCTCTTCCACATTAACCGACAGACCCGGCCAACACAACCCTCTCTCAGCGCGGTTGAGAAAGAACGGCACGCACAGGTCAAAAAAGATGACGTCTCATGCTTTGACCCGGTGAGTGCCAACTGGGCAGAAAGTAGCGCCCACCAACCGCCACCATCGCTTCGTTGGCTGTCGACACTCGACAGAGTGCTGGTTGGTGTGGAAGAAATCATGCAGCATCCAACAGCCGCGGGGCTCAGCCCTTCCACACGCGCCGCCTTCTCGAAAGATTGACGCGCCGATCCGCGCTCTGATCTTTCGACAGCTTGACCTGGGGCTGGGAGACGGAAAATCTTGGGTGATCATTCCGAGTGGGTGCTGTAACCCTAACCCCGTCGACTTCTCCCACCTCCGGCCTCAAGACAATTTAAGTTGTGATCTTCTCACAGACATATTTCTTCCATCCGTAAATTCTTTCTGTCGTAAGACACCTTCTTAAAGTTATATGGCTACTAAACGATGTCTCTTAGCATTTGAGAATCAGTTTCAACCCCATACATGCAGTTACCCCCCATGACGCTTCTCCGAGGAGGCAGTCAAAGACATTTTGTTTGAGTCTATAAGGCGGTTTCTCATGGAAGGTCTGTTGGTAAGAAGACGAGATCGACGAGGTAAGCTATCGTTTGCGAGTTGCACTAGAATTGGCACGCCCAACACCAATAACTTCTACCCCATCAAGAGGGCTGAACTTCACCTCTTTTCTTCTTTCACAACCCGGTCCTGGGTAGTAATGACACATTATGAAAGACGAAAATTGCTGTCATCTCTTCCACATGCTTTAGTGCTATTGCAGAACCTCAAACCCAGGACCTTACAACTCAGAAAACAAAAAAAATGAATAAATAATTTTCCCTTTCTAACAAGTAACCACCTTCTGTTCTGCCAGTGAAGACATGTTAGCAGCCGTCACGATCATCTAATGGCTGCATATGATGAAGGAAATATCTAAGAAATGAAGGGATTCAATGTCAGGGTTAGGGTTGTTTATGGACGCTTGGAGGATGCTGGGTGCGGGGCGTCCCCCCTGACTCTGGAACAATTTCTGGTGAAGCTCATGCCCATTTGTCCCTTTCTGGACAGTTCTGGGCACTTGAGACCCACGAGCCCCAGTCCAAGCAACGTCCCACTCCACCAAGCTTGTCTGGCCTTTTCTCGAGCTTCGACACCGACACCCATTGTCCCTCGTCCTCGTCACCATATTCATTGCCGAGCATCAATTCAAGCCCACCTCGGGGTCCTCGTCATCCACGACCGCTCCTACAACGCCGTTACACCCCGAGATCCCGAGATCAGGATCCAGATCCAGACATCACCCCCCAGCACGCTCCAGCCCCTATACCAGCACCACTCCCATCCTCGTGGTCCATCTTCCTTTCCGAGGCACGTCCATCGCCAAAAACATCGTTGCTTCGATTTACGTCCTCGAGTTAGTTCAAGCTGTAAGCAATTGCCAGAGCCTCCTCCGCTCGGACCTCCTGCCACTTGAACCGCCCCCATAGACCGCTGCTCTAGTGTGCTGACCCTGACTCTCATCCGGCAGACTCGAGTTGGTCACGCATAGCTCTCCGGTTTCCGCGCACTTGACTCCTCACCATGTCCAGCAACATCGAATCCGAGCCGTCGGCCGCTAGCCGCCTCTTGGAACAGCACATGTCTCACCATGTGACTGTTGAGGATGCCGCTGACGAGGACCTTCCCTCGACCTCGGCCGCCGCCGCCGAAGCCACCCCCAGCAACGCGAAGCCGTCCGTAGACACACCCGCGACGAAGGCTCCCGAAAAAAAGAGCGCCAAGGTCGCTCTCGACTCCCACGAGGCCTTCCCCCCAGCTCGGCGGCGGAGCTCCCAAGCCTTCGGCCAACATTGCGCCGACCTGGGGCGCGCGGCCCGGTGGTAATGGCGCCGATAAGGCCTCCGCCCCGGCCTCGGGTGCCACCACTCCGACTCCTCCGGCTCTGCGCGGACCCAAGAACCTGTCGATCCCCGGCCGCAACGTTGAGTACATGCTTCTCGAGGCCCAGCACGTGCTTCCGCGCAACCAGCTCAAGAAGCCCATCACCGATATCGTCAAGGACTTCAACCGTAAGTCTCGCGCTCAGGTCAAGGTTCTCTCTCAGCCCGACGGCAAGGTCCGCATCGAGGCCACCGGCCCTCAGGATATCGCGACACAGGCTCTTAAGGATTTCGTCCGCCTGATCGGCACCAAGCTGTCGATCAAGGTGCCCATTCCCCGCTCCGCCCGCGCACACATCATTGGCAGGCAGGGTTCGACCATCAAGGCCATCCAGGAGCAGACCGGTGCTCGGATCCAGATGCCCAAGATTGAGGAGGGTACCGCGCCCGTGGATGAGGACGACGACGAGACCATTGACGTCATCATCGAGGGCAACTCCCAGGAGGCCGCCGCGGCTCGGAACGCCGTGCTCAAGATTGCCGGCGAGCGCGCCGCCAACGTCAACGCCCGCGTAAAAGACATCCCCGCCGAGTTCTACCCCTTTATTGCCGGGCCCCAGAACCAGTTCCTCAACCGCTTCGAACAAGACAAGGTTCAGGTTCGCGTGCCCCAATACCAGCCCTGGTCGTCCCAGGCCCCTGTGGCCCCGGGCCCTGGCCAGCGCCCCCAGTTCCAGCCCGCGGCTGAAAGCTCCATCCAACTTGCTGGCGACCGTGATGCCGTCAGAGCTGCCCGGGAAGCCATCGAGAGGCACGTTCAGCAGCTCCACCAGGAGTTGATGATGGAGCAGCTTCCCATCCAGCGCGGAAGACATCAGTTCATCATCGGCGCTAGAGGCGTTCCGATGGACCGGTTCTTTGAGGATACCGGCTGCGTTCTCATTCTCCCCAACGACGACGACGAGGACATGGTCACCGTCATTGGCCCCTCCGAGCAGGTCCAGAATGGCGTGGAGAAAGCGATGGATCTGGCCATGAACATGCAGTGTTCCAACATCGACATCTCCCGCTTCCACCGCCAGGCGCCTGGCGGCGCCGCCGTCCATGCCCGCAATGTCACCCGCTACCTCCGCCAGAGGGGTGAGCTCGAGCGTCTGGAGAAGCTGCATAACGTGCACTTCAACACCCCTTATTCTGAGGAGGGCGCTGCCCCTTGGGAGCTCTACTCGCGAGATGGCAAGAACGCCATCAGGGCCCAGTCTGAGATCAAGGGTCTGGTGGACGCTCATCCCCCGGCGCGTGTGGCCACTGTCACTGTCGACCCGTTCTTCCACCCCCACATTCGGGCCGACATGGCTTCTCAGGTGCGCCAGAACTATGGCGTCTACCTAGTTGTTCCTGAGGCCTCCGACGCCAACGCCCCTGTCGTGTTGGTTTATGAGAACCCCGAGGTTACGGACTCGTACCAGATCCCTCGTACTCAGCCGAGCCAGGCCGAGATCGCCGAGATGCAGAGGCGTCTCCAGGAGGCTCAGAGGCATATTCTTAGGCTGGTCGACCAGCAGGAGCAGGTCACGGCCCAGACTGTCGATATTCCCCAGAAGTGAGTCACTCGGCTTTTGTGCCGCGCAGCAGATGGATGGCTGACATGCATTTCCAGATACCATGAGAAGCTTCGCAAGTTCATCAAGGCGGAGAACGACAACAGGCCCGCCGGCCAGTTCCCTCTCCGTGTGTCAAACACCCGCGAGACCGTTAAGCTTCGTGGTCCCGCCTCTGCCGTGGAGTCGCTCGCCGCCAAGTGCCTTGAGTTTGTTGAACAGCAGAAGCAGGAGGATAAGGAGCGCGGTTTCACCCTCGAGTTCGATTTCCCGCAGAAGTTCGCCAACCACCTGATCGGCAAGGGTGGTAGCAACATCCGCGAGCTGCGCGACAAGTTCGATGTTGACATCCAGGTCAACGACGGCAAGGTCCTCCTCAAGGGCCCCAAGGCCAAGGCCGAGGCGGCCAAGACTCACATCCTGGCTCTCGGCCGGCAGATGCAGGATGAGGCCACGCACATACTCAAGATCGATCCCAAGTTCCATCGTGAGCTTATCGGCGCCCAGGGTAGCCAGATCAACAAGCTGCAGGAGCGGTACAACGTCCTGATCTTCTTCCCGCGCAGCGGCAAGAAGCAAGAGGATGAGTCTGACTCGGCCCCGAGCAGCGAGGCCGGGAAGCCCCTCCGTCAGCCTGATGAGGTCACCATCCGTGGACCCAAGAGGGGCGCCGACGAGGCCCGCGATGAGCTGCTTAACTTGCTGCAATATCTGAAGGACACCTCGTTCACCGCCACCGTCACCGTCCAGCGGAAGCAAGTGCCCTCGCTGATTGGTTCTGGTGGCGCTGCTATGGAGCAGCTCCGCCAGGCGACTGGCGCGAAGATTGATGTGCCCAGCGCCAAGGAGTCTGCCGACTCTGAGGTCCAGATCCTGATCAAGGGTACCAAGACCCAGGTTGCTGAGGCCAAGAAAGTCCTGGAGCAGAAGAAGGCTGTCTTTGATGACACTGTCGTCAAGACTATTGAAGTGCCTCGCAAGTACCACAAGACTCTCATCGGTACTGGCGGTAAGTTTTACCTCCCGAAATTACTTTGAGTGCTGTGCTAACATACCCAGGTGCCAACCTCCGCAAGATCGTCCTCCAGGCCGGCGGCTCCGACGACCGCCGCGAGCTCGCCCGCACCATCCAGTTCCCCAAGCAGGACTCCGACGGCAACAACATCAAGATCGAAGGCCGCACCGCTGTCGTCGACAACATCCTCTCCCAAATCCAGGCTATCGTCGACGAGCGCGAGAGCCAAGTCACCATCTCCCTCGACATCCCCGTCGAGCACCACAAAGCCATCATCGGCCGCGGCGGCGACGCCAAGCGCGCCCTGGAAGCCCAATTCAAAGTCTCCATCGACGTTCCCCGCCAGGGTAGCGAGCAGACTGCCCTCAAAATCGCTGGCCAGCCTGAGGACGTCGAAAAGGCCAAGGCCCACCTCCTCGACATGGTCAAGGACAACGAGGGCGAGACCGTCCCCGTCCCCCGGGCCATGCACCACGCCGTCGCCAACAACGGCCAGATCTTCCGCCGCCTGAAGAACGACTTTGGCGTCACTGTCACCCACGCCCATCACCAAGTCCCCCCCAAGCCGGAGGCCACCAGCACCTCCCGCACCACCAACAACGGCGCCCTCCCCCTCATCACCGACGAATCCCCGAAGACCTCCATTCCTGGACCGTCGTCTCCCGATCCGACCCCTCCTCCTCCGACCCGGACGCCACCATCCCGTGGATTCTCCGCGGCAACACCGAAGGTGTCGAAAAAGCCAAGAAAGCCATTGCCACCGCTTTGGAGCAGGCGAAGAAGGAGGACACGGTCGGGTACCTGGTGCTTCCCGACCCCAGGACGTATCGGTTTGTGATTGGCCAGGGTGGCAGCAAGGTTAATGCTATTCGCAAGCAGAGCGGGTGCAAGATTACGGTGCCGAGGGATCAGAGCCAGGGGACGCGATTGAGGTTGTGGGGAGCAGGGAGGGGTGGAGAGGGCGAAGGAGGCGATTTTGGGGCTGTTAAGGACGGGGTTGCTGGGGCTGGGAGGAGGAGTAGGAAACCTTTCCTTTGTGGATTGGGGAGAGGGTGAGGAGGAGAGGGAGTGGAGGGGAAGGGGAAGGAGAAGGGGAGTGCGAGCTGATGGATGGGGGGTAGAATGCATACCATGGCTGGTTGAGAAAAAAGGTCGGGAGACATTGATGGCGGGCGAGCTTTATTATACGTTGCCGGGGGTTTTAACACATTTGTAGTTTTACTAGATAATTCAGTTTGGTTCTTGGCAGGCAGGCCTCTTCTTTTGTGACCATACTCAGTCTCATCCCGGCTTAATCCATGTTGGATCATGATACCATCCGGCCTTGCTCGATCTAGTCCTGGTCTATCCTGATACCATCGGCCTCCGCTTCATCAACCCGAGGTGCTCACAATAGATTGTAACTATCCCGCCTCTCTTCACACTTCTCCCCTTTAAGACCAGGGTACTCTGTACGTTGAGCTAGCGGGGGAAAGGCCAACGAATGCAAGAGGATGGGGAAGGAAAAGAAGGGGCAAAAGCCAAAAAAGAAAACATACAACACCAGGGATTCGCTGGTCGTCACCGACCCAACTACTGATCTGGCCCTTACCAGCTTGTCTATGGGAGAGCGGACGGGATCCCGAATTTTCTGGTAGGTATGGTCGTATGTGATGGGTGAGAGTGCGTGAAGGGTTTTAAGGGGTGTGCCTGGGGGCTGAAGGGAGGTGTGCAGGGTTTGGCGGGGGTTGTGGGGGGCAATTTGGTCAAAGCCAGCTTCAGGGCAACAGATATACAAAAAAGAAATGGAAACTTGAGAATAAGTTTTTGGCTTCTGGGGTTTGGCTGTTGTATGGCCTGGGTTGGGTTCCATCAAGATTGGGAGTGGAGGGTTGAGAAAGACGGGATCAGGTAGGGCAGGTAAGACAGGCGTGAGCGAGAATATTAGGAATAATTTAATCGCTGACACCTTATATTGTGGTCTTAAATAGTTTCTCGGACTTAGATCACAAACTAACTTGCTTTTTTCCCTTTCCTTCTTCTGCCACCAATTCTTCCATCCACATACGCCGGATTAATACCCCTTACACCTTCGATGCATGTCCCTGTTGTGGACCCATTGAAAACAGAAAAGAAAAACGATAAACCGAACAACAACGAACAACAAACTATCAACCCAAAAAACTCCAACACAATGCTTTTCACCACCCTACCCAACTTTCCCCCCTAGAAAATAGCACACATTTGTTCCCCTTCCTCATCCTCCTCCTCCTCTTCCTCCTCCTCAGTCTCATCCGCATCCAACCGCCCCCCCATAGCCAGCCTCGCAGCCTCATCCGCCAACGCGACAATATCCTGCAGCAGTTGGTCCGGCCTGGTCCTCGCACCACTAGCGCTGGCACTTCTTTGCCCCGTAGCAGCACCACCATTTCCACCAGCCGCGGTAGAAGAAGCAGATGGCTGAATCGGCGGGAGGGTGTTGCTACCGCTAGCGTTATTGTTGTTACCGGGTTGGTTGTGGTTGTGGTGATGGTGATGATGATGATGATGATGGTGAAGATGATGCCCCTGTCCTGCACCCGCACCCCCATCGCCGCCGCAGCCGACGCCAACGGCGGCAACGCCCGTCCCATCCCCATCCCCATCCCCGCCGCAGCCGCTCCAGCCGCGGACCCAACCGGAATCGACGGCGGACGGGGAGGCATCGGCTCGCCCGGCGCGCGCAAGCGGACCTTAACCTCTCCCGCGACACCGTCTATGCGGAGGGCTGTGGGCTCATTGTAGCGAAGCTGCGGGTGCTGACCCTGGGGCTGAGGCGGCGGCTGGCGGGGCAGGATCTGGTGCATGTAAGCGCGCACGTCCTCGGAGCCGTCGGTGAGGTACTTGAGAAGGACGGCGGTGCGCTCGCGCTGGAAGGTCTGGTGGCCGTCGTAGTTGCAGCAGTTGAGCAGGGGGATGATGCCGTTGTGGCGGAGGAGTTGGGTCTGGACCTGGAGGTTGCCTGGCGAGAAGCGGCCGGGGGGTGGTTGGAGGAGGGCACTGATGGTGTTGAGGATGGGAAGCTTAATCTCGAACCAGGAGTATTTGTGGGCGGGTTCTTCGAGGGGTGGGGCGAGAGGGTGGTCTTCGAGTCGTAGCCGTCGTCGTCGTCGTCGGGGTCGGCGGGGATGCTGGGGTGGTGAGGGGCTAGGTTTCGCTTGGCCGGGGCCGGGGTGTCGACCATGGCTTTTCGCGGGACGGCTGCCTCGAGGCCTTGGAGGAGGTTGATGAGCTCGTATACGGCGTCCCATTCACGGAAGTACGGGCGCATATCCGGGAGGTAGAAGGTGACTGTCTCAAGGAGGTTCAGAAATTGGTAGAGTCCGTCCTTGGCGCGCTCCATGTCCCAGCTGTCGACGGGGAAGTCGGCAGGGTCGCAGCGGCCGTTGCGAATTTCGGCTTGGAGGTGCATCAGGGCAACGCACTCGGGGACGATGCGGCTGCGGAACTGGATGAAGAGAAAGTGTAGCAGCTTAACGTCCCGCACGTGCTCCTTCGAGTCGCTTGGGGGCGGGTTATCCTTCTGGGCGAAGAACATGGCGCTGACCAGGCGGAGGAGGACGGTCTGGGCGGGAGAGATGATGTCCTTGGGGATGCGCAATGACTGCCAAGCGTAAGGGAGTAGGGCGCTGTGGTGGATGGCCTCGATGATTTGCGTCGTGAGTTGGAATATCGTTTCTTCTTCCCTCTTCTCCCACACGGCGATGAAGACGAGGATCTCGCGAAGCAGGCTTCTTCCGCACTCCAAAGCCAAGAACATCCTACATCTTGTCTTCTGCAGGTTCTCGCCCGCCCTGCTCAGAGCCAAGCCAGCGTTGTCGAGAATGCAGGATTTAACAATCATGTGCAGGGCCTCAATCTGAGTGGGATCGAGAATGTTGGGGACCTCGGTGAGCAGCCCGTTCATAGGGCCCTCGCCGTATGATTCGTCGTCGTCGATGTCTTCCTCCTCGATCATGTCGTCGTTGTAGTCGTGGACATAGTGACCGCCCTGAGCCTCTTGCTCAACAGAGCCTTCAGCTACCGGAGAACCCTCGGCGGAATGAATGGACCCCTCATCCTCGGTGGCGCGGTACGAGTGTGCGTACCGGTTGACAAGATTGGCCTTACAATTCTCGGTCCTCAACTTGGCAAACTCGACGGTGGGCATCGGGACGACCCATTCGTCGTAGTTGGGATCCCGGGTCTTGAGCCACCACGTGTCGACCTCTCTCGACACCCGGCCGTAGGCCTTGTCCTGCTCAAACTTGTCGGTCTCGTCCTTCTTCCACTGCGGGGTGATCTTGGTGTGATCGTTGACGTCGTCTGCGCGCACGCGCACCGTTCCTTCAGGCAACCAATTCCATGCCAGGGGGGAGATGCAGGGTAGGTGGCCGGGGGGGAGTCCCTTGTTCGCCATAGCCTCTTCGTACTCGGTGAGCAGCTGGCGGGCCTTATCGCAGAAGCGCGAATTCCGCTCGAACCAGTTCTGGACTTCGGTCTTTGCAATGTCGGGTCTAAATGTCTCGTAGACGTTTTCCGGATCTTCGGGGAGGGCGTCATCGTCGAAGAGAACGGTGGACCAAAAAGCCATTTTGTTGCGGTCATTCTTGGCAATCCAGTTGTGTGCTTGTTGCAGACATGTGACGAGGAGCTTCTTGTCTGGGAGTGGGTTAGGTCACAGCACAACGTAGACTGGGTTTGGGATGGCTTACACAGCTCAGTGATTTCAGTGAGCTTCTTCCGAGAGTCATCCTCCAAGACATCGCCGTCATAAGCCTTACTCGTGACGTTGATGCAGAGAATGATGGTCTGGTAAAGCATCTGGTCGAACTGGGCAGCAGCACACAGATCCTGGGGGATCCCTGGTTCTGGGACGACCAGTAAATTCCTAGCGACATGCATGAGCTTAAGTAGCAGCTGCAGGTCCTCCTTGAGCGACGGGTAGTTTTTCGTGATGAGGGCAGTGCTCTCCTGCGGCGTGACGCCCTTGTCAGGGTCGTTCAGGCTCGCCAGGGGCCCGATGGACCGTGTGGTGAGACTTGGAATGGCGGCGGCAAAGTCTCTTGTAAGCCAGATCCAGACCTCGACGCTCTGTGATAAATTCTCCCTGGTGGATGGATCAGAACCGGCGGGCAAAGCAGTGGAAGGGTGACCAGCTTACCTAACCTCCTTATGAGTTTGCGTCTTGTCCAGCGTCTTCGAGATAAAGCGGGTGACATATGCCATAGTGCGGGGGCCAATTGCCGGGTCGAGTTTCAGCCAGCCTTCAAAGCAGCTCATGGCAGATGTGAAGCAGAGTTCCTCGACGCTGAGCGGGCGGCGGCTGTCAGTCGCGGCATGAGGGGCCATCTCGGCCGGCAGTACTGTCGACGCCATGGTTTGAGCTGTGCCAGGCATTCCCCCTATATTCTAACACCCAGAATCCGAGACGTTCCTAGACCGCGAGTTTTCGTACAATGTTGTCGTGACGTAGACGGGTACTTCTAGGCAAGAGAAGAAGAGCAAGGTTGACTCGGTGGGCACCGGATTGGTGAGGGGCCGGTTCTCGGGTGGTTCGTAGACGGTGGTAATTGCTCGAGTGGATGTAAGAATTCGTAAAACAAAGGTGGACTTTGATGTCCCAAATCTTGTCTTTTCCAAGGCGTCCCAGATTCGTTGATATATCTCGTCCTGTGTGCTGATGGGGTTGAGTGTGAATTTGCAGTGTGAATTTGTCAAGTGAAAGTTTCCAGCGTGTATTCAGACCTCCGTAACTTTGGGTGTTCATTCAGTCTAGGCTATTTCAGTGCTAGTGCTATTTGGACCCTTGCCCGACCAGGATGGACCCCTCCAGAACCGACGTCGTCGCAACAGCGGGGTAAAAATTGGCCCGTCAGCCCCTCCAAAAATTGCGACAGACGCGGGAGGGGGGGCGTTGATAAGAAGTCGATTATAACCGACTTCCATCCCGGTGAAGCCCGAGAAACAGTTCAATTTCCCTCCCACCAACCATCTCACCACCGCCATCATGACTATCGACAACCTCCCTACCACGTTTGACCGTACGCTCCCCTCCACCACCACCACACCCCTCCCCTTCTCCATCTATCCCACCGCTAACATCCCCCAGGCCCCGTCCACATCGCCGTCATTGGCGGCACCGGCCTCGGCTCGCACCTCACGAAGTCCCGGCCCGCGCCAACATCGCCGCGCTCCGCTCCCTCGGCGTGCGCACGGTGATCGCCTTCTCCGCCGTCGGCTCCCTGCGCGAGGAGATCAAGCCGATGGACTTTGTCGTGCCCGACCAGATCATCGACCGCACTAAGGGGATCCGCCCCTTCACTTTCTTCGAGGGGGGTGTTGTGGGTCATGTGGGCTTCGCGGATCCGTTTGACGCCGGGTTGGCCGGGGTGGTCAAGAAGTGCGCGGCTGCGATGCGTGGGGAGGGGGTCGTGCTGCATGACAAGGGGACGATCATTTGCATGGAGGGTCCGCAGTTCAGTACGCGCGCCGAGAGCAACATGTACCGGGCGTGGGGCGGGAGCGTGATTAATATGAGCGCGCTGCCCGAGGCGAAGCTGGCGCGGGAGGCGGAGCTGGCGTATCAGATGATTTGCATGGCGACGGATTATGATTGCTGGCATACGACGGAGGATGTGGATGTGGCTATGGTGATGAAGTATATGGCGGCTAACAGCGAGAACGCGAAGCATTTGGTTGGTGCGGTGCTGGATGAGCTGTGCAAGCAGGATAATAGCGAGCTGGTGCTGGCGAAGCAGTGGGAGGGGAGTGCCCAGGGGGCGGTCAAGTTTATGACCAAGCCGGTTGGGCGGGATCCGGAGGCGATGAAGAGGGTGGAGTATTTGTTCCCTGGGTTTTGGGAGGAGTAAATGGGAGGGTGGCACTTTGGGTTGGCGTTTAGAAGGATGGTGGCGATCTGTTGATAGACATGCAAAATGATAGATAGACCTCGCATAGCACCATAGACCAGCGATGCGATGCTTCATCAAACAGAAACCAACTGAGTAAACAAAAAAGGTATATTCGGAGGTATCACGTATCCATGAATGCACCACACCAAGCTCAACACCCGCCCCAAATCCCAATCAGCCCACGCCCAACACCAAAAACACACAAAGAACACACCAATTCTCCAATATGGTTACCTTCACATCAACAACCCCAACCCCCTAACCCCTTCTCCACAACCGCAACATGCCACGGCCTCACATCCGTCTCCCTTTCACGACCCCTCGCTCTCGCCAACGTCCCCAGCCCCCTAAAATACGTCAACATCTCCCTCAACAACCCCTCATACACCGTGCGCGGATTATCGCTATATACCACATTAACCTCCATCGCGACCGGCGCATCATCCTGCCTCGGGCCTGACCGCTTAACGAGATACCCGCTGGCTAGAGCAGGGTTGAGGTCAGTGAGGGAGGGGGAATTGTTGAGCCGGTGGGAGAGGACGACGCCGTGGGTTGTTTCTGTTGTGTCGAGGAGGGTTGTGGTGTCCGTTTCTGAGGAGGGTTGTCGGAGGTGGAGGAAGCGCAGAGTCGCCGCCGGGCGTGGTGGTGGTGGTGGCGAGCGGGGTGGAGGGGCGTTGCCGGATTGGTCTGGGGAGAGGACGGATGAGGGCTGCGGGGGGTGGAGACGGGGGTGGTGTAGAGGGTGGAGGGGCGGTGAAGGGGATGGTGGTGGCGGGTGGGAGGAGTTGTAGGGAGGGGTCGGTGTCGACTGTGAGGAGGACGAGGCTGATGGTGGAGCGGGTTTCGACTTGGGCTTTGTTGGACCAGAGATCGATTTCTGCCTGGTCCATGGGGCCGCACTTAGTGATGATTACTCGCCAGTGGACTTTGCAGGAGGAGATCAGCTCTTGTGTGGTGTCCCAGATTTCGCGGATGGCATCGTCGATGCGCCGGGATAGAGGCCTGTCGCGTCGGCCAAGGCAGTAAGATGCGAGATTCTGGGTGCCGCCTCTGTTGTCCGTCCAGGCGGCCGTGACCCAGCGTTCGTCCACGCTGCGGGCGTAGGAGACGTGGATGCATGAGTTCTCCCGGAGGAGATTTGGCGATGGTACTGGAGCAAGCTTGAAGTCGATCCCTCGTGGCAGGGCCTTCTCGAGCAGAATGGCTGGCGACGGCATCGGTCCGCCAAAGAGCGTACATCGGTCGTATGTCTCGAGGCAGAGCTTTCTGCACTCTTCCGGAGACAGAACAACAAGCGACGTCTCTGAGATGATGGCGTCAAGCGGCATGAGCTGGAGCACCAACTCGTTACTAAAATGCTTTTTCCTCTCCAGCATGAACCGCTTGTAGTGCTCAAAGAGCTCCACGAAGGCCGCGCAACCCTCCACGATCGAGCTGGGGTTCTCCGGTAGGTACGCAAAGTACATGACAAAATTCTTCCCAGACATAGACAGCCCGGCAAGAGCCATAGCCAGATGTACCAACTGATCGGTGTATACCGACCTTCGCGGCAGGTTGAGCCCGGGCGAGGAGATCTCCTGATCGGTGGGAAGCAGAACAAGGCCGTCTACAATGTTGCCCACTGTCGGCATCCTGCCAAAGGCGCCCAGTCTCATACACTCATAAGTGCTCTGGACTCTGTCAAGAAAAGCAGACGCATTCTCCCGCATGCCCTCGATCTGAGGGAACAGGCAGATTGGCACAATGTGCTTCGCCCCCTGCACGGGGCCGAGGCCCAAGGTATCCCAGAACGGAACAGCGGATGGAAGAATCGACAGCTGCTTGTCGTAACGCCGGAGCTCGATGTGAGGGGAAGGAATCGGGAATATGGCGGATTTGTTGGCAAGCTCCGGCCTCATTTGTACACGGCTGTTGGGCTGTACAAGTAACGGCGCGTCTTGAACCTCCGTAAACGGACGGAGTTGGCATCCGATGGCTCCAGCCAGAGGCTGCGGGAGAGCTCTCTGCAGCCCCCCAACCGAATACCGTACTGCCTTGATCAGGCTGCGACGCAAGTCGTGAAGCTCAGAAGTCGGCCGCTGCGGCGTGAGCTTGAGGAACCCGCTTGCCGCCTGCTCGGTGAGAATCTGGGCAACTGTGATGAAGTCGTCGTCCGTGACGGATATGCGGAGCGGCACCCGCTCAGGATCGGCGAAATATTTCGAGAGTGAAAACTCGGGAATCTCCGAGTTGGACAAGCGGGCAAGGTCAGCCGGCCCATAGCCCGGCGAGTCGGCCGATATGTTGTCCAGTTCCCGGAACGAGGCCGCCATGGAGACGACGTCGTCTTCTAGCCGCCGCCGAACCACGCTCGATTTGGCCGGAGAGGAAACGTGCCCGGTTGGTTCGCTAACGTTATCGTCCTCGGAAGCCCAGCTGGTATCGTCCGAGTCTGACATGGCATCGGCCCGTTGGCGTGGGCTGTTGGCAACGCCACCGGCTAGTTTGGCCACCATCGAATTGATATCAGAGGGCAGCTCTTTCAGCGTCCTCCGCTGCTTTGGTGAAGGCCCCGGAAGTCTGCAGGCGACTAGTGGTCCACCATTTTGGAGTTCCTTGTTTTCTTTCTCTTTGAGAGCCGAAGATCTGTAATCGAACACCCCCTTCTCCCCGTACTTTTTGCTGGCCAAAGACATGGCTGGATCGAAGTTCACCTTTTCAAAGATGCTGCGACGTCGACCAGGCAGGGGCAGAGGACTTGGTGGCGGTAAAGGCAACGGGCGAATGCACGCCTTGATCCGTTTGAAGACAGTTTCGGGGTTGAAAGGACTCGTGTTCCTCTTGGTCCCAACTGCAGAATTACGATTAAAGTTTTGCACATTATTTTGCATCCGACTCTCCTCAGCGAGAATGCTGCGGGCGTGTTTCAGCTCTGGCTTGGTGAATTGCGGAGATATTGGTCGGATGACCGCATTGCGAGCCGTTATGGGGCCGGTCTGCAATGGTTGTTCGAAATGGTGATGCCCGTTTTCCTGCCTTCCCATGGACGAAGCCCTCATATCCGGTAGCGCAGGCATGTCCAAGTCCATGGCGTTGGGTTGTTCGTCGAAGAAGTTGAAGTCGGCGTCCGTCAGCTCGTTGTTCTCAAACAGGTCCTCGCCCAGGTCACCAAAGATGTTTTCCTCCGGGAAACTATTGGCGGTTTGCTCGGGTCTGGGCTCAGCTCCCTCCCAACCAGCATGGGGCGCATTCGGAGGAACGGTTTGATGCATCGCCGGGTGAGCAACACTTGGTGCATTGGTCTGTGGCTGGCCGGCCGGGCTCTGAACTGGACCGCCCTCAAAGGAGGGTGTGACTGCGGACGGCTGGACACCGTCCGGAGGAGTCAGGTAGACGGCCCCAGTAGCTGGGGTCAGTCCGTTAGGAGGACGCCAGGCGGCCATGGGCGAGTAGCCATTCATCTGGGCGTGATTTATCACATCCGCATCCGCATGCTCACGCGCTAGAACCACCTCTCTCTCCTTTTTCCTCCCCGCGACAGCATCATCCCTCTCGGTGACGCCTTGGCACCAGATCTTTGCCTTGTTCAGGGGATCCAGATGATCGGCGCCTGTCCCAGCCATCGCCTTCTCTAATGACATGTCCAACATGGCGTCGACTTTTGGCTTGCGAAAACAAAGCACCGCTGGCCATGGCGCTGTGGGGCCCGGGTTCAAGAGAGGCGTCCTCTTGCCGTCTGACCTCTGCTCGTAAGGTTTCCTTTGGAGGAAGTGTATATTCAGCCAGGAGCAATTGTCAAGTAACGAAGGCGACATGCCGTGGATCTGAAGCAACTTGCAGCAGTTGGTTTTCCATTGCTGGAACCTGTCGCTGTGCTCTGACCTCAACCGGCTGACTTGGGTGTCAGGGGACTGAACAAATCCGCTATCCGTCGCCTGGCCCTCCACATCCACCACCCCCTGCAACGCACCGAATGCTCCAAACGGCGCAGCCAAAACCGTAGGACCAGCGTGTAGAAGGCTCGACCGCAAGACCTCGGCAGATGAGACCAGCCCCTGTAGTACCGACACATGCAAAGAGATGACGAGCGACCCTGTTGTGGTCAGGTAGGTCCGAAATGTTGCAAGGGCCGAGTTCCGCGGTGATGGGCTCCAGTCCGAGTCGCCAGTGTCGAATGCCTGAGACGGTAGCAGGGCCGAACGATGGTTCAACAAGATCGCGCCAACAGCACGGCAGAAGTATGTTGTCAGGGACGACAAAACTGCCGTGATGAAGAACTGGTGAATCTCACGCGCCGGAACCGACCCATAGCCCTTGACATCGCCGACCGGGGTCGAGGCCACCTTGCCATCCACGACCACAGGTGCTGGCGGTAGACTGAAGGACTGGGTGGTTCGCATGGCCATGTCCATGGTGGAGCCGGTCGACGACGAGCTGGTCGGCGTGTTGATGGCATTTGCCCCCAACGGCCTGTTCTTCAACAAGCCAATAGGTTCCAAGTTACCCTCCCCAACAAGGCCCAATGAGTAACCGCAGACCTCCATCCTCGAATCAAGGCCCAGCTTTTCGGGCTGATTGGCGGCGGCGTCATCGCCAGAAAAAAGGTAGAAGCACCATATTCCGCGTCTCACGGTATCCATGTACACCAGGTGGCCATCGCTGCGCAGGGTATCCTCGACATCGGAAGCATTGAAGGTGTAGGTGGAAGATTGCGAGGCAATGGGCTCGTAGATGCGAAATGAGATCGCGGAGAGATTGCTCTGTGGGCACGCTTGTCAGCAACAGCATCAGGGCAAAGAATCAACCGAGTAGGGGCACAATCGTACAATCAACAGCGTGTTTGTCTCATATTCCCCGGCGTCCATATCGGACGAGATGCCGCGCGAGGTGTGGGCGCGGTAAACCGAACAGTCATCCACCGAGGCCGGGGACTAGGACTAGAGGCGCAATCTGATGTGAAGCCGGGGCATGCGTACAGAGGGGATCGAAGGCTGTGGCTACCGGGGCACGGATCCAAGGGGACGCCCCGCGGGGAGGAAGGGTTCGGATCGCTTGTCTCGTGTGCTATGCGCCGGGCCGCCGAGCTCCATGACAGCACTCAAAGCCTGGGACCCGGTGTAGCTGCCAAAATCACTCGCTACTTGCCCCTTAATACATAAGTCGTCGGCCTGCACCCTGATGGATGGATGAATAATGGACTCGAGATTGTTGTCGCGTGCTGGGTTGGATCGGAGGATCGCGTAATTCGAAAGTCGTCGGACACAGTGTCTAATGGTCTGGAATATATCGTTCGAGGTATCGCCGGCTCGGGGGAGTCGATGGGATGAGGCGAAATGTGGCTCGTGTCGAGGGGATGTCTAATGCAACTTCAGGCGTCTGTTACGTCGTACGAAGTCGACACAGCTGCAAGCGCGATGCCCACCCCAGCGATCGGTGAGTGGAGGCGACACCAGCGCCAAGCCGTCCCACAAGCAAGGGTTGCAGGAGTCGCGCATGGGTGGGATTTCCTCCAAGTGGGTCAGGATCTTGGAGCCATTTCTCTCCGCCTTCCTCTTTCAGGCGGGCGGTCGAAACTTTTTGGATTCTGCCCATTACACCCAAAGCTTGCGCCCAGCGCAGGACCAAGACTCTCCTGTTCCAGCAGCACCATCCGCCACTATGAAGTTGACGAATCCAGGGACAGTTCCTGTGTAAGTTATGGCCTTATTTTATATCCCAACTTTCTCTATCACTGGACGAATAAATCCAAGCTGACCACGACCTACAGATATACCGTCGCGGGGCCGTCGACGGCGAGGCCGCTGCCAGACTGGCTTGCGCGCCGCAGGAAGAGATCCTCCAAATATGACGCCGAGAACCTTAATAACTTTGAGTTACTCCAGGAGTTTGAGTTTGAGGAAGGTAGGTTGCCTCATACCCCCGGTGTTGCCACCATCCGTCGAGCGAGGAATCAGCACTGACCCCAGCCGACAGCCAGTAACTGCGTTCGCGTCAGCGAAGATGGCAACTGGATCATGAGTTCGGGCACATACAAACCGCAATTTCACGTTCATTCAACCCAAGAACTGTCACTCTCCTTTGCCCGCCACACCAAGTCCGAAAACACCACCTTCCTCCTCCTCGGCTCAGACTACACGAAGAGTCTGCACCTCCAGTCCGACCGTTCGCTCGAGTTTCACACACCGATGGGATGCCACTACGAAGTCAGGCTTCCCGAGATTTGGCAGAGACCTGGCCTACTTGCGCCAAAGCACAGAAGTCCTTGTCCCCGCCGTGGGCTTGAGTTCAGATGGTTCAGGCTGCGGCGAGGTCTTCCGGTTGGATCTGGAGAGGGGTCAGTTCCTGCGCCCTTGGCAGATCGATGTAGGCGAAGACGCATCTAGCAGCGGTCTTCAGGGAGGTATCAATGTGGGCTCGGTCAATGTGGCGGCAGTGGCGGAGAAGACACACGGCCTCTGCGCTTTCGGCACATCTATCAGCACTGTTGAGTTCTACGATCCGAGGAGCAAGGGGAGGGTGGCGGTGCTTGGAGGTCATGACGGCGAGGTCACGGCTCTGGATTTCAGCGATGACGGGTTGTCACTTGCCCTGGGTACAGGCACCGGCCAGATCCGCGTGTTCGACCTCAGAAACCCACGGCCGCTGATGAAGAAGGACCAGGGCATGGGGCTGCCGATTAAGAACCTGATTCACATGAAGACTCCCACCGGGGAACGCAAGCTTCTTTCGGCCGATAAGCGTATCATCAAGATCTGGGACGAGGAGACTGGTGACCTCTGGACATCAGTTGAACCTCTGGTCGATCTCAGTCATGTCACCCACATCCCCGATACGGGCATGATCTTGACAGCAAACGAGGTAGGCACCAACATTTACTGGAAGCCCGGGACAGCGGTCCGCTAACCATGATTACAGGGCAAACAAATGCACTGCTTCTTCATCCCCAACCTGGGTCTTGCCCCCAAGTGGTGCCACTTCCTCGACAACCTCGTCCACGAGATGGAGAACGAAACGCAGTCCGAGACCTACGACAACTACAAGTTCCTTACGAAGCCCGAGCTCAAGGCTCTCAGCCTGGACCATCTTATTGGCAAGACCAACCTGCTGCGGCCATACATGCACGGTTACTTCGTTGCTGCCAAGCTGTACGACCAAGCCCGCCTCATCGCCAACCCGTACATCTGGGAAGAGGAGCGGGCCAAGAGGATCAAGGAGAAGGTTGAGAAGGAGCGCTCCAGCCGCATCAGAGGCATCAAGAAGGTCAAGGTCAACCAGAAGTTGGCCGACAAGATCTTGCAGAGACAGGAGAACAGGGACAAGGTGGACACCAAGGCCGGTATGCTCGGCGACGACCGTTTCGGCAAGATCTTCGAGGATGAGGAGTTCAAGGTCAACGAGCTCAGTTACGAGTTCCGCGCGCTCAACCCCAGCACTGTCATCCCAGGCCAGTCAGGCCAAGATCTCCGCACGGGCGTCGCCGACTCGGACGACTCAGAGAGCGAGTCCGAGGACGAGAGCGAGGCCGGGCCTCCGAAGAAGAAGGACGAGGTGGTCATGCAAGTGTCATCCTCAAAGGCACAGGGCGGCAAGATCAGGGACACAGCATTTGGCTCCAGGTCTCAGAAGCAGACGCGTGCTACAAGGGTCAAGACCGGCGAGATTGTGGGCGAGCAGCAACTCTCATTCGTACCAGCATCCAAGAGGAAGGGCAAGCCACAGGCACCTCCGCCCACAGCGGACAGGCACAAGGACAGGAGGAGCGCGAGTACCAACACGTTCAGACGACTTTAAACGCCATTTCCGTTTACATTCGAACCCAATATTATACAAACATAATTGTGGTATCCTGCTGGTTTCTATCCCTTCGTGAATCAATCAGCCCAGTGACCACAATCGATAATCACTGCTGAAACCCCGGCCTCCCACCCTTCAACCCCAGCCTCGATCACACCTCCACCCACAACCTCACCGCCCTCACTTCCGACTAAAACCCATCCCCTTCACCTTCTTCCCCATCCCCTTCTCCAAATCAAGATACTCAGGCTTAAATCTCGGCGTTGGCGGGACATCGTCATCAAACCGACCCCTCCTCCCACCCATCCCACCACCAACCGACTCTTTTGCCGACCTCGGAAACTCAGCCCGCCGCGGCGTCAGCACATCCACAACCTTCTTTGCCGACCGGCGCAGCGTTTCTTTGACGGTCCACTCGCGCTTCTTGGCGACTAAAAAGAGGGTGGAGGTTGCAACTATGGGGGCGTATTGTTAGTACTGGGGAAGAGGACAATGAGGAAAGGTTGGGGGGCCCGTGGTGGTGGTGGAAAATAGGGACGTACTGCCAAAGAGCGCAACAGCGACTACCACGACGATAATGGCGACCAGCGCGCCGTGGGAGAGGTTGACGCCGCCTGTAGAGGTGCCCGAAGCGCCGGCGTCGCTGCCGTTGATGTCGGTGCTTTGGTCGTGGCCTGTCTCGCCCGCGAGGGGAAAGTCGCCGGCGGGTTCTGTCATCGCGGTTTTGTGTGTTGTCGGGGGTAAGATCTGCGAGTATATCCGGATATGTGCTGTCTTGTTGCGGTGGATTTGGAGGTGAAACTAGGTGGAACAATGAATCGAACGACCGCGGAGCCAGCAGCGGCGTTGTTGGGGAGAGAGAGAAAATAGAAATTGGACAGTTTGGGAATATGGACGGAATTGGGAAGGGAAGGAGGGGAGGAACGGTGGGCGGCTTGCCGCCGGGGTGTGACAGAGGGTATATACGGATGGGATGTGATGGGTTGACTGGCTGGTGTGGGTGTCGGAGAGTGAGACTGGCGGTAGCCGGCCAAACCCAGCAAGAAGATTTAACAAGACTGGCCGGGCTTCACTCGGCAATCCATGATCCCATCCCACCTGTCTCGCTCCCATCACAATCCTCGCATGATTCACTCATCCACTCGGCACAATCCCCCCCCATCACCCAAAAAACCTTCCCGCTTCCATGCAATGCATCAACACCATCACTCCCACCACGGCACTTGCACCCCAATCTTCCACCCCCCCTCGCCTCACCTACGGCCACTCGCCAGGCCGCATTCCAACCCCTGACCCCATCTCACGGGGAGGCTGATGCAGGGTGCCACCACATGGTTGGGCGCTTGCAGAGGGGCCAATGAGGACGGGTTAAGGCAAGAAAAGATCCTCATCCGGTTCTGTGTGTGCCGTCAATGGGATTGGGCAGGAAGAAGAAGGTTGTTGGTTGGATGTTGGATGGACAGGGGGGCATGGGAGGGACCCTTGTTGGGTGTGATCGATCTTGGCTTTTGCCAGGGGTAGAAGGGTGGTTAGCCAATGGGGTGTGGGGATGGGGCTCGGCGGCGGTTGCGACGGGGACGTCATGTTGTGATTTGTGGTTAGGGGTTTGGGATGGAGAGGGTTTTGACTTTTAAGCGCCGCCGTTGCGAAGGGTCTTGCATGCGACGGGAGGTGCTTGGGATCGGGTTGGGGTAGTGCCTGCAGGAGACTAGAGGTCCGGAAGACTCAAACTGGGAGGGAGGAGGGGTTTGAGAGAAAGAAGTTGAGGCTGGGTGAGACAGGAGAAGATGATGGTGATGATTATTCGGTGGTGGTTGGCAAACCAAAAAGGGAAAAAAGATTGAAGCACTGGCGGTCTTTTGGGGCAGGAAGGGGGGTTTTAACTTACTCGCGTCATCACACCAGTTCTACTGGTGAATGAACTTGGGCAGACCAGTGGTTTCCGCTGTTTGATGGTAATTGCCCAGAGGTCTTCATCCCCACCTCCATCCTCTAGTTATTGCTTCAAATCAGCTAGTTTCCCTTCTAGCCTGGTTGCTTCAGGTAACCTCACGCGGCACCCCTCAGCAGGCAGAACCAGATACTGTGTCGGCGCGCAACTCGCGTCGGCAGACACGGCACTCTCAAAAGCGAGAGGGTCAATGTTCTGTGAATCGAATGTTAGCCTTTGGGTTTGGAAGGGCTTCAGCAACAGCTTAACACTACCGCTCGGCCACCAGCGCTTCTGTTTTGTTGGAAATGGGTTCTTGGAAGTTCTTCCTATGGGTTTGGTTGGAGCCCAGGAGATGTATGCTGGTACCCGTCCGGGCGTGGTGGCCGCGTTTGCCCAACCTGACTGACTGGCTGATTCAAGTCTGGACGGATATGCTCTCTCGTCCATCGGCGGTTGAAGGCTGCTGATCATTGTCAGCTTGGACGGCAATAGAAATTCCACTCTAAGAGCTCGCACCTAAAGCGCCTTTGGTACCCTTGTTTGGTGCGGTGTTGATGTGTTAAGATGAGGGGAGAATGTTGGTGTGGTGTTAGAAACTCTGACGAATACTGGCCAAACGCATAGGAAAAAAGATTTAAAGCGTTGGTGACCGATGTTTGAAAGGAAAATATTGACTTACTTTTTGTTTTTACCTTTTTTACTGTTTTTAGATTTTGTTTTATTTAGCTAATGATACTGAGCAAGTAAGAGCAGGTGAGAATGCCGGGCTCACGCGCCTGGCGACCCCGATGCGGTAGTTTGAACATCCGCTCAGAGTTTATAGAGTTTTGCAAGCAAGAGAGGGGTTTTCTAGGAATCGAACTGTCAGCCTAGGGGTGTTCAAGACAAGGAGGATATCTTGCGAGTAAGACGCTGCAAGATCGGCCACCGACGCTTCTGTTGTGTTAAGAGTTGAACTCAAAATTTGAGGCGATAACGTAGGGTCGACCGGAGAGATCAGGGAGAAGGGGGAATGGGGCGAGAATGAATGGCAGCTTCAGACTAGCAAGCTAGGTGATGTTCAAGCAAACTGGCCCGAACCATCCCTAGATAATATCTGCTAACAACACCTACATGAGAGCCTGTCTATGACTTGAACAAGAGCACAAGCAAATACCATCGCAGCCATCCCTTAAACGAAGAACAATGGGGACGTGGACATGACAATGGCACCCTTCGCAGTTCACACCTGTGTGCTCCAGCGCAGTGATAGGATGTCAAACCACTCGCTCTCTCAGCAGCCGCCCTCGAATCTGTCATCAGATGCCAAAACAAAAGCATATATTGCCCGTCTGATGGCAAGGACATGAGGTCAGGCTAACACGAGGAAAGAGCAACCTGGGTTGGGGAGCCAAGCTAAGTAAGTCCTTAGACGGAAGGCACAACCGGGACATGGTGGCAACTTGGAACAGATACCAACAGGCAACTTCCCCGGTCTTACTCTCCTCTTCTGCCCAAGCACCCGGACAAACTAAAACTTTTCTTGCCTTGGTTCAGGTTGGTGGCCGAGCCCTTCCAGCGATCTCGAGATTCAACACTCCCCTCGTTTTTTGATATCTCGGTTTATAATCTTGCTTCTCTAACGAACTTCTTTTCCTGCCAAAACAGCTTTCTCAATTTGAGCTGGTCTTTATTCTGCAGAAGGCAGCTCTTGTTCGCTTGTTTGGCCGCTGCTATGACACACTCTTCGCCAAACCAGTCTCGGCCCTTCTGCTCGATGGATCAACTCCCCATGCCAGACAATTTCAGCGACCCGGCGGCAGATTTTGGGCACCATGGAGGCAGTCCAGAAGCAGTTTTATACGAGGGACCAGAACCACTCCCTGCCGCTGAGTCGTCTTCAAAGAGCCCACAGTCACACGACGAACATGGCCTTTCTCAAGAAGACGCAGTGGAATACACCCCTCCGGAAGAGAGCTTGCTGTTGGACAGGCCCGCCATCTTTTCCAAGCCGCCGGATTTGGACAAGGGCTACGAGTATGGCCCTGCCTTCAAACTCGCCCCTGACCAGTTCACAAAGATCCCCGGAAAGCAGGCATCCGTCCACCATAGCAACCGCCCATCACCGCCCAGGGTTGACTCACCAGCTCGCCCAACTCCACACGACTCCCTGCCTCATTTTCCTTCTCTCGGTGGCACAAAAGCCAGAAGTTCTGTCAGTGGAGGGGTCCTGTCGGCCGATTCTCCGCATACCGCCTCAAAACAACCTTCGACCCAAGAGCGCAGCATGGGGAATCGCAATAACAAGAACCAAGGGGCCTTTGAGGCGCGAAGACTTCCATCTGTGACTGGAAGACCCCCTTTCCCGGACTCACTACCAACAGAGTCCCCGGTCCCTGGACTTTGGCCAACGCAAGTTGTGGAGACGTCGAGAACTACACCAGGGGATGGGAAGTCAAAGACTTCTATGCTTTCAAAAAGTCCTCTTGACTCGGGAAAGCCTCCAACTCGTCAACAACCGCAATCATCTTCGCCCGTCTCAATCCTTGACGACCGCCATTCGAGTTCTCATGACGACCCCCCCGCATACAACGAGCGACCACCATCCGGGAATCGGCAGAAAGAAATGGGCAACCACAACACTGGGTTGAACAACTCGCGTCACCTACAGGGCAACTTCACCGATCGAAATCGGGCTCAGACGGTTAACAGGCCGTTGAAGGATTTAGTACATGGCCGGCCGCCCAGGACACTTCATTGGCCCCGCCCAGAGTCACGGAGCTCCCACGTTTCGAAACAGAGGTTTTTCCTTTCTTCGACACAGAGATGTGCTCATACTGACCCCGTAAGCAGGTCCAGGTGCGGATCGTTAGCTTCAAGTCCGATGGTACGGCAGCGGAGAGTCAACATCAGCCACGAGTTTACCACCGGAATTGCTGGGGTAATCAACCAGTTTACACAACAACAAAATTCTGCTCTTGAAGAACAACGGACAAAGTACCACAAGTACATCAGGAGACTCAAGAGGGAACTCGAGGAAGCTTCCGGTGCCACGGCTCGACAAACCTCCAAGCTTGACGCCCAGACTAACGAGATCAAAGAACTTGAGGTTAGCAAGGACCAAATGACCAACCAGCTTCAGGACGTCGAATCCAAGCTGGGAGCATCTGAGGATCGAGCTCGGAGACTGGAGGAGAAATATCACGCCTGCAAGAAGCACCTCAATTCGGCCATTCAGGAGCAACAAGACCTGTACACCCGTTCAAAAAAACAGTGGGGAGAAGTGATTGACCAAGTCAAAGCAATGGAGATGTCTCGAAATGCAGAAACTGAGATGGTTGTCCAAAAAGCGGAGGTGATCAGGGAGCAGATGGTTAAGAAGGTCCGCCAGATCATCGCCCAGAACAAGAACGAAGCGTCGGATTGTAAGTGGTGGAAAACGCGCTGGAGATGTTCATTCTGACTCTTGCTCTAGTGTACGGAAAGATTGAGGCACTGACGTATCAGGTCGAGGAAAAGGAGACTGAGCTTAATCGAGAACGGCAGTCTGTCAAGGTCTTGTCCGAGAAGCTGCAAGATCTCCAGACGACAGCAAGTGGGTTTGAAGCTCTCGCCGCTCAGGGAAAAGAGATCCTGGGGAAGTTTGAGGAGCAGCGAAAAAGGGAGGAAGCACAACACAAACACTTTGCCGAAGAACTTCAGAAGAGGTAAGCTCTTTAACTTGCAAACCCTTACTAGTTGCTAATGCCTTCTTGCAGACTGGAGGCTATCACCGCTCGCCTTGAAGCACTGTCAAACGCGACCTCCAGTCAACCAGAGACGTTGGCCAACATTCAAGAAGCCCAGGAGAAATCGCTGCGAAGGTGAGCCTCTTGTCTTGACTGTATTTGTCACCCTATTGCCCTCATACTAATCTGAAAAGCGTGGCAAGCAAACTCGACAGCCTCCTTGAAGGCAGAGGCCCGGCCACTAAAGCAACCACCCAGTTGTCCGCAGATCTCAACCTCCATATGGACAAGATTTGGCAGCGGCTCGACGATCAACTTGAGTCTCTAGGCAAACAGCTGGCGGATAAGGCCGAAGAGAACGGCATGATTTTGACCCTCTACAAGAGAAAGGAAGCTGAATGTGACAAGCACATGCAGGATTTTGCTGAGCTTCAAGAGACGGAACAAAAGCAGACGCAGCAGATTATGGAGCTTGAAGGAGAGTTGTTCGTTTTGGGCACCGCTCAAGAAGAGGGTGAAGAGACGATCCGACGTCTTGAAGCATCAGGAGCCGAGACCGCACAGCTCAGGGAAGAGGTTCAGGTCAAAGCAGCGGTCATTGTCGAGTTGCAGGCAAGACTTGACGCCAAAGAGAGGGCATACGCCACCGAACTGGAAAAATACTCTTCCAACATGCTTACCCTGACGCAATCGATCCACGAGAAGGAGCAATCTGGACTTGCGGCCCAGCAGGCTGCAGAAACTGCCCGCCACAAGGCACGCGCCGAGATGGAGAGTTCCCACGCAGAAATGGAGAAGGCCCTTCGAGAGACAGAGGGGCAGCGAGATTTGTTAGTTGGGCAGCTTGAGATACTCAAGCAAAAGGTACACGAGAAGGAGCAGAACGAGAGTAGAGATGCTGCCACCATCCAGTCGCTGCAGCAAACCCTCTTGGCGGCGGAAACCAAACGGAAGCTGGTTGAAAACGCGCTGACGCAGCACACGGCCAATAGGCAGCAGATGGAAAATGGGTTGCAGTCGCGGGTCGGAGATTTGGAGGGCGAGTTGAGCGCTGCGAAGGAACAAGCGCTCGAGTGGAAAGGGGCGAGCAAACGTGAACAGGCGAAATCGAAGGGTGTCATCGCCGCCTTTAAACAGTGGGCACTTCAAGAGGGACTGGACGTTTGTGCCCTTGACAGTCTCGGCGAGGGTAACAAGACTGCGGCAGAGATCAGCGCAGAACTCGCACAGGCTTTGGACATACTCTCTGCCTCTCAGCGCTTGAAGTGGGCCACCCCGAAACTGCATTCTGGAGCGACCTCTGGAGAGAACTCAAGATTCTCCACTCCTGAGAGTGGTCAACGGTTGCAGAATGGTCATGGAACTCAGAAAAAAAGCAGCCAGCAGACGCAGGATCATGTTCATGAACCACAGGTTGAGGCCGCGGAGCCACCGCAGAACTCCTTGGAGAGCATCTACGGAGGGAATGATCCGTTGCCGTACGCGACAAGTCTGCACCACTTGAGGCGTGTCGTCGTCCGCAGCCCGGCGAATGTCCCCACCGAGCCAGCTGCGCCCTCCGTCGACCAAGAAAAAGCGCGGAGGAGGGAGGCTCTCCAGCCGAAGTCCATCATGAAGCGGGTCACACGGAGCACATCTAGCATGTTGAAGCAGGAGGCTCTCAACCCAGTTATAGGACGTGGGGCTTTCAAAAGGGCCAGGCGTGGGGAGCCTGGGGATGCTTTCACTGCGGAAGAGTTGGCGGGCAGAGTTGAGAGCAACGGCGTGGTCCCGGCGTCTAACCCATCGGCTTCAAGTGGCACATTCTCGAGACAATGCAGCAAGAGAAGGCGGTCGGACTCGACAAGGTCGGAGACATTGGTTGGGCACTTTGAAAATTCCAAATCAAGGAAACCCGAGTCAGCCAGAGATGACGCTGCTCTCAAGCAAGAAGAACCGGATTCAAGCATGTCGAATACCGCGAGTCACGAGGGATCAAGAAGCCGCCGGCAACCAACCTCCACCTCCCACGACATCAAGCCCGAAGCCTGTCGCACCTCCAGAATTGACTCGGGGGCTGCCATCCAGAGCTTGGAAGGAACCCCCTCCGCCAACGCCTCCCACGTCTTGGGAGCGAGACAACACAATGTGCGGACGTATGGGTCTCAACGTGCAGCGGCAGGGGATGCGTCCAAAACTAGCTCCCAGCCAGATGGTAAGTTTCCGCTCCGCTCGCAGTCTCAGTCACGGTATTGGTCGCGGCCGAAGGAGACGAAGGAGAAGTCGCAGGAGTCGATGACTTTCTCACAGGGGGTTAGTGGTGGTGAGGAGAATTTGTTACTTCCGTTGAGGGATTGAGGTGAGGGAGATATTTGCTGGAGGGATTTGCTGAATGTTTTGGAGGATGATTTGGGAGAAGTTACTGATATGTTATCGAGGTGTGATTTGAGAAATTGTGTGGTCTGTTTAACCAGCCATGTTCTGTTGAAGAGAAAGAGTTGCACGATTGGGGGAGGATTGAAGAAGGGGGAACTTACACTGTAAAAGTGGATATTTTGGAGCTAGCCTAATTAGGTTAGACTTTGCTGCCACCTCTTTGCTTCGCGTCTCTCCATGGCGCACCGCGTCTTGGTCGCTCTTTCCGTCTTTCTTGCCTGAAATGACCAAACATTGAACTTCTTCCTCGAAATTTTTCACTGCTAAAACTCAATTGACTGCACGTGCACTGAAATCGTCAAATTGAGCTTGAGCACCTACGGATACACTCAATTTGACTCTTCCACGGCGACATAATCTCTTCCCGCTCAAGCTCTCAACCCCCCACCACACCCTTCAACCCCAACATGCCTCGACGACTTCACCGCACCGGGCAACCACGGCCGACTCCCTCCCGCCGCCCCGCCGCCGCCGACGATGACGACGCTCTTATCCAAATGCCACCCTACGAACCCCCCTCCGTCCCCATGGACGATAAAACCAAGCAAAAACTATCCCAAATCTACGGCAGCCGCGAAACGGACAGCTTCCGCCGCCAGTTTGAGAAGCACCTCACCAAGTCCAATGCGTATCTCTTTGAGAGCATCGGCAACATCAACGACATTTTGTTTGCGCGCAAGCGCTCGCTCGCGCACTTAGCGGAGAAGCGGCGCGCGAGGGGAGAGGAGGATAAGAGCGAGGCGGAGAGTGGGCTGGAGGGGTATGTTGGGGAGCTGGAGGTGGTGATTACCGAGTTGACGGATGAGTCGGAGGAGGGGATGAGGTTTTTGATTGATTGTCGCGCGGAGTTGGAGGATCAGCAGGCGTTGTTGGATAGGGTGGTGGAAGGGTTGGATCAGCAGCAGGTGAGGCCGGAGCCGGAGAGGAGGGAGAGGGGAGAGAGGCAAAGGAAGCGAAGGGTGGTTGGGAGTGGAGATGAGGATGGTGGTGATGATAGGGAAGAGGAGGAAGATGAGGAGGAGGAGGAGGAGAATGAGGAGGTGGATAAGAGTGCGATTGAGCAGCTGCCTCCTCTGACGGGGGTGAAGGAGCTGTTGAAGGCCGCCCGGAAAGCCAAAAGGGACGAGTACGCCGCGTTGAGCGCCAATCAGCGGTATGCCCGCAATAACGACTACATCGCATTCAAGAAAAACTGGCACGATGAGCGAATGCGAATGAGGATGATGATCTTGTGGTGGAACGCGAGATTATTGATTTGAAGTGCCCGCTATCGCTGGCGGTGTTCAAGGAACCGTACAGCAATCACCAATGCAAGCACACTTTCGAGAAGTCGGCAATCATGGAGTTCATCCGGACGAATGGCGGCATGGCCAAGTGCCCTGTTTGCTCCAAGGACCTGAGGATCAAGGACCTGTATCTTGACGAGGTTGTTCTACGGAAAGTCAAGCGGGCGGCACAAGCCAGGAGCCGAGGAGTTGACGACACCTCCGATATTGAGCCGGAAGATGACGGTGATGCTAGTCTCGTCATTGGACAATCTACCAACATAAAGAAAGAAACCCGACCCCGACGCCGAATGGAAGAGATCGATGAAGACGACGACTGACGCCATTACTCTATCGTACAAACCGCCACCTCGCTAATTTCGATCTGTTCCGTCACCCGACCACCGAGCTAGGAGAATTACCCAAGTCATACACTATCTACCATTTAGCCTGCCGTAGCGCCAGTCCGAATGTCGGCCATGCGCGTCTATCTTGACCCTAGTGAGAACACCGGTGTGGGAATGCAAGGGAAGAACACCCACGCAAGTCGACCGTCGTCTCCTGTTGTCGATATGTCGAATCTTTCCGCCGCATTCGCAATCCTATCCTTGGCCGCCGCGACCCCGATCGTTGTGGAACCTCGAATCCGTGACGTTCTATCCTGCCAACCTGAAAGTGAGAAACCCAATCACAGCCGCCGAACTTACGAGGCGCGAAGGGAAGACGATTGGGCGAGGGAATTTCCTCTCGCCTGGTGAAAAATACTTGCAACACTTGGCTATCCAGCTGTTGCCGCGTTGTTCGCTGGTTATTGGTGGCTGGGGACGATCCCCAGCGAATATCCATATCCAGCCTGGATGTCGTTCATGGAGAGGCCGCAATGGCCAGGACCTGATATGGTCGGGGCGACCATCAACACCTCTCTAGAAGCATGCTGATACATCGACAAGCCTCCGGACGAATAGCCGCCGACATCTTGGGCGCCGAATCCCCCCATCCCTCCTCCGAAGTGGCTCATGTGGAACCCAGGGCTTTGCACAATTGCCGGGCTGGGTGCGGGCGTGACAGGGCTGTATTGGTGGTACTCGGTCTTGACAAGGCCCAAGGGACTGGCACAGAGCAACTTGATCAGCATCCAACTTCCGAACAGGTTGTCCTCCACGCCCAGAACTCACCTTCTGGGAGCAGCCACAGCCGGCATCATCAGCCCACTCAACGTCGTTCCCAGAAACTGGGGCGGGGTCGTCACAATCGGCGAGGGGAGCATGTGGGCTGCCTCGGTCGGCGTCGAGGCCCGGCGCGGGAGAAGACCGGCGGTCTGATGTCGAGTCTCGTCGTTCGGGGCTCATGGACCGCGAGCGCCTACGACGCGAGTACTTGTGGATTCCCCATCTGTCAAAGCGTGATCTGTACGCACGGGTTCTACACGGCGCCAGATGTTAACACGACAGAACAACCTCTTTCAACCTGGGACGATCTCATCCAGTCCAAGTGAGACTCGGATACGGAGAACAGATCCAAGGCCAGGAAATTTGGACCACGAGACGGAAAGGGGTTACACTTACGATGCCTTGAAGCCATACCTCTGCTCCATGACACGCTGGACCTCATGAAGCGGCTTGTTTTGGTCCTTGTACTCGGCAATGATGATCTCCCGGTACTTGTCCCATTGTTTCGTCATGACGGACTCAACACGGGCGAGGGTTCGACAACGGCGGGCTTCACCACTTCAGCAACAACAACACAACAACAGAAAACGAGCACCTTCAAAATCAGATCAGCGAACTAAGACCATGGGGCTGTCAAGGACAAGGATGAAAAGGGCGAATGAAGCGCGCAAGGCAAGGCGGATGAGGATGATTCAGGGGCTAGGAGATGAGGCAAAGGGCGAACAGGGACGGGGCATGTTTTGTGATATAGACATCACATTACCACTAGGGCGTCCAGCAATAGCAACTATTGACGTGCCTTCGTCCCCCTGAAGGAAGCCCAAGCCCTTCACGCTCCTTCCCCATCTTCACCCGCGATATACTGCCGGTTCTCGCCCAAGAGCTCGGGTAGGGCGGCCAATGGTCAATGGCGAGGATCCCGTGACAAGGGGCCTGTCCCGCATCCGCACAGTAGCCGACAGCGACGTCGAAGCTTCCTCCCGAAAAATCAGGGCGGGCCGAGTCCGTAGGGTGCTGTGTATGTGTGTGTAACACCTAAATCCATTGTCGAGCGCCAGCGCTGCAAGCGCCATCGACCGCCAATCATTACTATGCAGGCTGGCTGGCATGCCCGTGGTGACAACAACGGAGTTGCAAAGGAGACGAGACAATGCCGAAGATAATCGCTCCCCAGTCAACGGCAAGGCTGCGGCGAGGCTCCGTGGCTTTCCAACAAGTGAACGGTTTGGGGACTCGAACGCGGCTTGCTGCAGCATGCATTGTCAATGGGGTTCCTACACACCTGCACGTCGCAGGACGTGTAACGGCTACTTACATAACCGCCCCCTCCCAACTCGTCCAGTCCCGACCCCTCCGATCCCACCATTTCGGTCTCGCTCGCTACCGGACACCACCAGCAGCCACCACCACCACCACCGCGGACTCTAGTTCGCCAGCACAGGCTGTAGGCGAACCAAGCCCGCCCCCGATGCCGCCACGCTTTTGGCCGTCCGCCCATCGCCCCAAATCCGCCCTGCCTTTGTCCGGGTTGGACGTTTCAGGACAGCTACGAAGTGTTTTGTGCAGCATACACACCCTCTTTTTTTGTGAACCTCTCGCCCCGATTTCGGGGACTCGCGAAAATTGGTTCCGCGTGCCGGGATGCAAGTAAGGCAGTTGGGTAGTCGCACGAGACCCGGCGGGCAGGGATGCCTGCTGGACCGGTGTGATGAATGGCATCGCTACGTATGTACTTGAATTTCAACGCGGGGGGGTTTCGGGATTGGGCATGGCACGAGGCGAGAGTTGTGGGTGGATGGTGTTCCCCGGATAGTCGCAGTTAATGATGTGGCTTTCTTTCAATTTAGACTTGGGACTACCGTTTTGAGAGAAGGCCGTTAATTCAGTGCTTGGTGATGGGACTGGCTGGTGTGGTGGTAGTGGTGGTGGTGGTGTCTCAGGGTGAGGCTTCGCCGTACACACACATGGCCACAGATAACGGTCAGTCCGTCAATTCATTGTTTCGTTGCCGCGCTACTCGACGCGGTCCCTGTCAATCATGGTCAGTCTGCCGTTCGGTCATGGATCCTTCGGGGGAAGGTTTATTATTGTTTTCTCGGCAAGCCATGATGATCATCCTTCATTCATCTCGCCGTCTGTCCATCCACCAAGCACCACCACGCCTGCCACGCCTCTCCCACGCCGCGCCACCCCGCGCCACGCGAAAAAAAAAACATCAACGTGTGCGTTTTGTCGCCGTTGCCGCCGCCGGTGGTCGGAAGAGAGCTGAGAACGGATGGACGGTGGGGAGGGGGCTTTCCATGCAGGTAGGCAGGCAGGCAGGCAGGGCTGATCGAAATTCTGTGGAAGGGGATGCACGGAATATGGGCTGGCCTTTTCGGGTAGTACTGCAGTGCTCCCTGGCAAAACTATCCAGCACACTTTTGATTCGGCTTGGGGTTTTGTACGACCCCGAGTCGAGTCGGACAGACAGACCTGTGGTGATCTTGCGTTGAGATGGGCAGAGCATTGCCAGGCAGAATGGGAGTCTGCTCAGAGAGATCCGACATGTCATCTAGCGTTCCCATCCTCTCGCGAGATTTATTGTATCTCGCCTCACTCCCTCATTATTTGGATCACCTGGTACGAGAGTTGAAGGAGTTCAAAACTCCAGCCTCGGCTGTGCCACCTCCAAGCGAGACAACTCAGACACCAACAACATCAGAGTGAGCCCTGTGTGTGAGACAGATATCTTAGCATCACGTAGCTGGATGGATGGAATGGTCTCAATCAAAGAGAAACCTAGCCAATCTCCTGGCTCTCAACTAGGCAGCATACCCTCCTTCTCGTTTACTGTGAGACCGTTAGCAAAATCCAGCGTAATATCACTTAACAGAGCGTTGGTGAGCTATGAATCTGGCGGCAGGGAACTCGTGTTTGCTCGCCTGGCTCCTACCACATTGCTGGAAATCAGAGGCAATATCAAGGCTGTGTGAGATGACATGTTGCTGTTGAGTGAAATCGTAGTGTCGTGAATATGCCTCTCTCGTCTGCCTCGAGTCCTGGACCGGTGAGTTGGCAACGGCGAGTGAGTGGTGAGTGTCTCACGGCCGTCGTCCTCGAGTTGCAAGTCACTCACTTGTCCACTCACTCGTTCAATCTCGGTGTTGCTGAACACTTCACTGGGTAATTATCTGGCTTGACTGACTGGCCCACTCCTCACCTTCCTTCCTTCCAACACATCTATCAAACAACCACATGAAAGCAACCCCAAACAACACTCTCGCCACAACACAATGTAGCCCAGCCCAACCCATCCCTGCGCAGCCAGCCCGCCTGCCACTACAGTCTCAGGGTCTCAGACACGTGGGGGGGCACAAGCACGAGCGTGACACAAAGACCCTAAATTTCGTGACGAGGACGACTGAGACATACATGCGGCTGCAATAGCGGCTGTCTTATCCGTGGAGAAAGCATTGTACGGCCAGGCTGGCCGCAGCTGGGACGCAGGACGTTGGTGGGAGGCGTGATCTGGGGTAGGTGGGACGCGTGAGACTATCTGTCTTAGGTTGTTAATAAATCCTTCTTTGGATTTCATAGAATCCTGAGAGTGTGAACAGGGGATGAACTACCCGTGGGTCTTGACTCTAAATCTCTATCAACCACGAGTAGAGTTGGATGGGTGGGGAAACTCGGCTTAGTAGAAGAGCGATGGTAATTAGGTGGCCGTGATGAGCTGGTTGATCTGTCAGACTTTCTTCGAATACCTCGCGGGATGTGGTGATTATGGTAGTGAAAGGGCTCAACAGGTCAACAATATTATTCAGATGAAGATTACCATAACGCGAAGACGTCGAATTCTAGCCTTTTGTGTTCAAGGAAACGGTATACTTCTCTCTCTACATTACGGCACTCTACAGCATAGCATAGAAGTCAATCAAAGCCATAAGAGAAACTACATCCGACTTCCCCACTCCTCGCCACCTTTACCCAACAACAAGGGGGTATGAAGTGATAGTGCGATAAAAAAAAGCAACCAAGCCCATCTCCAACCTCATCCACTACCCAACAGTGCGATAAAAAAAGCAACTAAGCCCATCTCCAACCTCATCTACTACCCAACAGCCCCCATCAAATCTTCTCCCCATTGCCCCTTCTCAACACCCTTCACATCCCCGCGCCCACCCCGCGCCTGCACCCCAGCCATCACCGGACTCGCCGCCACAGGACTCATCACCTTCTCCCCGCCCATAACCCCGTCTCCTGCGGCGACGCCGGCACCGCCACCACAGGCCTCTGCTTCTCTCCCACCCCCACATCCACCGGATTCCCCACCTCGCTCCCCGGCGAGGGCATCGGTGGCGCCGTGGTCCCGGCCACCTTCCTTATAACCTCAAACCACTTCTCCGCCTCGGCCGGCGAATGCGCCTTGAACGCCAGCTCCGAGGTCCCCGCCAACTTGCCACCCATATGCCCCGACCTGTCTTTACCCCGTACATTGAACTTCTCGCCATGCGGTGCGCCCAGCACGGCGTCGGGGAGATAGATGCTCAGATCCGGCACGGGGTCTTTGCGCAGGACGTCGCTATCGCGGAACTCGTGGAGGAAACGGGAGGGCGTGACAACGTAGTACCCCGTGGCGTAGCCCCATGAGAGTTTGTTCCGGCTCTTGCGCTCCAGGGCGCCTTCGATGAGGGGTTTGGTGGAGGGGTGTTCCATGTTGGGGAAGTTGATGGACTCGACGGTGCGCGGGGCCTGGTTGGGGTCGGCGAGCTGATCGGCGCAGCGGGAGGCGAAGCGCTTCCATTCGAAGTTCGGGGGGATGCGCTGTGCGGCACCGAGCATGTCGGCGTGCAGGGCCTGGACTTTGAGGGCCTGGCCGCCGGTGAAGGAGTTGAATGTTTCCATGGCTTGGTGGATGACGGTGACGATGTGCCGCTCGAAGGTCTCGAAGTTGGTTTGGACGGAGACGAGGTCGGCGTGCTGGTTGTTTTCTTCAAGGACTTGTTTGTTAAGGCGGTGGACGACGCCGCGCGAGAGGATGTACGGGTCTTCAAGGGGCTGGTGCTTGCCGCCGGTGGCTTCGAAGGAGGCGGTGTGCTGGCCGAGGAGCTCGATATGCTTCTGGGTGGTGTTGCGGGCTTTTTCGACTTCTTTGGCGGTCTTCTCGGCGCCGTGGGCGAGCTCCTTGGCCTTGTGCTTGATCTCCTTATGTAAGCGCTCGACGATGGGGAGGGCTGTGCCCTTAATGTTCTTCTCAGTCTCGATGTTGGTGTTGATGAGCGCCTGGGTGTTGACGCGCATGTTCTCGAAGAAGCCGGCGACGCCGCCCAGGCTCTGGTCGAAGTGCTCGCCCTCTCTAAGGGGTTTCGAGATGGTCTGCCGTTCGGTACCAAGTCAGCGGATGTTCATCCCAGCCCAGGCAAGAAAACGGGGCGCACCTTCAACACGCGCTCATACTCCTTCGCCTGCTCCTTGTGAATCCTCTCAACAGCCTGCATGTACTCTTCGAGATACACAACAGCATGCTTCCAAGCGCGCAGTCTCTGCGTAAGCAGACCGGCAGTCTATTATCACACGTCAGACACAATCCCATTGTCCTCGTCCCTCGTCTCTGTACGTACGGAGCTCGGGTCGGTGTCGGGAACCGCCTCGTCGCTGGCGATGCTAGTCATGGTCTCCTGCCTCGAGGGCACGGCAGACTCGGGTGCGGGCGCCATCTCTTCTGGTTGCTTCTCTTCGGGATGCTTCTCGACCGAATGTCTCTTGTCCTTTCGGAGGCTGCCAAATCGTTTCATCTTGTAAGAATGTTTCCTCTCTCCAAGCTCGTAGTGGGTGGGTTTTAAATGCGGCGATTTCGCGGCGTGAGTCTGTAAGTACCTTGAATCCAACAAAGTGGTATGGAGAGAGATCAGATGGGAGGCCGAGCAGTTCGTACCAAGTTATCGCTTTCCCCAAAAGTATTCGATGTCCGAGCACACACACACACACACTCAAAGGCGCATCAATGACCTCATACAATGATCAGCACACCCTGCAAAAAAGACAGAACCAAAAACCAGGTCGACAACCCAATCAGTCCCTTAAGTATGTACGACGATCCGGCGGTCGGGCAGTCTTGTGAATCAACCCGATGGAGATCATGCACTGGAATATGCCCCTCCTTTCCCCCTTCCGTTGCCGAAAAAGTGTAAAGTGTCTTGGGGCCAAGGCCTGTGGACCCGTGTCCGATCCCTGCGACGATCAGCATTGGACAGACATCGCGAAATGACGCAGCTGAGAATGGGTCTCGCGGCAGGGCCCAGGAGACACGGAAGCTGAGCGAGGAGGCCTGCCCAGCTGGATGGAGTCTTTGGGTTGTGTTTCGTGGGTTTGTGAGAGCTTTGACTGTGGGTTTTTGTCTTTCTTTTTTTCTTTCTTTCAGCAACTCAATCTGTCTGGCTTATCAGCAGCCCAAGGATCCCGCCTGGAAATGACGTCGATGGCTATTTCCGCAAGCCAGGGTCCCTCCCGCCCCTGAGAGCAAACCCTTGGCATCAACCATCTCATGTTCCAGCCTCATGTGTCACCAGGAATCACAGCTCGATAAACCCTCTCAAGCTACCCAACCGTATCCAAGCCATTTTCTGTACAACACACCATATGTCTTGCCAGGAACATAAACCAATGTTTGTCTATTAGGATGCCAAAAAAAGACCGGCGTGTTGCTGCTGTTGGGTATCAAGGAAAAAATACGAAGAAGAAAAATCACCGCGCAACGTCCTTCTCAGGCCATTAACCACCCCGCCCCGCCACTCCCTTCCAGTTGCCAAACCCCCCATCTGTAACCCAGTCCATTCCAAGGCCCATCCACCGCCCGTCTAGTGTACCAAAAAAAACTCTTAAAAAAAAACTCCATCCGTTGTGTGTGTAATGCCCGTTGCCAGAAACCAAAAGGTGTGAAATCTATGCGTGATCATCCACGGTTGTTGCCAGCTCGCCCGCATCAGTCACCATTTCGGGGGCATGGCTCGACTACCCGTTCCTTGCGCGCAGCAAATGCAGCCTGCGTCCCTCTTCCCCGTCGCCCGCGTGAAACAGGTGCGGGAAGAACCCCGTCGGCGGCGACGGGATCAAAACATGCGGCAACGCCGGTCTGTGTACCGGCGGGTTGATCTCCCGCGCCATTTCGATGGGCACCCAAGTAGAACCCGAGGAGCCAGTCGAAGGTGCGGTTGAAGATGGGGTCGGAATCGAATACGCAGGTGATGCTTCGTCAAGAGCCGCCTCGTGCGCCGCCTCGGTGATGGTATCCAAGTTGTTGTCGGTCGCTATTGGGGTGACGGAGCCGAGTCGAGGTGATCCCGGCGGCGAGCTGGGTGCACTCATGGCCGTGTTGTAATCTGGGAGGGAGAATTCCTCCACCGGCACCCGCCTGATCGGCGTCCGCACAGCGGTGGTGTAGCTGGGTACTTTGGAGAGCTCCAGGATGTCTGCCACGTCAAGATGCTCTGGCGGCGTGTAAGAGATCGAGTGATCCTCGCTGCTGTTGTGGCGGGTGAGCGGCGTTGACGCTGTGGGCGAGACGCGGCTATCTTCACTTGGGTGCCGGGGGCTGGCAGCTCCCGACGGCGCCACCGTCCCGGCTGCCGAGAGGTTCGAGTTCCAGGACGCGTTCCTATGGCGCTCCTCTAGTGACATGCTCTGTAGCCTAGACGAGAGCAAAGCAGGGGAGATGGCCGTCGGGGATGCGTGCTGCCTCATCAGGGCTGCCAAGTCCTCGACCGACCCCGCCCTAGAGTGGCCGCGCAGAGGGCTACTGACACCCGACCGGCCGCCGATGGGCGTGTGGAGGGCCAAGGGCTCCATGTCGTCGTAGAGCTGGTCCAGAGTATGCATGCTGTAGCTGGGCGGGGCGATGCTGGCCGCCTCGCGCGCCGTGCCGCTCGGTGTCTGGCGCACAATATTTCCTTCCTCGTCGAGCGGCATGTTGGGCGAGATGAAGATGGTCACAGGAAGCGTCGCGCGCAGCTCGGAGATGTGACCATCGGGGTTATGGAGCGCCACCACGACCTTGAGCTTGTGCCGGACCTTGATTCCCTTGCTGTTAACGTCCTGGAGGCATCTGGTCAACTTTTTTGGTAGATCCAGTGTCGTCTCCACGTCCCATCCTTCTTGGCCGTCGTCGTTAACCACATCCCGCCAGTGCTCCTCCCTAGTGACGTGGATAACCCATTTGTCGATTATCCTCTCCTTCTTGTGCTCCCGGAGAGTGTGGCCCACGGGTGCCTGTAGGATAAAGTCGTGGATCTCGATCAATTGGACGGTGACGTCGCCAACCTCGAGGCCTTTGAGCAAGGGCGTGAAGCGCATCTCCATGGGAATGGCGCTGCCAAAAACAATGGCCTTCTGCGGAACGGCAATCGAGTAGTCGACCTTCTCGGGCCAGATGTTCTCAATGCTCATAGCATGGAGGAACTCGAGGGCCGAGGGCTCGAGGGTCCGAATGACGCGCAGTTGCTTGTAGGCGTGGATGTCGTGGGCCAGCTTTCCCCGGGCTATCGTGGCCTTGAGCTTGTATCGGATGTTGGCTTCGCGAATGCCCTCAACGCTCTCGGTGGTGTCGCCAGGAAGCAGGAGCTGGAAAGGCCATTCGTAGTTCCCCGGCTGGAGAGTGACGCCCCTACTTTGTTGGCGAGACCCGTCGGTCGTACGGTCTGGCGCGCCGATCCCCTCGAATGGCTGCCACCGATGATCCAAAAACTGCACCGTCTTGTCAACCTTGTGCGTCGTTACGCCCGTGGCTGTTACCTTTGCATCCGTCCAGCTAGTGCGCCAAGTTAGCAACCCTCTCTCGGTGTCTCTTCTCCGGACTGCTAGTGTCATACGTGTAGTGGGCGCTTCCTATGAGCTTTAGGTGAATGTCTTCGACTTTGAGCGGCGACGACAGACAGAGGACCACGGTGCCCTTGAGGAGCTGACCGGTGGCCTCATGGTCGTTGCCACGGAAGACAATGAAATCATTCTCGAGTCTTCATGATCAGTCAGTAAGCAGCCGGCAGCGGATTGCTGGCAGACGGGCAGGCGCATCAGCTTACCGGACCTCGAAGAGGGTGTACCTCCCGCTCGCCGGAGCGAAGGGCTTAAAGGACCGCATGGCCTAGGAAAGAGGCTGTCGTAGGTCGGGGCGTGTAAGTGGTGCGACTAGGAGGAGTCGGAGAGGGCCCGCGGGGGACCTAGGGATATTGTAGCATGAAGCAGGAGGCGGAGTAGGCGGAGGACGCGGAGAGGAGGCTGGAAGGCTGAGGAGGTTTGAGGAAGCCGAGGTGTCAGAGGGCGTGAGAGGGTGTGAGAGGGCGTGGAATTGTTGGTGAGGGGTCCGAGAAGAGAAAACCTGTTGCTCCCGAGAGACGGGAACCCTCCTGGTGGCGTGGCATGGGCAGTGGGCGGCATGGACAGGGCAGGAAGGAGGCAGCAAGCGAGACCCAGCTCCGATGGGCCTTCCGTGGTGGCCCAAATCGGATGGGCAAGGATCTGACGCCGGGACGAGGATTACGAGTGCGGGCCTATTTCGAGACTCTCACCGCCCGGTACCCCCGGTGCCACTGGAAGTCCGTCCCGTGTGAGTCGGCATGCTGGCGGCATGGCTCAATGCAGGGCGTGGAACTAAACGAAGCGGCTGGGAGCGAAGCTGACACAGTCAGCTGCCGTCGGAGACAACCCGAGCATGTCATCCCAAGAATTATGAGAGTTATGATCTGAGAATCAAGAGATACCTGAGTGAGCGACAGTCAGCCAGGTACTCAGAGGTACCGTCCAGCAAGCGCATCTCACGTCACTGGATCGCGTTCGGTGGGATGGTGGGGGCACACCGCGGGAAGGGGAAAATCTGAAGGGAAAAGCCAGAAAAAAAACGCTCCTGTGGAAACCGATGGAGGGCCCGCAGTTTTAGCGTGGGGTGTTCGACATGCTGGCATTTCACACAGGGCTGTGAGTGTGTGGTCTGCCAAGGGCTCCGATTGGTCAACTGCTGTCTGTCGTTTGCACTCTGAAACACCACGCCCAACAGAATTCAAGAGCATCGTCAGCAATGTGCATGAAAGCACAAAATACCCCTAAAGGGATGTGATGTCCACGTTTACGGGCAGCTGCGCGCTGTCTCACATCGTGGATCACACACAGGGGCCAGAATGGCTGGGCAGAGCTGGGCAGAGATGGGCTGGGCTGATTCAAGCAGCTCACCAATGGACCCGCCCCACTGTCAGAAATCTAGAAGGCTACCTGAATGGGCAAGTCCGCGTTCTGCCTCACAACCCACCTCTCCCTGTCTCGGCCAAATTCGCACATTGTCAGTTGGCGGTGGAGATATCTCAAAGAACTGAAAATCCTGGATGTGTCAGTTCACCTCAGATAACCAGGATCAGGGGTTTGCTGCTGTTTCGTCTCAGCACTGCAGCAGCCCCCAACGGCCAGCTGTCGTTGCTGCTGTTGTCGTTGGGGGCAGCAGTACAGGCAATGTGATGGTGATGACAACACTCTCATAACACCAACTGCAGTATCGGGACCGGGACAAATTCGCCCAAGATTCCACCGATCCACATTTTACTGACGCGCGGTCTCGGCCGGACGATCACCGGCAGATGCCGAGTTCCCGTCGGCAACGCTTGGCCAGAGACAGGCACTGACAGGCTGGCAGCAAGCCCCCCTTGGCCGAGCGATATCATGTGTCTGGCAATCTTGCCGATAACAGCGTGCTCCGTCGCCATAACGTTATCACCGAGCATCGGGTAGCCGTTGCTTGACGCCATTGGCTCCCGTCCCTGTTGGGTGGCCACCTCGCTCTTACGCCTCAAAACCGCTCGCGATATCGACATGAAAATCTCTCTTTGACTCACCGCTAGAAAAAAAAAAAAAATGTCAAAACCGAGGCCTGAGACAGGATTGGAGGAGAATGGCATAGCGCCATAACTGCTGACCGCAGTCTGGCTCAGTCTGGGTCTCTGGGCCAACGCTTGTTCATCCTCCCGCTCCTGGTATGCATGTGACGCCAACACGCTTGTCGATCAATCAATTGCATCTTGAATCTCAACGTCACTCACGTTTCCGACTAGTTTTCGGGATCTTCCCGGCGGCAGCACGCCGTTAAAACACGAACGTGTCTGGCCTTCTTCAAAGACGTCGTCGAAACAAGCTCGGCCTCGACCACGCCACACGATCAGCTGATTGACGGTCACCACCACGGCCTGCCTTGGCATTCTCCATCTTGTGGACCAGGCTGCCCTCTTTGGCTTCTGCTGATCGGGCCCTCGCCGAGCACTCTTGTCGGGATCATGCCGATCTGCTTGAGCCGAGGGTGGTCTCACGTGGGCCTCTGTCGCTGGCGATGTCCTTCCATATGCCATGGCTTAAGGCGCTGACGCGGACACTCATGCGCCGTCTCCAAACCAGAGCCCATCCTCCCTGCTCACGCCGTCGATCGGCCTCATCGGCTTTCGGGGTCTGACCCTGGCTCTTCGGCGTTGCTCTCCCGGCACGGCATTCCAAGCTATGCAGGCACCATACCAGACACACGTCGGCGTGCATGTTGCACCCGCAGGGATGCGCAAGCTAAGACATCACCATGCCCAGGGTCGGAGATGGCCTGCGACCACTTGAAAACAACCGGCGGCCCTGCCTCACTTCAGACTCCCAGATAGCATTGCAACCCTTCCAGTCGGCCATCGCCCCCAGTAAACAGCCTGCCGACCAGAGCACCCCCGAACCCCGATCTGACCTAGCCGTCATGCTACCCAACACCGACCCGTGGGGGTATGCTGCCCCTCCCGAGATGAGGTGTAAGCATATCACACCATCTCATCAGTCGGCTATGACGATGACATGCGCCCGCCCATCGGAAGCATCCCATCGTCGGGACGCTAGCGAGGCGCGGCACAACCTCAACTGGTGACAAGCATCTTGTCAGAACGTGATCCTCAGTCAAGATCGCGATACTCTGCATTGGCGTCGCGAGACTCGTCCGCAAGTAGCCCAGCGCTAGCAGAGGATAAAGAGGGATGGTGAGCCCAACTTGAGACAGACCTTTCTTGGAATGGGAGGTGCATCCAGAAGGAGTCTCGGTGCCAGCGTTGTGGGATGTCGAGGTTGGGAGAACTAAACAGGAGCCCAAGTCACTCAGCCCATCCGCATCGTTTGTTGGTCACGGTTCGGATAAACAGCTTCCTCTGCTTGGGATGGCAGACTGAACCCCAAACATTTCATAAAATGACGTATAAGTTAAGCTTTGAAACTCACTGGATTATGCTCCTTTGTCTTGAAAACCCTAACCCGAAGTTGACAAGTTGGAACAGGGACCGCGAATGTCAGATTGACAAACCATGCACCTTCATACATGCAAGACATGTTTCATCCTTCAAGCTGAAGACCACCTAGAATGTATCATCGTGTGGGGTTGATCCATTGCACCGTATAACTTGCATGAAGTTTTAGTCTGAACCAGATCGGTTGAAAGTAAGGGAGGGTTATCGTCTTCTTGTCGGAGTCGAGAATTAACCCCTCCATTACCTTACTGCTCACGACCATGAAATTTACAAACTTTGAGGCAAACACCATGTCTGAGATGCCGGCTACAAACAAAGTATATGAGATGAGCCGCCACGCTGTGTAAGTGCTGTAGGGCCAATGGACCAAAAACCGCATACAAACATGAGATTGTAGATTTGAAACCAACGACAACCAAAAGAAATCCAGGCATCCAACCACCAACATCAACCAACTCCAGCCCCCATCCGTTAACACCGACTACTAGTTCCAACCCCACCCCCAATGCACACAACCCCATCACCACCATCACCACCTCCCCTCATCACCAGCATCCTTTCCAATCAGCGATCACTCCCCCCCTTCTCCTCCAAGCTGGCCAATTCAGTCGGCCTCGTCCACGTGCGAATGTGCCCATTCTTGCAGCTCGTCAAAATGGCGTCGGGGGTGAAACCAATCCAGCACAGCGGGTCTTTGTCCACCGTTTTGCTCTGTCGTGTCATGCATGTTAGCTCCCATTTATTCCCAGACTTTTCCCCGCACAACCCGCAGAGCAACCATAGTACATAGCCCCCATCGTAAAGGCAGATAGCGCCCAAACAAGACAGCCCCCAAGAAAACTCCAACCATCATGAACAAACTAAAACAGAGACCAATATCGCACTTGCGTGGGGAAGTGCCACATTCACACACAGCTCATGCACCCCCAACATCCATCACATACCCAACCCAACAGCGTAGCAAGCCAGAACCAGAGAAAAGAAAAAATGCCAGAAAGTCAAAACGTACCAAAACAGCCGGCAACACCGCAACCGCCGCCCTCGGCTCAACAGGATGCGGCGTGACCTTTTCCTTCTCCCCCCCAACACCACTCCCAGCCACACCACCACCACCACCACCACCACTAGTCGGTCTCACACTCCCGCTCAAACTCGAGTCAGACCTCCCTCGCCCACCAGTACCAGCAGCAGCCGCACTCCCGCCGCTGGTTGCAGTCCCAGCTGTGTCGGTGCGCTGGAGCGGGGAGAAGCCTGCTGTTGCTGCTGCTGCTGCTGCTGGGCTGGGGTTGGAGGTGAGGTTGGAGTTGGGGTTGGGGCGAGAGGGGAGGTGGCGGCGGAGATGGAGCCGCGTTGGCGGACTGAGGCCTATATTCCATTTTTAGCCATTAAATCCTCCCAAACCCAAGACAGACAAACAAAGCAACCAAACAATAAAAGGAAAGCAGGAGAAAACCAAAAAGAAAACGTAAAACATACCGCCCTCGGCCTCCCCAACATCCCCACACTAAAATCCCACAAACAAATCCTACAATCCTCCCCCACACTGCCAAACCTGTAACTGCCGCCCTCGCACCTCCAAGGATCAAATGCCACAGACGTGACCCAGGAATGGTGGCCTTGGCAGCGGGCCACAAGCCTGCGCTCGCCAGTGCCGCCGCTGCTGCTGGTGCCTGGCTGGTGAGACCAGATTGAGATGAGATCGTCTTGCCCGCCGGCGAGAATGTATTTCCCGTCGGGGGACCAGCAGACACAGGTTAAACCGCCGTAGTAGGATTGGTGGAGGGTGAGGAGTCTAGGAGGGGGGGTTAGTGATAGTGGGGAGGGATGGGGAGGGGTAAAGGGGACGGAGGAAAAATGATAACGGAGGAGATAGGGAGAGAGGGGGGACATACTCCTCCTTAAGGTAATCAATCACCCTCAGCGTCCCATCCTCCGCCACCACCGCCAAATGCCTATTATCCGGCGAAAACGCAAACGCATTCAGCCGGTGGTTAGACAGCTTCCACACCGCAACGGGGTTTGTCTTCTGGTTCTTGGAGTGCACCGATTTGTGGACAACAAGCTGCGACGAGTAGTTGACCCTGCCAGTGCCACTCGTCTCCCCGCTAGTCCGCGGCCGGCCCTCATCCTCGGGCACGAAGCTTGCGTCCTCCTTCTCCTTGTCGTAGACGACCAGCGTGCCGTCCATGTGAGCGGCGAGGAAGAGGTTTTCGGAGCCGGGGATCCAGCGGATCTCGGAGACGGGGGTGCTGTTGATGACGCCCTAGGGAGGTGAGCTTGGGGCGGGGATGGGGAACGTACGTTCTTGTTGAGTCGGATGTATCGTTGCGTGATGGGCTCCCACCAGATGATCTCGCCCGTGGAGAAGCCCATGATCACATCGATGTGTGTTGAGCTCTTGGTCACCTTGTTGACATCGTGGCAGAGGCAGTGGGCCTTGGTAAACAGGATCTTGGTGAGGTACTCAGCCTGGCGTAGTCAGTACCAAACCCCGTCATTGCACACCTGGACCCCCTCACCTTCAACGGCGACGACAAATCCAACCACTGAAAACAGCGATTCACATTCGCAAACGCAAACAACCCATTCCTCGCCCTCTCCTGCAACCTCTTATTCAACGCGTCATGATTCACCACCCTCGAAATAAACGACGAGTTGCTCTTCGACATGCTATTCTTGGGCTTCCTCCTCTTATTCACATCCTTCTGCGCGGCGGGCGCCAGCAGGGTATTACCCTCGCCAAATGCCGGCGCGTGGGACGACGCGAAAAACGGAGGCAGCTCGCTCGAGTTGTTGAGGCGGCCGGCGTCGCTGCTGCTCTCGCGCACGTCGGTCGAGGACTGGCTCTCGTTTGGGTGCTCCTGAATTATGCTGCCCGGCACGCCGTCGGACCGGGACAGCGTGCGGAAGAGGCCGGGGGCCAGCGGGCTGACGTCGAGGTTGAGGAGGGAGAGGCGCGTGCCAGCGGTCGCGGGCTGGGGGTAGTGGAGAGGGGTTGGGGTTGACATTGGGGATCTCGGAGGGGTGGGGGAGATGTGGGCGCGAGGCATGGAAGGAGTGGTTGGGGTAGGGCGCAGCTTACCCTCGCCGACCAGGAACTGGTACTCGGGGCCCGAGGGGTTGGTGAGGATGTTGTGCGTCTCGATCATGGGGAGAGGCGTCCCGGCAGGCAGGCCGGAGTATCCATGCTGGGTGGGATATCGTGGCGGGGGTGGGAGGACGCTGGGGAGAAGGCGTCAGCTCGCGGCGGGAGGCATGGCGAGATCCGTTATCAGATGCCGGGTTTCCATCTCATCATTCTTACAACATGGTGGTTGCTTGTGCGGTGGTTCCCACCACGCCTTGGCGAGTGAGGGAAGTGGAATGCGCCGGCGCGCAGATCGCTGAGAGACAAGATGGCGGGGTCACAGAGGTGGTTGCAGATATCTACAGTCCAAAGCTGGTCGCGGGTTAGCAAGACAGTCCGGGATGGATATATGGAAAGCGGGGGACGATGATGGGGGTTAATGATGGCACCCGCCAGGATCCGTCAGGAAGATCTAATGGTGGTTCGTCCGCGACGCGCTGCGACGCTGCGGGCTGTGATTGAGGATCCGGGTCAATGGCCCCGAGCCTTGGACAGGGGTCTCGGGCTTGCTGGGCCGACACCCGTCCCGACGGGAGCCCAATGGGTTCCGCGTGCCCTCGGTCGTGGGGTTGACCCACAATGAAGTTAGAGATCCGGCAGCTGCCATCTCTCTCCACGTCTTTCTATATTTACGAGGTTCAGACATGCGATGCAAATTTAAACCACCGCGCCGTCCTCTCATTCTGGACGACAGAAAGTAGCATGATGAAGATAGTCGGTAGACATGCTAAGCTCAAGGGAGCTTGGTAGTGACCATTAACCACCACCTGCTGTATCCGTAGCTGCAACGCCAAATCATCACGTCGGGGCCATTGAGATGAGATAGTGTATTCGCTCCTCCACCAACGCAACACAAACCAAACCCTCCTGCTTCTTCCCACTCTCACTGCGCACAGTACTCTCTCCGGCGGAGACCTGTCTCTCCACAATCTACACCTGCGTATCCTCACTTGGAATAAGCCCTGCCGGCACAACGCCCCCGCTCCCTTCCTCCTCCTCCTCCTCCCTTTCCCCGGCGGGACATTCAATGGCCTGTGTCAGAGGCCCGAGCGGCGCTGCGCCGTAGCCGTCAGCGGTGGGGAAGTTGGTGTTGATCCAGCCGACGGCTGTAGCCGAAGGCGTCGTCGCGCGGGTCAGTGAGGTAGGAGGGCGAGGAGAGGAGGGTTGAGCGCGCGGTGGCTTGGGCGGTGAGGTTGGCGAAGGGGTGGGTTGGAGGATAAGGATGGGGGAGTGATGGGGGCTGGGGTGATGGATTTGAATCTACGGGTGTAGGTGAAGAGGTTGAAGGGGGAGGGTGTTGGTGGGAGGCGATGCATTGGGTTGAGGTGCCAGGTTGGCTTGTTGTGGAGGAGGATGCGACGGAGGGAGGCCACTGTTCTGATGCAAAGAGGTGAGGAGTAGAGCATGACTGGTTGTTTACTTGGCTGTGTGGTAACTGCGTTTAAATTCTTTTGGGCGATGGATTTGCCTAGCTACATGCTCGCGTTAGGGGCGGAAATGTATGTCAGATTAGGTTCTGGTGTTAGCAGCGTGAATGTCGGCCCCGAGGCCCTTAGTAGTTTCTAGATCACCCCGCCATTTTTTTGTAACTGTTTTCCTGGCTAATTAGTTTGTATGTATCCTATGTATGTTGTTGTGCAATGTAGGAAGGGAGGTGTAGGTGATAACTCGTAGGTACCTGTGTGAAGGTGGTGGTGTTGTTTTGACAATATTCCGTACTCCGAGTGTGAAGGCAGGGTTCATGAAGATCAGATTGTTTCCACTAATGAATCCTTGCACATGCAGGGGAAGCACAGTGCAGGTGAATTTTGAGCTGGAGATCATTGTTAGGAATTTGTCTGGTCTTAGATTTAACCTGAGAGCAAGAAGATCAGGAGGGGGTCAAAGTCTAAGTCAATACTTTGTATCTTCTTGCCAAAAGCGGCACAATCCACGAGAGAAGCATTGGAAGTGTCTGTCTGTGCTGTATTCTGTCTCTCAAACACAGTCTGGGAAGGCCAGAGGGCCCATCTCCAATGTGACCTCGCCCACTCACAGCTTCAGAACGACGTCAATCTGCGGGGCGTTGGCGCTAAGCCGGAACAGGACGCAAGCTGGCGACCTGATCTCAAACTGATCTCAACATCGACCACAAGCAACCGCAAGCCCGCCATGGCCTGATCTCGAGAACTCTAACCCACCCCGTCCCGCCATTGCCCGTACCTGCTGAGGGGCTCGATTTGCCTCACGCTCCCTAATTTAATCGAGAACCTTTGCATACTTAGTCCCGATTCCCATCGAACGCTGCGTTGCTATGGAAGTGCTTTGAGACGAACGAGAAGGAAGAGAACGACTGTTGAGCACAAAAAAGACGACACTGTGAAAATGACAACTGGTATGTCATGTCCAATTCTTTCCGATGCGCCCGAGGAATCAACTGACCAGCTCCAGCCGTCAGAATCTGCGTCTGCGGCGACGAGGGCACAGGCAAGTCCAGCCTGATCGCCTCTCTCGTCAAGGACGTCTTCGTCACCAACAAGATCCAATCCGTCCTGCCCACCGTCACAATCCCCCCGACCATCGGAACCCCCGAGAATGTCACCACCACCATCGTCGACACCTCCGCCCGCCCCCAAGACCGCACAACCCTGCGCAAGGAGATCCGGAAGTGCAACGTCATCATGCTGGTCTACTCGGACCACTACAGCTACGAACGGGTCGCCCTCTTCTGGATGCCCTACTTCCGCTCGCTGGGTGTCAACGTCCCTGTTGTGCTGTGTGCAAACAAGTCGGATCAGGCTGCTCATGGCACTACGTCGCAGGTCGTCGAGGAGGAGATGCTGCCCGTCATGGTTGAGTTCAGGGAGATTGACTCATGCATCCGGACCAGCGCAAAAGAACAGCATAACGTGATCGAGGTCTTTTACCTGTGCCAAAAAGCCGTCACACACCCCATCGCACCCCTGTACGACCACAAGGAGGGCCAATTGAAGCCTGCCTGTGTGGCCGCGCTGAGGAGGGTGTTCTATCTCTGCGACAAGGACCAGGACGGCTACCTGAACGATACCGAGATGCAGGATTTCCAGATCAAGTCCTTCGACAAGCCTCTGTCACCCAAGGAGCTGGAGAACATAAAGACGACTATCAGCAAGACCGTGCCGACCTCCAGCCCCGACAAGGGCCTCGACCTGCAGGGGTTTCTGCAGCTGAACAAGCTGTATGCCGAAAAGGGGCGCCACGAGACTATCTGGATTATTCTCAGGAAGCACCACTACACAGACAGCCTGAGTCTGGAAGACAACTTCCTGCACCCTCGCTTCGACGTGCCCGACTATGCCTCCGCCGAGCTCAGCCCCGCCGGCTACCGCTTCTTCATGGACCTGTTCCTCACCTTCGACAAGGACAACGACGGCGGCCTCAACGACCAGGAACTCGCCGCCCTGTTCGCCCCCACCCCCGGTCTTCCCGAATCCTGGGTCGAGACCTCTTTCCCCTCCTCTACCGTCCGCAACGAAGCCGGCCACATCACCCTCCAAGGCTGGCTCGCCCAATGGAGCATGACGACCTTCCTCGAGCCCAAAACCACTCTTTCCTATCTCGCCTACCTCGGCTTCGAAGGCCCCAACGCGCGCGACTCCACCACCGCGGCCCTCAAACTCACGAAGCCCCGCAAGCGTCGCCGCCGCCCGGGTCGCGTCGAGCGCAACGTCGTCCTCTGCTACATCGTGGGCTCCTCCTCCTCCGGCAAATCCTCCCTCCTCGACGCCTTCCTCAACCGCCCCTTCTCCTCCCTCTACCACCCCACCATCAAACCCCGCCGCGCCGTCAACTCCGTTGAACTCCACGGCGGCAAGCAATGCTACCTCATCCTCGAAGAACTCGGCGAACTCGAGCCGGCCATCCTCGAAAACCAAGCCCGTCTCGACGCGTGCGACCTCATCTGCTACGCGTACGACTCGTCGGAACCCGACTCCTTCAGCCACATCGTCGACCTCCGCCGCCGCTACCCCCAGCTCGACGACCTCCCCGCCATCTACTCCGCCCTGAAGGCAGACCGCGACAAGACCACGCAGCGATGCGAGCTGCAGCCGGATGCGTACACAGCCGCGCTGAATATGGCCGCGCCGTTGCATGTTAGTGTGGCGTGGAGTAGTATTAGCGAACTGTTTGTGGCGCTGGCCGAGGCCGCGACGAATCCGAGTACGGCGTTCCCCAGGAGTGAGGAGCCGCAGGATAGGACTGGGATGTACCTAGCGCTGGGGGCCACGGGGTGTGCGGCCCTGGCGGCGTTTATGATTTGGAGAAGGTCGACAAATTCCATGTAGAGTATGGGAGGGGGAGTGGTGGTGGGGACGGTTAAGAGGGTTATGGGGGTGGGGAGGGGTGGTTTGGGATGTGGTGAGCTGCTGGGGGTGGGGGGCATTTGGCGGAGTTTGGTTTTTGAGGGGGACTCATGGATGGATGGATGGATGGATGGATGGGGTGGGAATAAACAAAGAGGTTGACAATGGAACCGTGAGGTTATGGGCATGGCTGGGTTAACATGGCAGCGTGTGTTGAGGGGGGATGGGATCGAATGGGGGAATATGATACCCACACTCCTCTTTTGAGCTGTATTAAACTGTAGCGATCAAGCAAGCAAAGCGTAGCGTAGCGTGTTATTTAGTGTTTAATTGTACTTTTTGTAATATGGCAACCTTGGTTTGCAGGGCTGAAGCAGGCAGTTATGTTGGTTGACCCGTGCACAGCATTGTTCCCTTTCCTTGTTTCCATGCTGGGCTTCCTTATCAAGCTGCTCTTCTGGTTGCCCAGCAGTTCAACCTCGTCAATGGAGACGGTCGTCTTGGGTGGCGGCAAGCCCACCACAGGCATTGAAATGAAGCAAAAGAGATCGGAGCAAAAGAAAAGAATCATCAACCTAGATTCCCCTCGGTTCTTCCGGTATTTGAGGTTAGAAATGTTGGGTATCTAGCCTAATAATTTCCCGCCTGTTCATAGTTCCGCCATCCCATGCGGCACTATCCACCCTCCCTCCCCAATTCTGCGGAGTAGCCTGTGAAATGCAGCCGAAAAGCGTAAAGAACTAGCATTTCGCCACCTACCGATATGGCCTCCCCTAAACTAAACCCCACCAGAGAATCCCAAGTGTCCCTTAGCTCACCTCACACCCGGTAAAAGCAGAAGGCCACATAAAAACTCGCCGCCTCCATCTCCTCCTCACTCACCAACAGTTTCCCCGTCACCCGATCCCTCACCCCCATCCTCTCACTCAACGCCCCCGGCCTCGTGCAGAAAGAAATTGTACTTCCACCCGAAGGGCGGGCGGAAGATGCCGTCCGAGGGTAGGGCCAGGGAAGCGAACGCTATAAATGTCGTTGCCCCACGAGGCGGTGTCGTCGGCTTCGCCTTCTTCTTTGTCGTCGGAGGAGTTCGCCGTCTTCGGGGTCTTCTTTTGTTTTGGGGGAGATTCTGGGGTGGTAGATCTGGGTTCATTGTTGGTGTTGCGAGATGGGGATGTGGGTGGATTGGCTTTTTTCTTCTCCTCCATGCGCTTGTTGAAGGCTTCGACCTTGCTGCTGATTACGTCCGAGTTGGGGATGCAGCCGATGAATCGCCCACCCTTGCGCAGGGAGCCGGCGACATTCTTTAGCATCTGGCGGGCCTTTGCCTCGGTCTCGAAGGCGTAGTGCATGCAGAACATCATGCTGACGACGTCGAAGCCGCGGCTACTGCTGACGTTGGAGGCGGAAAAGCCAACCTCCCGGACGATGTCAATATCGCCGATCGTCTCGGCGTAGCAATCCTTGACGTGGAAGCGCGCGTCGAAGATGCGCGGCGGCGGGCGCCGGTGGTGGCCGCCCCTGCCGCCCCGTCCACCGCCCCCGCGGTTCGCCATGCTCCGGTACCGCTCCCGCGCCTGCTCAATGGAGATGTCTGCGGGGTCAAGGCCGACGTACAAGTCCACCGTCTGCGGTGCCTGCTGCCACTTGAATAGATCTCCGCCCTTGCCGCACCCAATATCCAGCACCAGAAGCTTGTTCCCCGAGCTGATGCCCCGCTCCAAGGCCCCCGGTGTGTGATCCTCATCAGGCGAGAACTTCTGAATGATGCAACTCTTGACCCAGTTGTTAAACGACCGCAGCCCCTTGATTCTGCTGTCCGTCTTGCGCCACTCGCGACCGCGCTCGGGCACGGCGTTGTAATGGGCGCGCACGACGTCGTTAATGTTGGCGCGCTGCTTGCGCTCCTCCTCGGCGGCCTGCTGCTGGGCCTGGCGCTCGCGCTCGAGGGCGCGCTGGCGGATGTGCTCGCGCTCGGCCTCGCTGATGCGGGCGCGCTGGCCGGGGCGCTTCAGCTTGCGCGCGGGTTCGTTAGATGGGGTGCCATTGCCGCTGCCGCTGGGCGAGGCAGACCGTTGGCGCTTCTTGGCGGGGGCGAGCCTCCTTGCGTCGAAGGGCTGCGGGAGGTCGTCGTTGTCGTGATCGCCGGCCATGGCGGTGGCCTGAGGTGATCCGATTATTCAAGGGAAAGAGTCGGCGTAAATTTGAAAATCAGAAATTATTATGGAGGGTTGATTGAGAAAAACTGCAAATCGGCGAAATCGAGGTTGATGCAAAGCGTTTGTGTCTTCAGCGATTCAATGAAAGTTCAATGGAGTGGGAGAAGGCGAGAGCAGAAGGCGAGGCAACGCGACGTTCCTGGTCCCACCAAGTCGCAGGGGCCTCACCCCACATGAAGCAGAGTTCGGGCGAATTAGAAGCCGGCACTGGTAGCCCCCTGTCGGCTGGATCTCAGTGACGCGAGCACTCTGCAGCCTTGCGGGCCAAGCTTGAGCCAACCGCTGACAAGCAACAGCAACAGCCCAAGCTTCCCTTCCCGCCCTCAACTTGGAACGACCATCTCCAGATTCCACTACACGCCAGGATTTATTTTCTTGTCCCACGACTCCGAAACGAACTTCGATAGCATTGGTCTATCGTACCATTAACGAACCACTCCAAGTCAGACCCATTGAACGAATAGCGGACTCTCGATTCAGAGAGCTCCCATCTTCAAAGCTTCCCACCGACCACATCCCACACCCACACCACACCCACCACAGCCATGGGCTCAGACCCGCAATACGCGAAATGGCCTCTGCTGCCGCTCGCTCAGCACGTCTTCTCCCTCACCAACCCATACGCCGCGCGGACCGCCCAGCAGGTGTCCGCCAAGCAGCTGCAGGATGCCATCGCCGAGCACAAGATGGCGCCCTTCTATCGCTACCTGGCACACCCGATAGACGGCATCCTCAACGCCGTCGGCGAGGGCGGCTCTAATGTGCCAGGCCGGCCCATCAGTAGAAAGAACAGCCTGGCCGGCATGATCGCCACCCGCAGCCCGACCGCCAGCATAAACCTCCCCTGGGACGAGGCCCTGTACCAGTCGCTGAAGGAAGACAACGACCGTGAGCTGGAGAGCTTTCAAAAGGAGGAGGAGGAGGCGGTTGAGAAGGCGGGCGAGACGGAGATCCAGGCGGCGCGGGGCAAGAGGGCCGAATTCTGGGCTCGGGTTGGCGACAAGGTGGGTGCTGGCCCTCTCTCTTTCTTCGCCCAACCCTTGACTAACCACCAACGCTACAGGAGAAAGCCATCGCCGCGTACGAAGACGTCTTTGAGAACACAGGTATCCTCGGCATCAAGATCGACGTAGTCCTGGCCATCATCCGCATGGGTCTCTTCTTCGGCGACAAGCACCTCGTCAAGAAGGAGGTCGAGCGCGCCAAGACGCTCGTCGAGAGCGGCGGCGACTGGGACCGGCGCAACCGGCTCAAGGCCTACGAGGGCCTGTCCCTCCTCACCGTGCGCAGCTACAACCTCGCCGCCCCGCTCCTCCTCGACAGCTTGTCGACCTTCACCTCGTACGAGCTCTGCACCTACAGCAACCTCGTCATCTATGCGGTCCTCGCCGGCTCTGTTTCCCTCAAGCGTGTCGACTTCAAGTCTAAGGTCGTTGACGCGCCCGAGATCAAGGCGATCCTCGGCGACGGCGAGGATAAACTACTTGCTCTGACGGGCGCCATCTCAGCCGGCCCCGGCGCGGACGCCGAAATGGCCGACGCCAGCTCTGCTCCCGCAGCCGCCAAGACTACCGTCGTCAACCTCACCACTCTCGGCACCAGCACCGACCAGCCCGAGGCCGAGATGGCGGTCGACTTTGGCCCGCTGGCGCAGCTCGTTGGTAGCCTGTACAACGGCCGCTACAAGCTGTTCTTCCAGGCGCTGGCGCGCGTCGAGGAGCAGTTTCTGACGCAGGACCGGTACCTGCATGAGCACAAGGGCTGGTTTATCCGTGAGATGCGTTTGCGCGCGTACCAGCAGCTGCTGCAGAGTTATCGCGTGGTGGGGCTGGATAGCATGGCGAGTGACTTTGGAGTGACGGTGGACTTCTTGGATCGGTGAGTGCCTCCATACAACCCAATATCTCCCTCATTTAAAGGATTGTTTTGGTGACTGACTTTGTGACAGTGACCTCGCCAAGTTCATCGCCGCCGGCCGCATCCCCTGTACCATCGACCGTGTCGCGGGCCACGGCGTCATCGAGACGAACCGCCCGGACGACAAGAACAAGCAGTACACTGACGTGGTGCGCCAGGGTGATCAGCTGATTACCAAGCTGCAGAAGTACGGGCAGGCGGTGCGGTTGAGGGGAGTGAGAGGGCGTGAAGCTGCTAGCTAGCTGCTGTTTGGGAGTTGGAATTCGAGAGAAAGTATGGAATCATGGGGTTAGACGGGATACAAATGAATGTGTACTTCTGAAGGGTGAGCGGAGCAGTGCATAATAAATGGCTTCTCTCTAGCAGAAGCGTATTTGCATGATATGACACATGCTAAAGAGCTACGCATGGCTTCCGATGTCTTCATCATTTATCACAAAATTCATAGTTTTGCGTGGCCATGAACTGCTTCGCCGAGAAACTCGCATTTAGAGAACTGCTCTGCTATGCTACGCTACGTGATCATCAGACGCGCAATGTTTCTCCCTCCCAGCCAGGGCCAAACCCAGGGCTCTCTCACATTTTACTTTTTGTGTATCCATCAACTCAAAACCAACCTAGAACCCAAGACAGGCAGGTAAGGTATCCATCCATCCATCCCATAAAACCCCAACACGCTCAAGGATGCGCTATAAACCAACGCAATCATGATACTTTCAATCATATCCCCCCAAGATCTTTCCTCCCAGTATCACTCCCTCTAATCCCTATACTTCTCAACAAACTCCTTATGGAACTTAACGATGCTCCCCACCCACTCAGTACCCGGCGCCAAGAAAGTAGTACGGAAGTGCAGCGTCCCCTCCTTCTGCCCAAACCCAGATCCCGGTACGACGCACACGCCCGTCGCCTCCAGCAGGCGCATGCAGTAGAACTCGTCCGCAGTCCGGCCCTCAGCAGCCGCCGCCTCGGCCGCCTTGGCGGGCAGCTTGATCGTCGGGAAGAGATACATGCTCCCCTGCGGCGCGCCGCACTCGACGCCCTCCATCTGCTCGAAAGCCTTGTGCAACGCCGTAGCCCGCTCGCGCAGGCCGTTGAAAATACCGTCGTACTCCTGCTTGTACAGCGCATGCGAGGGCTCACCCTCGCGGGGCGGGTTGACCATCAGCTCGACGAGGCACTGGCCGATGACGGGGGCGCAGAGCATGATGGAGACAAACTTGTAGATCTCAGCCTGGACTGCCGGGTCGAAGTTGACGAGCTCGAAGTACCCCCCGCGGTGGCCGCACTCACCGACCATGCCCTTGGAGACGGAGTGCATGGAGACGAGCTCAACGGATTCGAAGCCGGCGGCGGGCTGCTCGGCCTGCAGCTGGCGCAGCATGCGCTTGAAGGAGATGAATTGGCCTACGAAGACGTTGGTCTGGTAGACCTCGTCGGCCATGACCACGAGGCGCTCCTGGCGCGCGAAGTCGAGGACGGCGCGGATGTCTTCCTCCGGGAGGGAGGCGCCCGTGGGGTTGCCCGGGTTGATGATGACGATGGCGCGCACGTCGATGCCGTCGGCTTGCGCCTTGGCGTACGACGCCTTGATGGTGGCCAGGTCGGTGCCCCAGCCGCTCTGCTCATCCAGGAGATAGGGCACGCAGTGGGCGTTGAGGAGCGAGAGGGAGGCGGTGTAGAGGGGGTACTGCGGGATGGGGATCAGGATGCCCGAGTTGGGGCCGGCGCAGAGGACGTGCAGGAGGGTGTTGACGCCCGAGGAGGCGCCGGCGGTGAGGTAGATGTCGGCCTGGTTGGCGGGGAAGCCATCGCGCCCTGTATGTTTGGTTAGTGACTGTGGTCTCAGAAGCGGCCATTGGTGAGGCACTCACTCTCGAGGAAGTCAGCAACGCTCTGGCGGATGGCAGGAACGCCATTGCTGGCGCTGTAGGCACCGACGGAGCCGACGGCGGCGAGCAGCTTCTTGGCGCGCTCGAAAACGTCGGGCTTGTAGCCGAGCTCGTTGATCAGGAGATCGGCCTTCTCAAGCAGGGCCGGGTTCTCGAGGATGCTGAGGACCTGGCGGAAGAAGGTGATGGGCTTCTGGTCGAGCTGCTGGGGGGTTGCCGATGTTGGCCGAGATGACCTGCTTGAAGGGGAGCGAGGTATCGCCCTTGGCCAGAGCGGCGCGGTACTCCTCCGACTTGACGGCGAGCTCACCACGCACGGCGTACTTGGCGGCCCGGACGTGCGGGTTGATGTTATCGATGGTGAGCCTCGGGCCAGACATGGTGTCCTGCTGCTGTTGGTGGTGGTGGTGGGTATGGAAGAAGTGGTGGTGAGACGGGCGGTGGCTCCTGAGAAGGGAAGAAGAACAGCGGCGGCCTGGGAGATGGAGAGGATGGCGATGGTCGTGGAGGTTTGGCGGGGTAGAAGAATATGATGGCGGGGCAGCGACGATAAGGCTGGAGAGGTCTACGGCAGAGCGGGAGTGGGCTGTTAGAAAAAAAAACACCAGGGACAGGGGGGTTGTCTCGTTGAGTCAGGTGTCACGGATGAAGTGTCTGATGAGGGGCCGGGGTCGCTCAGAGGAGCATCCCGCGTCTGTCCTCGTCTGCTCGTCTCTCTTCCCGGGCTCAGGCCGAGATCCGACGACACGGCGATATGGCAGTTTGGTCGAAAGCAGTAAGAAGGAGGGGTGAGAGGGGCCGTGTAAGTGAGGCGCTTGGCAGCAGCAGGCACACGGCAGACACAGCAGGCCACTTGACCCAGCCGAAGGGAAACAACGCAAGTATCTCCTGATATTGGACTGATCTGACTGATCCTGTTCGCCTCCGCGGGCCATCCCGGGCGCCTCGTGCGCCGCGTGCGTTGGGCCGCTGCAGGCCGACACCGGGCATTCCATCGCGGTCCCCCAACGGGCGTGGGAGAGGTCATCATCGTCTCGTCCCATCTCAGCGTCGCGGGAGGTCACCCGCGGTGGTGGGCGGCGACCCGTCGATCTGGACCCAGCAACAGATCCATCCGGAAAGGGTCTTTCTTCGGAAAAAAGTCGAGAAAAAAAAGATGGGAATTGGTACCTCTTCGACAGGCCAGACCCTGCATGGAGGGGCCGGGGATCAACCCCGCGCCATGTCGCAGTGCCGAGCGATGGACAGTCGTCCCACTGCGGGAAACCGCTTGCAACAGGAAGGGCGCCATTCAGCAATGAGGGGCACGTTCTCGGTGCTCGTCGAGGCTGGCAATTGGATGATGCGGGTTGGGGGTGGAGAGGAGCCGGTTCGTTGGGGCGGTTTTGCGCGGGATTGTTCTGCAGGCGCGAGGCGCGCTGTTGCGAGTCTGTCAGTTGTTGAGTCTTTGCCTCTTATCGCAACTGCAGGTCAGCTGCAGTTTGTTCATCTGCTCTCGGGGCCAGCAATGTCCAATTTGTCAGGGAATTCGATGACGAAGGAAAAACGACTCGATAAGCCAGCATGAAAAGGGCCGCGCTGCGCATTTATTGCGAACCCTCCGGCCTTCTTACCTCCGAAAATGGAGATTACGCGGGCGGTGTGAGACCCTTGGCTCGGCCTCTTTCTCGACCGGATCCCGGGCCGTGAGCGAATTCGGAAGCTAGAGAAATAACCTCAAGAGATGGTTTGAGTGTCGTCTTCAACAATTGGAGGATTGTCAGGGATTGTTACTCCACGTCTGCGTCCATTTTGTTGTGAGCTGTGCAAGAGCAAATCGCTTGTGGTCAGAGTTCTCTTCCTTTAAAAGACTCATCCGACACAGCATCAAGAGCCGGCAAGTCGAGAGTATTTTTGCTGAAATTGTTACACCAACTCAACCAGGGAAAGAGCCTGAGTAGTAAAATTGAGGAGACATCACTGCTGCCATAGCTACGGTACGAATATATGAGCAATTGTGTTCAAGACATGTTTTGAGTTCAGAGACCAACAATTTTGGAGACTTGAACCTTAAGCTGCAACGCTGAACCCGCTTATGTAATCCCACCCCTTTCCCGGATAAACCCTCCTCCACCCTCCCCTTGCCCAGCCCACCGGCACCCAGCCAGCGGCCCGTGCACTTCAATCCAGCCGAGCCGCAAAACCTCCAGTCCCAAGCTCCGACCCGCGCCGCGCCGTGTCAACGACGACGATTAGAACCAAGCCCACACCAGCACCACCACCCGAGGGGAGGTCCAGACCGTCAAGATGGCAAAGAAGGGTACCGCTTCCTCCTCCCTCCCCCCAAATAGCTTACCATGGATTCATGTTGCTAATAAGAGAGCAGTCAAGTCCCGTATCATCAACGTGCGCCTCCTCTCCATGGCCATGACCGGCTACTTCTACACCTTCACCCGCCCGCGTACCGCGCTGCCCATGAGCATGATTAAATACGACCCGATTAGTACGGCTTCCCCGCCATGATTCCCCTGTTTGAGCAGGCACAGTTGGGTCTTCGTGGAGGGGATGGGAAGGATGGGACGGCATCCAGGGGACTTCAGCTAACAATCACCCGCTTAAATAGTCCGTCGGCGAGTCCTCTTCTTGGAGTCAAAACGCAAAGGGAAATAAACGATCGGGTTCTTGGGCACGGGTGGTGCAAGGGAAGGAAAGGAGAACTCCAGGAGACAGGCGGACAGGCGGACAGCGACTCGACTCGGTTGGTGTTACAACCTGGCGGAACGGCGGCAAAGCGATGCCCGACTACCTACGGACTTACGCTCCGATTTGACTCGATTCAATGCGAGGAACCCCGCTCCAGAGTGTTATGTTGTGTACAGAAGGGAGGGCATGTATGATACCATGGGCTCGGCTCGCCATTGTATAAAAACACCATGTGAGGCAGATAGCATGGTCGTCGGCGTTTTAGGGTTTGGGAGATGGGAATTCAGAGGGTCGTTCTAAATGTCTCTGGTGCTTGCAATGGTCTGGTTTGACTGAGTGACGGTGGTGTCTTCATGCAACTGTAGGAAGGGGTCAAGAATATGGACCAAAACTTGCATCAAAGATCGCAGTTAGATTTCTGTTGTTACAACATCGATCAAAAAAGTAAGTACCATCCATCCCAATATTCCTAAGTAACAATTTGAAAGACATGGGGAACGACGGTCATTTTCCATTAACAGCAGTGATATCTAGATACCTAGCAAAACACCTGGCACATCCCATCATGATGTTGAACTTGCGCCGCAAGCCCATATCCTCATCAACCACTCGTCTCAGTTTTCAGGTAGACAGCGACGGTCGGCGAAACAGTAAAAGAAGCACGCCCTAGGCACTTCTCCTCACCCCCCAACAACAGTCAGGGAGGCAATGGCCTTGCCAACCAGCGATCTAACCTGTCCAATTTCAGCCTGGAGAAGCTCGAGCTCCTTCGCGTCTTGACACGCAATGAAACCTACGCCAACTGTAAGCACCAGCCCATTTAACCAACCCCAAAGCAAGACGTACCTTCACCATCCCTCTTAATCCCATGCTCCGCCATCAGGGACCGTAACCCCTTCGCGCACGAGATGACAATCTCGTACTTCTCCACCGCCTCCTCATCCTCCCACTCCGCTTTATACTCCGGGTACCGCGCCTTGACGATCGACAGCGTCTTATCACCGTTTCTCCTTGGCAGTCGTTGCCACAACTCTTCACTCAAGAAGGGCATGAACGGGTGGATGAGCGTCAGGCCACCTTCAACGGCAGTGTACAGCGTGTCCGCGATGCTGGCCTTGCTTTCATCACTGCCGTCTTGGAGGATGGCTTTGGAGTTTTCCTGATAAGCCGGTCAGCATGGCAGGCGCGGTACTGATCCAAGTGAAGGAGACTCACAATAAAGACATCGCACACATCATCATACCAGTACCGATACACAGCCTGGGCAGAGCGCGAAAACTCCCTCTTCTCCAGCGCTTCGTGGATAGCCCGCGCAGCAACATTCAGTCTGTGCAGCACCCAGCGCTCGGCAAGCGATTCCCTGCCGAACTTTGCAGCTTGACTTGGAGGGACATACCCCGGGGGTAGTTTCCCCAGGACGTACTTGGTCGCCTGGTAGATCTTGTTGCAGAACCTGCGGTAGCCGGCCATGACCTTGACGTCGAAGTTGACATCCCCTCCTACACAAAACCATTAGCACCAACCGAAAGCCGGGAGTGTGTATGTAGGGGGGTGATGTTACCGCCAGTGGTATAGCTAATCAGCGAAAACCGCAGCGCGTCCGCGCCGCACTCGGGGATGCCGCTCGGGAACGAGATCTTTTGGTTCTTACTGGCTGTTTCAAGCTCAGTTGCATCGAGGTTCCCGACCTTGAGGCCCTCTTGAAGTGCCTCAAGCGTGATGCCTTCCATGATGGCGACAGGGTCGAGGACATTGCCGAGAGACTTGGACATTTTGCGGCCTTGGGCGTCTCGGATCAGAGAGTGGCAGTAGACCTCGCGGAAGGGGATGTCGCCGGTTAGTTTGAGGCTTAACATGATCATGCGTGCGACTAGGAGGTAGTTAGTATGGTGAGGTGAGGGAAAGGGGAGGGGGATGGGGGTGCTAACTCCAGAAGAAGAGAATATCCCATCCGCTCTCCAAGACACCCGTTGGGAACAAATTCCGCATGTCATGCGTCTTCTTCGGCCAACCCAATGTCGCAAACGGCCACAACCCCGCTGAAAACCACGTATCCAACACATCCGAATCTCTCTCCAACTCAACCTCCTTCCCAGGAAACATCTTCTCTGCCTTCTCCCTCGCCTCCCCCTCGCCCCTCGCAACCACCCACCTCCCTCCTCTCCTCCTCCCTCTCTCTTCCTCCCCTTAACAACAACCCGCCACGCCGGAATCTGATGCCCCCACCACAACTGTCTCGATAAACACCAATCATTAATATTCTCCAACCACTGAAAATACCCCCTCCTCGCAGTCTCAGGCCTAATCCTAATCCGCCCATCCCGCACAGCCTCCATCGCCTCCCCTGCCAACCCCTGCATCCTCATCCACCACTGTGGCTTCATCACCGGCTCAATCACATCCTTGCTCTTCAGACACAGTCGGATGGACATCGGATTAGGCTCTTTCTTGACCAGCAGCCCCAGTTTGGAGAGCTCTTCCTGGACGGCGTAGCGCACGTCATACCGTTTCTGCCCTTCGAATTTGCTGCCGGCGTTGGCGTTCATGGTGCCATCGTCGTTGAGAATGTTGATGAAGGGCAGGTTGTGGCGCGTGCCGACGGCGAAGTCGTTGGCGTCGTGCGCGGGCGTGATCTTGACGGCGCCAGTGCCAAAGGTGGGGTCGGCGACGGGGTCGGCGATGATGGGGATGAGGCGGGGAGGAAGGGGTGCTGGGCGAACTGGCCGACGAGGTGCGTGTATCGGGTGTCCGTGGGGTGGACCGCGATGGCGGTGTCGCCGAGCATGGTTTCGAGGCGGGTCGTGCCGACGGTGATGGTTGAGGTGGAGTTGGCGATGGGGTATTTGAAGTAGGTTAAAACGCCGAAGTCGACCTTACGGGAGTAGCCAGGGACGGTGAGGAGTGTGCGGCCTGGGAGGTCGATGGTTTCGGTTTCGAGGTTGGAGACGGTTGTGTTGAGCTTGACGCACCAGTTGACAAGGCGGTTGGAGCGGTAGATGAGGCCCTCGTCGTGGAGGCGGACAAAGGCTTCGAGGACGGCTTCGCTCATTTGAGGGTCCATGGTGAACGCCTCTCGGGTCCAGTCGAAGGAACCTCCGAGCCGGTGCAGCACTTTGTTGATCTTCGAGTGGTATCTGTCTACTGGTGAGCCGAATTGTTAAAGAAAATGGACGGGTAGAGGGAGGGTTACTCGTCCTTCCACTCCAGGGCCCTCTCCAAGAACTTCTGACGGCCAAGGTCATGTCTCGTTTTCTTTTCCCTCGCCCACAGCATCTTCTCAACGACAGACTGCGTGCTGATACTGGCGTGGTCGCATCCCGGGAGGTACAGTGTCGTGAAACCTCTCATTCGGTGCCAGCGGATAAGAAGATCCTGAAGAGCCGTTCCCAGAGCATGACCAACATGCAAAGCACCAGTGACATTGGGAGGGGGAATTGTGATGACAAAGGTACCCGGAGCTAAATTCTCGCCGTCCTCAGTGAACTCGGGCTCGAAGAAGCCCATCTTGTTCCACCATGCGTCCCAGGCAGACTCGACAACGCCTGGGATGTAGGCGGAGTGGTACGGTGAGTCGAGGGGTCCGAGGACTAAGAAGCAATTTAGTGAGGGATTGAACAAGGGGGCACTCAAGTTACATACCCTTCTTCTCTCCTGCCGGCGTCTGCTCGACATACTTGGGCAGTTCGTCTGCCTGGTTCCCGATCTTTGTGGCCTTGGAGATTGCGATGACGGTAGCTTGCTGTCTTGCGGCCTGTTTCTCAGCGAACCTCTTGGCTTTCTCTGCCTTTTGCCGCTCCTTTTCGGCTGAATGAGAGAGGCTGTTAACTCTGGACCAGAGCAATTTGAGAGGCTTCCCCGTATACCTTTTTTGTCGGCTTTGAAAGCTGCTGATGCAGCAGCATTTGTGGGTGCAGCTAGAGAAGCCATGTTCGTTTGAATGTGGAGATTAGTTGGTTCGTCTAAATCTCACACAGTATTGTAAGTGAAACGTCAAGGAATCTAAATGATGGCTTCGAGAGCGGCACAAAGGACCAAATTTATCACGACCTGTTTTTTTTGCTGTCTACCGCCTATGACTGTCTCAAGTGAGTCACATCTCCTGAAAGTGTCAACAGACGCTGGCCGCTCTCAGAAAGTTGGGGGCTTTATTTCCCTTTGTGCCAATGCCCAATCAGACGATGGACAAAACAGGACCGACATTGCTGGATGACTGTTCCAGGGGCAGGATGCATCCTCCCCTCCTTTGGTAGGCTCGTCCTGCTGTGTGACAGTCATGGCTGGTAAACCAAAAATGACCCCTATCATTGACCTTAGATAAGGATGCCAATAATTCATTGCTTTGGTCCCATCATGGTCAAATCCTAATTTCGAGACTCAAAAGATGGGAATTGTGGTTCTTAAATAAAGTTGCGATTTCGAAGTCAATGGTGAAGTGGAGGCAGGGTGCCAGGATCTGGGAAGGATGGGGCAGCAAAAGCCAAGCCTCGTGCCAAGACCAAGACCCTGAAGGATCCCTGCCTGCCCTTCAGATGACGAAAGAGGCTCGATCGATCTGCTCTTTCAGTACAACGCTTCTTCGTCGCCGATCGCCAGAGTCAAAATTCTCAAAAACCATCAGCCTCTTGTGGCGTCCCGTGAGCAACTCGTGGCGTGCGACTGGCCAAATGATACTGATGATGGAATTACGTCCCACGGGCCACAACAGCCATGTGTCCTGCGAGAAATCAGTCAGATTCACTCTCACACCGGCCAGACCGGCTGCTCACGATCGGAGAAACCCCGTTCGATGTCAGGTTGAGCCGCCGGGTTTCTAAATCGAGAAAGCAATCGCTGCTTTGGTATCCGTATCTTCCCCCATGGGGCCATTGGGCGTGGGCATCCGCCCGCCACTCGTGGTGGGCCGCGTTCCTCCATCGAGCTTGGATGCTCGATGACGCCGATCCAAGCGCCTCCCCAGGACCCTGGAGATCGGGTCAAACACGCCCATCGCCAAAACCACCCGTCCGCAAAACCCACCACACGCCACGTCAGAAATCTCACTGCGCTCCCTTGTCATGGCCGCAACAGCTGGAGATGTTGTCCGTTCACGGATGCCCGCCAGCTCGTTCATGTGCAGAGCTTGGTGCTCCATTACTCCGTACCCTTTTGCCCTCTGAGCTCTTCCGATGTTGAGCTAGAAGCGGGCCACACCGTATCAAGGTGCTGTTCCCAGGCGTATATCTGTATGTATATTCTTACCCGGGTTGCCCACATTGTTATCACAAGAATATCGAAACCCATCAAACTCCGAACTAAATTCTCAGACGCCTTTATCCCATGCCTCGATAGTAAGGACACGCTCAACCATCGATCGCCCTCTCCACCAAACAACAAATTACCCAGTGCCATGCCTTCTACACTGGCAGGCCGGCCGAATCCCTGGGAAGAGCAAGCCCTGCTGGTCCGCCTCCTTCATCCCCTTGATTACACCACCATTACTGACGGCAGAACAGCACACCACAGCGCATCCCAAACCAGCTCACACTTTCGATTCCATCATTTATCCAGGCATCTACTCGCACAGCGGCCTGGATGTTCTCACCGTGCTCGTACGTCTTTTCCCTTCTCCCTCACAGGACAATAGAATCCCCCCGATCCGGCTCCCGGACCCCCACATCACAACCCAACACCAACACCCCATACTCACAAATTAACCGCCCCCAGGCCTCTATCCACGCCCGCCCAAACCCCTCCATTCCCCTCGGCGCAGTCGACGCCTCCTGCGCCATCGCTATCTGCGACCTCCTCCAACCGGACCAACCTATTATTTACACCTCCGAGGGCTTCACTCTCCTAACCGGCTACCGCGGCCAGGAAGTGTTGGGAAGGAACCTTCGATTCCTGCAGGCTCCTCCACCACGGTCTCGATCCCGATCACCCCTCCCTTTGCTTCTGGTAGTTGTGGGAATGGCACCTTGGGACCAGGGACGTTAAACCCAGCAAACGGCATAGAAACAACCAACAACACCACCACCCCACCCACCTCCCCTTATCATCCCCAAACGGAACCACCACCCTCACTCTCCGCCCCGCCCCAATTCCAAATTCCACGAAGCCGTCAAACCAGGCTCGATCTCCACCCGTGGCCACGGCGTGTCCATGTCCGTGGTGCGGCAAATGAAGCTCGCAATCGAGCGCAACAGGGAGGTACAAGTGGAGGTGGTCAATTACCGCAAGAACGGCGAGGCATTTGTAAATCTAGTGACTATCATTCCTGTGAGAGTTCCTGGGTGGGGATTGTCGACGGGGTGGGCTAGGACGAATGCTGGGTATAACTTGTCGGTAGGGTTTATGTGTGATGTTACGGAGGAGGGGGGATTTTAGGGGATATCACTGCTGAACAAGGGTTTTGAGGAGACAGGGGTAAGCTTTGGACAGGAAGGGGGGATATGAGGTTTTGGGATCAGGAAACAGGCGTTTTTGGATGTTTGAGATGAGTTTTGGTTTGGTTTTTGGAAAGATGCTTCTAGGCATGATGATACCCATGGGTATGGAGTTAATGGTCTTGGATTGCCATCCTTTGGTTTGGGGAAGCAGTACTCACGAAGTTGTAGTTACAGCTGGTGGTTAGATATGCTGTGATCTATTCCCAATTCCCAGTGTTATCTCTGCCATCGTGTCCAGTCAGCAAAGGATGATTGATGCCTCCATGCATCGTATCTGTTTGCTTGTCAAATAAAGTGGCCCCCTGGACAAGTGTATTTGATGCACCATAAACCTGGCAGTTGGTCGGGGTCGAGGCATGGAGAACGAGAATGGACACGTTCATGGGCCTGTCAGGAGGAACCCCCATTAGATTCGTTTGGTCTCATTGTTGGGGCCCTGTGCCCTGTTGGTCTCAAAAGCGACGAACCATGTCTGCATCAGGGTAACAGAGATAGGGAGACAGTGCAGCAGAAGGGACAGTCACAGGACATCAAGAGAAACTTGCGGATGGTCATGAATTGTACTTAAATTCCAGCTGAACTAACATGGTTCACTACGGGCAACACCGCATCATGGCCAGCCGTAACCGGCGATGGCCTTCATGCTAAGTGGTGGTTTCGTGCCAGGAAGGACGGAGGGCATTCTACGAGGGCAGGGTGTGGCAGAGCTAAATTTGTTAGTAGACCCCTAAAACACACTGGCCCAATGCCTTAGATTGTTAAGGGCAAGTCCTGCATTCTTGTGCATGTTAGCTTGGAACCTTGAAGAGACGGCAAGCCAAAGGGAATGACTCCGATCAGATATCAAAAAGCCGTGTCACCGGCGTTATCATCAAAGCATAAAGCTATGGAGACCGTCGTGATAAAATTGAAGTCATCATTGAAGTCGGGGGGATGAGGCAGATAAGAAAGATTTTGCTTACCACATGCTGACTGGTTTCGAGGCTCGGAGCATGATGATCTGTCCAACAGACTGAAAGATTCTGCAACGGTCAGCATACATCCATGCGATGCAGAGGGAACTGTGATGTGACAGGGAAAGGATCAGACAGGACGTTTGTCATCTTCGCGTGAGCTCCGACATATGCTTGTCAATTTTAAGTCAAGTCATCATGGTGTGGGCGGTGAAGCGAGAGATTAAAGAGACAACATACCATCATGGAGCATGTCCAGCTGGAGTGAGGGTCCAGGCCAATTTGGCAAACTGCACCGAGATGGTCAGCAATGGCTCACTCGAGTAATGCAATTGCAAATGCTTGACAGGAATATCAGAGTTGCATGAATGGTATAAAAAAAAAGGTTGTCTTCAGCGGGAATCCCGAGTCAGACTCGTCATCTAAATGATCATCATGGAAAAAGTGTATAAAAAAGATTTCATAATCAACGTACCAGACAGGGTTGCTGCTCGATCTGGACGTGACGACAGCAAGCCATCTTTCCAAATACCGTTAGCCCAGGTCCCCGATGTCATCAAAGCAAGAGGACGGCGATGGATGCTGATCAGTGGACGAGGTTTTCTAGGCCTGTCGCAAAGTGGCATATCTGCTCATGTGGTGTCGGAGCCCAGTGCCGCTTCATCATGGAAGCATGTCGAGGGTTGAAAGAAGCCGTCGACTTACTCAAGCATGTCTGTCTATGGGCCACTGGTCAGCGTCTGAGAACAGAAAACAGAATTTGTGCCAATGCAGGTGGACCAGAAAAATCAGAAACAGCCATTGATTTCTTCATAAAAAATTCAGTCGGTAATTCCAACTTGCCGAAGCAAAGAGTGGATCATCATGGAATCTGGTACTGCGAGGCATGGGAGGGTCCAACTAACCAATTGACCTCCTGTTGGGAGTGTTGTCGGATTGTCAAAGGCGCGTCGGGATCTGGCCATCACGCGGCCTCAACCCGGCGACGGCAGAACGCCCCAAGCCATCCCCATCCTTAGATGTTTCAACAGCGACTGGTGCCCGTGGGAGACTAGAGTCCTTTTGGCAGGTTAGCTTCTGGACAGATGCATCCTGGTCTGGAAACGCGCGACAGCAGCAGCGACAGTGATCAGACTGACGTTACAATTTCTAGTTTCATATCCGGAGATCAAAGACTCTAGTTTGCGGTATTGGGGTGTCATCAGGAAGACGACTGCTGCGCCGCGCGAGAACAGAAAATTGAACTTACCAGAAGCGTGTTTGTGAAGGTAGTGTTGAGAATTGGAGGAAAGTTGGAAAAAGTTGCAGGTTCAGAGTTTTTGAAGCTTGGTGCTGTGGGTCGAGGAGGAAAAATTCCGTGCACTGGTGGGGCTCTCGGGGCTTGGCTCTTGGTTGTGGTCACGTGCAACCGTTGCTAGTTCGCGTCTTGCTTCTTCTCCCAACTCCACCCTGTCTGCGACTCGCAATCTGACGCGTCAACCGCATTTTTTTGAGTAATCAGTTGGACTCACGACCAGGACCTCCCATTGTCATCAGCCCCTGAAATAATGCCTGAAATTGCTGAGAGTATGTGCAAGCTCCCTTTGCTCAATCCCTGTGGTGCTTCGCTGACAAACTGTCGCAGTCGCAAGGATTGTCCACTATCTGCGTCGGCACTTGGTTGGAAAGACAATCAAGAATGCCCAAGCGATAGAAGACAACAATGTATTCGGCAAAGTTGGGACATCCGGGGCAGAAGTGGCCGCCGCTTTGACCGGCAAGAAGGTCGTCTCGGCAGGGACACAAGGCAAATACTTCTGGTCGGTGTTCGGCGCTCGCAGGTTCCCCTGGTATCAATTCTGACTTTCCGAAGGCTCGTTCTTGACAAGCCACCCCATCCCGTCATGCATTTTGGTATGACTGGTATGTTCGTCCCAACGGTTAGGCCTCTCATTAGCCACTAAATCACATTCAGGCTGGATCCACATCAAGGGAGATCGGACGGCATACACCAACTACTATAAAAAGATGAAGCCCGAGGAAATGGATGCCTGGCCGCCAAAGTATTGGAAGTTTCAACTTAGAACCGAAAATCCGGCGGTCGAAATTGCCTTTACTGACCCCCGACGGTTTGGGCGCGTGCGCCTGGTCGATTGTCCCGGCGACAAGATCAGGCAGTACTCGCCACTCGTCGAAAACGGGCCAGACCCGGTCGTTGATACTGATGTCTTTACGGAAGAGTATCTTCGCAAAAAGATGCATTTGCGGCATGTGCCCATCAAAGCCCTCATTCTCGACCAGACCGTCATCAGTGGAATTGGCAACTGGGTCGGCGACGAAGTTCTCTACCAGGCGAAACTCCATCCTGAACAGTACTGCGACGACTTCAGCGACGAGCAGATCAAGAAGCTTTACGAGGCCATCCGTTACGTGTGCCAGTTTGCAGTTGACAAGCTCGGTGACTCTGACCAGTTTCCCGAGGACTGGATGTTCCACTACCGATGGGGGAAGGGCTCGAAGGGGGCAGTCAGCCATCTGCCTAGTGGCGAGAAGCTAGCATTTCTCACGGTTGGCGGAAGGACAAGCTGCTATGTGCCGGAGCTCCAGAAAAAGAGCGGCCGGGTTGTCCCAGGCGTCAAGGAGGAACTGGTCGAATCCGGTGAGGAGGAACCGAAGCCGAAGAAGAAGGCGAGCCGGGCGAAGGTCAAAGCTATTAAGCTGGAGGAAGACGAGCCCAAAAACGAGAAAAAGCGAAAGGCTGAGGGCGATGAGCCACCGGCAAAAAAGAGCAGAGGTGCTCCGAAGAAGCCTCCAGCAGCACCAAAGGCAGAGGCAGCCAAGGTGCAAGTAACACCCGCCGCAGAAGACAAGCCAGCTCTGGGCAAGCGGCGCTCAGGGAGGCTACAACAGAAGGCTGTTTAAGGCGCTCTGAAGATGGGTTGGCCAATACTTGTGTCGGCAAGCCAGCTGTTTGGACTAGGGACCCATATTCGGATAGAATATCAGCGTCTGGGGAATAGATCTGCACACATCTTGTTTTAGGGGTTTTTTTACTCCCATTACCAACTTCTCTTCACTTCAAGAGTTTCTTGGATCCCCCCATCATCCCGTTACAGTTCCCACTCAGCACCTGGCGGGAAGGTTCCGAACAAGGCCATCGGATGCTCAACATCTCCCTCGGTAAGCTTCTTGCCCGCTTAGCGTGTCTTGGCTACCATCTGAAACTGTGATCTTAATCAACGCCTGTGTCTTTAGTTCATGGTTAGCAAGGTCTAAATTAAAGTCCACTTAACGTTAATGGCCTTTGCAAAACGAGTGAGGGATTCACCCAGCTTTTTTTTTTTTTTTTTGAGACGAACTCCCCGGTATCCTTACCGGGTGTAGCAGTCATGTACAATCCAAATACCCCGTCTCGGTCCCGTTTTGAATACCTTACTTTACCTGACACAGCAAACCGCATGATGCAAGCAGGAGCTGAGTTGCGCTTTGGTTGGCCCCTTTCAACCTTGCTTCCACATCTCTCACCCACTAACACTCACCCTTACCCAGCATCACATTGAGACACTCACCACAATCCAAGAAAAAAATAAAAAAAAATTAAAAAATAATAATAATTGCAATATGGATTCAAAACCCAGCTAGCTGCAAAGGCCTTCTGGCGGGTTGTCGATCTGGAGAGAAAGCTGATGTCGCTTCCATACACACAGACCAGCATTCTCACCGACTGGCTCAAGGAAGTGGGCATTCACAGGGGACCCCAGCTTGAGCTCGACGACTATTGTTCTCCAGACTCTTGGCCCGTCTTCTTCGAGCAGCTTCAAGAGACCAGCCGACTCGGGGAACTGATTACACGTTGCGTGGCGGCGCAGTCGGAGTTCGGAAGCTTTTTTTCTCACGTTCTTTTTTATGAGAGAGTATGTTTATGACTGAAGCAGGACAATATTCCAAGTGTGCATCATGAGGTTGATCGTTGACCAAGGGAACGGGTAAGATATCGTGTATTGTAGTACACGGAATGTTACACACAGTACCCACTTTTTAGCCTCGTTCAGGGGCAGCGTTCAGCCCTGCGCGCTGCCTCGTCCCTTGCAGGTTAGTGCATGCCGAGAGCTGAGACGATGACTAGGCCGTGATGAAAACGCAGGGTCACAGGGTGTGATTGGAGGCAGCATAAAAGGTCAACGACCTCGACATCTCAGCCGCACTTCGGCACCTCCCCTCCCCATCACCTCCTCCCCACGACCCACCAGCGGACCGTGTAAGCCGCAACCATGGGGTCCAGCGACGACTCGGGCCGTTCGGCAACGGACGTAATCACATACATCGGGGTACCACTAGCCGTGCTCGGCGTGCTGCCCATCCTGTACAACACCTTCATGACACTCAACGCCCTCTCGCGCATCAAGCGCATGCTGCGCCACAGCAAGCTCACCGCCCTCACCCGCAGCGACGTCGTCAACCGTGTCATCGAGGTCGAGCTGCCGCGGTACGCCGTCCGCCCGTGGGACCGCTTTTCCGACCGCGCTGAGTACTGGACGCTGTCGCGCCATCCGTCTAATATTCCTGGTGGTAGTTGGACTACGTTTAACTGGCGGACGAATGTCATTGGATTGAATACGCAGAGGGTTGAGTATGCGGATCAGTTGCGGCAGCCGCAGGTGGAGGTGGCGTTTGATGAGCTGGTTTGTTATTTGTTGGATCTTGGTGCGGTGCCGGATCCGCATGGTTGGAGGTTGCTGAGGTCGACGGGGCTGTGGACGCCTGTTGGGTGTGCATTGATGATGTCCCCGGATGGGAAGGAGAAGGCACTGTCTATCGCGCCGCTTGATGGCTCTGACGGGCATCTCAGCTTGGCAGTGACCTGGGCCGGACCGTGGACCACCCGTGACTCCTCCCAGTTGCCGCCATATTGGGTGCGTCTGCCACCACCATCACCATCATCATCAACAGAAGAAGATCAAACCCCCGACGCCGGCCCAAGCTCCGACTCTCAGTCCGTCTCAGCAGCAGAAGCAGACGCAGACAGTAAAAGCACCGAGCCCATCAAACCCTCCTCTGCCACCACCAAACCCTCCCTCGACTCTGCCCGCCACCACGGCACCACCGCCTCCCTCCACCCCATAACCTGCCAAATCTCCACCGACGGCATCGTTACCGCCCTCTCCGACATCCTCCCCCTCGAACAATCTACCCTCGACCTCGACACGCTCCACATCGAGCACCTCCGCACCCGCTCCTCCTTCCCTTCCACCCCCACCTTCTCCACCGGCTCCTGGTTCGCCAGCGCCGCCACCGCCTATGGCACCTCCAGTCAAACCATCCTCTGGAACTACCGCATCCCTGACCCCATCCTATCCTTCGCGCGCAAAGAGACAGTGCCATGCGGTGTGCTGGTGCTGCTAGACGTGGTGGAGGAGGCGAAGACGCCAGAGTGGGCCTCGACGGGGAGGGACAGGGGGATCAGGGGCGGCAGTTGGAGGTGTTTTCGAGAAGGACAAGGGAGAGGCAGGCGGCAATGATGGCTGAGGCGAAGATGGGAGTTGCGCAGAGGGCGGTGGCGGTACAGGAGAGGTTGAGGAGGGAGAATGAGGAGAGGTTGGGGGATAGTAAGTTTAGGTACCTTTCTTGTTTTGTTGTGGCATATGCTGACTTGAACAGTGCGGGAGAGGTTGAGGATGGAATCCCAGCGCCGCGACACGCGCATGATGGAGGCGCTGCAGAGCCCAAAATGGGACGCGAAGCTCGCGGCCGAGCACAACCTCGCCTGGCTGCAGAAGAATGGACACGTCCCTGCCGAGCTGGGGATGAAAGAGGTTGTCGGGACGCTGCTGCATCGGATGGTGCTCGACGGGCAGTTCGCGGCGACGCTGTGCCGGATGCTGGACCTGTGGAAGGCGTGGGCTGAAAACGCGGGCATGCGCAAGTCGGACTACGCTGCGCTGGCGGAGGATCAGACGACGTTTGCGTATGCTACGTTGTTGGTGGCTATTATTAAGGATACGTCGACGGCGCTGGAGGGGACGTTGGCGATGGATTTGCAGGAGTGTTTGAGGATGTGGAGGACCATCAGGCTGGGGTAATAGTCTCCGAAGTGTATATCGCCCTGCTTGAACCGGCCCTGGCAAGGCCTTGATACCCATAATGTACACTGGCTTTTCATACACCACCGCCTGCTCATACACCGCCCTCTGCCTCATACCTGCATGTCTCACCCACCCCCTACGCCACCCTCTGCACCCCAAAAAATAATTCCCCACCTTCTCACTCCCCTCACCTCCTTCCACCCACACCCAGGCACATACACCACGCCCATGACCCTCAGGCTCCCCACCTCCCCCTGCCCAGCGAAAACTCCTCATCTCCTCCTCATTAATATACTTTCCCCAATCATGCGTCCCCTTGGGCACCATCCCCAGAATATCCTCCGCCACCAAATTCGTCGTCACCCAACTCGTCCACGTTCGCGCAATCGTACTCAACACCAGCCACCCACCGGGCCTCACAAACTCCCCGACCCTCTCCAAAAACTCCGCCGGATAATCCACATGCTCAACCACCTCAAAAACACTCACCACATCATACCCCCTTCCGCCTCAGTAGGAATCCGCAGACTTTCAATGGTTTCGTTGAGGTATGTCAATTTCCCCCACCCCGGATCCCTCTTCGCATGCTTTCTCGCGACCTCCAATATCGTGCCTGACGGATCTATCCCGTCACGGACCGCGCCGATGGGTGGCGGGCCGCGGACTCGGCGAAAATGCCGCCGCCGCAGCCGACGTCGAGATAGCGCAGGTCAGTATAGGGGTTGGGGGTTGCTGGAGGCGAGGCAGCCGCGGATGAAGTCGTGTCGGAGCGGGTTCATGAGGTGCAAGGGCCGGGAGGGGCCGTGAGGATCCCACCAGGAGGAGGCGAGGGCGGAGAAGTGAGAGATTTCGGTTGCGTTGACGGACGAGGAGTTGGGAGGAGGGTTGTGGTGGGGGGGTGGTGGTGAAGGGTCGTGATGGGGGGTGGTTGTGGGAGTGGTGTTGCAGCACACGATGCCGACTGGGCGGCGCGGAGGGCCCGCGGGAGATTTCGTAGTGAAGGCCGCATCTTCGGATGTGTTGTGGTGGTGATCAGGAGCTGGACACGCGGATCGACGTGTTGCTGCAGTTCGGGGCCGGCACTTTTTTGGTGGTGGTCTGCGCGCGCGCCAGGGATGCAGCAGGTCCACATGCCCGCGTGGGGTTCTAGAAGCGTTCTAGTGTCTCCCCGCAGACATGGCCGAGGCCGGCTGCAGGGGCGTCTGTTACCGTACGGCTGTGTGTCCCGAGGGATCACAAGATTGCCGAGCGAGATGCAGTTGAGGCATGTCTAGACAGTTGTACGCTTGCCATCGCCCTGGGTTCGACTGTCTTAATTACCTCCGAGCAGTCCTTGTAGAACCATTAACCCTGTTCATGTCTTTATTGACATCGACCTGCTGCTGAATGTTCGTCTGCGTTGTGTGAGTAATCCGCGACTGTACAATACCGTAAGGTAATCCAATACCCGCGTCGGCAAAACCCAAAGAATTAGCAACCAGACCGAGCGCTCGGCATGCAACACCCCACCAAAGCCGAGAGACCCTGAATGCTCCCTGATGTTCCCGGCTGACTGGATCCCATCTTCTGGCATCTGACTCTGCCCAATTGACCTCCGACTCCTCCAAGTAAGGGGTTTGACCGGACGCGACGGCGACATCACCACATCAGACGGCTGAGTCATCTGCCTAGACTGCTCCTAGCGCTTCCTTCAAAACTCGATCCATTGCCCGTCGCAAACCGCAATTGATTTTTGCGCCCCTCACCACGCAGAGCCGACCCCGCCATCACTCCCGCAAATACTCCCGTCAACACCACGACGCTTCCTCTCCCACTCCTAACTCCCACCCCAAACCCAATTCCAACCGCCAACATGCCGTCAACCACTGCCCCCGACCTCCTCCCCTCCTCCGACTTCGACTCCATTCCGGACACCGTCGAAGCCTTCCGTACGCTCCTCTTTCAACCACCCCTATTCCCCTCCTTTCCTAGAGAGCTACCCCCACTAACCCCATCCCCCAGGCAACGGCGAATTTGTCGTAGTCCCAGACTCTCCCTCCCGTGAAAACGAAGGCGACCTCATCATCTCCGCCGCCGCCATCACCGCCTCGCAAATGGCCTTCATGGTACGCCACACCTCCGGCCTCATCTGCGCGCCGATCCCCCAGCGCGCCTCCGCCCTCGCCCTCCCACAAATGGTCGCGCACACCCAAGACCCGCGCGGCACCGCCTACACCATCAGCGTCGACTCCGCCGACGCCTCCGTCACGACGGGTATCAGCGCGCAGGACCGGGCGCTGGCGTGCCGGGCGCTTGCTGATCCGAAGGTGGGCGCTGAGGGTTTAGGAGGCCGGGACATGTTTTCCCACTGGTGGCGAGAGAAGGGGGTGAGGGAGAGGGCGGGACATACGGAGGCGGCGGTGGATTTGTGTAGGTTGGCCGGGGTTGAGGAGGCGGCGGTGATTAGTGAGTTGGTGGATGATGGAGTGGAGGTGGAGGGGAAGGCGGTGCGGGAGGAGCCTGGGATGTTGAGGGCAGAGGGTGCGTGAGGTTTGCGAGGAGGTGGGGTTGAGGGTTTGTACGATTGAGGGGTTGGTGGAGTATCTTGAGCAGAGGGAGGGGAAGGGGTTAATGGGTCGAAGTGAGGGGGTGGTGGTACAGTCTTGGGGTTGTGGAACGGTGTATATGATACATGGCGGGGACGGCGTGTACTGTGTATTACATACGAGAAGGGCGTTGAACGAGTGTAGGTGTATGAATCTCTTCAAGAGGTTGTGCTAGATGTAGATTTGTTCTCGGTACTTGGGCGCTCTGCGGTCATGAGTCGAGTGTTGGTAGAGAAAAGGGTCACAGTTTTGCAACATCACTCGCAACTTCAACATCTCCTATTATGTACATCTGCCTAGAACATGGGTGGCTTTCCTCCCATTGATGTACTGATTCCATATGCACCAACCCATTCCATTTTGTGTATCCGGTGTATGCAAGAGCGAAAGGACAAACAAAGCCAATGCCAGCAACCCGAGCAGCTGCTCAATACATGGGCTTCGACATGGGCGCGATGACGCCCTGCTTGATAATAACACGTGGCTTGGTCGCGTCCTGGAATGTCTCCTTGGTCGACCACTCGGGACCGACGGGCAGCCGCAGCGAGCGCTCGTACTGCTGCTGCGACTCGAACGGGTGCGGCAGCTGCGAGGCGAGGTACTTGTCGTTCTGCAATTCAAGTCAGCTTCCTTCCTCTTCCCACAACACAGAGCAGCCAAACAACATACCTTCCTGATACGCTTCTCGTTCACAATCACATCCTTCAACTTATAGTCCTTGCGGTCCATCTTCTTCACACCTTCCACCTTGGTGATAAACCGCCCCTGGTGCCGCCTCTTCTCGCGCGCGCTCACGCCCTCACCCACCCAACCGCCCCACCCGGGCAGCGTGTTGTCGACCTCCTTCTCCTCGTCCTCCTGCACCGCCTCGGCCTTCTCCTCCTCGAACTGCCCGTGGACGTCCTCACCGGCAAACGCTCGCTCAATCAAATGCTGGTCGCGGATGGCCATGGGGAGGTGGACGTCGGCGTCCGAGTCCGAGTCGTCGGCTCCGCCTTCGGGAACGGCGACGGTGTTCTTGGGTCGGGACTGTGGTTTGGAGGGCTTGATGACAAGGGCTGCGGCGGTGATGTCGACTACGTCAGCGTTGGGCTTGCTTGCCTTCTTGCTCTTGCGGGCGTTCTGCTCGCCCTGGCTCCATGGGCCAGGAGCAGCTGGGGCGGATGAGTTAACCCAGACACCGGGGGCGGCGGGAGCTGAGGGCTTTCCGTCCATCTCCTGATCTTGGGACTGCAGAGTCGATTCTTGGGGAGCTGAGGCCGTGGAAATGGCCAGCGCACGCTCTGCCGCCTTGGCCGCCTTCTTCGCGGAAACCGGAGTGGGCTTGATAGCGCCCGCCGCGTTGCCCATGCCGAACTGTTTGCGGCCAACCTCCATCTGTTCCTCGTCCGAGTCGCCCTCATCGTCTGACTTGAGATCGCGACGTATTTGGGCAATCAAATCTTCGTTCTCCTTCTTGCGCAGCTCCTCGCCGCGCTGCATGAACTTCATCTGCATGAGCTTCGACTTCGGCTCATCGTCATCTGAGTAGCCAGCCGCATTCTCAAGCTGTTCCAGAAGAAGTTGCCGGGGGTCTCCCTCGCCAGAACCGTCTGAGACATCAGAACCATCGTCATCGTCATCCGAACCATGGGCCTTGCCCTCAATACGGCGACGCAACTCCTCCTTCCTCCGAGCCGCGTCGGTAAGACCGGCCCGGAAGTCATCGTCCCAGACCGCGCGACCGGTCTTCTTGCCCAGCTTGGCCCACTTGCTCTCCCTGTGGCGGGTGCCCACGCGTTCCAGGGCACGCCTGCGGTCGAGAGCCTCGCGCTCGTCGTCCGAGTCGAGCTCGCCGTTCGCGAGCGCCTCGTCGTGCTCGGCCTGCTCCTCGCGGGCGAGCTCCTTGCGGTGGATGCGACGGTAGGCCTTGGACTTGATCTTTTTGATGCGCTTCGCCCTGGCCATCTCGCGAGAGTGCATCTCACGCTCGCGACGCCGCTGCCTGGCAATTTCTTTTTGCTCCGCTTGCGACAGCCCGGTCTGCCCGGAGGCTTCCCCGGCCTCCTTCTCCTCCGGCTTGGCGCTGGGCCCCAAACCGCTTTCCTCCATGATGGCGAGGATGGTGTTTTCCAGTTCCGTGCCAGATGTCTTCTGGGTGATGGGCATTAGCTCGCCGCTGTTGAGTCCGCGGTCGTGGGCGTTTTGGGCGAGAGGGAAGACAAGGTGATCCGCCCGGCGGTTGTGCTTGACTGTCTCAATCCACCTGTCCAGCGTCTCGTTGGTCTTCTCGTAGGCGGCGCTGCGGAGAAGGCGGTCCTGCTGGCGCTTGGCCAGGGGAACCTCGAGTTTCTTGGATGACCCAGGCTTGACGGCCTTCTCCTCCTTGTTCATCAACCTAAGAGACCGCTTCATGTGGGGGTCCTTGACACCGGCCAATCCGAGATCCTTCAGACTGAGCTTGGCCTTTCCTGTACCAATCTGCATCTCTTCGTCCTCGTCATCACCGCCACCAAAACCAGCAATTATACTTTGCAGGGCATCCAGCTTCGACGGGTCCTCCTCCTCATCATCCTCCTCACTCTCATCATCTGCATCCGTGGACTCCTCCTCCTCCTCGTCATCTGACCCTTCCCCTCCCCTCCCCTCCTCATCCTCATCCTCATCCTCCTCAAACTGATCCAACGCTGTCGCTAGATCAATCGCATCCGACCCCAACGACTCCAAATCATCATCATCCTCCTCCTCCTCCACCCCACCTTTCCTCTTCCCCTTCTTCGTACTTCCCGAAAACGCATACCCATCAAACTTCTCCTCATCACTCTCCCCAAAGGCCTCGTCCGAATCCAGCTCCGAATCCTCATCCTCCGCATTCACTCCCACATGCCACTCCTCCTCGTCCCCCTCCTCCTCCTCATCGTCATCAAACCCATTAAACTCCCCATCATCCCTGCGCGGCTTCTTGCGCGGCTCCTCGTCAAAATCGTCCTCATCCTCATCATCATCGTCCTCGCCCCCCCGCTGTCTTTTTTGCGACGGGTGCGGTGTGTCGTCGTCGTCGTCGTCGTCGGCATTGAGCCCGCGCGTGCGCACGCCGCGTGTGGATTCCGACACTTGCTCGGCGGCGAGCGCGAAGGCGTCGAGCGCTTTGGCAGTGGCTTTCGCTCGGGACTTTTTGAAGGTGCGCGCATGGGACTTGCCGGGCTTGTTGGAGGGGTTGCTGCCGCTGCCCAGGAGGGGGCGGCCGTGGGATTGGCGGCCGGGCATTGTGATGGCAATTGTGGTGGCGGTTGTTAGGAGGGGTGTAAATGGGGGGTGGTTGTGGTTTCCCTGGGCGTCACAGCGGCGGCAGCAACAGCAGCAGCAATGAATGGGGATCCAAATTATTATTTTTCTGCCGGAAAATTGCTGAAGGTTTTGGGCGGTGAGGTAAAGGTGGGACTGTTAAATGCGGGGCCGAACCAGTCAGCTCGGGGCTTGGCGCGCCAGGGGCAGAAGCCGTTGCCTGCCGGCGGGGGGGAAGCTGGGACGACAGCCCGCAAAATTTCCGGAGCACTGGATTGAGCAATTGCCGACCGCGACCGCGATCACAGCAACCGACCACCTACCACCCCCTCCCATCACCGAGTCCGCCAACTCCAACCTCGTCACCATGCAGCCCTCCCGCGTGCTCCAGGCACTGCGCTACCGCAGACTGCGTCTCACCACCAAGGACGTCAACAAGGGCTACTACAAGGGCACGGGCTCCGGCTCCATGGGTCGCCACACCAAGCACGGTGGCTACATCATCGAGTGGGACAAGGTGCGGACTTATGTTTGCCCGCCGCTGGACGGCTTCAAGGTGCGTACATCTTTGAGGGCGGGAAGCTGTTGCTGGCTCGCTCTGGGAGGTTGAAAGGGGGGGGGGGAGAAGATTGGCTGACAGTGTGGAAACAGCTCACCCCTTTCATCACCAAGAACATGCCCCGGACGCGCGGCCAGTACGACAATGGGGAGATTGGTCCTAAGGACCCCGCGCTGTATCTTTCGAGGTGGAAGGCTGAGAACGGCCTGGATTAAAGGGGCGGAGCTGGTTTAGAGATGTGTTAGGCTCGGCCTGGGCGATGGGCCGGTCCCTTGGATGTCCTGCTGTGGTTGAATCAGGGGGCACAGGGTCGAGGGAGAGGAGTTGTGCCGTTGTCTTCCTCGGGAGCGGAATGGCAGTGTATCATGGTATGGCGTTATGAGGCGTTTTTAGTTGTAACTGTATAAAATGTACAACACTTACCAATCAACTCCTCAGGGTAACTTGAGGAGAAACCATCAGTACCAGTTGACACAGCACAGAATACCCTCGGTTACTCAACAACGGATGCACCATTGGGTCGTATTCCCCCTCAGCTCGTAGCGGAATGATCTCACGGTCCGGCAAACATCGACCAGCTGCTCTGCTTTACCATCCACATTTCCGGATCCTTTGTCAAAGTTCCTCTGTTTGCTTTCGTTACTTTAGTTTTACTAGTTACCATTCCAATCAACGTATCAGAAATCAGACCAACATAGTCCCACCCAACTTCCAATAAACTACACGAGAATAGGGTATCGAAACAAAGTCACATCTCTCAAACACCCGCCCCCTTCAAGGACTCGCCCTCGAAATCTCTTCCTCGGCAGTAACGAATCTGTCCAACCCGGGGCGTCCGCTAGGCGAGAGCGGCGTCAAAAAGGGCGTCAAGAAAGGTGTTGCCATCCCGGGTGTAGCACCATCCTGCTCACGGCCCGTGTCCTTGCCCTGCTCACCCTCCTTGGTCTCCTCATGATCGCCAGATGATCCCACCACGAAGCTACCTGAACCCGCCGAGCCCGGCCGGTGTTCCATGGGCGTCGGCACAAGCGTGATCATGCTTGCTGTCTCTGGCTCCTTGCGCAGGCTGAAGGGGGTCGCCAGCCCGCCGTAGAAGACGCGCTTGCCCGTGACGTTTACCTCGCCATCATCATGAGACATGGGACCAGCGGTCTCCGTATCCGCAGCTTCTTTCTTCCCATCAACAACAGGACTAGCCACCGGCCCGGCAGGACGCAGGTCAGCATCACCATCGCCCAGATCGGCAGCAGCAGCGGCCACACTCCCATTCTCACCACCACCACCACCACCCACCTCCCCACCCTGCATAATCCCCCTCCACGCTTTATTCTTAATCGCCTGCCCGGTAGCCGCCCCTCCCCAGCACCACCCTCCTCCCTAACCTCCCGTCCCTGCCTCTCCAAATCCTTAAACTCCCTCGCTCCCTTCCCTTCCTCCTCTCTCGCCCCCTTCCCTTCCTCATTCCCGTCCCCCAAACCCCCTCCTCCTTCTTCCTCTCTCCTCCCTCTCCAAAACAACCTCATCATGCTTCGACCCCACGCCCCCAAACCGCCAACCCCAGCCCCTTCCCTCTCTTCCTCTCCCTCTTCCCACCACCAACCTTTTCTTCCACCTCCCTCCTCTTCCAAACCAACGCCGTCGGCGGCGGAACCTCCCCATCTCCCCAAAACCTCAAACCCCCATTCCCGCCCCCGACGCCATTAAACCCACCGCCTCCACCTCTTTAAGCCTCTGCGCATGTACTCTCGCCTTAACCGCCTTAAACTTGACATCCCACCGCGTCTTATGCGCATGCCACTTTCGGACAGTGCCGACTTTGACTACACCCAGGAGGGCGCGGGGCATGGTGCACCCTGGGAGGGAGGAGGCGGGGAAGGGGGAGGAGGGCGCCGTGGCGGGTGACGCGTTGGCGGATTAGGTGGTGATTGAAGGGGAGGGGGAGCCTGCTTTTCCGATGGTTGGGGGAGTGTCGGGGCAGTGATGGGGTGGTGGTTTTGGTTGTGGTGGTGAGGATGGGGGTGAGGGGGAAGTTATGTGGATGGGGTGGTGGTAGATGTTTGTTGCGGCTGTGGGGTGTTGGCGCCGCTGGAGGAGCTGGAGATGATGGAGACTTGGGAATCGGCCTGAATAGGGATTGGGGTGTTTTGGGCGTGGGCGAGGGCCCAAGAGGAAAATTGGGCGATGCTCTGGGTTTGCTTTGTTAGGTGGTGAGGATGGCGTTGAGGGGGAGGAAAGGTGGCATACCCTGTACATGTACTTCGCAGGCCTGGTGAAGCTCAGAGTTGGGCCGACGTGGCACATGTCGTCCCAAACTTGCAGCTGGACGTCGGTGGGCTTGTACTTGTCGACTAGGGCTTTCGCCGCGTCGTCCATCAGAGCCTCTGGTGGCAAGTACTCCGCAGGATTGGCGCATTTGTGAGCAATGTAAATCTGCTCGTCACGCAGTACCTCGCCGCCGCCGACCATAATGAGCAGTGGCGGGAGACCACCCAGGGTGGGTTGCATAACAGGGCTGACCAAGGGGTGAGCCAGTAGTTCGTTGGTGGTGTACATCTGATATTCGTGTCAGCACATAGCACTGAGCATGGAGGACGAGGACGGTACCTGAATCTGCTCCTTGACCACCACTTCCTTGCCATCAATAACGAAGGTCAACTTGTGAGTGGCCTCCTTGACATCCTGAACAGTCGGTATCCCGCTTTCCTTGGCAGGCTGTGCTTCCCCGTGGAGATCCTTCTTCTGCGCCACGGCCGCCTTTTTGAGCGCCTCAAGCTCCTCCTCGTCCGGGGGTGGCCATGCTGCTGATGGCTTGTGGTGGAAGCCGGACGGGGGAATGTAATCGAGCGGGCAGTCTCCTGCGACGCTGGGGAACGAGTGGGTAAGGTCAACCCAGGGGCTGATGAGCACGGCACCAGCTGGCAATGGAATCCCCCTGTCCCTGAGGATAACCAGCATAGTGAGAACCATGCCACCACCAGCCGAGTCGCCTGCCAGGACAACCGTGCTCGGCTTCTGCTGCGAGATCAAATGGAGATATGTCGCCAGACAATCTTGCAGCCCGCACGGGAAGGGAAACTGCGGCGCAAGCCGGTACCGCGGTGCCAATGCCCTCGCCTTGAGCTTCCTTGCATGGCGCTGGATCTGATAGCGGTGCTCATCCACGCTGCCAAAGAAATACGCGCCACCGTGCACGTAGAGCATCACGCGGTTGCCCGGGTCGGCATTCTTCTTGCGCTCCTGGTAGTCGGCCTTCATCTCAATCCACTCGGCCTTGAGCGGGCTGTTGGGCTTGCGCCACCGCCACCACTCCTTGCCGCCGACCTGGCGGATGCCATCCGGGCCAAGCTGGTCAACCAGCAGTTCGGCAGCATGCAGAAGGTCCTTTTCTGGGATCTCGATCGGGTCGACCTTCACCCATTGGGGATGAGGCACCCACTGGCTGGTGAAAGCCTGGAGTTCCTCGACAGTGTGGTGCGAGGCATGGGTGAGAAAAGAGCGGATGAGGTGGAGGCCTTGGTCATAGGAGAGATGTGCCGTTGGTTTCTGCGCCAGAGGCTTGCGGTTCAAATACTGCCGATTGATCAGTCATCGTCCAGGATCTTCGACACGAGGACTTACATGCGAGAACAGCGTGGAAACGATGGCGGGGGTGACCGCCAGACCCACGCCTGCGGTATTCATGGTCGGTCTCTCGTCGTCTCCGACTGCTTGAGCTGTCTTCTGCTCATCCAGAGCGCTGTGTCGGCGGGTGCTGGGTATTTAATTCCGCGAGACATGATGTCATTTAACACAGCGGCCCAACACGGGCTGGAGGGATCCTCGGCACCCCGAGAGTCCAAGAAGAAGCTCTCTCTCCCTGGCAACAAGGAACCAATGGCAAGGGGCCAGGCAGCCGATCACACCTCGCGACTGTTGGCAATTAACTTCGCCAGCATTAGATAAAGAAATAAAGAACGGTTAATATTGCATAGTGACACCAAGCCAGTACCATCCCGAGGCACCGTTCGTTTCGTCTTGAAAAACATTTGACTTGGGAGAGGGAAGCTGAAAGTGAACCCCTGATGAAGCCCCTGACGTCGACTTCAAAGACCCCTGATTCTCTTCGAGAGAAGTGGGAGACCCAAATCCCTGCAAGCGCTCGGGCACTGACCATCCAGGCAATCTGCAATCGATAAGGATCGGAGCTACCCCCTCGCGATGCAAGCTCCGCGTCACTGATGAGCTGCCTGCCTCGATTTGAGCTCTCATGAGCCCACTACCGCTTACCACTGTTCCCCCTTTTCAGCAAATTCCAACTTGAATCTCAAAGCCACGATACTCACTTTTTTTTTTACCGAGTCAACATCCACCAAAACTCACCATGGCGACCCAATATGAAGGCAAGCCTCCCCCTTCCCCACCATGCGAATGCCTCCCACTAACCCCCATCCAGTCGAACACAACATAAAACCCACCACCTCCACCCCCGCCGCCGTCGACAAATCGACATGTCCACCTTCACCGCGCACCTGCACAACCTCCTCCCGGACTCCTCCTCCTCCTCCCCTCCACCCCCCCCCTCCGAACCGCACAACAACCCCACGCGGTCCCCTCCCCTCCGACACTTCCGCCCTCTTCCGCCTTCTCCAAGACCAGATGGGCACGCTGGCCAGCACCGCGCCGACCCCCACCAACCGCGCCTTCCTCGAATCCCTCGTCGAAGCCCTCGAGCTCGACGTCGCGCGCCCGCCGCGGCAGATCGAGGGCGTCACGCAGGAGTTTGTGGATGGGTTGGATCGGGTGCCGCGGAAGACATTGAAGGAAGATGATACGTGTCCGATTTGTGCGGAGCGGTATTTGGATGATCAGTATTGTCTTGTGGTGGAGCTGCCGTGTCATCATAGTCATCGGTTTGATCTGGAGTGTGTCGCGCCGTGGTTGAGGGGGAAGGGGACGTGTCCATTGTGTAGGAAGGAGGTGGGGAAAAGGAGGGAGGTGGTGGTTGAGAAGGGCACAGAGGAAGAGGAAGAGGAGGATGATATGGATGGATTGTATGCTTAGGTTTGGGTCGTGCGAAGGTGTTGGGAGGGAGATGGGAGGGTATGGGAGAGGATGGATCTCGTCAGAGTTTAACGTGCTATGAATGATGAACAAATCGTTGAATGCATGATACAGCTCCCAAGTCCCGATGCAGTCCTAAATGCAGTCCTAGCCCTCTTTATACAGATCCCACCCTCGGGAGTCACATCTCTCCACAAAAATCCTCTTTCCCTACCCATCCTCCCCCTCATACTCCCCATCCCACCCATCTAAGGCATCGGCGCCACCTTCCCATGCTTCTTCCCACTCCCCCAGCCCCGCGCTCTTCGTCTTCTTATCGCTCTTATCCTGCGCCTCCTCCTTCCCCTGGGGCCGCGACATCTCCGGATTAGCCCCACTCGCCTCGAGCGGGTTCCCGTTGCCGCCGGCGCTCTGCCGCGCCGACTCGGGTCGGTTTTGTTGCGGTTGAATGCCGCGTCAGACTTCTCGGCCACCTCATCGTCTGTTCCGCTTTGGTCTGCTCCGACCGCCGCGGGCGCAGGCTCTCGCGGTCTTGGTCGTCTTTGTAGGAGGTGAGAGAGGGGGTGGGGTGGTAGGAGCGCGTGGTTGTGGTGCTGGTGGTAATGGGGAGAGGGGTGAAGGGGTGGTGGTAGTTGTTCCGGCGGGGCGGAGGATGCGCAGGAGGGATTGGGGATGGGAGTGCGGAGGGGGCCCATTGTTGCGGTTGTGAGGGAAGGGTGTTCAGGTGGTTTGGTCGTTTGGTAGTTTGAATCTTTGGTTGTTTTGGAAGGGATCAAGACCGATAAATGGGAAACGGATTGTTTTGAGGTTCAATTGAAGCAATTGAGGGAGGTAGTTTCAAGTGTTGGTGAGTGTCAGGAAAAAGGTGTTGTTGAAGAAGAGCGTGACGTCATGACGACTTACAGCACCTCCCCGCAGTGGGGTTCGCGCCTGCACCAACATCCCCAAGCTCAGGCCCCTCCCAGAGTCGCATTTCAGGTTCGCCTGTCATGGAACCGACATCATCATCCCATGTTGGAGTCGCTGGCGAAAACCTTAAATTCAGTCCAGCTCTCAGATCCCTGCATCATGCTTTGGCTTCACCACTTATGCTTGAGATTACTCCACTGGGGGATGATGAGCTGAAGCTTGACTTTCAGAACTTTCTTTGTTTGAAACTTCATTTTTGAGACTGAGTTGAACTCATGTGGAGAGCTTGTTCGCTGGAGAAAAGGATGGCGTCTTGAATATCACAGAGTAATTGAAGTTGGATCGAGATCCCTAAAACTCGGCCGTTGACTTATTTCTCAATCAACCGGTATCTGAGAATGAAAGAACCTTGGATTGGTTAAATTGAGTCTTGATCAATGGGGAGACTCGGACTCAAAAAATTCTGTCAGTAGCAATGGGAAGCTGAGAACCTCTAGAACGTGATACAGGCGGCGGCTGTCAGATCTCAACACGCGTCGGGAGTGCCTTGGGTGTGGCTTCTGCGCGGGTTCCCGTGACAAACGGGCACAAAGAGCTGAGAGCAAACATCCCGCGCTGGGGGATGCTTTCGGGCCCGGAGTGTTGTCTTGAGTTGCTCCGTACAATGTGTTGTTTACTGTGTAAGGGGGGTTATTACTGTGGTTACGAGCAAAAAGAAAACCCCCTGTAAAGTACCAGTGGGGCACAACGCCTGACGCGTTCTGACCAATCAGGTGGCCAAATCTGAATACCTTTTTTCCAACAGGCTTGACGCAACCGTGGCAACCGTCCACACGACCGTCCACGCAGCCGTCACAGGCATCGTAGCCCACATAGCCGTATGCAGTACAATGGCACGGCCAAAAGGATCTAGCGGTACGAAACAGTTGACGACCGAGCAACGGCAACGCGTTCGAACCTTGCACTTCGACGCACACCTAAGCCAGGCCCAGATCTGTCAGATCACTGGCTATACGAAAGCCCAGATCCGAACCGCGATTCGCGCCAACGATGCAACAGCCGGTCGAAGTCCTGGTCGCCCACGGGCCTTGACAACAGCCCAGGAACAAGAGCTTGTGGATTTCGTTACCGCAAGTAAAAGGAACCGTCGGATGGGATACATTGAGCTCGCGGCTATCTTGTTTGCTGGCATCTTCGGTATATGGGCGATCAAGAACACCCTCTATCGACTAGGCTTCCGTCGTCGCGTTGCACGCAAGAAGCCCCCCGATTACCGAAAAGAACCGAGTCCTCCGGCTGAACTGGGCACTGGAGCATCAAGACTGGACCCCTGAGCAATGGGCTACGATCCTCTGGACCGACGAGACCTGGGTGACTGGTGGCCCACACCGCAAGCAATACGTAACCCGGAGGATGGGCGAGGAATGGGATCCAACCTGTATCGTGGAAAAGCATCAACGCAAGGGTGGATGGATGTTCTGGGGCTGTTTTTCCGGCATTGGCAAAGGTCCCGGTATCTTCTGGGAAAAGGAATGGGGCAAGATCAACGCAGAGACCTTCCAGGCTCGTACCGTACCTGTTATCCACGGTTGGATACAGCTCTGCAAGCAACAGGGCCACGATCTTATCCTGATGCAAGACGGTGCTCCTGGGCATGCAGCGGCAGACACAAAACAAGACCTTCAGGACCGAGGTATCGTTGTGATGGAATGGCCACCCTTTTCCCCGGATCTGAACCCTATTGAGTCTTGTTGGAACTGGATGAAGGATTGGATCGAAGACCGGTACGGCCTTGAAGAGAAGCCCTCGTACGATAAGCTCCGGGGGTACGTTAAGGAGGCTTGGGACACACTGCCTGACAGCTATCTACAACAGCTGTTGGCCTCGATGCCAGAGCGTTGCAAAGCCGTCATTGCAGCCAATGGGATGCACACAAAATATTGATAGTTGTAGTAGCTATTTGGCCTGTTTAATGTAGAGTACTGTGGATCCCACCCCCTGGCTTGGTTCAGTACCCTGCAGGGCTATTTTCATTACCCATCATACCACAGTAACTGCAAATAAAAACATATTCTCTTGACAACCCATTGGTCTCGGCTGTCCAGTCTGCAAACTGGCAGCATGTTTGCGTCTCACAAACACGAGGAAGTGGATAAACGGCGATCTGCCGCCCTGAGCATGGCATGGCATGGATTTAGTTTTATTTCTTGACAGAATTGGGATGTGTCATGTGGCGGCATGCTGGTTGCCGGCGGCGCTCGCAGCCGTGTGAGAAGTGACAACTGTGCGCTCTTCACTGGGAAAACCGGCCAGGGCGCCACATGGCGCACCCTTTGTCGACACTGGTACTTTTGTTGTGTCTCCAAGCCGGGTGGCTTGTGTCCAAAACGTTGTCTGTGAGGTTGCAATGCTTTTGTCGAAACAACCCCTGTGCGGCAGAAGGGTTCTGGAAGCCTTCCTTCTGGGTGGAATATGGAGAGGACAAAGCTCATTGGGTTTCAGGTGGCATGCAAGGCAGCAGAGAGCATGCAACCCGAGGTGCCGGGTGGCCGCGGACTTGCCCGAGCGGCTGGAAAACTGGGGGAACTTATCGGGACAGCGGTGAGGATTCCGAGCGGGGAGGACCTTGCCGATTCCGATGAAGAGACCAGCTTTCCGCTGCCAGTGGCCGCAGCCGAACCCACCAGGGCGGTTGAAGTTTTCCAAAGGATTCACCAGTCGTCTGGGTCAGGCGATGTTTGAACCCCTCCAACAGTGTGTCGTTGACTTTTTCAGCGGGCCCGCGTTCTGAAGGTGTCCAACAGGGGAAAATAGCGTGGCTCGAGCGTGGCAGTCGATGCAACTCACACGTGGAGAGCATGGGTGCCGCGACTCAACAACGAAGAGCTAAGGTAGCTGAGTTTTGGCGTTTGACGTTTTCTGTAAAGATTGTCTCTCGGCAACCTCCTTCAAAGACATGAAGGGCTCGGACAGGTCTGAGCGCTGTGTCTCCTTTTATGTTGGCGGGAGACAGCTGCAGAGACAAGACCCTCGGACCCTTCACATGTCTCTTTTAACCTGGGAGTTGCAGCAATGCAAAACACTACGCGCCAGACTGCAACATCCTGGTAAACCAGTCCCTCATGGCCTATCCCAATTTGAGGCGCTAGGGCGAGGGGCTGCCGTAAGCATGGCGGTCGGGTGGGCGAATGCGAGACCGGGCTCTCGAACGAGAATGGAAGGACGCCGAGCACTTCCTCTCCTCTTTTCCAGAGAACCAAGAACCCGAGGCGCAGATCAGCTCCCGGGATGGTGGATTGTGTTGGACTGGCAAACAGCTGATGATGGGCGCATGGCAGATCTCGGAAGGTGTTTCGTTACCTGATGTCAGCCTGCTGCTTGTTGCCCGTCGCCCGCGCCAGCCTCTTCCATTCGAGGCGCCGAGATGACTTGATGTTAGCGTTTGCGCTAGCCCTGCCGGGTTAAATTGGCTCCTCCCCGCTTTCATTGCCAGCCGCGGCCACGAGGTTGCCACGCGCAGGGAGCGAGGTCTGGAAGGAGCCTTGTTGCTGCACCACATGGACGACCGACCACACACTGCCGACACCTTGCCCATGGCCAATGGTCACAACCAACCCAATGGGCCAATGGAACGAACAATAGAACCTCCCCCCAGCTGGCAACTTCTGCGACACCACGCAGCCCAGACCTCCCACACACCAGACATCGAACGGTGCCACAGACCGTGCTCGCCATGTGGCATTTAAATTGCCCACGAGCGACTGGCAGTTCGGTCAGACGCTGCACAGGAACACAGGAACACAAGGCGCCAAGCCAGATTTTGCGGAATGTGATTTGAGACCCAGCAGCCGATTTGATTCGGATGGCTTGAAGACAAGAGCAGCCACAGCGGTGCGCTGCAGCCGCCCTGCACCAAATGGGACGCGATCTGCGTTTGAATCGGCGAGGCGCTCAACAGAGCGTCCTCGAGAAACCGCCACCCCCGAAAATAGAGCTCTTTGTCGTCTGAAACGGGCAGGACAGAGGGGAGGAGACGGGAAGCAGCACTGAATTGCCATTGTATTGGAATCCCATCTCCCGGGCCGTCCACTCCATGTGGTGGACGACGGGAGCTGGGCTGGGCCCTTGCCTGAAACCCAGGTCTGGTCTGCACTCTGCGGTGGTCGGGTGGTACAGGCAGTCCATGGATCTTTATCATGATGCCCGTATTGCTGGGGACGCCCATCCTTGCAGCCCCAGGGACCTCCACAGTGCCGTGACGCCAGCGACCACTGGCGACCCTCTGCCCAGCACTCCTCCCAGCACCCTCCACCACGGACCACCCCAGCTCCATTCCACTCCCCTTTCCCAGAACTCCATTCAAGTTTCGTTCGGTCAAAACCGCCCCGGGCCCATAAGACAGCATCTCGATCGCAAACCCGCAAACACCACTGCCAAACCCTCGAAACCCGCGCCGACAATCCGGGTCGCTTGAATTCTCCTTGTCGAGATCGGTTTACCCCCCGTCCCGGTCTCCTCCTCGCGATACCCCTCAATCGCCAGCTACCTACCGTGCCGTTCGCTTCAGCTCGCCTCGACTGAGCTCCTCCGCCCGGCCAAACGGCGCACGAACGACCGCCCGATCGATATCCCGAACGCTTCGAAATTCCTGTATCGACCTGTTGCAAAGAGTTTGCTCGAATTGGGTCCGCGACCAACGTCCCGCGGCAGCACAAACGCGTGCCTTCCTTCAGGCCCCCCACTCCCAACACCCCGAATGTCGAGCAGTGTTGGTTTTGTGTCGTCTACAAACCATCCCCACCGCTTCGATTGTCCAGGGACGCGAGTAACTTTGTGTGGTTGTATGGAGCCTTGACCGAAATTCGAAATCGGAGCAAAAACGCCTTATCTTGTTGGAAAGGAAGACTCGGAGTAAACCCCAGCCATGGGCAACAGCCAAGGCAAACCCGTCGAGTTTGACGGTGAGGGTGAGTTTTCGGGACAGCTCTTACTGCAACCTGCTTGCCAATCTAGTCGCTAATTCGGAGATTGTCGTTCCGCAGTGAACCTAAACCACTTCCGTCTCCTTAGAGTCGTCGGGCGAGGTGCCTTTGGCAAAGTACGAATCGTCGAGAGGAAAGACACAGGCCTGTCATTTGCCCTCAAGTATATCCGGAAAGATGAAGGTGGGTACCCCCAAAACCGGGATATCAGAGATCTGGGACTGAGACTGATCTGCGCCAACCAGTTGTGCGGTCTGAAAGCGTGCGCAACATCATACGAGAACGGCGGATGCTCGAGCACGTGAACCATCCCTTCATCTGCAACTTGCGGTATAGTTTCCAGGATATCGAGTACATGTACGAAACACCCTCGAAGATCACCGAGCCGGGCTGACAGGCACAGGTACTTGGTTGTCGATCTCATGAGTGGCGGTGATTTGCGATTTCACATCTCGAGGAAAACCTTCACCGAAGAGGCCGTCAGGTTCTGGATATCCGAGCTGGGCTGTGCTTTGAGGTACATCCACGGGCAAGGCATCATTCACCGGGATGTCAAGCCGGACAATGTGCTCCTAGACGCCGATGGTCACGTCCACTTGACAGACTTCGTATGTGATTTTCGACTCGGGATCAAGGATTGCGCTAACTCAAGGAAGAACGTTGCCTCAGATATTATCCCCGGGAAAGTCCTTACCAGCAAGTCGGGGACACTAGCCTACCTCGCGCCGGAGGTTTACGGCGGCCATGGCTATGATTTCCGTGCAGATTGGTGGTCATTAGGCGTTCTGTTCTACGAGTGCATCTACAATAAGGTATGTAACCATGGGCCCGCGAGGCTTGGCAACAGACGGGGCTCCGGGAAAAGCAACAATGCAGTTGGCGCTAACACACCCACAGAGGCCATTTGAGGGAACTTCTGAGACGTCCCTGAGCAGCGTCATCCAAGCTGCCAGACCCAAGTTCCCAGTCACGAACCCCCCTGTATCATTACCATGCATGTACGCCATCAAGGACGCCCTGGAGCTGGACCCAAAGAAGCGCCTAGGCGCGACATGGGAGAGCTTCACACGGCACGAATTCTTTGCCTGCATCGACTTTATGGCTCTCGAACGGAAGGAGATCGAACCCGTTTTTGTGCCATCATCGGAGAAGACCAACTTCGACGCTACATACGACTTGGAGGAGCTGTTGCTGGAAGAAGCCCCGCTCGAGGCGCGGGCGCGGAGACAGAAGCCACGCGAGAGGCTGAAAGATGACGCCACAGACAAGGAGATCCGCGAGGACGAGTTGTACCGCATGATCGAGACCGATTTCCGGCCGTTTGACTACACCCTCGCGGCCTACAAGAAGTACGCCACCTCCCTTTCCCCTCCCCTATCCCACCTCCCCAACACTAACCCCTCCACAGAATCACCCAACAACAAGAAACATTCTCCAACAGCGGGCCAAGCCCCTCCCACCCCACCCGCACACCCCCAACCGCGACAACAAAGATTCCCTCCATCCACAAGCCCTCACAACCGACGAAGCCATCCCTCCCCAACAACTAGCCTCAACGGTCGCCACTCCCGCAGCAACACGGCCGCCACTCCCCCAACAACGTTACCACTCCCCTCCAACACGACAACTCCACAACCACAAACTCCACCACCTCCCCCACGCCCCGCATCCAGCAACCACCAACACCGCCGCGGCGCCGCCCCACCAGGCCGTCCCCTCCCTCCCCATACCCCCAAACCTACGCCTCCGGCGGCAGCACTCCACCACATCGGGCGGCCGCGCAGGCAGCAGCAGCCACCGCATGATGGTGGAGTCGCCGGCGGGTGGGGTCCAGGTGACGCTGGACGGGGCGGGGAGTTGGAGTGATTTTGGCGAGGCAGGATGCGACGCTACCTGTGGATGCGGCTGGGGGTGGGATAGAGGGTGGGAAGGGGAGAAGGGGAGAAAGAGGGTGGAGGGGGAGGGGGTGTTTGGGTTTTTGAGGGGAAGAAGGGGAGGGGAATAGTCCGAAGCCAAAGGAGAGGGGTGTGTTGGGGAAGGAGGGGGCGAGGGTTGTTTTGGGGTGATGGGGGGTTTGTTTTTTGGGGGAAGGATGTAAAGAGGAGGGGGAATCCTTCTTTGGCTGGAATGGACGGAGAATGCTTGAGGAGAAAGAGTCGGTCTGGGACTCTGGGATGGTGGTATGAGTGGATTTGAAGAGGTGGGATAAGAGCAGCGGACGATTTCTTGAACGGAACGGAGAAATATGGGGGATCCAGCAATCTTTGAGCATTTACGTGCTCCGTATTTACGTTTCCAATCTCCTTCATCATCATATACCGGAGGTGGGAGAGGAGGAGGAAGGGGGTACTACTACCACTACTCTGGCTGAGTACAAGTTGGAAAGCGGACTAGGTGGTTGGTTCGGTAATTGATACCAGGGCGGACGGACGGATGGGGTCTCGCGGCTCAGGTTCATTCGGTTCGGGTTTTCTGGCTCAGGTCTTTGGTTTTGGGTTTCATCCTGGTTTTTGGCAAGGCTGTGCACCACAGCAACATATTTCATTTTGGTGTATTTTGCCCTGCGTGTGTAACTCCCTGTATTCCATTTTTTTTTTTCTTTCTCCCTTTGCGTTGCATCTCCGTTGGCGCCGTGCGATCGTGTTTTCTGTCTCTCTCATCATCGTCATCAGCCTTTGTCGTTGAGCGAGCTACCATAAGCAATAAGCAATGTGTACAAACCTGTTGTATCTTCTCGGATTTTGTTGAGCATATATCGTTTTGGGCACTTGTGTCGAGGTTGAGTTAGGGTAATGTAGTAGTCTGTTGGTCGTTTTGTCCCTGTTGATGGTGTCTCGGGTTTGGTTTCTTAGGTCTGTTGTTGAGTCCCTGAGCGATGTTATGGAGTGTGTGCCGTGCTCCCCTAAGTCTTAAGCATACGAACCGATAATGGACTGGGGCTTAGACTGTATATCTTGCAGTTATTTTAGCTGGGGGATGAAACAATAATACGCAACCATTTGCTCGGTTCTGGATACTGTTTGAAAGCTGTAGTTAAACAGTAAGGGGGAGGGGACCGTCACAGATTAACACCCATAACCCATGAGACGGAGCAACTATTTTGATTGCAGAAAGCTGTCTGATCGATCCTCTCAAATTACGTTCCGGACCTCCATACTATTCTCTGACCTCGGCTGCCCCCCTTGCCAACCATTCCCCAGGCCATATCTTCTTTTCAGCCTCCGGCCCCAGCCACAGGATACCTCGAGAATATTGGTCTACCCTTAATCACACTCACCCACACTACAAATGTTTGAAAAAAAAAAAAAAAACGATGAGTAGAGTTCAAGAATAACGGGAACACCCGTCCCAATCTGTTGTATACATCCGGTACTGATAAGCCACACCCAAATTCGCAAAACCCATTAACACCGCCGTCTTGACAGTTAGGAAAAATAGAACCCCCACAGGCCAGGTGTAAATGCCAGCAAAAACCGTAGTATCATAGCAAACGGAGCTCGCCTGCAGTCTCTTTCAAATAGGTATCCCCAAACCCAGTACTCCGATCCATCCCACTTTCTTCCCAAATACGGCCCGTCCAACTAGACAAAACACGCAATGGATTTTCGAAATCCCCTTTTGTTCTGAACTCCAATGTGCTTGCGGGCCGCGTGAAAAGCCCAGCCGAGAAATGCCTCCTTGTGAGACATGTTGTACAAAGTATACAGCGGTATACACGGCCAAGTCGTCGGTCGACCTAGGCAGACCGCATCTGTGGCTGGCCGCTTGCCTGCATCTTCTTGGCGGCGGACTCGAGCTGGGCCGCCTTCTTCTCGTCGTCCTTGCACAAGTACTTCTTAACCGCATGGTTGAAGTCGACCTCACTGATCACGGGGCCGTGGCCATCGCACTTAGCCTTCTTCTGCAGGTCGGCACAGAGGCCGTCCAGATCGAAGTCGCCCGTCTGTGCCTTGGGGCAGTCCTGAATTTTCTCCCTGTGAGGTTGTTAACTGATGCTCCGCAATGGCTGACTGAATCGGGGCAAGTGAACGTACCAGACCGAGGTGCAATCCAGGAGTTTGCCGTCTGCCCGAGGCCCATCGTCATTCTTGGCCGCATCGATCTGGGCAATAAGGTCTTTCTTGGGCGCCAGTGGGCTCGCAATCGGCAGGTTGTACGGCGTAATGAAATCGGTATCCAGGGCATCATTGAAGAAGCTGTCGTCAAAACCTTGCAATAGGTTTTCCTGCGGGTCACGGTAGTCGCCAAAAAGCTGCGGGTTGAACTCAAAGTCCGTCTGGGGAAGCCATTGTGTGAAATCTTCCATGCCCGGGTTGTTGAAATGACCAAGATCTGGACATTTGTCAGTACCAACTCTTCACAAAGTTGCTCACCAAGCCTTTGGCTCGTGGCAAAGCATATCTGGGTCCTTACCTAGTGTGGGATTGTTCAGAGTCGGGTGCTCCTCCCCAATGGTAGCAAGAGTGTCAATGGGTTTGAAGCCCATGGGTGACTGCGTATATGGCTCGGGCGATGTGCCGCAAGAGGAACTCGGCCCACCCATGTTGGAATTTGACGACGCAGATGGCGAGCTCGTCGCTGTTGCGCCGCCTAAGTTGTAGTGAGAGTCATGGCTGACGGAGCCGTTTGTGCTATGGGCATGGCCCACTGGAGATGTAAAGTGACCAGAAGAGAGCCCTGAGAGATCGTTGGCCCGAGATGGTTGACCGTACTGGCTGTAGCTGCTCGCAGTACCGGGGCTGACACCATCCTGCGAATTCTCGCTGGGGCTTCGGTGGTCCCTGCTGTTCTGCTTCGAAGGCAGAGATGTCGCAACAGTTTGCTTCTTGGCTCCGTTGACCGGCGGGCCAGGAAGGCTGCCAAACTTGGGAAATTCGAACTGAAAGTTGACGTCGTTCAGGTTGTTGACGAACAGACTGCCGAAGGGGGGCAGCGGGACCTTGGTGAACAGGGCGGCCAGTGGCAAGCTGCGATACGCGCTTCTTGTACTCGTTCAGCTCGACCGTCATCTTGTCAACTTTGGAGCGCAGCGCCTCGTTCTCATTGTTGGCAGCCTCGGACAGCTTTTCCAACTCCTCGACCTTGGTTTCCAAGTCCTTCAGGTGCTTCTCCTTGCGCTCCCTAAATGCACGCTGGGCAGCCCGGTTCTGGGCCTTCCTCTTCTACTTAAACTGTTAGAAATGGCTCAACAAACTGCTGCTAACGGACTTACGGAGCTCGGTTCAGTAGTTAAGGGTTTCCTGCCCGGCTTCTTTGCAACCTTTTCCTCGCTCTCCCGTCTCTTGGCTTCCGAATCCTCGCCATCGCCGGGGTAGCTTCGCTTTTCGGGGGAGTCGCCATCGGCGGAGCCCGAGTCGGACCTCTTGGATCCTGGCAGGTCGCCAATCATCCTTGGCTGGTTGAGGTCGTCGTAGGAGGCATCGAAGTCGTAGTCATAGTCAAAGTCCGGGCTGCTCTGGAAGCCTCCTTGTGCCGGCGATCCATCGTACTGGAGCGGGGACATGTTGAGGTTGTTGTTAACTGGCGCGTTGTTGGGCCTGTGGGAGTTCAGGGCGGCAAACAGCAGGCTCTGCTGCTGCGGGGTGAGAACCAGCTGGTCCAAGGTATTGCGTGTCGACGACATCTCAATTACCGGCGCGAGGGCAGCGCTTGTATCCACACTCTGGAAGATGATTTTGGAATCCAGAAGAATTCTGTCGCAAAGGACGACCGGGAACAACTCTGCGTGTAGGAAACTGGAGGCGCTGTTCGGTGGTCGCGGGGGGGTCGACAGGCGATACCGGTGGAGGGGCGTTAACCTCCGAGACGAGACCCAATCAAGAAGCAGGCGGGGTATCAGCGGCGATTCGAGGGCACAGGAAAGAAAAGCAACGACGTCAGACGCCCTTCGAGGGACAAATCGTGGGGACTCGGTCCGTAACACAGGGCCGTGGACAGGGGATTTGGGGAGAGTGGCGAGTGGTTTGGAAGTTGCGCTCGCTTGGAGTAGACCGACAAGATGGGTCAGAGGGATGAGAAAGATTCGCGGCCTTTCTGCCTGAGTTGCTGCCTGGGTTCCGCCTGATGGTGCTAGCTTTTGTTCTGGAACAGACGGCGCTGTCACAGTCAGACCGAGGCGACAAAAACGGCTGGGAGGGGTCGATTGGGTGAATGACTGCCGCGAATTTGTCAGCGATTGGAAGGCGTGGGAATTTGCCCAACTGGTCCGTGCGCCTCTGTCCATGGGGCTGTTTTGAGGCAAGGGGTGCCCCAGTGCCCCACTTGTTCTCTACCCAGCCCCATCCTTCCATGCGTGCATCCCATCGGTGCATCCGACAGCATGGTGCCGCCGCGATCTGAAAGGCTTGATTCCCGGTTTTAATTTTGTCGAATCGGACGCTGACTCAGGGCAAAAGCCATGGTGTTGCCAGCTCTCTTTTTATCGTCCGAGATCTTGTCCGAGTCTCGCGCTCGCAGCTCCCAAAGTCGCAAATTCGGCCAGTCCGCAAGGTACCCGTTTCCTGTTTTCCCCGACCCGGCTTTTACGGAGCTCCCGAGTTGAGTACTACTTCAGTCAATGACTCGAAGGATCTAGGAAGATTTAAGACTGGCACGGCTGGTACCCGGTTGATCAACCTCAGGTCGATCAGGGAAGATAGATAGGAGCCATGCCATCGGCTGGCTGCTGTTTCACGTGAGCGTTGGATCGAGGTCATTTTGCCAAGCCGCCGTTCCAGGGGCCGCGGTGATCATGGCCCGTGCGCTTTGGCGGGAGCTGCAGAGACCCCGCTGCTGCACCTCGTTCTCCGCCGAGATGACAGCCATCTGCCCTGATCCATCATGTCATCAACCTTGTGAAACCCAAATTGAACAACAGAAGAGACCCCGCCGAGTTCGAAAGACGCTGTAGTCAACCGCTGGTGTACCACCACAAGATTACTAGAAAGCAACTGGACGAAGCCACAGACGTTGGCCGGGCCCAACATGGATCTCGCCTACGACCACATCCTGGAGTCGAGCTTTCCAGAGGAGCCCAGCGACTCCCAATCCAAGGAGCAGAAGGCCGCTCCGCAATCGACCCTGAACGACGACTTTCAGGATGCTTATCGCGCCTTCTCCTCTAGTCCCTGGGGCGCGCGCCTCGGGGGCTTTTTCGGGAACGTTGTGAAGCAGGTGTGTAATCTCTCCACAGCAGCATCCCCGCGAGACCCCTGACCATCCCCTCCTCCCAGGGCGAGTCCGTCTACCGCGAAGCACAACAAGAACTCTCCGCCGTCGGCCAGGATGCCACGCGCGGCCTTACCGACCTTCGCCAATCCATCATCGCCCACACCCGCTCGCTATCGCTGAACACATCCGCCGGCGCCGCCTCCTCCTCCCCCTCCGACCAAACCTCCCGAGAGGCAGGCGACAACGCCGAGACCACACCAACGGCATCGAAAGACCCGTCCGCCGAGGCCGCCCACAACGAGTCCGAGAACGTGCTCTCCCGGCTGCGCGAGGAAGCGGCGAAACGCCTGAAGGATCTCCAGAAGGCCGAAGACGCCGCAGACGAGGCGCTGCTCCGGTTCGGCTCCAACCTGCGGGACTTCTTCCGTGAGGCCATCCAGATTGCGCCGCCGAGCGGGGACAGCGCGGAGAACCAGGGCAGCGCGGTGCTGTTTGAGAGCAAGGACGCGGCGGGGAAAAGGGTTATTCACACGTCGCGGTTCGACGCGCAGCTGCATGTTATCCATACCTCGCCAGAGAGCTTTGCCAAAGAGGGGACTGGGGCCGAGTTTGAGACGTGGGCGAAGGAGTTTGATGTTGAGAAGAAGACGGAGGAGATTGCCGCGGATTTGGAGAAGTACCCCGAGCTGAGGGCGACGATGGAGAAGCTCGTGCCGGACCAGGTGCCGTATGCGGATTTCTGGAAGAGATATTACTTCCTCAGGCACGGCATCGAGACTGCTGAGGCGCGGAGGAGGGATCTGCTGAAGGGTGAGTGAACCGGCCATACCACCTTTCAAGCTCCATGCTAACACTAGATACAGCCGCTGCAGCAGAGGAAGAGGTTGGCTGGGATGAGGACTCGGATGAGGAGGGGGAAGGGGAGGAAGAGGAAGAGGAAGAGGAAGAGGAGGAGGAGGAGGAGGAGGAGGAGGAGGACTCTGAGGAGGAATCTGAGGAGGAGTCTGACGAGGAGTCAAGCAAGCCCCCAGCGGCGCCGCCCAAGCGCCCCGGTTCGACCGAGTCATCCACGACGATCCAGCCTCCCACTAGCCAGGGGCTTCTCAAGCCGTCCGAGCCGCGCAAGTCGAACGATGAGAAGTCGCAGGCCGACAGTGACGCGAGCTATGACGTTGTTGGGGCCAGGTCTGGCGTCCCCAGCCAGGCGCCCAACAGCCCGAAGGACGCGGGCAAGGTTGAGGAGGATAGTAGCGACGAGGAGGATTGGGAGTAGGTTTTGTTGGGTGGGATCTGGCGTTTGAGGATGAAACCGGAATATGGGGGAATTTTGCTGGAGTTGGATCGGCTTGTTTATTTGGTATCACCGTCTATCTTCTTCGCTCGCCATGCAACACATCGCAGTATATAACCGCACTTTGCAGAGCTCCAAGCTACCCCCTCTCCCCCTCAACAGCTTCCCCTAACCAACATCTACCTCTTCTTCCTCGACACCACCGTCGTGAACCCATCCTCATCCACCTCCGGCTCCTCCCTTCCCCTTCTCACCAACTCCGGCGCCTCCCCATCTCCACATCCCCATCGCCCCATTATCCTCCCCATCTTCGCTATCCCCTCCTCATCATCCGAATCTGTCTCCTCCTCCCCATCCTGATCCACCCCTTCTTGAAAACAACCTTGCCCCCTTCTTGCCCTCCCACCGCCTCCTCAACCCCTCCACCTCGTCAAATTTCCCCGCAAGCACTCTCCGCGCAGCCGCACCACCTGCTCCGCCACCTCGAACGCTGAGTCGTCGTCTACGTTGACCTCGAACTCGTCAAGCATTACTTGCAGGAGGACAGCTTCGACATCCTCCTGATCTGGCTCTTCCACTCCACCACTTTGGGGTTGTGGTTGTTGTGTTTGTGTGGAGGAAGGGGTGGTGGTCTTTGTTGGAGCTGGGCGGGGGTGAGGAGGAGACGTCCGGGAAGAGGTCGACGATGGCGCCCGCGAACCAGTCGCGCTTGTCGGAGGAGTCAGGGCCGCCCCAGTTGTTTTGCACAGCGAGGGTGAGGGCGGGCCAGAGGTGCAGGGTGATGGCGACGGATTGTTCGAAGTTGGTTTGGCAGGTTGCTAGGGGGTTAGTATTGAGCCGGGAGAGGGGGTGGAAAGGCGGAGGGGCTTACCCGGGCTGGGGGCGGATGTGCTGGCCATGGTTTGGTGTGTCTAAGGGGTGGTGATGGGTTGTTTTTGGAGGTTGGTGAGTGGACGGGAAGGAATTGGACCGTCGGAGGGATGCGCGTAGCAAGTCGGGATGTTGGAGGGGATGGAGGGGGTTGTTGAACTTGGGCCGAGATTTTTTTGCGCTGCCGGCAGGGCAACCAGCAGGGGACTGACAGCTGATTATGTCAGGGTTAGGGTCTTGTACGACCTCTTAGCTCGGGGACATCTTGTGTCTCGATTGACTGATGACGGCATTGATGAGCAGCACAAACTAAGACAGCAAAACAAAAGAGTCAACGAGCGGCGAGCTGAGAATTCCTCCGATCCAAACCCAATTCCTCTAACCATCGTTTCATGACGATTGTTTGACTCTGCCCACAAACACGAAAACGGGGGTGCGAACCGGCCTGATTTATCCCCCGACTCCCGGCTGCTCTCTACTCCAACCAGTTTCAACTGTTCGCTCGGTGAAATTGTTCCCGTCCCAGGCTCCAGTTGACGTTGTCGCCGGGGTTCAGGTTGCGCAAACCTCGATACATATGGAGAGAGGGCTTCAGTCTTTGCCATTCGGAAACAGTCAGCATCACAATCACCATCTTCAGCCCTTTACCACAGTGACACGAATCTGAACCAGTCCAGACATTGGTTTCAGACCACACCCAGCCTCTCAACAACACCACCAACACCACCAACACCATCACCTCCTTCAATTCATTTCACCACCGCCACTCGTCCACCATGACCTCAACAGCCCTTGTCGGCTGCACCGGCCTCGTAGGCTCGCACATCCTCACCACCCTGCTCGCGGACAACTCAATCAGCGCCGTACACACCATCTCACGTCGCGCCCCGAAATCCACTGGCGCCAAGCTGCACCCCGTCATCGAGGCCGACACCACCACCTGGGTCTCCTGGCTCAAGGGCATCGCCCCTCCGCCGACCACGGTCTACTCCGGTCTCGGCACAACGCGCGCGGCGGCGGGCGGCATTGCCAATCAGTGGAAAATCGACCACGACCTGAACGTGGAGCTCGCGAAGGCCGCGAAGGAGGCCGGCGTGCGGAATTTTGTGTTCATTTCCAGCACCGGCACGGGGTCGCCTCTGGCGACGATGATGCCGTACAGCAAGATGAAGCGGGGGGTGGAGGATACGGTGAAGGAGTTGGGGTTTGAGACGGCGGTTATTGTGAGGCCGGGGATGATTATCGGCGAGAGGGAGGTGCCGCATCAGGGGGCGCCGTTGTTGTTGGGAATGATTACGGGGTTGAAGAGCGTGTTTGGGGTGGGCGCGCGAGGGCCGCGGTGGCTGCCGGGAAAATTGCGGAGGAGGGCAAGGCGCCGGCCAAGTTTTGGGTGCTGGAGCAGAGAGATATTATTAAGTTGGGCCGGACGGAGTGGAAGGAGTAGAGAGGGGTAGGGTGCTGTTGAGGGATGGGTCAAGGGGGGCCGGGTGCTTGTACGACGGATGGGAGCCTGTCATGAATGCTCTTCAGACAAAGGCTGTGTAACTCTTCATGTCTTAATACCATGCGCGAACACCGAATTCAGACTGTCTTTTCTGTTTCGACTCATCCCTGCTACCAGTCCTGTCCTCGCGCCCAACTGTCAGGTCAGACCGGACATGTACCGATCCCGAGGACCGGGACCGTGTCCTGCACATAAAATAAGCTCAGCCCGTCCCACACCCCTCGGAAGCTTATTTCGTCCCAAGCAGCGCTCCCTTGCGTTTATCTTATCTTGGGGGACCCCGGAAGCTACCCCACTACCCCGCCATCCAAGGACTTCACTCCGTTTCCATCCTCAGTCTGTGTCAGCAAAGGAGTCACCCCTTTACCTGTCCTTTCACCTCAACATCTCACACCCTACCCCCTTTTCACCCCGATCTCACAACTCACAACCAACTCTCACCTCTCACCTCACAGTTCACAATTCAACTTCACAAAAAACAAACCCAAAAATGGCCACCCCCAACCGCCTCCCAATCATCGGCGCCCCGGCGGCCCAGAGCCCCTACCCCTCCAAATGTCCGGCACCGTCATCAGCGGTTTCGGCCGCGGCTCCAAAGAACTCGGCATCCCAACGGCCAACCTCCCGTCGACGACTCCCTCACCCCTGGATCTCCTCCATCCCCTCCGGCGTCTACTTCGGCTGGGCCTCTCTCAACCTGCCCCCGTCCCACCCAGATTACATCCCCACCCCTTCTTCCACCCCTTCCACCACCACCCCTTCCACCACCACCCCTTCCACCACCCAACCCCCACCAGCCCGGGGCGCCAACGGATTTATCGTCTACCCCATGGTCATGTCAATTGGCTACAACCCTTCTACCGCAACACGGTTCGCTCCGCCGAGGTCCATATCCTGCACAAGTTCACCTCCGACTTTTACGGCGCCGAGTTACGGCTCCTTCTCACGGGGTTCATCCGCAAGGAACTGGATTACTCGGGGCTCGAGGCACTCATTGCTGATATCAACTTCGACTGCGATGTTGCGAGAAGGAGCCTGGCTAGGGAGGGTGGGCTGTGGAAGGGTGGAGGTTGTTGTGGAGGATGTGCCAACTGGGGGTGGTGGGAGGAGGGGAGGGAAAGGGTAGTGATTGAGGGGAGGTTGGAGGGGGGGTGGTTGGTTAGGGAAGGTGGGGAGAAGAAGGAGGAGGGGAGGGGAAAGGAATTGAAGGGGAGGTGCTGGTTGGATGGAAAGGGAGGATAGATGTAGAGGGTGTGGCAAGTTGAGCGTTGTGAGCGTTGGATATCATGATGGAATGAGCTTGTAGCGGATAGACTATGGGGACCATTGGGAGAGCTAGGCAGTAGAATGCTCAGGTCAAAATGAGAAAGCCGGGCAGGCTAACATGGTGCTTGGGGTAATCACGGACTCCCAGTCAAGTTTCATAGTTGTTATACAGCACTCGAAAGTTGTCTGTGAAGCACTGACTGTCCACACTCCGGCCTCAATTCTTGCGGCCATACCACCCCAACCCCATACACCTAGAATAAAAAAATATGCTGCCATATCCGAATCCAAAACCCGTGCCTGACACCGTCAAACACCCCTCATTTTAAGTCTCCATTGCTTTTCCCACCCGAAATGCCTCGGCGCCCCCATCAAACCGCCAATTGGTTGTGGTTTCGATAGTAACATGGAAGGAACTGTTCCCCCAAAAGTCAACATCATTACCCAAATACTCAAAGATGGGAGGGGGCACATAAAAACATGAAAAGCACAACGTACTTACGTTAATAATAAACAGCATCGGCATGTCGAACATATCGCGCTTGATCGTCCACGTGTAGCTGCACTCGAGCTTTCCGTCGCGCTCGAGCTTGGAGATGCCGTGTTCGCCGTCGATCTTGGCCACGCGGTTGCTCAGGATGCTGTTGCGGGGGTCCTTCTGCTGTTGCTGTTGCGGCGTCGGCTGTTGTTCCTCGCCGTTGCTCTCCGCCCCGGTCGATTCGGCCTGTTCTTGCGTGCGGTACTTGAGAAGCCGGCATTTGCGCGTCTTGTGCCCGCGGCTGTCGCCAAACGCCAGTTGGGAGTAGTCCTCGTAGAACTCGACCACGCTCTCGTGGTCGAGGAGCTCCGCGAGGAAGACGGGTTGGGGTGTGTCAGTGGCGTCGGCGTTCAAGCTTTTGAGGCGGGGTGTGGCGAGACCGAGTCGGCCCTTGGAGCTGGTGCTGGCCGCGGCTGAGTCCCCGAGGTTGACATTGCGGTTCGGCTCCTTGCCAAGCAGCACGTCCTTTGTCCACCCGGTCAGTGCCGTGAACTCCTTGTTCACGCTGGCCACCTCCCCCGTCCGTCGGCAAGCGAGGGTGGGGCTGGAACATTGGTGCATAAACTCCTCGTACTCGAACAGCGAGCGCTGGAAGTACTTCTCCATGAAAACCAAGTCCTGCCGGGTTAGGTTTCTTGTCGACGCCAGCAGAGGCGGCCGGATGCTGGCCAGTGACTTGGCGATGCGAGACGTGTGTGCTGCTGCAAACCGGCTCTGGATGAGGTTGAAGAGCTTATGGAAACTCGTAACGTATCCGAACGGTTCTTTGACCGTGTCGTAGATGAAAGAGGGGTCCCGTTGGCGTTTCCCTAAGATCGACTGTTGCCCAAGCTTTGTGAGAGCATTCGATTGTCTGGTACTGGAACGCTGCTTTGTACCACCAGGTGGCGCCGTGTAGGTCGCCATCGTGGGAGAGGCGTCAAAGCCAAGGTTCGTCGGTTGCGGACTGTTGTTGTCGGTGCTGGGGCTTTGCACGCTGGTCGGCCCAGCAGCGATAGCGTAGGCATGGGGAAGGCCATGCTGCAAGTTGCCCTGAGGGTAAACGCCGTGTTGATTCGCATCAAGGCCGAGGAAGGCATCCAACATCCCGCCCTCGTACATCTTGTCAAACTGGCTAGCTCCATTTGCGAATACGCCCGACCCAAAGTTGATGGTGCCACTGCCCGTCCGCGGCATGGGTCCATCCTGCGGAGGCGTCTCGGCAGCGCCTGACGACATGTGGCCAAGCATGTTGAACTCCAGGGCTCCATACTGGCTGCCGAAGTTGAGCCCCTCGAGGTTGAAGTTGAAGATGTTGGGGTCGCTCGGGTCGAATGGCAGAGCGCCAAAGGTCGCCATGGGGCTCGACACGGGCAGCCCGTTTATTTGATTGCGTGAGGTTTGGAAAGATGGTGATACGGGGGTCTGTTGGGGTCCAAAGGGGATGTCCCCCGCTATACTCGCGATAGGTGTCTGGGCGGCGGAAAAGATGGGAAACTGTGTGGCTGTCGACTGAGAGAAGAAGGTTCCAGCGGCAGAGGATGCCTCCGAAGCCGAGATACTCGGGTGCCTGTGTCCATTCTGCCGCGACGATGGATTCGGGTTATAGTTGGGTCCCAGGACAGGCCTAAGAGCCTCAGGGGGTGCATCGTGGAGGTACTTTGCCTTCTTCCTGACGCCATCCTGACAGCTGTCCATCAGACCGCGCTTGATACACCGCTGGCATGGCCTTTCGTCCCCTGGAGGAGCGGTCAGCTAACGAACCAGTTGCAGGCGTCGCCATCCCCTCATCACTACAAGGGGGTAAGAGGCAAGCAAGGGTGATGAACCGGGGACAAGGGGACCTAAGCAACTCTCCACCACTCCCGCGAATGCCGAAGCATCAGGGGAGAGGGGCGGGCAGGAGGAGGAGGCTTACCGCAAGTAAGGTGGGCTCTCTGGCAGGCGAAGCAGGCGCGCCTCGCCTTCTTTCTCCGTGGACGCAGGGGATCCTTCGGATCATACTTTTTCTTGACCTCGACGTCAGGGCCTTCCGAGGTGACACTTCGATCTGCCATCTTTTCGTCCTCGTCCTTGACAAGCATGTCGTTCTCGTCGTACTCGTTCTCACTCTCCGACATGGCACCCGAAGCCTCTGCCCCCGAGAGGCCGCTATCTTCCGGCATCGCGCCTTGACTTATATACGGGCCGACCAGTCCGGCCAGCGCGGCAATGCAGCAACGCCCAACCCAAACAAGGCCAGGCTCGGTCCCGGGATGGGGCTTTCAGGGGGTGAGAAGGGGAATGGGGGATGAACGCCTTGAACTGCTCTGCAGCAATATCGCAGGGGTGGCACCGCTCAGGCAAGTGATTGGCGCGGCGCGGTGCTCCAAGTTGTCAGAGCAGAGCACTGGCGAGCTGAGGGAGGCCACGAAAGCAGGTGGCCCAGAACGGCTGCGGCTAGTGAATGGATGGCGAAGCTCCCGTGGGACTTCTGATCAAGGCGGCGTGAGCGGCAACGAACAGCAGCGGGTGGAATCTGCGAGACCGGACGCAACACCGACCGCCGTGTGGCTTTCTCGGACTCTCTGGCCGTCCCCCTAAGGCTATGGGGCCCTGTGGGCTTCCGCCTGAGGAATGTCGATCGTCAGTGCTGGCAGAGGGTGTAGCGCGTGCCAGCTGACGAGGCCCGATACACAGCAACAGCGGCTGTCTCGTATTCTCAGCACTTCTCCTGGCGGCGGTGCCAATTGGCTCGGGGCAAAAGGCAGAGGGTGTCCTTGTGCAACGGCGCGCCACCGTCCAGGCGGGATCAACGGAAGCTGGGCCGCTGCGGACGACAGTTCACGCAGTTTCGCGGAGGATCTCGAGTCACGCGGCAGCGGATAGGGCACCCGGGCGGGCAAGGGGGAGTGTCGAGCGCTAGCAATTGTGTGTTGCACGGGAGAGCGAGTAGAGGACCCAAGCTGCAGCTACCCGTCCTCTATATGCTTGTGCGAACCCTTGGCGCGGCGTCGATAGCTGGTGGGAGCGGATGTCGACGACAGCTCTTGGTCGTGGTTCAGGAGGGCGCGGCGCAGGGAAGAGGGCAATTGGCGCGGATGTGGGATTTTCGAAACGGGTGGCTTGTTTTGCGGCGCGTCGGTGTTCTTTGGCGATTTGCGGTGGCGAGTCGTGGTGGTGTTGGTATGTCTCTGACTGACATCCCGCAATCCTCCTCTTTTTGTTGACTCCCCTCCACCGTGTGAAAGTCGTTCCTGTCGCGATCTCCACGATCTGCCTCCGCCGCGCGGTAGTCGAAGATTCAGTCCGCCGATTGTCGAGAGAGCCGCAAACGGCTTCTTTTTTTCCAATGATGCAAATGAAATGATGATAAGCTGTCGGAGCTGGGCGATCTAGCAAGACATAGAAAATAGATAGGGGAAGATACGAAGTTGCACAGGCGGTCCTGGCGAGCAGAATGCAAGCTTGTGACTGAACTGATAGGAGGAGCAAGAAGTGGGCAAGGGAATGGATGGAATCAACGGAAAGGTGGGGTGAAAAGAAGAGAGGCTCCAGTTGTCCGTGTCAATGCCGCTCCCGACCAGGCGAACCCGGTATTGTTCGCATGGCAGTTGTGGGGAAGAGGAAGCCGCCTGGCTGGACGGGAGCGAGTTGGAGAACGGGAGACAGAGGGGTGGTGGGAGGTGTGGGCGGTGGTGAACCTTGTGACCTGGGTGGCTTGCGACAAAAAGCCAAGTCGGTGTGTGATTTTTGCAATAGAATGGATTGAGGCAGGCAGTGAGTGACAGGGCATCACTCCTCAGCCGAGCTAAAGCCCCTTCCTTCTTCCCGCCTGCTGCGGGGTTTTTTTTTTTCTTTCTCTTTTCCTTTTCCAACCAACAGAACCCTGGCCAACCCCAAGCCCAGAAAGCAACAGACGACACAACAAATCTGCACGACGTGCGTCGAGTTGGGCTGCTGTTGGCTCCTGTTGGTTGCTGCTGGCTCCGGGCCTCAACAGACCATCTTCAACGCCGAGATCCATGGCATGCGGCTCGGCAGTGGATACATGGACTGTGTCTCTCGCAATCGCCGGGGACGGTCTCCTCATTGGCGACTCCAGCCCGCCAGAGGCCGGGGATTGTGGAACGGGAGCCCCGTGGAAATAATACCCGACGAACGATTTTGCATGTGGCTTCGGCCTGAGAATTAAATGCCCCTGTTTTCGCACTGTCCGCACAGTGAAAGGGAGCGGATGGTCTGTGCGTGAGAACCCCAATGGGCAACCCCCAGGCGCAGATCTTAGAGACTTTTTCCAGGCTGGCTTGGCTGCGGGAAGGTACGTACCCGTGACACCGCCTGCAGCTTCCAGGTTGTCCGAGTTCATCCACTTTCTCCAGCAAGTGTTGAGATTCCAGTCTCGAGCTGTGTGCCTATCACATCGCTGCTCTGCGGTGATGACCTCGGTTAGACCCGTTGGATGGATTCTCGTTTCCCCGGCCATCAGACGTCAGTCAGGCTCTTGCGTTTGGAGGGGTTTTAGTTTAGTAACTTGAGTTGATTGCTTGTCTCGATATTCTAGTAGTTTTTCTATTGGTTTTTTTTTTATCTCTCATTGCCAACCACGTTGATGTCTACGCAGTTTCTTCCTTTTCTTTCCCATCTCGATCTCCCGGGTCCCGGGCACCAGTTGTCAGAACTTCCGGCTCAGGTCACATTGTCCCCGGAATACCTCCCACCCCCCTCCACTATTCCCGAAGACAGGAGCAGGATACATACAAATTACGGTATAGTATTGTGTCCAACTATTCCATGCTTCTGCAGCCCAGACCGCCACTGGGATCTGCCACAAGGATGTGATGCCCCAGCCAAGCTATGTCTCACTCCACATCTCCCTCGATTGCTTGCTGCAGAAGATGTTAACGTATCCCTGCAACAAGGACGATCAGTTGTGATGGGAAAGATAGCTGTCTCTCCTCTGCTTCGGCTTATCTCGGTCCACGGCTGAAACTAGGAAGGCTACCGTCCACCACGCTGAGGTAAGCCTGCGCCGGTCCAGCCGAGTGGCTGACCGAAACAGACCGTGCCCGCAGCAGCGTGTCATTCACAGCTCTAGGACTCCTGGGACGACGCACGACATGCCTCCTTCCTTCCAACATGATGCTCCATCAGCCCATAGAGAGACATCTGCGTCCTTCCCGGAGTCGAGTTCTACCGACTGATATCCGCCTTTCTTCACCCTGAACTCCGGATATTCCACCTCTTCTGAGCCTGCGTGCTTCGGTGCTCCCTCTAAACAGCCGAGTGAGACGAAGCTTATCTGGCAGGGCGATGTGCTGCTGGAATCCCCCCAACCGCTGGCAGCAAGACGGCTTGAAAGAAGCCAAGCGGCATGGCCCACCGCAGAGTGATCGATCTGATCAACGACGACGCCCGGCCGCCCTGCTCCCCAGCGCAGATCATCAGGCGATGCTTCCACGGCAGATCCCAGCCGGGCTCACTGCAGCCCTGGACACGTCTGTCTCGATCATTGGGCTGGTCTCAGACGGGTGTTCCCAGGTCTCCACCTCGATGTGCCCCCACGCGTCTAGGTGGCGGTCGCAAATCGACTCTTGGCTCGTATTCTCTTGCCGTAGCGGAAGAAGATGTACGGGAATGGCATCAGGGCAAGAGTCACAAAGGCAACGAGGCCGGTGGCCCACTGAAACCCGAGTGCTTCGTACATCTGAACGCCAAACAGTGGGAAAGCAGCTGCGCAGAGTCAGAACTCCATGATGGAAAACAGAATTCAGGGGTAAAATCCGGCTGAGCGATAAAACATGCAGCAGCCAGAGCAGCACGTACCTGCGAATGAGCACCTCACCAGGGCGTTAGAAGCCAAAGCACTTGCTGCGTACCGGGGATACGCGTCGACCTAGACCGCCACGGGCTCGTATCAGCCATCCACTCACTGCCTATCCCCATTCTATGCTCGTGCACCGGGCCTTGAGCCGTGTGCCACGAGCCCGGCGGTGCTTCAGGGGGGCAGTGGTTGCACTCACCAGAAACGTAAAGACTCCTGTAAAAGCGAGTGACATCCTGCGGAACAAGCAAACGTTAGCAACGGGTGGCTGCATGAACCTCGCAGACGTCGGATATCCAAAACCAGAACAACTAGTTAAGCCCGTGGCTGTAAGAACGAAACTCCAACGCTGAAGCCAGCAGTAGATCTACGTGGCGGCCGCAAGGCAAAGTGCTGTCAGGGGGAGACACAAAATCTCCCAGACGGAGCTCTATCACCGCCCCTGTTCGCCGGTGTGCGGTGGTGTAGCTTTCGATCCACGGATTCTCGCCCCTTTCCCTCCCACACATCAAACCAAAAGCATCACAAAAACAAAAGTTCCTCACTCACCCAAGCCCAAACACACCAGACCCAATAATCGGCACAATCCAGTGTATCTCAGGGTACGTCGTAAACCCAAACCAAAACAGCCCACCCGTGATCAGCGGCGCGCCAAAAATGACACACGGCAGCTGGTCCTCCGGCTCGTCCTTGACGATGCCCGTCTCCTTGCGGCGCCTCTCTACAAGAGCCTGGCGGACTTTGTTCCAAATCGGGGTGCTCAAGCAGGCAATGATCATGGCCACCAGCAGCCCCATGAAGGTCAGGCCGACCTGCCAAAGGTTGAAGCCGTGGTTGGTGCGGAAAATGAGCGGGAACGCGCCGAAGAAGAGGTACAGCAGACCTAGAAGCACCGCCGTGTAGATGTTGAGGACGACGACCATGGGCTCGAAGATGAGGATCTGGAAGGGCCGCATCAGCGCGTGCAGGACTGTTTGTGACATGGATCGTGTGAGCTTCTCGATGGGCGCGTGCCATCTGTCGTCGCCAGTTGTTTTGCGGAGCAAGGCTGCTTTCTTCTTGAGTAGGACCGGGTCTGGAGTCTTGTCAGCTACATCCCCTGACCACCAAGACAAAAGGGGTATTCACGGTATGTCTCCGGTACAAACAGCGCAATACTAATCAACAACATCCCCGCCCAGATCAACAACACATAGTGCGTCCACCGCCAGTTGATGTACGTATTGATCAACCCTCCAACCAATGGGCCCATCGACGGCCCAACAAACGGTGCCAATGCAAAAATTGCCATCGGCGCCAACATCTCATCGCGGGCGAACAAATCCCCCACCGTGCCCCCCGAAACGCTCAAGAATGCGCTTCCCGCCAGACCCTGGAAGAAACGCGCGATAATCATGGTCTCGATGTTCTTGGCCACCGCTGATGGGATGAGCCAGATGATGAACCCGGCAAAGGAGGCGAGGTAGATGGGCCGGCGGCCGTAAAACTCGGCGAGGGGCGACCAGAACGGGCCCAGAGCAATGCCTAGCACGAAGGTTGATAGGCCGAGGGTTGCGACGAGGCGTGAGGTGTGAAATTCCTCGTTCATTTGCGCGTAGGTGGCGGTATAGGATGCTGAGGCGTTGGTTCTGGAACACGATGTCAGTCAGTCATTCTCTTGCTCTCGTCTCCCCCGACCCCCCTTACTCCCCTCATCCAATCCTTTCACCACACCAACACCACCTTACCACTTCTTTAGCACGCCTTTCTCCAACCTTCAACATCCCCTCACACCCCCTTCCGCACCACCACCAAAGGCAAAAGAGAGAAAACCTACACACAAAAACTCCCCACCCCCGTAATCCCCACAATCAACCACTTCCTCCATACCGGGAAGCTCCTCAGGCACATGGCATCACAATCCCCTTCCTCCCAGCCAACCTCAAACGGGTCCACCACTGCTGCATCTTCAGCCGGGTGGTTGTATGGCGCAATTACTGCGCCGTTCGCCGCGTCCTGCTCGAGGTCATCGACGCCGTAGCCGTTGTTGGAGCGGGTGTGGGCGAGGGTTGAGATGCTTGCTGCGCGGGGTGTTTGTGTTGGGAGGGTGGGATTGATGGGGTGAATGTTGATTTTCTGGGTCTTGGGGGAGGAGTCGGGATGGGAGGTGGGGTTGAGGTGTCGGAGGAGTGGGAGGGTGTCATTTCGGATGGGGTTGTCATTTTGGGATAGATTTGGTGTTCGGCTTTTGATGTTTTCGTCTGTTGTTGGGTTGTCTTAAAAAATTGGTGTTGATGATGGTAATGGCCTTGGGGTATGTCAGGCCGAGACGGGAGTCGATATCAACGGGGTGATGAACCTTGAGTCATCACTTGCTGTGTGGTGTGCTGAACGCCCAACCAAGTCAAGGCAAGTCACCAAGACACAATCCTCTCGATGTCGACTCAAAACAAACAGGACCCCAAGAACGGGACGGAAGGGCATCATGCCGTTTATTAACCACCACTAAGTCACCACCCATGTCTCGATCTCCGAGCTGCGGATGGGGACGCTGGACTTTAGTAGGGAGCTGGGAAGACATGGGAATTCGTCAAGGGCGGACATGTTCTCGGTGGTGGAGGGACTCCTGTGTCTCTCTTGCAGTCTGGGTGCTGCATATCCTGCTCTTGCTTGAGCTTGAACATTCTGTGTTTTGCTTGACGTTACCCGTCGCTAATGTTAAATCTGGTCCATATATTACACATTTCCCTCGTATGTGTTCTCGTTTCGTATTCTTCCCATTAATCATCAACATCCAGCCCTCAGTATGTCTCTCCTTACCGGCGTATGTATTTATCCCTTGTAAATATCCCAACGGCAATCCGCTCCTAGGCATGCCAGCCTATCTAACAATGTCCGAAACGCCGAGCAGACAAAATGACAAATCGATCCACCCTCAGTAGTACTCTGGTAAGTCCGAGAAGCTAGGAAGAGCACTTACGCATCCTCAGTATCCCAAACCCAATAAAACCATCCCCACCCCTTCTCAAAGCTCGACATCTGCGCCTCCGCAAACATCCTCAAAAACTTCTTATAACTCTCACTCCACCTATCCGCCGGCGCATTCGCCTCCTCACAGCTACACCTCGTATCCTTCGTTGGACACCACGGCGATGTGACATCCAGACTTGCGTTCCCCGTGATAAACGTCCCCGACCACCTATTTCCCCAGCCCACATTCGTCAAATGCTTCGCGCAATCCGTATCTGCCTGGGACCACTCGGCTACGAGCGTCGGGCCAAATCCCGTGGCGCGGTCCATGCTCTGGCGCGTCTGCTGCGTCCACCCCTCGCACGCGTAACGCACTTTCGTCGAGTGGTTGAAGTCGATCTGGTTCTCGTTAAAGATGACATACTGGTGGACGTCGAGCGCCGCGTTGTCGAGGTCGGTGAGTTCGCCCTGCCAGTGGTGCAGCCCGCGAAAGCCGTCGCCGAAGACGATGATGGCGTCCGAGACGTTGTTTTTGCGCACTAGGTTGTATGCGTCTGAGGTCCATGTGAGAACGTCCGTGGAGGAGAGGTCCGTCATTTTGGGCTCGTTGGCCAGGCCGTAGTGGCTGATGATGTTTTTGTAGCGGGGCTGGGAAAAGAATTTGGAGAGGCGGTCGTGGATTTCGAGGGAGCGCTTTGCGTTCAGGGCGCCGTCGGTGCCGTTGAGCCAGCCGATGGCGCCGAGGCGCCCGCTGTGGTTCCAGCCGTTTTGGCTGCCAGGTAGGCCGTGCACGTCGAGGTTGACGCGGAGGCCGTACTTGCGGCACCACTCGATGCTGCGCAGGAGGTAGCGCCAGGAGGTGCGGAAGAGGTAGGGGTCACCGTCGTAGACCTGCACGGCCCAGTAGGAGAAGGGGATGCGCACGTGGTCGAGGCCAGCGTCACGGATCTGCTTGAACGTGTCCTCGGTTACAAACGTCGCGTAGTGTTTCTCGAGGACGCTTTCGCAGCGGTAGGCGAGGTACTTGCAAAGGTTGTACTCGTCAACGATACCCATGCGGTAGTCGTAGTTAAAGAGAGAGGGCGTGATGAAGGGTTCGAGTGAAAGCCAGCCGCCTACGTTGACGCCGCGTGCTGGCAGCTTGGAGTAGTCGCCCCATGGTTTGTTGAGCGCTGGCACATGCTCGTTGGCCTTGGCCGAGTCGTCCCACTTTGAGTAAAGGCCCATGATAGGCAGGTCGCCAACTGTCTCGGCTGTGTAGGTGAGGTTGAAGTCGGCCGTATCCTGCCAGACGAAAGGGTTCAACCAGGACGGCGCGTCTTTGGGAATGCTGTCCGGTGATATTCCGCTTAGGCCACTCTTCGGATCGCCGCCGCCGCCATCATCGCGCTTTTCCTCGCCTTTTCCCGATTTCGGCACCACCACAGCCGCCACGATGATCACGATGAGCACCAGCACGGTGCAAACACCGATGAGAATCACTGCTGCCATTAGCCGCCATCTTCCCTCTTTCACAAACCAAACACTCACAAAGTTTCTTCCTCTGCTTATACCACGGCCTCCCCTCCTCACTATACACCGTCTTCTCCGTCACGGTCCTCGTCACACCACTCCCACCCCAACCCCCTCAACCCAGTCCACCCTTCCCACCCCTCCCTCCTCCTCCAGCACCGCCCCACTCACAACCCTCCCACTCCTCCTATTCTCCCTCCGCCCACCCTATCCCCCTCGGCGAAACATCAACAACCGCATACCCCCTCCTCCCTCCCTCTCCCGTACCCTCTCCCTCTCCTGCTCCCTTCTCCTTTCCCTCCTCGCCTCCCTCTCCATCGCCCGTTCCCTTTCCTCCCTCTCATAAATCTCTCTTTCCCTCTCTGCCCTACTCCTCTCCCTTTCCCCTACTCCTTCCCTCCCACCCTGACATCCCGACGCCGGTCGATGATGGCCGCGGGGTTGGTAAGCTTCACGAGGGGGGGCCGCGCCGCTGGTGCTCGGACGCCGACGCTTCTTGCGGCGGGCTTCGTGATATGACTGGGCATCGCTGTCTCCGTCGAGTGGTGGTTGTGGCGGCGGGGGTGCGGCATAGACGAGGAATTGCGGCGGTGGCGCCGGCGCTGGTCGCGGTCTGGGTTGCGGGAGCGAGAGCGGGGGGGTTCGTCGTCGTAGTCGTCACGGCGGTAGTGCCGGCGGGAGGGGTCGCGGGGCATTTTGTTCCCTTTTGCCTCTTTTGGGTGGGTGATAGGTTGGTGTTGTTACAGTGAGATATTGTACATGTGCGAGAGAAGTCGCGTGGTTAGGGATGCATTGTGAACAGTTGGTGGTAGTTGTGGTGGTGGTTAGCCGGATTATGGTTGTTCAGTGCAATGAGAGAATTGGGATGATGGGATGGGAGGTTACGGTGCCATGGCCTTGGTCCCGTTCCTGATTCGCTGGTGCCTCGTGTCACCAAACGTGCCTTGGTCAGACGAATGGCGAACAAAGTCAACAGGATGCGATTGTTGACGGGGCAACGGTATCAACTGGACGCCAAGGGCGGCGCAGACGTCATCTTGTTGGTCCCTTCCCATGACCTAAGAGAATGGAAGGGCGGGACCAGCCTCGCTTGTCGCAAGGCCGGGCCTTTGTCTCAAGTTCTGAAGTCATTCATTCGGGACAGAGAGTAGGAACTTCACATCGTGTCACGCGGACGGCATCAAAACCCAGCCCCGAGAGACTTTCCCTTCCCTTCCCCTGTCCAGGCCCGGCATAAGGCTTGCCGGCCAATTGGGTTGAGCGGGGCCCCGCGAATTGCCAGGAACAGGGCAGACGACCAAAGCCGCCGCAAGCCGACTGCCGCCGTCATCTCCTCCCAACTTCTCTCCCTCCCCGACATCCATCTGGTCCTCACAATGCAGCGACATCCCCCTTGACACAGACGACAGACACACAGGCGATCCTGACTTCAGCGACCATGAGGGCTTCATCAATCCGCGCGCTGTCCAGGGCATTGGCCCGGGGATCGCCTCTCACCACAACCACTCCCGCCCTGATCTCCTCGCGGCGGCAGTACTCTACCCACCCGCCCAACGCAAAGCTGAACCTCCCAACCGACTACTCAACAACCCCGCTCCTCGCCCAATCCACGCAGTCAACCCTCAGCAACCCAGAGCTGTCCCCCGAGGTGCGCAATGGCACGACAAAGCGCATGAACCTCTTCCAGGCGGTCAATGACGCGCTGTCGATTGCGCTCGCCGAGGACGAATCCGTCATGATCTTTGGCGAGGATGTCGCCTTTGGCGGCGTATTCCGCTGCACGGGCAAGCTGGCCGAGACATACGGGGGCGACCGCGTGTTCAACACACCCTTGTCCGAGCAGGGCATCATGGGGTTCGCCATCGGAGCCGCCGCGGAAGGCATGCGTCCCGTGGCCGAGATCCAGTTCGCTGACTACGTGTACCCCGCCTTCGACCAGCTCGTCAACGAGGCGGCCAAGTTCCGGTACCGCGACGGGGCGTGCGGCCGAAGCGTGGGCGGGCTGACGGTGCGCATGCCGTGCGGCGGCGTTGGCCACGGCGCGCTGTACCACTCGCAGTCGCCCGAAAGCTTGTTCACGCACATCCCCGGCCTGCGCGTCATCATGCCGCGGTCGCCAACGCAGGCAAAGGGCTTGCTTCTGGCGGCCATCCGCAGCAACGACCCGTGCGTGTTCATGGAGCCCAAGATCCTGTACCGCGCCGCCGTCGAGCAGGTGCCCACGGGTGCGTACGAGCTGCCGCTGTCCAAGGCTGAGGTCCTTAAGGAGGGCAAGGATGTTACCATAATCTCGTACGGCCAGCCGCTGTACAAGTGTCAGGCAGCGCTGGAGCAGGCTGAGCAGGATTTGGGGGTGTCGGTCGAGCTAATCGACCTGCGCACTATCTACCCCTGGGACAAGGAGACGGTGTTCCAGAGCGTGCGCAAGACGGGGCGCTGCCTTGTCGTGCATGAGGCCATGGTTAACGCGGGTGTTGGCGCGGAGGTCGCGGCGGCGATCCAGGAGGACCCTGAGACGTTCATCAGGTTGGAGGCGCCCGTGGCTCGTGTTGCTGGGTTCAGCATCCACACCCCGCTGATGTTTGAAATGCTGAATGCGCCGGATGTTGCGAGTAAGTGTGACTTCTTATGAGACATAGATGCGAAAGTGCTGACTCCAGTAGGGATATACGACAACATCAAGAAGGTGCTGAAGTACTGATTGGGTTAGGTATGAACCGAGGTGTTTGATGTTGATGTTGATGTCGAAGCATCGCGTCCGAGCAGGCGAGGCGTTGACAGGCGTATTGTGAGCGGCAGCGGGTATCATGTGTTGTGCATACCGAGGTCGCAAAAGCGGCGACCGGAAATATTTGTTTCTCTGTCTTTAGCTGGCCGGTTCATTTTTAGAAGTCGATAAAATTGAATCAGATGAATTGTTGAAAGTGGAATCAGACGAACTGAAAGTTTGAAGATCCATCCATTCAAACTTCCAAGACCCCTGTTGTGAATTCCTTGGCATTCTGCTTGGCATCCCACTGTGCCCCGCATTCCCCCATGCTCCGTTTCAACAACCAGTCCAAGACTCCAGCCCACTCATCGACGTCGGCACCATCTTGCGACCATCCGCCCAGGAAACCATACAGCTTGACCACTATCAGCGAGATTTTGGTTCTGAACAATTCCTGTCGCATTTTTCTTCCGAAACCATGTCATCGCCCAAAGCAATTGTCTCCTCCTTTGTGGAGGGAGCTCCCCCAGGGGAGGTGAGCCGAACCCAACCCAGCGCAAGCTCCCGAGACCCAGCGCGCATGCTAACAACAAATCCTCCAGCTGGCCGACGTTATTGCAGGCATGCCTCCCACCTTCCTGCCCACCCCAACAGCCCCCCTCTAACCGAAGCGCCCTCCAGACATCAAAGCCCTGACCGCCTCAAACCCAAGCCTGGTCAACGATCTTGCCCCGGCCTTCCAGAAATACAACGAAGAGCAATTCACCACCGTCAAGCTCCCCGGCGCCAGCCAGCCCGTCATCGTCAGCTCGCACAGTGCCCTGGGCGGCAACCGGTACTACGACGTCGAGAGCTCGTGCAGCTTCGCCTTCGACCACGCCACGCAGAAGGCTAGCGCCGTGGAGAGCTATGCTGTGGAGGGGGAGCAGGCGGACTTGGCGTATGGATACTGGAAATAAGAAGGATGGGAGATCAGGAGCTAACGCGGTGAACAGGAAATCGATCCTCAAGGGCCTGGCGACCTATGTCAAGGAGCACTTCCCGAACGCGGCCTACGGTGCCTACCCGATAGAGAACGACTCCAAGATTGCCATCATTATCGTCGCAAACAAGTACAGCCCAAACAACTACTGGTACGTCCTTTCCCCCCACCTCTCCCCTCTTCTTTCCCTCCCCCATCCCACTAACACCCACCCTCCCCAAAATAGGAACGGCCGCTGGCGCTCCTCTACATCTACACGCCCTCCTCAACCCTCGAAGGCTCTATCAAAGTCGATGTGCACTACTACGAGGACGGAAACGTCAGGCTTTTGACCAACAAGCCCGTGACTGTCTCAACCTCGGGCGGTGCGGGGGTTGCGCGGGACATTGCGGCGGCCGAGAAGAAGTACCAGACGGAGCTGAACCGCAGTTTCACGAGCCTAAGCGAGGGCTCCTTCAAGGCGCTGCGCCGCCAGCTGCCTGTGACGAGGCAGAAGATCGAGTGGGATAAGGTGGCGAGTTATAGGCTGGGGCAGGATATTGGGGGCGCGGCGGGGAGGAGGTAAATTTTGGATGGGTGTTGTGGTAGTTGTTAGGTTGAGCGAGCGAAGTCGTGGTTTGCTTGTTGTTGAGGATCTTGTTCATGGTGATTTGGCTGGGGATGATGAGCCAGCAACTCCATGTTTGATTCCACACCCGTCTTTCCTCACAAAGCACCTCTTGACTTGCATTTGACACATGGTTAATGCGTTGCTCGGTACGCAGCTAAGTTCTTTGTCCTCAAGGGATGAAACAACGAAAAACGGGAGTAACCTGGAAGTGATGGAAGATAGAAGAAAGCGCGGGAGGGACTGGAGACATTGCAGCCTCACTCTGAAAAGCCTTTTCGAACAGAAAGGAATAAGAGACAAAATAAGACAAGAGATAAAACAGGAGACAAAACAAACAGCAAAGGGCGGGAAAAGGAGAAAAGAAACGACAAGTCCAACTTTAATCCCCGCCGTCACGCGGCTTTTGGAACTCTGGTTGCCCCTGAGAGATGTTAGACATGGTGACTCCTCTCCCTGTTGACCCTCCTCTTGGGAAGAGATATATCTCTTCATATCCAGCTAGTTAGCCATCAAATAACCTTCAGCACACTCCGGTTCAGGACATCCTTTGAAACGATCGGCGATCTTCTCGGATGGAAACATCAGACATCATGGAAGAGACGCTTTGTATTGGCATCGACTTTGGCACAACGTGATGCCCCATCTTGGATAACCGCACGTCAACTACCAGCTAATCCCCAAAAACACACTCCTCCGTCTCCTTCTCAATCCCCACCTTCACCCAAATCTCCAACATCACCTTCAACAATCACTCCCCCCGACCCCACGCCATCATCGCCGTCGGCCCCGGCGCCTATGGAATATGGTGGGGATACTATGCCCACCCAAGCCCACCACCCACCACCTCACCCACTTCAAACTCCTCCTCTACGGCAACGAACAATCCTTCCCCCAGCTCGCCAAACCGCACCAGCAACCCGCAATCTAGATCGCTGGGAACTATCTAGTCTGAATCATCCAGTACACCCTGAGGAAAACCTACAACCTCGTGCAGCATACTACTGGCCCACGGAGGTCGTTCTAACCGCGGATACACATCGTGCTGACGGTCCCGGGAGGGTTGCCGGGCCAGTGGAGGGGGTTGTGGGCATGGATGGAGGATGCGGTAGAAGCGGGTGCTTTTGGGCAGGCGGATGTGGCGCCGCTGGGGGCGATCTCGGAGCAGGAGGGTGCGGCGCTGGGGGTGCTTGGGTTGGAGGAGATTGTGGGGATGGTTCAGGTGCGTCTGGTTGTGAGAGGGGAGACGAGTTGGTTGGGAAGGGATGTGGGTTCGTCTTGGAAGAGAGGTGCGGTGCTGATATTGAGACAAATCGCTAGCTAGGGAATTGAGTTATGGTGTGCGACTGTGGCGCGGCAATTGTGGTATGTTTTTTTTTTTTTTTTTAATCGGCTGGGCGCTTCTCGCATCCCTCTGCTCACAGCTAATCTTCTCCTGACAAGGCACCGCTGTGTACACAGTCATAAACGTGTCTCCACTGGAGCTGGAGGAGTGTGCCCCGGCGAGTATAGGCTTCTACGGTACCGGGATTGTCGACGGTGAGTTCAGAGCGCTCCTCCTCGAGAAGCTGGCGGCCGTGTTGCGATGGGCGAGGATGGAGGCTCCGCCCGACTCGGTTGTCGAAGACCTTATGGAGCGGTATTGGGGGCACGATATCAAGCGCCGGTTTACGGGGAATTCTTACGCCGCCCGCGTGGATATTATCTGTGCGAGCTGGGTATTGCTTTGAATCCCCCCTTTCGGCTGGAGAGTTTACCGGGTTCGTTGAATTCCCCGGCTGGAAGATGGATGGAAAGATGAGAGAGATCCGGGGAAGAAAGCAGCAAACAGGCACTGGCAGCGCCGGGCTCAAGGCCGTTTTCGACCCAGCGGTGAATGGAGTTTGCAAGCTTGTCCATAACGTTGGGTGCCCGCCAGTCGTACGTACACCTTCAGACCTGGCCTAGATTCCCTCCTATCGTGGTGATACTAACCATCTTCCTTGGTCCTAATATCTTCTCCTGTGCGGTGGCTTCAGCATGAACCCGTACCTATGCTCGCGGCTTGATGCGATGGACTTGGGGCCGACTCAGCTTCTCCCCGACCCGAAGGACCCTGAACTCCTATTAGTACCTACTATCTAGCCCAGGCAAGGGCTCTCTCTCATCTCCCGAGTCATCGACTGACAGAGACCCAGCTTGACAACCGTTTTACGCGGGGCTGTGCTGTGGGCCTCGACGTACTTGGCTCCGAGTGATGGCCAAACATGAGGGAGAGACAGCCAATGTGAGAAGGTCAAACGCTTTCTCTCCCCATAATCTCACCGGCTTTCTCTCTTGATCTTTTGTCTCCTTGACTGGGGTTGCTCTCATGCTGAAAACTCGTCACGGAGCAGTCCCTGTGCTTGACTTCTTGAAGAGGGCGTGAGCTACGGAGTAATGGGATTATGATCCAGATCTGTCTCTGAGAGCGCCCGAAGTCATGGTGGGAAATGGCCGAGAAAGAACCTCCAACTCAGATCCAAGCCAGACTCAAAAACCTCAAAAATTGAAAGGCCAAGTATCTGGAATGATTCCGACCCTCCATCGAGATGTTCACAGGGAACGGATCTTTCCCGGAAAAGGGTTGCCGTGCGCGTCGCGATAGAGTGTGTCGAAGCTTGACGGAGAGGCTGTCGGTTGCTGTTAAGCGTGTGGCCTTTCAGACGCATCATGCATTCAATGGAATGCCCCCATTTTTGGCCCCACTCGGCCGCTGCACTTCCGAATCGAACGATCGCCGTGCTGGACGAATCAGAAGGCGACAAGCATGATTTTGGCCTGTCGTGATTGGCTCAATCTAATCTCCAGGGGTCTCGGGGTCCGCAGGCGTCGTTGGCTTCCCGTCCAGGGGTTCCGAAAAGTTGCCCACTGCCGCCTGCCTTGTCCGGGGGCGCTGTCGAGACCCTCCTTCTCCATCGCCGGACCGGGACCTTGAACCTTTTTTTCTTTCCGTCCCCCTTTCCTCCACACATCTCCAGCCCACCCCGTCGCCGTCCGCTCGCATCCATCACTCGCCGTGCCCACGTCTCCGAATCTTAGGTATGCTCCCTCTCCCAATTGCTTCCTCCCACAACACCCATCGACCGCGTCTCCTTGGACACCACGCCCACGCCCACGCCCGCGCCCCGTGCCTTGCCTTAGCGTGCTAACAACCACCTGTCCAGTAAAAATCATCTCCCGTTTCGAAGACCGACAATTTCCACGCCGAACAACAACCGTCAAGATGGCCACCATCGAGCTCACCTACCAGGACGTTGCCGAGCACAACACCAAGAAGGACCTCTACTGCGTAATCCACGACCAAATCTATGATATCACCAAGTTTGTCGACGAGCACCCGTAAGTGCAGACCTCCCCGTTTCCGCCTCTCTGGCCTGTCCTGGTGCCTGCCGCGTGCCATCCCGAGGCAGTGGTAGCTCGGTCTCGGATGTTTCCCCCGCATTGGCACCCCCAAATTCTCGTCGCATGTGCTAATCCGACGATTTTTCCCCCATGCAGTGGCGGTGAGGAGGTCCTTCTCGATATTGCCGGCCAGGACGCCTCCGAGGCCTTTGAGGATGTCGGCCACAGCGACGAGGCCCGCGAGTCGCTGGAGCAGCTCAAGGTTGGCATTCTGAAGCGCAACGTAAGTTGGCCCCCCCCGACCGCCTCTCGGTGCCCGACACGGGCATGCGACACAGGGTCTGAGACAATTGATTTGCTGACATGTTCTTTTTGACCGCACAGCCCGGCGACCCGAAGCCTAAGGCGCCTCTTCCCGGTGCTGTCGCCCCCCAGGCCAACAACGCCTCCGCCGGTCTTGGCGTCGGCCTCTACGCCGTCCTCCTCATCGGTGGCCTGCTCGGCTACCTGGGCTACAACTACCTCCAGCAGCAGCAGGCTGCCGCGAGCGCCTAAGCGTGCTGCCATGACACACACGGACCGCGAATGCGATATGATGGGCGATGGCTAGTAATGGTGGAGGTGTTCCGGGTTCATCTTGTGCTTCGGAACTGCGCCGCGGAAGCTGGGGACGCGCACGGCTGTCCCTAGCTCCAAGAACCCTCTTGGATGATGGGTTCATCTGGTGGAGGCGAAGCGCGTCTGGCAGCGACGAGTGAGCGCGGGAGCGGTGGGTGCGTTAGCGGTGGGTGCGTTTTGCGTTTTTCAACAACAGACGGGTTCGGTTTATGGATGGATGATATCTATGTATGCCAGTATTATGCCTCCGGCGTTGGAAGCGACACACGAGCGAGCGAAGCCGGCTGTTCTTGCTCTCGGCGACGAGAGGCGGCTGAGGTTGCCGCACGGCTGGAGTTGGCACATAGCTTATAGACTTTGTAATTCTTACGTTGAAAACGTTGTCTCTTGTGGCCATGCGTACGGTGTCCGATCGAAGTCCACTCCTCAGATAGGTCCTTCGGTGTGATTGAGACTGCGAAATCGCACGTCAGAGCGTCTCTTGCGGTGACGAAGAACCGCCGTACTAGGAGTACATGATGACGTGCCGCCTTGCCTTTTAAATCTCTCCATCTCACTGTCTTTTCTGCTCGCTTTCCCCACCCTCAAAGTTAACTTTTGGCATCTTGTATTAAACTTCGTATCCTGGTCTTGTCAGCATCGCCAGCACAGTTTCATTTGGTAGCGACATTCCATATGAAAATAGCGAACAGGTCACCCCTGCAAGAATAAGTGGAGCACTTAATCACCATGGACCAATATCCATCGCCGCCGTTGCCTGCTTTGGCGCAACAAAGTGATGAGAAAGCCGACGACCAGCCCAAGCAGTCTCCTCTCGACACCCCAAAGCGACCGCCGAAGTCAATCCGCAAGCGAGCGTCATTGCTGCCGACTGCCGGGACAAAGTCGTGGATGAGAACGACGCCCGCGCCATCCAACCTCCAGTTCATTGCCCCATTCGAGCCCGCGAAGCCATCCAAGAAATTGAGAAAACGGTCCGAGCCGAACGAGGCACCGTCGAAGAAACAAAAGTTATCCAAGGCCCGTCAACCGCCTGCTGAAAAGCCGGCCAAGACAGCTGCCGCTCCTGTCAACAGACCTCCCGCGAAGCCATCCAGGAAACCCGACGCCAAATCAGTTGTCAAGTCTCCCGCGGTATCATTAACCCAGTCGTCTCCTACTCCGGCCTACGCCCTACTCACCGAGCCGAGCCTTGCTTCATACCGAGACTCCCCGCCCGAGGACTTCTCACAGTCAAATACAAAATCCCGGGAGATCTCTGCTGAGACAGATTTCGAACCAGTCACCAAGCCGCGCCCAACTTCACACCGAGTATTTCAGCCCGAGGTGACCCCAGAGTCGGATCCCGAATCTCGGAAAATCCCCCTCGAGACAAGATTTGAGCTATTGATCAGGCCGCGCCCTGATTCAGACTGGGACGCAAGCCCCCAGTTGTCCCCAAAGTCAGGCTGCAAATCCCGGGAAACCTCCGTCAAGACAGATTCGGCACCAGCCACCGAGACGCCCCCTGCTTCAAACCAGGACCTACCCCTTGACTTGTCCCTAGAGTCAGGCCACAAATTCCGAGGGAACTCGGTCGAGACAGATTCCGAACCATTCCAGTTCATGTACAACATGTCGAACTCCTTCGAGCGCCAGCAGGCCTCCTTCGTGGGCGCCATGTCGGCCGCCGCCTCCAAGCTCTCCGCTGGCGGGCCCAGCAAAGCCGCCGCGCGCAACAGCACGCTGGCCCCGCCATCCCCCTCACCCTCCATCGGCTCAACCGCCTCGGGCATCGCCCCCGGCAGCCTGACCCCGCGCAGGGACCGCTTCCTCGATGCACCCGCCGCCAACATCGTCTACTCTCAGCCCGCCATGACTGGCACCGGCGACAGCATCATCTCCCAGATGGCCTACGCAGTCGCCTGGCTACGCGGGAAAGACGAACCCCAGACCTACACCGACGTACTCGGCTACCTATCCGCCACCGCCCGCCCAGAGCACGAGCAAGAATTTTTCGTCGAGCAGATGCGCCGCAACCCGCAGATCAGCTGGATCCCCGACCCCGACCTGAGCGAGCAAACCTGGCGGTCAGGAACCTACGTGCACCGGCCCGCCATCCCGGACGTGCGCACCAAAACCCAGCTCCTTGCCTACCTCCAAAAGAAAACCGACGCCAGCGGCGTCAGCGTCCTAAGAAAGATGGCGCGCCGCGCATGGTGTGGCTGGACGATGCGAGTTTGTTTCACGAAATTGATCCCGAGCTGAAGATCATGTGGTCGCGGTGTGAGGTGCCGAGCGTGGAGAATATCGTGCCGCGCCTGGTGGCGGCGCAGCAGAAGCCGGCGAGCGAGGACCCGAGAATCAAGGCCATGCAGGCGCCCAAGGTGGAGAAAAAGAAGAAGAGGGCGCAGAGGAGGACGGGGAAGAGTACGAATACCCATATGGAGCATTTGTTGAAGGATTATAGCCATATGAAGCGCTGAGGAAGGGGGGTTGTGGCAGAGGGTTTTCTTTTGGCATCAGGATTACATTGGGTGGCGTTAGGATGGGGTTGGGCAATATGGCTTAGGGTACTCGGCGGTTGGCAACGATCTCTCTCTACCCTTCTTTCTTCCTCTCCCTGGGTTTTTATTGGGCTTGCTTCGGGACACAAAACACATACATGGCTTTTAGAAAGGCTCTGGGTATAGGCGTTGGTTCTCTTTTCGCCCTGCGGGCTGGTATTTGCTACGGGAACGGGCCACATTGCTCTAGGGCAGTGGCCACGGTGGTATTTTGCTCACTGGGACTTTGTAGAGGGCATCGGGTTTTAGAGTTTGGGGATGCTGGCACTGGACGGACTGCTGGGCACTGGCAACATATAGGTAAGAAGGCGAAGGAAAGTCTCGTCCTGCCGACACATTGCTTATGAGAAACTAGAGTATCTAGGAAATAAACACAAAACGATTCCTCCGGTCCTCCGAGTACGTATCTGCAAGAAATTATCCACCCATCTGCCCGTCACATTTGACCCAGCCACGCATAATTTCGCCCCTTTGGTCCCCTCCCGGGGTCATGTTGTTCCCCCCTTCTCGATTTATAATCCCTCTGGCATTTAAAGATCAACAACAACCGCCTCCCCCTTCCAATCCACGCAATGTCCTTCGCCGGCCCCACCCACAACCCCTTGCTCTCCCTCCGTCTCACCACTCATAACCCATTTCTCCCCTTCACCTCACCCCCTCCCGCTCGTAACCGTCAAAACTCCCGACTCCTTTCCCCTTTCTCTTCACCCCCTCCCCATCTACCTTCCCACCCTCCTCCTTCACACCCTCCCCTCCCCACCCCTTTTCACCTACCCCCATTCCACCCACCTTCCCCATTCTGCGCCCTAACCCCTCAAAACCTAACCCACCCCTCCGTCCCCTGCATCCCCCAACTTGCCACCTCCCTGGACAACATAGCTCGGCACGGCACTCACGCCGATCTGGCGCGCACGCTCAGAGGCTGTGTCGACGGCTTGCGTGGGGCCGGACTGGGAGAGGTAGGACTGGGCGGCGGAAACGGTGGGGAAGAGCCCGAGGGAGACGGCGGTTTTGGAGAGGAAGAGGGCGAGGAGATGTCTGAGGGGTGGTGAATGTTGAGTGGAGGAGGTGCGTGATGGTAGTGTCGGTGAGGGTTTGTTTGTATGGGAGGTCTTTGGGGCAGGGGGATGGGGTGGTGGTAGTGGCGGGTGATCCAGGGGAGGATGAAGCCGCCGCTGCCTCCGCCGCCGCCGCCTCCGCATCTTTCTCCATCGCCAGCAGGATCAGCTTGTGGGCATCCCGCGAGTTGCCCGTGCGGCCCTCCCATTTAAAGTCAATATCGTACTCCTCTCCCAGGCGGTCCAGGCGCTCAAAGACCGCTGGCGCACCCGGGCCGAACACAGCATGCAGCATCGTGCCCTTGTCGTAGGCTGGCCGGGATATGTAAGTCAGTAAAGAGGGCTAATTGGCTCCCGAAGAGAGGGCAGCGAAGTGGGCTAATTTGTGTCTAGCGCTTACTAACCCGATACCCCAGAATTTGGCCACAGCATGTACGGCCGCCAGAGCAGCTTGAAGTCGACGTCGGGGTGCCGCGCCGTGTAAGTGGCGATGGCGCGGTCCAGGGCCTTCTTGCCAATGTAGCACCAGGGACAGATGGTGTCTGAATAGACCTCGATCTCGAATGTAAACTTGGCCATCCTTGCTGGTGGATCTGGGGGGTGTGGTGTTGAGGGCTTCCCCGGTTGGTTTGCGGTGGATTCTTGGTGGATATGGGGTTGTAACTGGTCTTCTATTTCCGTCTCTGCGTCTTGTTTTTACCCTCTTGTTGGCGTCTTATTATTCTTGAGTTCGTCGTCTCTACTGATGTTGACGGTGGAGGACACGGGGCGAGGTGGCAAAGAGGAGAGCTTAGAACCAGGACCAGGTCTGGGAGTGGATCTCGTCCTTTGGGTGCCCTCGAGGCATGGGGCAAGAGGCGGCAGTAAGATTCCAAGTTGTGTCGGTGTGTAAGCAGTCAATGAGCCATTGGTTAAAGACGAGCTCAATAAGCGTCCCAAGACCTTGGTCGGAGGTGGAGATATGGCCCAGGGATGTTGCGTCTAATAACACAACACGCCTATATATTGTGCGGAAGCGGACCCAACCCAGACTGCCTCGTCTAGCAACACCTCAAAAGAATGAAGAGAATTCGCGGCTCATGAGAAGAGAACGCTGAGGTGCGGACGAACTTCCTTTCCATGGCTCCACCATGATGTGATCACGTATATCTGGATTAGTGATCAACAAATACAAAACAAGGGCCATCCCCTCGCTCTGTCGTGCTACTTGAGAGTTTTGTGCCGTGCCCTGAGAGGGAATCTGCTGTCATGCTGACTCTCTCGGGATGTTCACCTACCTTGGTACACTTTGCTTTTGGTGCTGGTGTAGTTGGCGTTAACCGGGATGTTCATCCCGCTGACAGGAAAAAGACTTCTGGTGTGTGATACCACCAAACTAGGAAATAGTTGGTTACTTATCCTGAACAGTCGCTTATTTGACTTGATGGCCGGGAAATGCCTGCTCTTCTTTGGCAGGAACAGAAGAGCAGGGGCACTTGATACACATATCGGGTGCCGATGAGTTGGCTGAGCAATAAACTTTGTGTCTCATTATGAACATCCCCTTGCTGTCAACCCCCGTATGAACGCAAAGAACTTTCAAGCGACCTGTGGACGCTATAAATCTCACGAAAGCACTGCCAGTTGTATCATGATCACTCATAGTTGTGTCCACCAGTCCCTTGGAGCATCCGCAACACCAACTACCTCCCCCTCGGGCAAATCTTCTGTCTCAACTGCGCATACCCTTTACCCAGCACCTCCTCCTTCTTGCCTGTTCATTCTCTCTTCTCATAAGTGTTGCCTTTTTTATTACCTCGTTCTTCCTCCTTCGCCACAGCATCACCCTTCCTCTCCAACCCGCTGCCCTTATCTGCTCCCCCAACCCCCAACCTTGGTCGTCACATACGTCCGAAGAAAATCAGCCACCTCCCAATGGCCCTGCCTCCTCGCCATCTCCTCCGCCGTCCCTCCCACTCCCATGAACGCCTTAACATGCATATCCCCGCCACGAGCCTCGGATCCGCCCCCGCTAGCCCAGCCGCAAACATCAGCGCTGTCGTGCCCGCATTGCCTCATCCCTTCCCGCTGCACCCACGGCATTGACATCTGCTTTGCCCTCCTCCAATAACACCCGCACGAGCGAGACTAACCCGGTGACCACCGCCTGGTGTAGTGGGAGGAGGCCGTCTCTCTCATGCGGGATATCCGCCCTCGCGCCGTGCGCAAACAGCAGACGGAGGGTTGCGAGGCGGACAGGCAGGGAGGGTGGGGGTTGATTGAGGGTCGAGGAGAAGGAGGAGAGGTGTTCCGTGGCCGAGGAGGGTTCCTCCTTCTCCTTCTCTGATGATAATGATGATGATGAGGAGGGAGGGAGGGATTTTAGAATGGGGTCACACCCTGCCTGGAGGAGGAGGGTGGTGATGTGATGGTGAGGTTTTCAGCGGCTGAGGCGTGGTGGAGGGGGTGGTGCCGGCAGGGGTGCGGGCGTTGAGGAGGAGGGGTGGGTGGGGGCGAGGAGCAGAGCCAGCGGACGAGGGGAGGGATTGGATTATTGCTGCGAGGGCGAGGAGGGATTCGTTGTTGTTGGAGGCCGGTTCCGGGGAGCAGCCTGCTTTGAAGAGTTTCTGGGCAATTGGGAGGTTGCTGTAAAGGACGGCGAGGGCTAAGGGGGTCATGCCCTCTGGGATGGGGAAGGTAAATCGGCGGAAGGGGAGCCTTACAGTCGTCTGCTATGTATTGCTCGTGGGGATGGAGGCGGAGGACCCGTTCGACAGTGCTGATGTCGTTCCCGCGGATGGCGTCGACGAGGGTGAGCGAGTCGAATGAACTCTCAGCCTCGTTGACCAGCTCGTTTCGAGCTGGGAGAATTGTATTCACGTTTGTGATGAGATATTTGACTCTAGATCTCAGACCTGGCCGCTTCTGCTCTCTCTTCTGCTTTCGATGTTGGATCTCGGACGTTCCCATGGCCTGTTGCAATAGGCCCTGTCTTGTTAACGTGAAATTGATGAATATACGAAGGGAAATATGAGGCTTCATCCAGGTTCCTCCAAGTCAGCCGATAACACCCCTTCTCACTCAATAACCCCCTGGGTCACGAGCCATGGCCCTGTTTGGGGAGTCTTGGGCGCATGAAGAAGGCCATTATGGGACAGCGAGGCTGAGAAGCCATGGGCGGGAAAACGCCTAGAGTCGGGCGTCCTTGATGCTTCGAGGTGTGCAACCCCGCAGAATGCAACTTCTCGAGCAAGGCTGGTACCTTTGTGTGCTGCGGTCTCTCCCGTCAACAACTTTGTTGAAGATGAAGGTGTCGCCCATAGTTTTGACTATGATGTTGACCATGGTTACCTGTGCCCAATGACGCTGATGAGACAATGTCTTGGCTTAAAATATCTCCCATTCTTTCAAGAGCTGACTGTTCGCTGCCATTCTCAGGCATTTGACTGGAAATCTTAATAGGAACGCCTAAAAATTACCAACCTCGACTGTGACTGATCTCATGTCTTTTCCGAGCCTCTACACTTCTCCCAGTTGACCCCTCACCAGGGACAGCCAAACTTGAGAAGCTGTCCCTTGCAACGCTTGATGACCGGAACTGATATCCACATCTCGCCCAGACGGCCAAGCCGACATGGCACTCGAAACAATTGAAACAAGGAGAGAGGGAACCGACCCACGGGTCAAGGCAAAGAGAAGCGAGGCTCGGCGCACCCGGCCCGTTCAGCACCTTGGTCCCTGCACTCTTCCTGAGGAAGGCGTGCGAGGATCTGATGGCTTGCAGGCAAGGAGCGGGAGAAGCTTTGGCGAAGCACCTTTGGAAGCTTCCCAGCTCATTTGTGATGTGTCCAGGGAAAGGATGGCGCAGGAGGTGCCGACATCACGGATCGCCATGTGGTGGGTGCTTGCATCTCGGAGGACCACAGCCCCGCTTCAGTGATGGGCTCCTGGGATCGATCTTCTGGAAGGATTCTGGAAGGTTTCCTCAAGCAGAATAGCCTTGGTCTCAGGGGCTGGCCCCCTGCTTTCATGTGCAAGGGTCCGTCAATCTTTCCTGCGACACCCATCTCGGCATCTCCAGATGTCCAACCAGATGGACGCTTTGCACGCTCAAAAACGGCGGCTTCAGTCTGGCTAGATCGTTCCAATCTCGTATCGACGGGCTCGTCTGCGACAATCCATTGGGGCATGGCGCTGAGGTCTTGTCCTTCCCACTTGGATGACCTTTATCTTGGTCTTGACGGTGCACACAGCGTTGCTTGGGAGCTTTGGCCATCGACAGGGCCAGCACAGACACAGGCACACGCGAAGCTCAGGGGTCAGAAGCACATGCCGGCTGCTGGGGTCGCAATGGAAGCAAAATCGAAGCCAGATGGAACGCCTGGGTGGCCCACTTGTCAGTTGTTTGGCGATGCGAGAACAACCACACGAGGGGCGGGAACGGGAGAGACCGAGCAGATGCCGGGAGGATGGAGTCTGATTGGCAAGCTGCTGCTGGAAATAGCACCACCTAAAGGGAAGGTTAGAGAGGTGAACAGCCCCTGATTCGTTTCGGGCCTTGAGCAAGTCCCAGATTGTTTCCTTGTCGCCGTCTGAGCGCGAGCAAGCAGCTAAGGACACCATCAGCGATTCTCAGAGGCGCCAATTGATGGCAAGGCAACCCCATAGCAGCAAGAAAAAGCGGGCGCCACAGTTTCGGTTTGATGGTCCACAGCTGGACATGCCGGCTGCTTGCAGGGCGCCCGTGCGGTTCAAGGTCGGATGACCGCGATGCCATCGACTGCCTGCCATGATTGAGGTCGAGTCTGTCGTGCGTCCAGACCGAGGTCTGGTGGTGGATGCGCAGAGCATTGTCCTTCTCTCAACACTAAAAAAAGCTCCGAATACTGCCTGTGCAATATTCCATAGACAACCGTCATAAAAAGCGTCAGAAAACGGTCGGGGGGCTCCTCTGTCCTCAGTCACTTTGAGCTGGGTCACTTTTTCGGGAACGGTGAAGGATTGAGAAATTGCAAATGACTGGATGAAATTCGGTTGCGTTATTGTGGAGCTGCGAAACCCCGTTTGCAAAAGGCGCATGACCCACCACGCGTCGGGGCCCACTCTTTTCTCGCTCGTTTCGACCTCCCCCTGCACCGACTGCTGCAGCGGGCTTTCCTTCCCCAGCAAGCTGGAAAACCCAATTCACACAGTCCTTCCCCGGAATCTTCTTTTTCCTCGACCCTTCGATTAAAAGGCGTCGGTCCAGACCCAAGCTCAACCGCTGCGTAAATTCTCTCGTCGTAACCACCAGGAAAGCAATCAGAACCGGGGACGCGGATACCTTCCGCCATACTCTTTCCCATCGCGACCGTGCTTCGACGTCATCCACAGCCGCACCTACACGCGACGGGGAGCGAAAAGCTTAGGCCACATCAAGAACTGGTATGTGCGCGACCAGCTCCATCTCAAAGCACTGAATCACGGCAAGCCCGCGACAGCATCTGGCAGTCAAGTGGCTTGCCCGATGCCCAATCACCGCGATACGCCTCTTTCAGATGTCTCTGTCGCCATGTTTCGATGCCTCACCGCCTGTTTTTTTTTGGTGTTTTGCTGACCGTCACTTCTCGCGACTCAGCGTCGCTAGGGCGGCCCTTTTGTCACGCCAACAATACAAAGCTTCACCATGTCGCAGTCCCCGTCGGCCTCCGGGGCCATGGGCATCGGCAGTGTTCTTAATATCAAGGCCGAGCCGGGCCAGCAGGTACAAGCGATTGTGTCTCCTGAGCAGCAGCAGATGCAGCAGATGCAGCAACAGCAGCGCCAGGCACAGCCCCTCCAGCAGCAGTTCCAGACCGAGAGACCGAACTCGCCCCACGGCTCCGAGCAATCCAGATATTCTGGCCCGATGAACGCGTCATACCCTTCACCCACCGCGATGGGCGCCGTCCCTCTGCCCCCGGTTCCGAACGCGAACATGGGTCCGGCCTCAATGGTTCACGCCGAATGGAAGCCGAACCTTGTCCCGGTTCCCGGCATACCTCCCGGAGACTATAGACCCATCGAACAACCTGGGCAGGAGCGCGCTCACACTGCGCCAAAGGCGTTTCCCTGTAGCGAGTGTGGCAAGCCTTTTGCTAGACGTAGCGACCTCTCGCGCCACGGTAAGCACCCGCTGTCATTCTAGTTTCGATTCCCGCTGACTCCAAAAATAGAGCGCATTCACACCGGTGACCGCCCTCACGTCTGCGACTACCCTGGTTGCGAAAAGCGTTTCATCCAGCGGTCTGCCCTTACCGTCCATCAGCGCGTGCACACAGGCGAGAAGCCTCATCAGTGTGAGAGCTGTAGCAAGGTATGCTCGCAACACACCCAGCAAAACAGGCAAATCTAACAGTGTTGCAGCGCTTCAGTGACAGTAGCTCGCTGGCCCGCCATCGGCGCATTCATCTGGGCACTCGTCCCTACAAGTGCCCGTTTCCCGACTGCCAGAAGACCTTCACCCGCCGGACCACCCTCACCCGACACACAAATCATCACGTCGGCTCCATCGAGGACTCGGCCCAGGCTCGCGCGGAGGCTTTGGCCCAGGGCGCGACTGCTGTCGCAGCGGCTGCTAGGAACAGATCGCCGATGAATCAGGCGCCGGCTGACCAGGCTCGGTCCCAGAGTGAGCCAGCCTCGAACGCAGAGTCACTTACTGCCACCCCGTCTCCCGACCAGCACACTGCGTCCATGTCGCCCAGCGCAGAGCTGGCTGGCATCAACAACATGCAGTTCCTGAGCAACAACACGCTCCCTCCCCACCTTCGCGGCGATGTCCATGTCGGTCCCCAATCCCCAACCCAGACCGCGACCTACAACAATGGGATGCGCCCGACCTCCCACCCGAATGCCTATGTCCCCCAGACCCTCGAGCCCAGCATCGAGCAACACCAGCAAGGCCCAGGTAGTGTCATCGGGAGCCCCCACATTGGCAGCGTTGGCTGGCCGTCGCCCGGCACCGTCGGCGGCTCGCCTGTCCAGAGCCCCCACGGCAACGGATACGTCTATCCTGATCCCGAAGGCTATCCCAGCAGCGGGACCCCCTATCGCCCAGATGTTTTACAACAGCACCGCGCAAGCCAGGCGCACGGGTAGTGCGGAGCCGGGCAACACCGTGTACGACGCCAAGGGCCGGCCGGGCGAGCTCTGGGCGAATGCTCAATAGGAACGACATTCCGCCGAATGGGCGACGCCTGTCGAGCCGAATGTCGACGAGTACAACATGGGCATGGGCATGCCGACCGTCGACTGTCAACTCGTGGCTCGTTCTGGCCTCTTACCTCAAGCTTCTCAGATGCTTATTGCATCGAGCCCCGAGGAAGAGGATGAGAACACTCAGATGGGCCAGATTGGGCTGCCATCCTCTCAGCTCGCGCCTATCTATCAGATGCCCTGGCTCTAGTACGCTGGACGATCTGACGCGTGCCTCACTCAGCAAATTGCCACGCAAAGATAATTATCAAAAAGGAAAAACAACAAAAAAAAATATGCATGAGGAGGCCGGGAAAAGTCGCTTCCTTTTTTTCTCTCCAACATAATATAGAGGCAAACGGAGGTCTAGGGTTGGCGTCGCCGCTGGCTACATACATTAATGATGGCATGGGCCAGGCAACAAGCCGGGCAACAGCAGCATCGGGCACATTGCCCTCCCTCTCCCCCTTCTTAGCCATTTGGGCAACGGACGCCTGCAGCTGAAAGCTTTACTTTCCATCACCGCTTTATGAGTGGAGGATGGTTTTTTTTTCTTTCTTTTCCTTTCTCTACTCTACTCTACTAGATTGGCTGGCTGGCTGGGTGCGTGCGTTGGGTGATGGGTCATAGGTTCATCGCCGATAGGAAGGGGACAAGCGCATTTCTTTCTTTCTTTGCTTTGGCTGCTGTTTTCTTGCAACTCCTGGGACTGGTTGGGAGGCAGGCATCGGACACGGCGTCGGTGAATCAAGGCTGGACAAAGGGGGGAAAGGCAGGGAAATTGGTTGAGTGGTGTGGGAGTAGTGGTGCTTGCGTTTGGCTGTGGGTGCTCTGAAAAGCCTGCGCCAACGAGAAGCGGGCTCTGCCATCTCCCGCTGCTTGACGATAGGAGTTTCTGGCGCTTGGGGGTTTGCGTTGGCTTTGGCTTTGCGGGTGCGGGAAGGAATTCTTTGGTTTGTTAGGTATTATCGTTGTTGGTTTAGCTTGGTCTTTTGCTCAAGCGGTGTATTGATTGTTTTTATGTCGCTTGGTGGTCTTGTTGCGGTGCTTCTGCAAGTTTGGTTTTGGGTTCTTGGGGTTGGGGGCTGGTGCCCCTGGGGAGATGCATGTTGAGGTTGTCTTGTCGTGGACATACACATTTCATGTCATGATACAATACCAGATGTGTTGTGCTAGCGAAGCGGGAAAGTATCCCCCACAAAGGCACAGAAGAAACAAGAGTTGAAGCTCCTCATTACCTTATCTGTTTGTTACAACTCCAGTCATACACCTTGCCCTGGCGGCCAACATCTATAGTGTCTCTGGCGATGAATTTGTAAATCGAAAGGTTCCAAACAACCAGCAAACCTCCCTCCAGAGAAACACACTAAACCCCTCCCATTCCACTACGACAAAGCACATCACTGCATGCTAGATGCACCAGCCGCAAGGAACTTGAAGGGTAGTAACAAATCTCACTATGATCAGATCTTAGAGACAAAACAACACTGCCTTTGTGCGGTCCATTTTGAGTCATCTGTGAGACATAAAACGCCACAACCTCTCATTAAACTAGCAAGCAAGCAGTACCCAAACAGAAGAAACAGACAAAAACGCCCAAGGGGAACAAAAAGGTAACCAAACAACAAATGAAACCCGCTGTTTGACAACTGACAAAAAACTAACACACCATCCAGCCTGTTCACTCCAGGAGAGCAGCAACATCGTACAAGCCTGCCTCCGTAACCGCAGCAGTAGATATCCAGGCGGCTTCCACTTCATTCTGATCCACCTGCTTGTCTTTTTTGGCTAAGTTTAAAGATCCTCAAATCGCCTCCCCCTCCTCCTTTGATTCGCTTCAACTTTAAGTAGCTCTCCCCTTCACATTTTAACCCCAACCCAATCCCTCACTCGCTCCCCTTGCTAACTCCCCGCGTTGAGCAACGAGCGAGCAAAACTGCAAGCGAGATATCCAAAGTAGTGGAAACCACGCTCAGCCATGCCATGGAGCAATATGAACGCTGGGTAATAGTAATACAGTATATCCCTCTTATTCCAGCAACAATTCATGTGTGGATGGATATAGCTAAACAAACTGAAACATGGGAAGATAGGAAACTTCCCGGTTGCGGGTGGTAGTGTTGTAGAACGAAGTAAGAGACATGGCTCATGGAAGGCCAAATGGATTATTGCCCAAAGACTGCCGCGGAAGCCTTGCCGAGAGCGTCGGTTGGGCTGGCCCAAAAGGCGAGGGCGATGATTGCGTAGAGGCCGAGGAGCTGGAGGTTTGTTGTTAGTTGTTATGAAGGGGGGCAGGTTGGAGGGAAGAGGTGAGCTTACCATGGCGCCCTCAAGATAATTAGATTTGCCGTCTTGGACGGTGTAAGTGACGACCAGGACGGAGAGGCCGAAGGCGACGGTTTCGACTGTGACCTCAGGGTTAGTATCTAGTGATTTGATATGGGACAAAACGGGGGGCTTACAGGTCTCGAAATGTAGTGTCATCGGCTGCCCGATAATCCACCCAACAATAACCATCGCGGGCGTCACCATCAGCGCGATCTGAATGCCCGACCCAACCGCCACCGTCACCGCCAAATCCATCTTATTTTTAATCGCCACCACACACGCGGTCACATGCTCAGCGGCATTCCCCACAATGGGGATCAAAATCAACCCAATAAACGTCTTGCTGATGTTGCCCGTCGCCACCAGCCCATCAATGCTGTCGACCATATAATCGGCACACACCGAAATAACCAGCGTAATCACCACCAACACCAAGATAGCCGACCACGTATCCAAAATCGCCTGATGCGACTCCTCCTGCTGCTCCGGCTGGTTCACGCTCCCGCTGTCAGGTGCCGCCTCGGGTTCAAACAGCTTCTTATGCGTGCGCAGAGTAAAGAACAGGTACATCCCGTACAGCAATAACATCACAATCGACGTGCCGCGCGACAGGATCAGGATGCTGTTATTCTTCCCGTCCTCGTCCGCCTGGTCCAGCACACCGTACAGCGCAGCCGGTAAGATCATGGACGCCGATGCCAGCGCCATCAGCGAGCAGCTCGTCTGCGCAGTGCCCTGGGAGAAAACCTGCTCTTGGCCGTTGCCGAATCTGTCGTGCATGTTGTAGAGCCCGCCGAGCAGGAAGCACATGCCGAGGACGAGCAGCAGGTTGGAGAGGATGGAGCCCAGCATGGAGGCCTGCACGACCTCGATTTCGCCGGCGCGCAGGGCGACTATGCTGACGATCAGCTCGACGGCGTTGCCGAAGCTGGCGTTGATGAGCCCGCCGAGGGTCTCTCCGGCGTGGTGGGCAATTTCTTCAGTGGCGAAGGAGAGTACGCCGGCGAGCGGCATGATGGCGAGGAAGTTGAGCGAGAAGACCCAGGAGGCGCTCCATTTGAGTTGACCCGCGACGATGCCCAGGGGGACAAAGATGAGCAGGAGATTGAGCCAGGCTGTGGGGGTTAGGGCGGCTCGTGAAGGGTAAGAGTGGCATTGGGGACGTACAGCTCAGCAGGGTGATCTTGGTCACGTTCCATGCCCTGGCAGGCCATTTCACAAATGGATTTGGGTGATCGGTGCCCGGGGTGCTCTCGGAGTCAAGGAGAAAATGACGCCAGAAGCCGGGGTCGCCGGTGTAAAGTCGGGGACGGCCGCCCCCCAAGAGTGAAGTGTGCTCGTTGGAGGCCATGCTGTCGTGGGCAGCGTAACTGCCGTTGCCGTTTGGTTGATCGGCGGACCTGCCGGTTTCGATGCGGCGGATAAGGTTGCGGGACTTGGGGGTGACTGCAGGAGGTGTTAAATGGCCGTTGTTTAAGTTATTGCCCATGGCTGATGGAGTCTGGGAAGTGTAGAATGGGCGAGGCAGTTGGTTGGGTGTCTTGGGTGGTGCGGTCCGCTCATCTCTTCAAACAAAGCGCAGGACGGCTGGTTGGTTTCTGGCGACGGGTTCACCAGATGGAAGCGGCGGCGACACTCAATTGCTTGGGGATGGTGGTGGATGGTGGAGGATGAGGTGCGACCTCGGGGAGATTGACGATGGTCGAAGACGGATGCGCCAAGAGGAGAAGGGGAGGGAGGTGGGATGACAGGGGTGAGGAAGGGTGCGGTACATACACATGGTGACTGCGAGGAAGAATTGGAGAATGCGGTTCTAGGCTCTTGGGTTCAGGTGTGTGCGCTGGGCTCTCCGGAAGGCCGACTCGTGAGATGGGGCGAACACTGTGACGTGCCGGGAGTGGCTGGATGGCAGATCTGGGCCGGGAAGAGACAAAGGGAGAGTTTGGGTGGGGTGGCAGAAATCAGTGATCAATCAGATCGGAATGCGAGAGACCTGTCCCCTGCAAGACGAGCCCTGTTCTGGTCGGCTGTTTGCGCCGCGTGGTCTGCTGCAAGCACTGTCAGTTGCCGACCAATATCAGATGTTCAGCTGTTCAGACGAAGACAACATCATCATCTGGCTGGTCGAAGACTGTCGCGATGGGACAAGAGAAACCCACGCCATACCCGCCAGAGGAGAGTTGGGTCGGAGTTCCATCGGGAAATTAGTTATTACTCACCACGTCCCAGGTTTCCCAGTCGTCAGAATTCCCTCAAGTCAAGTGGTTTGTGATGCCAACCCAATGCCAAGCGTGGCAGTGAGTTTGTGTGAGTTTAATCGCGGCAAGATGGCGCCAACGGACCGTCGCTCTTTTCGAATCTCTGGTGGTCAATGAATCAAACAGACAGAATCTCTAGAAGGGTGAAAAAATCCTTCCTCATAAAGCAAACCAAAAGCAGGAACGAAAGCAACGACGTAATTGAACCCTGTCGAGCTGTGTGTGGAGATCTTCAAACGATCGCCGGGTTGGGTCTATCGATAAGCTTTCGACCCTGTTTCTGTGGTGGGGCGGCAGCGTCATGATCCATGTCTCAGGTTTGGAGGTGATGTTTCGACTTTGGAAGGACAAACTTTGATTCTGATGGAGAACAAAATGCCCGTGTTGCAACAGACATGCCCTCGGGCGTAACATCGACTTTGTTTTCCATAAGTCCCACAGTCGGATTCCACTGTCAAACTGAGTCCCAGCTCATGCTCATCCTCGTATCACCTCCAAGGAACAAACTCACCAACACTCCCAATTCGGTCCAGAGCTTCAGATCAGCTCCCCACAGCCACCAGCACCCCTCACCCACTCCCAAATTCCTCCAGTCACCGTCCCGAAACGAAGCACGTTGCCAAAACCCTCTCTTGGCGCCCTGATGCACGGAAACATAAAACCCAACACGACACCCGACGGCATGAAGTTGATGACAGTGGATCTCATATCCAAGGAGGCCTCCCACCTAAATGCCAAGCCTGCAGGCCAGACACTGGTGCCGTGTGAAATGCGGGAGAGGTGGAGCCGCGCCCAAAGTGTCGGGAGCCTGCCGAAGTCGGGTGGGGCGAGGCCAACAACCGAAGGTGGATCCTTGGTGAGAAGGTGAACCTTACTCCGGCGAACAACACGGCTGCGACACTCGACACAAACGACATGCAAGAAGCAGGCAAATGGCTCGCAAAGACACACAAAGTACAGTACATTATAATCCCTATTGGCAAAGAATGCCCTCTAACCCTGCCCAAAACGCCATGCTCTCTATCCGTACAAGACGCCAAACAAAAGACCCCTCCCATAATCCATCTCTCTCCACTCAAATCAACCTCAGACTCTCCAATCGCGCCTCCCCAAATTATCCGTGCAACACGTCAATCACTTGACTCCTCCGCAATCAACCCTATCAACCATCTTTGGTGGAATGATGGATTCTCACCCCATCCGCCCCTTCTCAAACACACCCAAACCTCCTCCCCTTGTCCAACTCCCCTCCACATCCCTCTCCTTCCTCCCCGCCCGCCTCCCCAACCCATGCCTCCGTTCAAGATGATCAAAAAGCTCGCCCCGTCCCTCAAACACCTTGGCCTCCTCTCCCCTCCATCTCTACATCCCCATCCGCATCCCTCGCCTTCCCCTTCCTCACGCCCCTAACACCATCACACCCCTCATACCAACAAACATACCTCGCCCCCAGCGCATACCTCTCCCACACCCACGTCGCCGCCCGCTCGCGTCTCTTGTTAACCAGCATACGCGCGATATGTGCAATGTGGGCGTGCTGCTCAGGCTGGGCGAGGTAGGATTCAGTGGTGGGAGGATGGGGAGGAGGAGGTGGTGTTGGCGGTGCTGGTGGTGAGGTTGTGGGGCAGGGAGAGGCGGTGGTAAGTTTTGTAAGACTTTCCTGCTTCGTCGGTGATCTGGGACTGGGGTGATGCGGCGCGGGGAGGAGGCCGAGGACGGGGGTGAGTTTGCTGTGTAGCCAGGGGTGCGTGGGGACAGCTCATCGGTGCCGAGGCTGAGGATGAGGTCGATGGGGGGTTCTGGGGGAGGGGCGGTCTTGGTGCTGCTGGGTTCTTCTTCGAGGAGCGCAGCGAGTTCCTGGATAGTTGCGAGGGTTGGGTCACGCACTTGTTTGCTGCCGTCAACGAAATGGACCCTGCCAAGCTCGAAGGGCTTGAAGGCTGAGGTGGAGGGCGTTGTAATCGCTTTGGCGACGTCAGCGATGGAGGTGAAGGGAGTCCCCAGGTCGTCGTGCTCTTCCTCGGCGTAGCTGCAGAACGCGTGAGGTTCTCGACGCGAGCGCTGGTCTACCTCAGTGCACCAAGCGATGGTCTGGCACTGGTAGACGTCCTTGCGGAACTCGCCAGATGCGGGTGGGATTTTAGAGGACGCAGGGGAGGTGGAGGACCTGCCGGATGCGCTGCTCGGAGGGCGCGCGGTGGTCGAAGTGGTGCCGAACTTGGCGAAGGTCTCGAAAAAGGCACGAGTGCGCTCGGTTGGCCAGCTGTGGCGGGGTGAGAACCGCGGGAGTTCAATGGAAGACATGACCGACGCGTCGTCAGCCCCAGGCAGGGAGTTGTGCTGGCGGTGGAACTCGCCGATGCATTCCTCAACGCTCTGGCCAAGCATACCCAACATGATGGCGATCAGGCCGCCAACGCTGGTGCCGGCGATGTAGTCGAAGTAGTGGCACGGTAGGTACTTCCCCTCCCGGTACACCTCGTCGGGGATCTGCTTGCGAGCGATCATGTCGGTGAAGGCGCTTGATGCCGCGGGCTTCGGAAGGCTCTTCTCGATGCGAGCAACCTCACACATAATCTCGCGCAGGATAATGAGCGACGAGTAGCTCCGGATACCACCGCCGTCTAGGGTTAGGACCATCTTTTTGCTCCACGGCGTTGTCGTGACAATGGGACCTGCTGAGGGTTTGGAGCTGGCACTGCGCGAGGCGGTGTTGTCGGTCGGGCTTTCCGGAGGCGCAAAAGAGACGTGAGCCGGCGCCACCCTCGATGTCTGCCCCTCGCGCCGGAGGGCAGAGGCCACAGCGGTGATTTGCCGATGAGGATCTCCCGGTCGCTTTGCGACGTCTGTCATTTTATCGGTTGCCGGGCCGCGTGATAGCACTCAGTAAATGAGGTTTGTTGTCAGGCGGTGAAGAAGAATGTGAGTTGTGAATATCGGTGAGTGAAAACGGCGATGGTTGAAAGAAAGTTGTCAACAGGCAGCCGTGGTCGGTCAAGAGTGACGTTTTCGGCACGCCTCGTTTGCCTTTGTTTGGGTCCACCTATTGTCCCGGGCCTGGCAAAGAAAACGCCAGGCAAAGGTCCAGGCACCGGGCCAACTCTTCTAAAGCCGGACTGTCAGCCACCGGGCAACGGGTCGGGAGCTTCAACCACCTTGGGATGAAAGACACCCGGGTTGGCTATCAGCTGGCCCGGTCGGAGGACTCGTTGCCCGGGCGAGGCGCGTACAGTTGACAATGTGAAAGAACAGATGAGGCAACAGACCGAAAGAAGACATAGAGCAAGGAAGGTGCAGAATCAAGTGATTCACAGAACTCAGCCTGAGCCATTGCTCCTTCCTCCAAATGGATCTTACCGAATATTCTAAAAACCATTATACTTTTCTGGGTTATATCAAGTTCTCTATCCCAGATTTTCTCATCCGCTCTTCCCATTCTCTTCTACTGCGTAACTCGCACAGAGTTGAGATCTATCGCCGCCATGGAAGTTGCAACCGGTGTTGTCTCCCTGACATGGGACGTCTTCGACGGTTGTGTTCGAGGCATGTATCACACACTCCTCTTAAAAGCGTGTGACACTAACTTTGTCACAGTCTTCAAATTTATTACCGCCCTCGTCGAAATGCCGCGGGAATATGAACAGTACCGTCTCCAGCTTATCATCGAGTACAACCGCGTGCTGGCCTGGGGCAAGGCCGCCGGCCTAGTCGACGTTCCGGAGGGCTCGTCCCTCGGCGTAACTCTAGGTGCCGACGGCATCGAGCTTGTTGCTATTGTTGCCCGGATCCAGTGGCTTTTATCTGAGTTCAGGGAGCTGAACGCCCGGTATGGGAACGAAATTTCCATGTCTAACAAGAATGGCGACCTGAACGGCGAGAAAAGCCAAAACCAGCCAACAGACATCGACGTCCTCATGGAGGTGTCTAGCCTGGCCGTGTCCTACGAAGCCAAAAAGAAGGAGCGCCAACATCTTCGCGGGACCAACCACATCCGCGACTTCTTCGAAAAAACGGGCCGACACACCAAGGATATCATCACACACCCAGCCCGCGTCCGCTGGGTAGCCGTTGACAAGGAGGCCTTCGAGGCCCTTCTCACCGACCTCCACGCTCTGACCGAGCGCCTTCACGAGTTGATGCGCAACTACCGCGAGCAGCAACTCGACGACATCACCGCCAAGACCTACCGCGAGATGATCCTGACCCGCAACAACGTACAGGACCTACACGACATGCTCGATGCCATCTCCCGCCTCATCACTACCATTACCCCCCACAACAACCCCACCCAACCGCACAAACCCTCCACTCCCTCCTCCAACTAAAACACCTCTCCCGCATCTCCGACACCATCCTCGCCCACCTCCACAACCACCCCTCCCCCCCTCCCACGCTCCCCACCACCGTCCCCAAACTCTCTCCCCTCCTTTCTCCTCTCCGCCCTAACATGGACCGAACCGTCCTCTATCCCCTCCCCGAATTCCTCTCCCGCCCGCGCGCCCTCCTCCTCACCAACCCCACCGCCCCTACTCCCCACTTCATCACCCTTTTCGCCATCCCCTCGCCATCAGAGGAAGAGCAGGCAATCCCAGTCTGGATCGAATGGAAAACCTCGGCGTCGACACCCGCCCAACTCCCTCAAAGACAGAGTGTGCACTCCGCACGCTTGCTCTGGCAGAGTTGTTGCATCTGCCGAAGCCGGGGAGGATGTGTGTGCCGGAGTGTGTGGGGTATTTTGATGACCGGGAGGTGAACGGGGTGGAGAGGTATGGGTGGGTTTTCCGGATGGGGGATGTGAATAAGGGGTGAGGGGGTGGTCTCGTTGTGGGAGATGTTGGGGGTGGTGGTGGTTGGAAGGGGATGAAGCCGGGGTTGTCGGAGAGGGTGGATATGGCGAGGGCGCTGGCGGAGACTGCGCTGGATTTGCATGCGGTGAATTGGCTGCACAAGGGGATCTTTAGTGAGAATGTTATATTTTTGGTTGATGGGGGGAACGAAAATGGGGATGTGAATATGGATGGCGAGAGGGAGGAGGGTGGCAAGTTTGATCCGCGGAAGCCTCTTCTCTCTGGGTTTGAGTTCTCGCGGCCGGACGGGACACAGACGACAGCGAGAGATGTGGACGTGGTCTGGGACTTGTATCGCTGGCCGGGGATTCAGCGGCAGCGGCCGATGAAGCGGAACTCGAACAAGACATATGACTTGTACAGTCTCGGGCTGGTGCTGCTGGAAATCGCGCATTGGGAGAGGCTGGACAGGCTGATGCATCTGGGAACGGAGAGCGAGAACGGGAACGGGAAGGCAGGCGGACTGAAGGTGTCACTGGCGGAGTCAAAGATGGTGAGGGGCTGGTTGCTGGGGCTGGAAGATGGGGCGCCGTTTGAGAAGGCTGGAAGGCCAAATCCGCTGAAGGAGTTGCGGAATATTGCGGGCGATAGGTACTGGAAGGCGGTGGAGAGGTGTCTCTGGGCGCATGGTGAGAAGGGGTTCGAGGTGGAAGAAAGCGACGACCAGTCAAACTCAAGCATTGGCCTTGTACTTCAGGAGTCGTTCACGGAGCATGTGGTGGAGGAATTGCGGTCGGTAAAGATTTAGCTTAGGTGGATTAGAATGTGACGATGACGATGGTATAAACAGTATTTTGCCTGTCAGCTCTGAAAGCGAGGTCCCGAGGGCAGAAAGGTGGAAGGTCATGTGCGAGAAGGAACCAAGTTGGAAGATTACAAGTAGATACTCAAAGGAAGAAAGGGAAGAAAGATAATTGCAGAATGAACTCGAACCCGCGACCTCAAAAAGAGGATTGCTGGCAGATCTTGCTACAGGGGAGGGTGATGGGAGATGCAGATATTTGGCTTGTAACCCAGAACCACTGAGCTAAGCGTCCCAAGCGCAATGGGTTGTGTTGGAAGCTGGCACAGCAACCTGACTTTAAATACCGGCAGCCCCTTTCCTAGGACACATGACGCATGTGTCCCTGCTTCCCCTTGATCTGAGCTCACCATGAGACCAAAACACGACACATGCCACTAGGAATGTGGGCAGCAGTTTCTCAAGTGGTGTTCAACGACTTTGATTCCTTCGATTGTCTTCCCATCCACTAAATATCTATCATGTATGTTAAGTAATCCTACAAGCTGTAATGCTATCTCGTCTAGAATACATGTTTGTTTACAATCTACCCCTGTCGTCATCTAAGCACATCAACACGCCCCCAGGTATCACTCGCCCTTCCACTTCCACTGGGCCTTGCGGTGAAGCATGTAGTCCTTGCTCTGAATGCTCTTGTAAATACCGTAGAACCCGCCCAGGGGCTTCTGCTTCTTCAACCAGTGGCGCTTCTTTGCGCCAGCCTCCGCAGGATCAACATGGACCTTGTCCCACACGCTCGGAAGCGTCTCGGCGTTGTACTTCTTGCGGAGGTCATCGTACCACCCACGACCACCATACATGGGCCAGAACTCCTCCTGCGGGTAGTAGGTGTGCGCATACAGCCACTTCATCCCGCCCAGCTCGCGCACCTTGTTCTCCAGCTCGCGGTTCTTCTGCACAAACGCGGCCGGCTCCGACGGGCCCCAGCCCCAAACACCGACGTTGAGCATCATGTCGTCCTCCTTTTTCTCGACGCCCTCGGGTAGCGTGGTGAAGGGGTGGAAGGTTGGCGGGCCGCGGCGCTTGAGCGGGCACAGCCACAGCGGCCAGATTCCGAGTTCGGATGAGGTGTAGTCGACGAACTTCTCGGTCGTCTCGAACGGCATGGCGATGTCCTGCACCACAAATCGCGCGCTCTCGCCCGAGCCGTGCAGCGCGCGGTACATCATGCGCGTGTGCAGGAAGTCGTCGAGGAACCACCGGAAGAAGCGCGTGAAGGGCACGAACTTGAAGTACTCGAACGCTGCGGCGCCGACCCAGAACCCGCCGCGGTCATACCGGAAAAGGTACTCGGCCAAGGGCACGTAATCCACCGGCGCGCTGCCCTCCTCCCCTTTCTCGGGCGCCGTCTTGTTCTTAGCATGGAGATAGAACCACGGATCCCACGCCCCGCTAAAAGTCTGCGGCGTCCTCCCCTCGGGCATCTCATCCGTCAACTCGCCCGTGACTACCACCCCATGATCCTTACTAAACAATATCCCATCCACATAATCATTCCCCTTCCTCACCTCCTCCCTAATAATCTCCACCGCCTCGGCAACACTCCTTGTCCGCCTATACCTCGTCTTGACAAACTTCCTCGCCTCCATCAACCGCACCTCCAGCAACGTTGTCAACCCCAATGTCCCCACTGCCCCCGCCGCTCCCTAAACAAATCCGCCCTCTCCCCATCAGGCTTCACATCCACCACCTCCCCATCCGCCATCACCATCTCCACCCTCTCCACCGTCTCATCAAAAAACCCATGCCTAAAACTCGAACTCTCCCCAGCCGTCCCCGCAAACCCACCGCCCGCGGTAATCCCCGGGAACTCCATCACCACAGGCGGGATGAGGCCATGCGGGAGGGTCGCCTCGACGAGCTTGTCCATGGGTACATTGGGCTCGACGAGGGCGACGCGGCGGGCGGGGTCGACCGAGAGAACATTGCGGAGGGCAGAAATGTCGACGGCGCGGGTGGAGGGCCGCGGGCGCGTGGAGTTGGTGCTGCCGTGGAAGATGCGGTAGGGCTCCCGCCGGGCGAAGTAGGAGCGGACTGTGGAGGCGATTTGGGTGACGGCGGCTTTGTGGCGGTCCATTTTTGTGATGTTTCGAAAATGGTTCTTTTTTTTACTTTTTTTTTTTGTGGTATTTGGGGGGGTTTACATCGCGGTGTAAGTGGTGATGGGAGAGGAGTGAGATCGGGTGGTTGATCGCGAGACGGAAATGTCGGGTCTTAGATGGGATTTTTGATGTGGGTCCGTTCACTTGGCGTCGTTCTTGAGGTGTGTCACGGCATGAGATGAACGAATTGAGTGAAGGGAGATGAGATGAACAACGGAAAGTCGTCGAAGAAAATCCAGTATGAATCAATTGAAGTGTATGAACGCTAAATCCTCTCACAGGGGTATTACATCTATCGCTACTCCGTCAACACGCTCCCTCCACGCCTCCCCACCTCCTTTCTCCTCTCCTCTTACACCCCAAGTACGTACTGCCCACCACCCCATCACAACTTCGCAACCCCTCCTCCGGCACCCTTCCCCGCTCAAACTCCTCCAAACTCTCTCCCGCACCACCTCCTCCCCTCCTCCCACACCTCGCCCACCCCATCTCCACCTCCTTCAACGTCTTCGCCTTGATCATCACAAACTTACTGCCCCTCCCACCCCCATTCCCTCAACAATCCCCTCACCCACCCCCAACTCTCCAAACACCTCCCCGCCTCCCTCAACCCACCAAACATCAACGCAAAACAATGCGGCATCGCCTCATACACCTCCAACCTGACCTTCACCCCTCCCGTGCCATCTTCGTCGCCACAAACCTGTCTTCATCCGCCAACAGTTCCCAGCCGGTGCACATCCACACCGGCGGCGCGCCGGCCCAGGAATCTGTCATGATGGGGCTCACGAGAGGGTGCGCGAGGAGGGAGTCGACGACGTAGAGGTTGTTGCGTGGAGGGGGAGAGGGCCAAGCGGGGCAGGGGGACGTTTGGAGTCGGAGATTTGTTGGAGCGAGGGGGTGGGGAGGTAGTCGAAGGGGCGTTGAGGGTGCAGGACGGGGAGGAGTGGGTGAGGTCGAGCCAGGGGAGTTTATGGCTACGCCGGCGGGGAGGGGAGGGACGGGGTTGGTTGTGGTAGGGATGGTGAAGTTGGGGGTGCGGTTGAGGTGGAGGAGGAGGAGAAGGAGGGAGAGGGAGAGGTTGCCTCCGGCGCTGGGGCGGGGGAGGGGGTTAGTAAGGGGGCGGATGAAGGGGAGAGAGGGAGAAGTACCTGTCGCCTGCGAAAACGATGTGTTCTGGTTTGACGGCCTCATGGAAGGCGCCCTCTGGGGGGTAGAGCAGAGCAAGATATGACATAAGGGCGTCCATCAGCGCGGCAGGGAACGGGTGCTGCGGCGCGAGACGGTAGCGCACCGAGTAGACCCTCCCGCCGGTCAACTTGGCCAGAATCTTGCAGGTCGGACGGTGGGTGGCCGGGTCCATAAGGAAGTAGGCGCCGCCGTGGAAGTAGAGCACTGTCGCTGGGCTCTTGACCTCCTTCATCATCTCGCCGTAGAGTTCCCTCTCCGAAACGGAGGGCAGCCGCGACTCCGCGGTCGCTTCGGCGCGGTAGCCGGTCCACTCGGCTTCGACGGGCGCCGGCTGCGCCATGTCGTAGGACGGCTTGGGGAGCTTGGGGTTGTGTAGCCCGTCAATGGCCTTGGCGATGGCACCCTGCAGGCCGGTCTCTCCTGCTGGTGGGGGAGGGCAGGTGTAAGTGCTGATCCAGATGCGGCCCTTGATCTTGGGCGCTTGGCTGGCGAACTTTTGCGTCGACGTGATGCTCATGGGCTTAGACGGGTTTATCATCGACCGCATCAAAGCCACGAAGAGCGCGGTCCGCAGGTCTAGGTATTTCGACTGCTCAGACATGCGCAGGGTGTGGAGGATGGCGACGCCCACCAAGAGGGGGATCTGGGGGACCAGAGCGAGGATCATAGCGCGGCTCATTAGGGGCTTGGGCTCTCGTTCTTTTGGGTTGCTGTCTGGGATAAGAGCATCGCCGGGAGGGACTGGTTCCGGAGGAGACATGACGAAGATTGAGACGAGGTTGTGAGAGCGGGTACTGCGAATCACGACGGAGAAGCCGAATTTTAGGTGGAGGAGAGGGCGAAAGACAAAAGACAGAAGAGAACACGAACACGAGATCAATGATGGTGGTGCGCTGATGGTGATCTAGATGATGTAGGGGAGATCAGGTCTTAAAACAGGGACCTATTTGCCATTTATCCTCTCCAGGTTCATCCACACATCACAGGGGCATGACGGGCCAAGACAGCCATGCCAATTGCTGCAGTGGTGGGCAGATCCCTGGTTCAGGGACGAAAGCGCTGGAAGGGATTCCCGATCATGGCGACGGCCCACTTTGCTCCCGATCACCGAGAACGCCATCAGATGTGAGAGACAGAATGGGAGCCTCGGCAGCTGGGTGCAGCTGGGATACCGTTGGTGCCGAGACTGGATCTGCCCTGACGAATCGCAAGAATTGCCGTCAAGGGTCAGGGTTGAGTGCCAAGAACTGTTAACGAGAGTTGAGAACGCAGTCCTGGACGCGAAAGTGAGGTCGAGATCAGGCACCAGGTAAGACCGGTGGTGACTATGTCGCCGTGTGTCTCCTGAGCTTGTACGAGGTCATCTTAAATGGAAGGAGAACCAAAAGTTGCCAACAAATACTCGAACCGCCGGCAATTAACAAGGAATTTCCAAGCGCCTGACCATGAACCTTCTCATACAGCCTGGTCTCCCAGGAGCCGTTACAGTGTAGTATACACACGCAGCGCACGCTTGCAGCCATGAAAATGCACGCCCTCTCATCTACCTCATTCAAACATTCAAATAGCCCCTCATGAGCTCTCTGCACTATCCTTCGTCTCGCTGCTGCTCCCTGCGTCCGTGCTCGTGCCGTTCGCGGTAGGCGTAGATGAGGCAGCACCCTTAGAGGCCATCATCTGCCATGCCGGGATCGACGCCTTAGACTGCATACCGCTGCTGAAGGGCGAGGGGCGGCTGGCGTTGGAGATGTAGTCATTGGCCGGCTTGGCCTCCTCCTTGGTCTCGGTGGTGGTGTTCTCGACCGACGCAGGGGTCGCGGTGGGGCTGCTCGGGGTAACATTGCCGCTAGCAACTGGGCGCAGGTAGTTGCTGACGCTGGTAGACGTGGCGGTGGGGTTCATGCGCTGGGTGATGAGCGTCTTCAGGCTCTTGAGCTCAGCGTTGACTTCCCGTAGCCTCGTGTCGGTCAGGTCCTTCTGGTTGCTGATGGCGCGCGGAATCGCGTCCCTAAGATTCTGCACGTCGTCCCGCACCCGCTGCGCCTCGTCGTCGCGCCTCCGGTTGGCCGACTTGAGGTCGCTGATGACGGTCTCGAGCTCGTTAAGCGCAGTGTCCAGCTTCTCGGTGCGCTCCTTCTCGGCGGCCTTGAGGGCTTCCGTGTCCTTGGCCAGTTGGTCGACGAGGGCAAACGTCTTGTCAAATTGCTCGTCGATCGACTTCTTGTCCTGTTCGAGACGCTCCGGCGTAGGCGGCGAAATCAGGGGGTAGACATAGCGCTGCCGGTGTGTTAGTTTCTAGCAGCAACGTGGAATATCCGGCTATCTCACCTTCCCCAGGCTGTACAGCCCGTATGACACCCCGCTGACCACGGTGGCCATAATGAACCAGTCCCTCCAGTCGCGCCTAGGCCCTGCCTGAGGCGGTGGTTGTTGCCAGCCATATGGGGGATACTGTGGCGGGTATTGTCCATAGTAGGGAGGCGGCTGGGCAACAGCGGACGAGGCCTGTGGTGTGTATTGTTGGACTGGCGCGCCCTCTCCGACGCGGGCGAGAGCGGCGCCAACTTCTTCTTGTGTGAGGTTCTTCGCCTGGAGAAAAGCAACCTTCTTCTCAATGGGAGAGGAGGCAACGCTGGGATCTAGCAGGACTAGACATTGCGTGTCAGCAAGACGGGGACCTCGACATGCTCTGTCCAAGCAGCAAGATAGGACAGGGAGAAGGTCAACTCACACTTAGCCGCTGACGCGACCAGGTCTTCGCGGATCGCCATTCGAGGTTGGGGGCGCTCCCGCAACGGATGTGTCTGAACTTGGGAAATGAAGGGGTTCCTAACAACGAGCTGATGATAGTTCAATGAAGTGCGCAATGCGCTGTGAGGTTGATGATGAAGGACAGGAAATGGAATGGCGCATCACAAGCCGAGGTCCAGCGCCGGCAGCCTGTGCCTCCACTGAGCGACTGATCCACAGTGCCAACCGCGATCCCCGGATCTGGGTGCCCGGCATCACGTGCCGCATGCGCTTTTATACAATCCACTTTATTTTGAACGGCAGCTGAGTGGAGACCCCTGACGCGCTAGCCAAGCCCCGCAGTTTGTTTACCTTACCTCAGGTTACCAGCATGGCAACCAGCATCCAGCAACGAGCTTTGTAACACCGTGATTACATTTTCATCCCATTTTGGCTTGGAGTCTTGTTGCTCTCGCGGTTGAGATCCGCCAGAAAGTCTGCTCCACAACTTGCTATCGCCCGCGACACGCTCCCTTCAACGGGCGCAAAGGACGCGACCCCCAGTGTATCGCCATGTCGCAAGACAATGGTTGGAGCGTCCGCCGGTCGAGGGAGGTGCGTTCCGTCTTCCGCATCCCCGCGTCTGCTTGTCGCGACATTGTATGCTGACTACTTCCCTGCGCGCAGACCCTCGGAGGACTCAACCTGAACTCGGGCATTCCACCGCCCCCCTCGACGACCAAGCGATTCAGCACCATCGGCAGCGCTACCCATGGCCCGCTCCGTCTCCGGGCCGCGGCAATCGCTCGCCATGGGGCGCCCGAGCCAGCCCATGTTTAACCGTCCCTCGTCTGGTCTCGGCCTGGCTGACACCGGTCTGTCCTCGGTCAAGCGCGCCTCCATCGCCCCGTACGGCTCCAACGCCGCGAAACAATATCCCGGTGCAGGCCCATCTGCCCGCGATGACCGCCGCAGCAGCGTCTACCACGCCCGCCCCTCGACCGTCGGCCCTATGGGTGGGGGCAGCCAGAGCTTCTTCCAGCAAGCGCCACAGGCCGCCGGCGTACCACGAGACCCGCGACCACTCAAGGACAGGTCATACCAGACGCGCCTGGGGCAGGAGCTGCTCGACTACCTGGCCAAGAACAACTTTGAGATGGAGATGAACCACAAGCTGTCCGACAATTTCACCAAGTCGCCGACACAAAAGGACTTCAACTACCTCTTCCAATGGCTCTACCACCGCATTGACCCGAGCTATCGCTTCCAGAAAAACATCGACCAGGAGGTGCCACCACTCCTCAAACAGCTCCGGTACCCCTACGAGCGGAGCATTACCAAGAGCCAGATCGCGGCGGTAGGCGGCCAGAACTGGAGCACATTCCTCGGCCTTCTCCACTGGATGATGCAGCTCGCCCAAATGCTGGAGGGGTACTCACACCGGGAGTACGACGAAGCATGCTTTGAGGCCGGGGTCGACGTCGCCAAGGATAACGTCGTATTCGACTTCCTGACCAATGCCTACCAGGACTGGCTCAACGTGGACGAGGACCTCCCCGAGGAGGAAGCCGGCAAGGCGCTGGAGCCGCACGTGCAGGAAATGGCCCGGGCATTCGAGCGGTCCAATGCCAAGTACATTGAGGAGCTGGACATGCTGGAGGGAGAGCACGCGCGCCTTTTAAAAGACATTGAGGATCTGGAAAATTCCACCCCCCGACGCCGCCCTGCTAGACAAACACTTCAAGATCATGGAGGACGACCGGGCCAAGTTCGAGGAATTCAACACCCTCGCCGCACAGCGCTCCGAAAAACACGAAGGGCGCATCAAAATTCTACAGGAAGAACTCGACAAACTCCAAGGGGAACTCAAGGAAGCTGAAGACGAGCGCCGCCGCCTCCAAAAAGCCGTCGACGACCAAGGTATCAGCATGCAGGATATCGACCGCATGACCGCCGAGCGCGAGCGCCTGCAAAAAAGCATCGAACTCACCAGCCAACGCCTCGAAGACACCAAGCGCAAGGCCACCGAGCGCGAAATGGAAGCCTCCGAGCGCCTCGACGAGCTCGAGCGCATGGTCGACCGCTACAACACTGTTGCCTACCAAATCGGCCTCATCCCCTCCGCGGCCGTTAACGCCAAGGGCCAAGACTACGAGCTCCAAGTTACTGTCGGCGACACCCCCGCCCAACTTCACCTCCTCCCAACTCCAATCCTCCTACACCCCCACCACCGACACCAGCGACCGCCTCCTGGCCGACCCCGTCACCGGCTACCAACCAACCCACATCCTCAACCTGGACTTACGAGGGCAGGTTAAGAACCACCTCGCAGCCCTCCGCAAGGAAGTATCCGAGCGGCGGAAGGCTGCGCTGGACGCGATGATGGAGGACCATGACCTGCTGGACCGCGCGAAGGAGGCGATTGAGGATAAGCGGGGCGAGGTCGAGGCGCTGGAGCATCGCGTGCGCGCGGCCGAAGAGGAGTATGAAAGGACGAAGGAGGTGACGACGGCGCAGAAGCTGGCGAGCGATGTTCAGATTGAGAAGATGGAGAAGGAGCTGGCGAAGATGAGGGCGCAGCTGACGGAGAGCGTGCAGTTGATGGAGCAGAGGGAAATGAACACGAATATTGAGTATGCCCTTCCCACCTAAAACAATACAATTTCACAAAAAGGTTTAAAAGGTTTAAATGCTGACAGTCGGTGGTGCAGGTATGAACAGCTCACCCTCCGCGCCAACGCCCTCCGCGAAGAGCTGCACACCGAGACCATGCGCATGCTCAACGACGTCATCAAGTTCAAGATGCACGTGCAGAAGAGTTTGGAGGAGTACGAGAGCTTTGTGGCTGACGAGCTGGAGAAGGAGCTTGGCAGTGACGAGATGAGAGATGATACCCAAGCTATGGAGATGTGAGATGTCTCAGGCGGGCGGGCACTTTATATCATGTTTGTATGCCGGTATGGGGTTTGGGGTCTGTTTGGCTTTGTGGTGGTGGCAGTCTGCTTCTGGATGGCCGTCCAAGCACTGAAGTTGATAATATCATGTTTGCGGGCCGGGAAAAAACGTGTTGAGTGGTTCGCCGAACTTGTTTTGAGGTACTAAACGGCGAAGATGTGCCTGCATAAACAGTGTACATCCTCCTCCCAGACCTGATATGGGACACATCACGGGAGACATGGCCAGTACAAATCCGCCATCAACCTTCCACCCCCTTACCATTCAGGATCCTCCAATCTCCTAAACAACGCCACCAACTTCCTCCCCTTATTCCTCTCCACTTTCTTCCCCTCCTCCGTCTCGGTCCTCATAATCCCCACGCAATCATCCGCCTCCTGCTCCTCCTCGCCAATCCTCTCAAAACTGGGGTGCGCCTCAAAGTGCTGCACCATCCACTCGTGCAGATCCGGCACATCGGTGATCGTGTACACGATCCCGCCCGGCTTGAGCACGTACGCATACTCCGAGTTGAGCGTCGTCGACACAATCCGCTGCTTGTGCTTGCGCGCCTTGAAGTGCGGATCTGGGAAGCAGATGAAGATCTTGGAGAGCTGCGCTTTGTGGAAGAAGTTGGGGAGGAATTTCATGGTGTTGGCGCGGAGGACGGCCGCGTTGTGGTAGTCGTGTTGGGGCTGGGGTTGGGGAGACGTGGTGGTAGTGGTGGCCTCGGCGGCGGCCTCGGCGGCTTGGGCGCGCAGAGCCTTAATGCGGTCTTCGACGAACTGCGTTACTGAGACGCGGATTTCGAGGCCGAGGATGAGGGTGGAGGGCATGGCGGTTGCGAGGGCTACGGTGAGGCCGCCAAAGCCGCAGCCTATGTCGGCTACTTCGACAGGTTGGGAGAGGGGTTTGGGGAGAGAGACGAGGCTTGGTGATGTTGTTGTTTCTGTCTGTTGCTTGTCGTCGACGATGTAGTTGGGGTAGAGGGAGGACCAGTCCATCTGGTCGGGGTGTGGGGGGCTGGAAGGGAAATTAGTCTCATCGTCCAGTCTTTGACAGGTACAAACTTTAAACCTACTATATTAATTGATGGTCAGAGAAAGGGTTGGCGTGAGCCCTCTGGCGGTAGAACTTCTTCCTGGGCAGCTCCGAGACACCATCCTGTCGTATCGCGGCGCGGTACTCTTCGCGCTTTTGCCTCTTGTCCTTCTTAGGCGCGGTATTCTTCCTGGACCTCGGATGTTTCCCCATCTTGGCTTCGATTCGATAAGATGTGAGGTTATGGCAGTTGGTGTTTGTTGTGTGAGTTGAGGCAGGTTATGAGTTGGCTTGTGAAAGTTATGAGTGAAAGTTGCAGACAAGAAACGGCAGAATCCGCACTCAGATGCTCCACCAACTTTTGAGTTTATTATGGGGCACATGCTACCCCTGCACTTACAGGGATAACTGCCCCGCGATCGGCATCCATGGCGACATTTTAGAGTCCACAACACCCCGCCATTGCTCCGGTCAACTGAACTAAAGAGTCAGAGCTTCCTGGAACACACTTCGCTGCGTGTTTCTAAAACTACCAAATCCAATAGACTACAATGGCTTCCGCTTCAGCTCGCCAGGTGAACATCGCCGTCATTGGTAAGAAACCCTCCCACTCACCCCCACCACCAAGCTAACCCCCTCCTCCCAGGCGCCGGCGGCGTGGGCAAGTGCTTCCTCTCGCAGCTCGAGCAGCTAGCCGCTCGCCGTCCCAGCCCCAAGCTCGTCCTCACCTACATCTGCACGAGTAAGAAAGCCCTCTACAGCACCGAACACGTGGCCATCGACCTCGGCAGCGCCTCCTCCACCCTGGCCTCCTCCTCTCAATCCCCGCTCGCTCTCCCCAAACTCGCCGAGCTCCTCACCACCTCCGGCTCCAAAACCGTCCTCATCGACAACACCAGCTCGCAAGACGTCGCCGACGCCTACCCGCTCTTCCTCGCCGCCGGCATCAGCATCGTGACCCCCAACAAGAAAGCCTTCTCCGGCTCCTACAAGCTGTGGCAGGACATTTTCGCAGCTGCTGCGCAGTCCGGCGCCAAGGTGTACCACGAGTCGTCGGTGGGCGCGGGGCTACCGGTCATCTCGACGCTCAAGGATTTAGTGGATACGGGCGACGAGGTGACCAAGATCGAGGGCGTCTTCAGTGGGACCATGTCCTTCCTGTTCAACTCGTTCGCGCCGACATCGGGCAGCGGCGGCAAGTGGGCGGCTGAGGTGAAGAAGGCCAAGGAGCTGGGGTATACGGAGCCTGATCCGCGGGATGATCTGAACGGGCTGGATGTTGCGCGCAAGCTGACTATTCTCGCGCGTTTGGCGGGCCTGCCGGTGGAGTCGCCTACTTCGTTCCCCGTGCAGAGTTTGATTCCACAGGAGCTGGAGACGGCAGCTAGTGGGGAGGAGTTTTTGGAGAAGCTGCCGGCATTTGATGAGCAGATGGAGGAGACCAAGAAGGAGGCGGAGAAGGAGGGCAAGGTGGTGCGGTTTGTGGGCAGCATTGATGTGGCTGCCAAGCAGGTCAAGGTCGGGCTGGAGAAGTTTGATCTGTCGCACCCCATTGCGGCGCTGAAGGGCAGTGACAACATTATTAGCTTCTACACTAAGCGATATGGGAGCAACCCGCTGATTGTTCAGGGCGCTGGTGCGGGCGGTGAGGTGACGGCCATGGGCGTGACGAGCGACCTTATCAAGGTGCTCTCCCAGATTGCTTAGGTCGCCAGCCGCCTCCCAAGCTCCGCTAGAGATATAGCCGAAAGAGTATTGTTGGAATCCAAAAAAACGTCGCTGTTTCATTCAAAAAATGGGTGTCCGTCCCGTAAAATGTACATGGCCATGTCATGTCGTCGTCATGTTCCACCGCAGGCTGACCAGCAGCCGAGCCTCAAGCCGTCGTCTCGACCCGGACAGGCCTCATCTCCGCCGAGCTGCTCATCCGTCGTTTTGGACGGGCGTCTGAGGCGTCCACAGTCGCGCGCCCATACCGCGACCTGGGGGGCAAGGGCCGGTGCATCCCCGAAGTTGTGTACTTGCTTGGGGGTTGGCCTAGTACATATGGGTACATGGCGGGTTGTGGCGATGGCGTCCTTGAACGGTCGGTGAGTTCCGGTGATGGCGTCCCTGAACGGTTCTCGGCTTCCTCTGGAGCGGTGTCGTTCTCCGTCGGTTGTGGGGGATCGACGACGGCGCCGTCATAGCGTAGCTGCCGCCATCGTCCCCGGCCGTCAAAGGCCAGTCTGAAGAACCAGAGGATTAGGTCGCCTACGACCAGGGAGGCGATGATAAGGACGGGGGGTAAGAGCGGCGAAGAACTGGGGTCGTCAGCGGCAAGTAACAAGAAAAGTACTGGCATAACCTACGAAGAAGGTGGATATGACATAAACGATAGACTCCAGGTACGCCATTGCGGGTAAGCAGTCGTGGGTGTATCCAGAAGAGTAGCTAAGATGTCATGTAGCAAGCTATGGGAGGAAGCTCTGATTTCTGATAATGAGATGGATGGTGATTGACGGTTGATGGTGCCTGTGGCGTTTGGGATGACAAAGCGAGATCTGGGGGGAAAGAGGCAGCTCAAAATATAAAGTTATCAGCCAGACGTGATGGATCAATGCCGGACCAGTCGGTTTGGGTCAGCTAGTAGTAATGGGTGGGCTCCCAAGCTCTCCGTCAAAGCGAGATGCACCTTCCATCGGGGGGTCGAAGAAAACGGGACCATATGTGAGGATGACAAGAAAGGGGAGGTGGTGTGTTTGCAGGATGGAGCGATGATGTGAGTCGAGCAGCAGCGACAGGTTCAACTGATATCGGCGTCGTTCCTCGGTTGGTCGGATCGAGGTGTCGGGTGGTGAATGACGGGACGACACTTCCCTGTCACTGTCCCATCTGTCACTGTGCTGGCACCCCTGCACAGTGCCAAGCACATGTGCAAGTGGAATCCCCCGCTGAGCAGGGGGGCTTGGGACCCACAGTTGGCACAAGCCGCCAAGCCCAAGATGCAGCTGTTTCTGGCCGCAAGGGTGCACGTCCAATTCTGACATCGCCAACTCCAACAGCCAGATTGCGACCACGACAACAAAACCCACCACCCCGACAGCGCCACGTCCTCCTCGACCTCTGCTTCTCTCTTACCTTGAATTTGTAAGCTACCATGCCGCAAGATCCAAACTTGTACGGGCAGCGACCTGCCAAGAAACAAAAGAAAGAAATAGGTCTCTCCGGCTCCCTCGCCTTCACCTCTCAACTCAGCTCTCTTCTCGCCACTTCCTCTAGCAGTTCTTCTTTGGGACTCTCCTCTCCCGCAACCACTGGCCGGACACGACCATCCAAGCTCAAAAAAGACGACCTCTCCAACACCAAGATCAAGCGCAAAGCCCCCCCAGACACCGACCCCAAAGAATCCAAAAAGCTCTCCCTCAAATCCCCCCTTGGCACCGAAGAAACTAAAGCCGAGCTCGACTTCGCCCGCCGCAAAATGGAGTCCAAAGCTCGTCTTTACGCCGCAATGCAACGAGGCGACTACATCGGCCGAGAGATGGGTCTTGTCGACTTCGACCGCAAATGGGCCGAATCCAAGTCATTCACCAGCAACCCCGCTCCGGCATCCTCCTCCTCCTCCTCAGACTCCGAACCCGACCCCACTGAAGACCCCAACATCGACACCACCCTCCACGACTGGACCGACGAATTCGGCCGCATCCGCCGCCTCACACACGCGCAAATCCTCCGCCTCGAGCGCCGCGCCGCCCGCGGCGCCGCGTCCGCCGCCGAGCTGGAAACCATGTCCGCCCGCCCCAAAGCCCCTGATGAACTTATCTACGGCGACGCCGTGCAAACCAGCGCCTTCACAGCGCACGACCTCGACGCCATGGAGGCTCTCGCGCGCAAGCGGGACCGCAGCGCGACTCCACCAGAGGCGACGCATTACCAGGCGGATTTGGAGACTACGAGGGTGAGGGGGACGGGGTTTTATAAGTTTTCCAAGGATGAGGAGACGAGGGAGAAGGAGATGAGGGGGTTGGAGGAGGAGAGGAGGAGGACGGAGGAGAGGAGGAAGGGGAGGGAGGAGGAGAGGGAGAGGAGGCGGAGGGAGATTGAGGAGAGAAAGAGGGTTGTGGAGGAGAGGAGGGCAAAAAGAGGGCGGAGAACTTTTTGGAGGGGCTGGGGAGGGATTTGGTGGGGGTGGGGAGGGGGTGGTTGAGTGAGGTTGTGCAAAGCTGAGGGATTGGCCACGATGCTGGCCGTCTGAAGGGTAAATGAATCGGCTTCGTCTTCTTTCACGATGACTGGCAATCCTTCGTACACCTGAACGAAACGAAGAAGCCATGGTTCGGGGAAGCAAACAGCGAGGGTACGCGACTGGCGGAAGCCGATCGCTTGCTTCTCCCCATCCCACCACACCTGCGAGATGCGGCTTGTTTTGTTGAAGACCAAGGAACACGCGATTACCTACTTCTCTTGTCAGCATACATCGGTGTGAGCGATGAAATTTTGGGTACATAGAGGGATGCTGTGGTGTGGCTCACCCGAGATTTCGATTTGCCTCCGGGTTAAATATAGGGCAGGCACGATCTCGCTCGGGAGAATCTTGTCCGGGATTTCTCTCGTGTGAGTTTCGGTCGGCCACAGCATAGGTATGATGGCGATATCTCTCATCCTTTATTGAAGTGGCCCAGAACACCTCCCACCTTGGGAGACGGTCAAGGGGGGAAACAGATTTCACACTATATGTAGACAGCGCGGTCAGAACAGCTTGAAACTCTCAATCAATACGAAAGGATGAAACTCACTCCATTGCGACCCAATCCGGTGTCTCTTTTGAATGTATGATTTTGCGATGGTCATGATTTCCTTTGAGGTCTTCTGTTGCGCAGGCACCACTGTTGGCCTCACCGTTGTCATTTTCCTCTTGAATTGGAGGGAGCTTTTTGGTGGGTTTGGGCTCTTTCTCCCAGTCTTCAATAATTTAGTTTTCATGCTGAAAAAATCCGCACTCGGCTGAAAGAATACAGGCGAGGCGTCTCCACCACCGGAGTCATCTACATCCAGCTGAGGGGCACAGCGTACCCCCTGTCTTTCTAGTTTACTTATCGGGAGGATTGTGACTGTCTCTGGGAGTTCCTTCAAGGCTTTTTCGACCGCAATGATTCTGCCTCGCGCTTTAGCCATTGTTGGGCTGTTCGGGAGCTGCCATCTTGAGATTTGAGAGACCAGCGTAGGGTGGTAATAGTTGGTGTGTAGGATAGTGGGACAGCTGCACGGCGTTGCGAGATGATGGTATAATGAGCAATAGACAGCTAATAAGACAAGGCTGAGCGGACCTTTAGCAATTCGGTTTTGGCCACAAGATATTATCAGCTGGAGTTGGACGCGATGGCAGATTTAAATATCTAACTGTCTTGCAGAGGGTTCAGTAGAGCAATTCAAAGGCTTTAAAAACAAGCCATGTGCCACTAAAGTCAAGGTCAACTGGGCGCCTCTATGACTTGAGGGTCAACGACATCGGGCCGTTAGTTATTGGCAACGTGCCGCTCTGCTTGTCTGTCGATCAAGAAAGAAGCGCTTGGCTTTTCGATCAGGCCTCGCTTTATTTAACGCACGGTACCAAGGCCTCGGGTACTAGTCAGCCAGCGCAACGCTGTGTTTGTTGTTTGAACCTCATAAGATCCAGCCGCTGATGCCATCCGCAGTCACACCAGCAAGAGTTGACCCAAGTTTTCGACCACCTCGTACCTACATTCAGGTGAATCAACATGCAACCAGTATCCCGTACATCCCGTCCGCAACCCCAGCAACCGCCGCCTTTTAGTTCCCCTGATTTTTTTGGGTTCAGACTATCTTCAACATGTCGGCATCAGGAGCGGAACACAAGCAAATGACATGCGAGCTATGCGTATCTCGGGCGCGTCGAATAAAGCACTCCGAAGTCATGTTCAGGGAGGCTTAACTGGCAGTCTGATCTCTTGGTCGTTTCTCTCCATCCCACAAAATCTGCGTGATGCTAACTATGCCGCTACGGTACTAGTCCTCTTATGGGACCCCCGTCATGCACGTCGGCCTTTTAACGTTGATATGAATTGCCTACCTTGGGAGGTATAAATGTGTGTAGGAGCGCCCCAGTCGGTAAAGTTCAACGCTCAGCCAGAAGTTCGTCCCTTCTCCCTATATTATATACCCCTCCATTACTTTACTAGTTACTCACTCGCCACTCGTTCTTATCACTACTGCAGGAAAAATGAACGTTCAAACCATCCCCCGCGGCAAGGTACGTAAGACTGATAGACTCTCAAGCTGGATGTGTTTTCCGACTGTATCTAAGTCCAACCCGTCGCAGCATGTTACCGACATCCTCGAGAAACAGTGCCCTTTGCGCATCGTCGTCTTCCTACGAAAGATATCCCCCCCCCCTTAATCGCCTCGCAGATAATCACAATGAGGTGGTTGCCCAAGCATGTTCCACCCTCAACATCCACCCAGAAACAAGCCTCGCCGAACTCTTGGTCATATACAAATGGAACAATCTCAGCATCTTTGCCTTTAACGTTTGGTATGACGATTACGACTGGGACACCGCACACCGCGACGTCGACCTCTCCGTTATTTTTGTTGATTACGGGAGGAAGATATTCTCCAGTGTCAATGTGTGCAACAAGAAGTTTTGCGCTGAGGTTTACCACCACGTCGCACTCCAACACGACCTCCATGGCTGCGGTGTGAAGCCACCCTATCTGGGGGACCACACTTCCCGGGTCTGGTACCGACTTACGGGGATCCCCGCTGCGTCACGCTTGTCGGGCCGGATGGCATTGCACGCCGTGTTCTAAAGACACCGCCGCCGGGATCGACCAGTGTATACCCATCGCGCACTAGTGTCTCGCCCAGCCCTGCCTCAACCACTACCGAGGACGCCTTTTCAAAAATCTATCTTATGTACTCCGGTGGCATCCTGACAAGGTCAAAAGAAATGAACAGCATGCCATGTCAAAATCAAGTTAAGATCACTTCAAACTCAAAGCCACAAGCAATGCAGTGTTGTATGTGACGTGTTGGGCGTATGGCCCCCCCTATATTCATCCCTTTCTGCCTCCATGACTACCATCAATCAAAGTTGCCCACATCAACTTCATAACCACCCACCTCAGAAATGATGAACAGACAAGATGCCCTCCCCGCCCGTCCAGCCCCATGCCCCAGAACGCCGACTCAAAGCCATAAACCCCCGTAGAAGTCCAATCTCAACCCCAATGCTGTTTCGATGCTGTGCTAGATGCAATGATAAACAACAAATGCGACAAGAAGAACCAGAGACAGCAGTAAAATCGCTATGCCGAAGACCCCACAAAAGACTCAAACAAGACACCAACATCCAACTCCCCAACACACCTCCTCCCGTCACCTCATAAACCAAACACACCCACACCTCCCCACCCATCCCTCTATCCCCTCCTCCCCAGCACCCCATCCTTCTCATCCCCTCCTTCCCATCCCCATCGTCATCCTCCCTCCTAAAACCCCCTGTCACTCCCACCCTCATCCCCTCAACATCCCCAATTTCCCACTCCCATCCTCACAAGTCCCCTCCTCAAGAACAACAACTCCTCCCTCCCCTTCCCCTGACAACCCTCGCCTCCTCGCCCCACCCCCACCTCCACCTGCGTACACCTTGCCGACTCCCCACTCCGGTTTGGACACGCGCCGTTCCTCAATTTTAACCGCGCGGGGTAGGGCAGGAGGATGGGCGTGACGAGGAGGTGGCTGTAGGTTGGGGGCGAGGGGTGGTGGTGCGGGTTGGTGAGTCTGCGGGGATGGTAGAGGAGGAGGAGATTGAGATGGGCTCGGCTGCGCCCAGGTTTTGGGGGTGCGGAGGGGAAGGTGCGGTGGTGGGGCGGAGGAGGGGATGCTGGGAATTGTTGCGGGGGTTGTTGGGGGTGGAGGAGGAAGGGGAGGAGGAGGAGGGGGTCGTTGTTGGCTTGGTTGGCGGAGGGGTTGGGGCGGGGATGAGGGGGGATGAGTCGGTGGGTGGTGTGTAAGGCGAGATTGAGGTAGAAGATGGTGGTTGTGATGGTGACGTCGAGGATAATTTGGGCTGGTTTGAGTAGGTTGAGTTCTGCTGTGGGTAGATGAAGAGCGCAAGGTAGGTGTCCGGCCAGGTGCAAACCCAGGGCTTGTCGCCGCGTTGGGCGATCCCTTTGCGTTTGTAGTTGGATATCCCCCGGCTTGTCGAGCCGCCATGCCGAGCCTTTAACCCATAAATTGACGTGGCACCGGTTGCGCTGAGCCAGGTTTCTGGGAGAATGACTGTCTTGTTGTACGGTAACAGCTTGAACCACGCAGGACCGCGGTTAGGCTCGGATGTGTCGTTGACAAGGCTGAGGCGGACGGTCTTCTGCAGTGATGGAGGCTGTTCCCCGTAGGCATACACATTGTCCATCAACGTGTAAGAGTGGTTGTGATCCAACGAGGCGCAATACTCGTCACTGGCCTCCTTAGTGACTTGCAGATAAAGATTTGTCGTGACGAGATTGCAGCTCCAGGCTTGTGACAAAGCAGGGTCCTGGAGACATGTATTTGATCCAGGGCTGGCAGCGAGCGGCAAGGAGAAGGTGCCTGTGGGAAGGGAGATGGGTGATGGTTCCCTGGCACTCTCAAGTTAGTGAACGCGCTTCATCCCACGGCGACCAGGCTCGACACTCACCAAGCACCCTCTTTGCGCATTTTCTTGATCCCATCCTTCAAGCTGCTAGCGACAGCGCCCGCTATTACCCCCACCAGGACCAACACAATGAGGGTTAGGAGTATGGCCCAGAAAGGGATCACGCCACATATCCTCCGTCTCATCCAAAGCTGCCATTTCTTCGGCGGCTTGCTCTTTTCTGCCATGCCTCCATCGTGCAGTCGAATTCGTCGCCCGGTGTCGTCGGAGGCAAAACTTTGTATGGAATGTCGTGACCGTGGGTAGTCAAGGTCGTCTGACTCAAACTCGGGATTCCTGGTGGCCAATCCAAGGCCGCCAGCTCCCGATATTCGGGGCAACGTAGACAGACGCGTCGCGGGCGTGGGTGTGATAATCGTAGCTCCTCCTTGAACAGCATCAAGAGAGCCATCCGCAGCTGCGACCTTCCGAACATATGCCTCGTCAGGATATCGGGTGTATGGAGGTAGTTGCTCGGTGTGACCGTCAGGCCCTATGATGTCGGCCACATCGTCCCCGTCAGGCCCTACTCGCCGCCGATACTGGTCAGGAAGACCGCGGAAACCGAGAGGGATCACAGCGGCCTGAGCTCTCTCCGTCTCTGGCCCAGTACCCTGAGGATAGACGCCATATGCATGGCTCGGGCCTCTCGGTCCGCTGTATGACGATTCCGAGACTGGTAACGTAGAGGACGTCCCCACGCTCAAGGTCCTTGCAAGACGGACATTTTGGGGGTAGAGCTGGTAAGGATGTGACGGCGCAGAGGGTCCTTGGTATGTGCTATCCGAGGGTACAGATGAGATTGACCCAGTTGAGTTTGAGAGCTGTCGTGTCAACGCTGGCAGGTCGTGACCCAAGGTCAAGGAGTCCTGTGGGTTGTGGGCTTTCGAGGTGCTCGGCGAGTGGTTCCTTCTCAGGGAAGATGTTGGGGTGTCAATCCCCAAGATGGTCGAGGGGCCAGATGCTAAGGATGGCGTTGAAGGCCTTCTCCTGTGAGCTGAGCGTGGCGGACAAGGTGACGTTGTTAGTTCTGGTTGTGTGGGCCGAAATCCATCCGTAACCAGGCCGGCGGTAAGAAAATCGCCATCACTGTCAGTTGTAACTGACAATCTTGCTGCAGCACTCGTCGATGCCCTGCCCTCAGGCTCGCCGCCTTTGCTACTGGTCGGATTCATACTTTTGACTGGCTATCCTCGCTGGCAGGAGAAAATGTCGGCGGCGCTCAGTCATCAAATCCCGACGCAGGCCCCTCCCGGAGTCATCAAGCCTCTTGGCCTTCCCCCTAGCTGATGTTGACACGTCGATTTGCTCGTCCCGCAGCGCGCTCCTCAGTAAAATCGCGGTTTACCCTAACCCGCAGGTCTCATCCGACTGGTCGTTTCTGTGCAGTGGGCCTTCGGAGATGTCGGGTGAGGATTGGATGCTGGGGGTATTGTGCCGTGCCTCTGGATGCTCGCGTCGAGTTCTCGAGTGCCGCAGGACCAGCCCACGACGGAAAGCCAAAGGTGTTTTGGCCCAGCATGAACTGTCGACGGAGGTCTTCGGACACCCACAGGGACAAGCAGTCTGGGCTGGTTTCAGAGAACAAGCTTCCATTGGGGCGGAATGGGCATGGCTGCGGGGCCGTCGGAGCTCATGCAACAGGGATGCAGGCCGCCGCAGCCAAGGCGTGGGGATGGGACACTCCAGGGTGTTGTCCCAGGTACGTAGGGGAGAGAATGAAGAAGCGCTTTCTCCCTAGGAGTAGAGATTATTAAGTCAAAGCCCGCTCTGTATGCAGCGCGGAGCTTGTTGCTGCATCAAGAACTTCGTATTGTACATACAGTGACCCTCTTGAGTGGCCGGCTCCTGTCATATATTCAGCAGAGGCTAAGTATTGAGTCGACTGAGGCTGCAGGGGTGTTCCATGGTTTCAAGCGCTCTGCATCCTCGTATCACCGGCCTTCCAGGTTGATGTTGATCGTCAAAACGCACTCTGAGCAAGAAACTGGATTCTGCTCATGAGCGGGAAAACCCGTTGACAGCTGGGCTCCGAGCCAAGGTCTTTAGAAACCGGGAGATGTGAAATTTGAGTTGATGGCCATGATAAAGTATCAACCGCGGTAGGCGGGCCGTCGGATGGGGGAGGCCGAGACCAGTGGCAGAAAATCGTTGAACATGGGATAGGTAACTGAAGGAGGGGTGTTTGGTGCATCAACCCTTCCGCGACGCCAGAAGGACGCCGTAGCGCCCATCTCTCCCCCCACCACACCCGTTGAGGTAGTGAAACATGTCCCCATGTCAGTCCGTGAAAGCGGCCTCTTCATCCCATTTGAAGGGCGCTAACCTGAAGACGAATTACGAAGTACTAAGGGGAGGGCTCGTTATGCCTGGAGGTTTGACCGCCGTGTTTGCGACGATCAACAAGCTCTTGGCCGCGATCGTTCAATCCGGGTTGTGGGCGGATGGGTTGAGGGGGACATAGCATAGCGCCGGGACGAGCAGGGGTTTGGATCTTCGTTTTCTCGAAGCCCAAGGAACACCCATTCCCGTTGAAGGCGTTTCCAGGATCGGGGCCAGATGCAGTGGGATCGTGTGTGCATCAACTACCGCTTCTTGGTCCGCCGCTTGAATCCAGAGCTTGGATTCCAATGCCTCTCTCCGAATCATGGAACTCTGCCGCTTAAACTCCCCGACTAGCCCAAAATGATAGATAATTGTGCTGGGGAGAGAGATATTTCCCCTCCATATTTTTTTTTTTTTAGGAAGAACGAGACTTGAAACCCCGAATGAATCCAGACAAGAGGAGGGAGTGTGTTGGCTTGAGGCATGGAGAAGGGAAGGTGCCAAGATGCCGTCCCGTTTCTGGGGAAGTTCGGATAACGGAAATTTTTCAGCTCCGCCATGTACAGATATGAAGACCTCACACACACCATGGCTTACACAGTATTCTCAATTCAATCGTGGCTTTCCTTCCTCGGGACAAATTGAACTTGCAACTCGACCTCCTCGTCCAAAGGTGATCTTCAACGACTCTCAACTCCCCGTCGTGACCCTGCCTCGAGGACGGCCAGAACCGAAAGCCATGTGTCTCATATCATTTTCCCAGTGAAACTCTGCGCGCTCCCGCAACACCTGACACAGCGTTGACTACGCGAACTGATGAAACAGACCGCGAGAACGGCTTCGGCAGCCTACAGCTTAGTCGACTGATGTCGTCACGACTTCAGGGAAAAGAGAGTTGGACAGCCGTGTTGGTCAGGTGTTTGGCCTAGACTTCGACTTTTTTTCCCAGGCTCCCACGCAATACCCACGCCGTTGACAAACTGACCACCCCGCGCTCGGTGGTCACACAACGTCCTCTTGGGAGGGCGGCAAAAGAACTAGAGGCCAACCAACATCGAGCAGCCCTGGTGGCTTTCCCCTCCAACCACCACAACTGGGCGAAAGGGATCCATTTGGAGACAAATTTGGTACAAATTTGGTAGTTCGACCTTGTTACTGCAGCCTCATACGCACGGCGACCACTACCACCAGAGAACTTCCCATCACACGTTTTTCAAGGCGACAAGATGGATGCCAAGTTCGCGGCCTAAGGCTCTGACACCGCAGTCCTGCCCGCCATTCTGCCTTGCCCCGCTTCCTCTAGACAAGCTGCTTGCAACCAGGATAGATGCCGTCTTCCCCGCGCACATCCTGGTGTTAAAGGTACCTGCTGCATCCCTCAGTCTTGCGTCGACCTTGCAGTTTGCAATACTCGGACCTGAACAACAATACGCGTCCACCCAGGGAGTGTGTTCTGTCTGCTGGGCTGTGGTGTGCTCCGAAACTCCTGATACAGAACCACGGACACAGAAGGAGCCGAGACGGGTGCCCGCGTCCTGACCGCCAAGCTGTGATGCGGTGGGCGTTCACGGCAGCCTCCTGGCCTGTTGGAGCCCTCCACTCCAAAGCAGGGCGTGTGGCTGACTGGCATCCGACGCAGCACCATGCGGGAGAGAGGGGCCCTGAGAGACGCAACACCAATCGATCGTTGCCCGGCTTCTGTGCCAACCTCGTTCTCACCGATCTGCCCAGTCTGCAAGACTCGTGGATACTGAGGCTCCGAGGCTCTGGGACGAATCATGCCCACCAGATCTACCCCCACCTCCGAGTTTGCGATCCTGTTGTGCCCGAGCCTCGTGCAGTTTGAGTCGGACGGCTGCTTGTCTTGTCTCTTTCGGTGCTTGGTTTCTCTGTGTGAAACCACGCGCCCTGCAGCCTCGGGTGCACCGCTTTGCCCGACTCGGCTGCACACCGGTAGCACACGAGCGGCTGTCTCTCCTTCTCAGCACCGGCATGGTCAGCTCTGCGGGCGCTTCTTAGGTTTGCACAGTCCATATTTCAGGGCGACGCCCGTCTTGTTTTGTCGATCTTTCTTTCTCTCCACCAATGTCCCAACATTCGCCTCTCGCCTTACACTCTTGCCCCCAGCCGGCGACGAGATACTCGACTGTCTCAGCGAGGGCGAGCATCATTTTCACCCCCTGTTTATGCTGTCATTGAAGGACAGCAAGGCTGTCACTAGCTCGCAATATCACATATAAACCCATCTCCCACCATGTCAGTTCGCTCCGGCAGCTCCCGGAGCACCCGCGACTACCGGGAAATCCGGATCCCTAACAGCAAGTCCGTCAAGGCGCTCATCTACTTCTGCGGGCGGGACCCGCGCAAGGCCAAGAGCATCCGGCGCTACTACGACGAGGACTTCGACGCCCGGAGCACCGGCTCCGGCTCTGGCTCCATGTTCTCCTGGTCCAGCGGCACATCCGGCGTCTACCTTGTCGAAACAACCGGCGATTACTGGACCTGGGACGAGCCGTCCCCCGCCGCGTACACAGCCGCACAACCCAAAAAGCGCAAATCTGGCCGCTCCTCCCGCGCCTCCCGCCACAGTAGCGCCAGCCACAGCCAGCCGGCTGGGACCTGGACTCGACACGCCACCGTCGAGAACGACGAAGACGATGACGACAGCAGCAGCGACGGGAGCGTCGAGGACTACAACGGCGGCGGCGGCGGTATGCCGTTTGCCCACCCCCATCCGGGTATGATGCCGCCGCATCCCGGGCCGCATCCCGGGCCGCCTCCGGGAGCGTTTCAGCCGGGTTATGGCATGTTCCCCTCGGCGCATGCCACGCCGCATCCGATGCCGCCCCAGGGTGGGTTTTCGGTGCCACCACCGCCGCCGCCGATGCACCACATGCCGACGCCACAACAACCGGGTGGGTTCGCGCCGCCGCCACCGCCGCCGCCGGGAGGGCATTTCGTTCCGGGGCGGGGCGGGATCCAGGTGTTTGTGGATGGCTGAGCGGAGGCTTTTGGTGTCCCAGGCTTTTGGTTACGGTTGTACGGTTTTGAACGGCGTTTCGGAGTGGTTTGGTTTTATTCGCATGGCGTTTCGAGTCGGCGCGAGGGCTTGTGGCTCCTCGTGTAACATCATCAAAATCACCGTCATTATATCTTTATTTTCAACAGTCCATCCGGGCAGACAGGACGGATGGTTTTACTCTTTGGTTTTGGATCGGATACCGAGTATTTGGTCCCCAGATATTTGGTTCCCAGATATTGCCTCATCTTCCCTGATGAGAGAGACACCTCGAGCAATAATGAGACATGACTTCTCGTTTGCTGCGCTACTACATACCACCATGGTGTGGTTTGGTTACTTCCGGCGGGTAAGCTGTCGCTTCCCGATAATGGTGACCTCACCGTTGCAGTTTGGTATCAGGCACGACGGACGGAGTGATCCGTCGGATGTGACTCAATGGACACGGGAGACTCAAGCGATTATTCCGGTCCTGTCTCCTGAGAGTTTGAGCTGTCAATGCCACCACCCCTTGAGGCTCTGGTGTAATTGACCCTAACCCTCATCACAGTGCCACGTCCTTGACCAAGGCGCTTCGCCAGATCGTCGCTGCTGCAAGTGATCACGGCGCTTCCGTGGTTTGTGCCGCTGTGCCGGTGATAATGGTGAGTCACCGGTGAAAAAGAAAAAAGTAATTTACTGAATTGATTGGTGTGCTCATTTTCAACTGGGACATCAAATGTCTCTTGCATTCAGGGTCAAGTTCCTGTCTGCATCCAGACGTCTTTTTGCTCCCTCACCACAAGAAAACGGCAACCTATGACGGGGTAACAACTTCATGAAGTTCACGATCAGCCTTACCTATGTATCTCTGCTGCCTACCTACGTATTCTCTGCACCCACCTAAATATTCTCTGCTGCGCACCACCTTGCGCCACGACATAGCATCTCCCTCTCATGTGAGGCCTCATGCGAGGCCTCATGCGAGGCCTCATGCGAGGCGCGCGCAAACATCCCATGGGGCTAGGCTGGGATCCAGGCGAACCACCACCGGCAGAACCACACCACCACCTCCCCCTCACAGATTCTTGGGATGAGGCAACAAGAACTTAGCAATTCTCTCCAATCGGAATCTGTAAACGGAATCTGTAAAGCAACAAGTCTTCCACAAGGTGGCCGGTCCTGCAGGCGACCGACTCGCCCCACAAAACCCTCTCTGCTCCGCGCTGACCCCGCTTACTAGATTGGGCTGCCCTCGCATTCAGGTGTTGAATAATTGTCGTAGTGTCGGCGAATGGGAGATTCGGATTGGAGAAAATTTTGGGTGGGATAGTTCTTCACCGGTTGCTGCCTTGGAAACTCGGAGGCAACCGGCAAGTGAGGCTGAGGTGAGATGGGGAGAATTAAATGTTGCCGGCAGGAGGACCGCAGACCTCGCGGCCCCACATTGTCAGTTAGCAACTGCCCCACCCTGCAGCCCACCTCAGGCTTCACCGCCCTCACATCTGATCTTCCAACTTTTCAAACTGCGGGTTTCACAGGTCCATGGAAGCGTGATGTTGCTTTCATAGCACATCTTGCACCATGGAGATGAAATGTCAAGGAGATTTCGACTTTGCTGATCTGATTTGATCTCCCTGACATATATCTGCCTTCACTTGGCCTTGATTTGACCGAGAGTTCCAGACCCTGCCTCTTGTTGGCAAACGAAAACACACGACAAAGGACTTGTCTCGGGGGCATTGAAACAGCGAAGACGGCAAGGCCTAACCTTCAAGCTACTTTATTATGAAATGTAAAAAAATCAAGGACTCAAGAGACTCTCAGAACCCAAAAACTAGAGAAGAGACAAAAATAAAAAAGAGGGAGAAGGAGAAGGAGCAAAAAGGGGAAAGAAAGAAAGGAAATAAAAGAGAGAAAAAGAGAAAGAGGGAAAGTTTGCTCCAACTTGAACAAAGCGAACAATTGAGTCTACCCCTCACGACAACGCATCAAATGCAGTGGCGCCTCAGACCATACCAGGCCAATACAAAAATGCAGCCGAGTCTCACCCGCTTGTTCCACTGCTGAGATCCTCATATTCGCCACAACCAGTCATCGAGATAAACAATCTTTCAGCTTGGCGAGCAATTGAAGGTAATACTTTGTCCTCATCCAACCCGCGCAAAGCCGTAACAACGTCGGAACGGCGGCCAACAGCGGCCAATGACGCACCGGGGGGCTTTGTGGGGGAGGCTGACCGGGCGTTTCCACCATCGATCGTCCTCACCCCTCAGCCAAAACCAAAAACCTCAAAGATACGGGCTGGACAGTGGCGGCTCAGGCATCAAAAAGAGTCACCGCAGCGGGGTGAACTGTTTCTTCGGGACCGCCTCCAGGCAGAAACCACTGAAAAACCAGGCCTGTGACTGTGACTGAGTCCTCGCAGCCAATGCCCGGCCAGCGCAGTCTTAGTCCTGCATGTCGATGGGCTGTGTCACTCTCACAAAACCAACAAGCCACACGGGACGGCCGCGTCTTTCAGGATGCCTCTGGAAATCCTGCGCGATGATGGAGGGGCACATGGTGCCTTGTGGAGTTTGAAGAGATAAAAAAGTCCTCTGAGGACCAATTCGTCATGATCCGATGAGGTGGCAGACATCGTGCCTTGCAGCAAAGCCCGCTAGTTCTCGACGCAGTCAGCATCCCAGTTGGGAAACAGGACTCACATCTCATTGCTGCTGCCTGTCATCGGTTTGGATTCAATTCGCGAGTTAAATACTTCCTCCTTACCCAGCCAATTCCAACCTCCCCCCCAAAGGACTACGCTGTATCCCCTCACGGACGCCGTCCTTCCCGATTTCCCCGTCTCATCCCTCCTCATCCCCCAACACCACTACTCCCTCACCCGCCTCCTGGAAGCCCTCACCATGGACACCGCTATCCCCCCCCAGTCCTCAGGGGAGGGTCTCGCCGCGACGGCCGCGGCGGCGCCCCAGACCGCGCTTCTCGACTTCTTTTTCCCGGGTTTTTCCGTCTTCTCGAGCGCCGTTGAGAAGTACATGCACATCGACCTCAACCTATACATTCCATTGCTCCTGCTCTCCGGCGGTGTCATCTTCCTATGGCGGTTCATCTCAGAGTACATCAATGGTGTGGTTGAGAGCTACCTTATGAGCGTGGTTGACATCCGGCCGGATGATGAGATATGTAAGTCGCTCCCGCGCTAAATCTATCGGGGAATGACCAACTGCTGACACCGCGCCCAAGATAATATGTTAATGGCCTGGGTGGCCAACCAGCGCTTCTCGCAGGGCGCACGCCGGTTCGTAGTCAACACCAATCTCTCCAGCCGCAGCTGGTACCTGTGGTGCTGGTCGAGTGACGATGATGATGAGGACGGCGAGGAGGACAATAACCACTCGTTTTCCTTCGGCCGCTCCAAGAAGAAGAAGGCGCTTGCGTACACTCCGACCTTTGGCAGCCACTGGTTCATCTACAAGGGGCGAGTTCTTATCTTCCGCCGCTCCCAAAACAGCAACCAGTCGGCTTTTTTGACTGTGAGCGAGCGCGAAGAGATCTCCATCTCGTGCTTTGGCCGAAATCCATGGATTTTGAAGGAATTGCTGCATGAGGCGAGGGAACAGTATCTGAAGCGGGATGAGGCGAAGACACTGTGAGTGGCTGTCTTTATCCCGACCCAAGGATAGGGGGACTGACATCAGCACAGGATCTACCGCGGAACCACCAAGAGCGGCTCCAGCGAACCGACCTGGCAGCGGTGCATGGCGCGCACCTCGCGCCCCTTCTCAACTGTCATTCTCAACAAGGACGTCAAACAGGAGCTCATTGACGACGTGACCGACTACCTCAACCCGGCCACGCGGCGGTGGTACAGCAACCGCGGCATCCCCTACCGCCGCGGCTACCTCCTCTACGGGCCCCCGGGCACGGGCAAGTCGTCGCTCAGCCTCGCCCTCGCGGGCTTCTTCAAAATGCGCATCTACATCGTCAGCCTCAGCTCCGTCACCGCCAACGAAGAGAACCTTGCTTCTCTCTTCGCCGAACTCCCACGCCGATGCGTCGTCCTGCTCGAGGATATCGACACCGCCGGTCTAACCCACACGCGCGACGGCGACGTGGTCGGCGACGGACCCGCCACGGACGCCGCCCCTATCCCCAACCCCCGCGTGCGCGGCAGCACGGTGCCCAACCCAAACACCGGCCGTCTCTCCCTCTCAGGCCTCCTCAACATCCTGGATGGTGTCGCCTCGCAGGAAGGCCGTGTGCTCATCATGACAACCAATCACCTCGAGAAACTCGACAAAGCCCTCATACGCCCGGGCCGCGTCGATATGATCGTCAAGTTCGACCGCGCCGATGCCGATATGACCGCCGCCATCTTCCGCGCCATCTACGCCCCGCTCGAGGGCGACGACGCACCCACCAAATCCACCACCCCCCCTTCTTCAGACCACTCCGAACCCAACGGCACAACCACCACCACCTCCAACGCCCTCTCCAAACTCGAATCCACCCTCCTCCTCAAATCCGCCACCCCCCGGCCAACCCCTGAAGAAGAAAAGAAACGGAGGCGGAGGAGAGGAGGATGAAGGAAGAGGAGGAAAAGAAAGAGGAGGAGGAGAAGAAGAAGAAGGAGAGGAAGAAGGAGGAGAGGAAGAGGAAGAAGGGGGGGAAGAAGGGGAAGAAGTCGTCGGGTAAGAAGGGGGATGAGAGTGAGAGTGAGGCGTCGGATTCAGGATCGGGGTCGTCGGGGAGAGTGGGGGCGAGAGGAGGAGGAGAAGGAGGAGAGGAAGAAGGACAAGACCAAGAAACGGAAGAAGCCGGAGGTGCCTGCCACTGCCCCTGCCCCTGCTGCCGCTGTCGATGCCGCCGCCCCTGTCGAGCTGGAGGAGGTCGTCGGCTGCGACGTCAAGGTGGAGCCTGTCGTCACCGTCTCCGTCATCACCGTCGACCCGGACAAGGCGAAGGAGGCGGCGTTCGAGGTGCAGAAGACCCCGCAGGGTGCGGACTCGGGGTATGGCACGCCGTGAGGGGCGGATTCTGGGGAAGAGGCGGGGAAGCGGCTGGGGAGGTGGATATCGGATCATGAAAACGTAATGTCGGCGTTGGAGGTTTTGAAACTGTTTTGATGTTGGTATCGCCAGATTTTGGTTGAACGTACGGATATGGTACCTAGATTGCATAATTGCATTGGGAGGCGTTTGGGATTCATGTTGTGCAGATGTTAGAAAAAGATTGCTACATCACAACTTAATCAATTCTTTAAAAATCTACTGCCACCTAGTGTTGAAGCTAGTACTCTCAAGCTTGTTACTTAGACGCATATAGAGCTAAACTTCCAGGGTGAGTCTTGTAGGAACCAACTGTCCGGATGTCACCCTACCTTACCCCAGACGAGCTGAAACAAGCGGGATTGGCAGCCATTGTTGACGAAACGGTCATATTCGAGGTTGGAGGTTGTTGGAGAATAAAGCATCTCAACAGCCAAATGCGGCTCGTGGACTTCGTCAGTGCTGCTCAGCCACGCTGCCGGGGCGCCATTTTGAGAAAGGCGGGAGCCCGGCCAGTTCCTGCAGCAGCGCAGCCCCTCCAGCCAATGGGATGTTGCTGCCGATTGTCCGTTGTGGGGGTGTCTTGAACCCTGGACCCTTGAGATCTCGCAGAAAGTGTGGCCCTGGACATAAGGGTTCTCGCGTCGCCACTTCTCGTCCCATCCTTCCCCTTTTTGCAGGAAAAAGTTGGGACGGCGAAAGTCGGAGGCATGTGCAGACTGAACCTGGCTCTTCAAATTTTGAAGAACAGAATTTGATCAAAACGGCCATTTGGAGATAGAGGAGATAAAGCGCCAAGGGCTTTCTGCCACAAAAACATATTGTGGACAGAGAGGACCAAATGGCACTCAAACTGATGCAGCGTTCTCATGTGCCTGTCTCGTTGTCCGTGCAACAACATCTGCCTGTTCCACCAACGGGACCACAGGTTTGTGGGTGCCAGTGGAGATCTGTTTATCAATCTTGCATCAACCTCCACCTGAGAGATTAGATCCTCGCGGTTTATTGCGTCGTCGGAGAATCCACAGCGGAGACGAACCACTCGGCGGCAGCGACGTGGGCATCTTCCATCCTCTGACGCGCGCCGACTTGCTGAAACCAGGCCCTCGAGCAACTCTCGGCTTTTCCCGCCCACCCTTCTTTCGCCGTCTGGATGCCCACGTACGAAGTAGCGAGGTTGCTATTGTCTTCTCGGTCCTCCACATTGTTCCCTGTCAGGTGTGCGGCCCCGCGATTTTTCTACGTATTTAACCTTGCCTCCTCCCCTCCTCACCAGCCCTGCTTTGTCTTCCCCATCCTGCCCCCAACAAAGACACCGACCCCAAGTCGCCTTCGCTGACCGCCCTGACATCTAGGTGTGTTTTTTGCCCCTGCCCACCACAACCCCCCATCACGAAAGCCCAACAATCTGCATGCTGGGAAAACTGGGGCACGGCCCGTCGAATCCACAAAGATGTGGAAACGGCGGTGAAAGACGGTCGAAATACCAGCATGGGACGATGCGCTAACTTATCTACCCCTCCAAAAGCCCAGACGCCCGCCTCCTTTTCGCTCGGCCGTCCTTCTCTTCCTTCAACACCACAATCCGCCGCCCGTCTTCACCAGCACAAGCCAATTGCTCGCCTACCATGGCCTCCCGTCCCCAGAACATCGGCATCAAGGCCATCGAGATCTACTTCCCCAGCCAGGTGCGTCTCTTCGCGTATTCCCTGGGGCCCAACCATCCCAACAACCCTCGCGCGCCGACATCGCTGACAGTTTCCCAACTACACAGTACGTTGAGCAATCTGAGCTCGAGAAGTTCGATGGCGTCAGCGCGGGGAAAGTACACGATTGGCCTCGGGCAGACCAAGATGAGCTTCTGCGATGATCGCGAGGGTCAGTAATTTCCCCGTTGCATTTTTTTGGGCTGGGGTCGTCGGAGTGGCACATGCCTGCCGCCACCGACCGGCCTTCATGCGGGCGGCTGGCGGGTCCGATGCAACCCAGCAAACCACCACCAAGTCTTGCGTCGGCGCAGGGGCTGATTTGAGCGTGGGATGGCCCCACCACTGCAGACATCTACTCGATGAGCTTGACCGCGCTGTCCAAGCTTCTCAAGAACTATGACATCGACACGAACACGATCGGCCGCCTCGAGGTCGGCACCGAGACCATTATCGACAAGTCCAAGTCCGTCAAGTCGGTTTTGATGCAGCTTTTCGGCGACAACACCAACGTTGAGGGCGTTGACACAGTGAACGCATGCTACGGTGGCACCAACGCCGTTTTCAACAGCATCAACTGGATCGAGTCGTCGGCTTGGGATGGCCGGGATGCTATCGTCGTTGCCGGTGATATTGCCCTCTACGGCAAGGGCAATGCCCGCCCCACCGGCGGCGCTGGTGTCGTTGCCATGCTGATCGGCCCTGACGCGCCCCTTGTCTTCGAGCCCGGTCTTCGTGGCAGCTACATGAAGCACGCCTACGATTTCTACAAGCCCGACCTTACCAGCGAGTACCCCTACGTCGACGGCCACTTCTCGCTCACCTGCTACACCGAGGCCCTCGATGCTGCCTACCGTGCCTACTGCAAGCGCGAGGCTCAGCAAAGCAAGGTTACCAACGGCACTAACGGCGTCAACGGCCACGTCAACGGCAACGGCGCTGCCGAGCCCGCCGTCCCCAAGACCCCCTTGGACCGCTTTGACTACCTCGCCTTCCACGCCCCTACCTGCAAGCTCGTCGCCAAGTCGTACGGCCGCCTGCTGTACCACGATTATCTTGCCGATGCCGAGAGCAAGGCCTTCGCCGATGTCCCCGCCGAGGTGCGCGACGTCGAGTACCAGAAGTCCCTGACCGACAAGACCGTCGAGAAGGCCTTCATGGGTCTCTCCAAGTCTCTCCAAGAAGCGCTTCCAGGAGCGCGTCAACCCCAGCATCCAGGTCGCTACCAACTGCGGCAACATGTACTGCGCCAGCGTCTATGGCGGTCTGGCCAGTCTCATCTCCTACATCGACGATGCCAGCTTTACCGGCAAGAGGATAGGCCTGTTCAGCTACGGCTCCGGTCTGGCTGCCAGCTTCTTCTCGATGCGCGTCAACGGCAGCACCGAGAAGATGCGCAAGGTCCTGAACCTTGATAACAGGATGAACGCCCGTCAGGTCGTGCCTCCCGAGACCTACGATGCTGTAAGCTACCCACGAGACAGAACGAGTTAACGGCTCCTTTACTAACAGACGCTTCAGATGTGCGAGCTCCGCCACCAGGCCCACCTTAAGAAGGATTTCGTCCCCAAGGGTGATGTCTCGACCATTGCCCCCGGCACCTACTACCTCGAGAAGATTGACGACATGTTCAAGCGCTTCTACGCCGTCAAGGAGTAAGGTTGGACGACATTAGATACCCCCACAGCATGGTCGTGCACGGAGGACCGACCCCAGCACGACTTTCCTCCCTTTAGTTTTGAGGATTATTAGACCTGGGTGAATTTGCACATTTTAGCGAAAGGGACTGCGACTGGTTCAATTGGCGCAATGAAATAGAGACCTGCGGAGTTGCACTGCTTTCCCCGTCGGTGGTGAGGAGGAGTGTGAAGCGTGAGGGGAGGGGCGCAAAAATGGGGAAGATGGTTCGAACTTCGGTTACCACCTTAGACATGGAGATTCGGTTACCCACGCCCGTAATGCTTTTGATGAGCCGTCTAGATATACCTGGCTTTTGTCTGGTCAACATAATATGACTTGATGTACATATCTGCTGCGACTCTTAAGGCTCGGTCTAGCAGGCCGTTGGGCTGCACACATTCCTCGAGGTTTGAGGAGCATAGACCAGGCAGGAGTATACTTAGCGTTGATCTACACTCGACTGAGCCGTGTGTGTGAAGTGGTGCACTGAGTTTGTATTGGCCCTGAAACAGCAAACTTTCAGCCGACAGAGTAGTTTAGAAGGATTGAGGTGACAATATGGCGCTGGAACGCATGGGTTAAAATCCTGACAAATGCTCCTCTCAGCTGAAACCTTGAATCTAAATGATGCATCTCAAGAACGCATATCTCACCCGCTTCGAGAGAATATGCTTCCGCCATCCACCTCCTCTCTCTTGCGACAGTTCCGCTCTCGCCAGAACTGGCAATGCAACACTTGATTGCTCAGAATCCCGTCTGCTGCCAGTCACAAAATTTCCGCTTTCCTTACTTCATAACGGCTGCCTCAAATTCCCAAAGAGTAACTCCAACAGTGAACTCTCAATGATGGGCTGCAGAGAGCCGAAAGTCACGAAAAGTGGGGCCCAAACATGAGATGAAAAAGCCTATTTTCAATTTGAAGCAACAACGGCTTCTGATTGGTCGAATGGTGTAGTTGGTCATCACGTCAGTCTAACACACTGAAGGTCTCCAGTTCAAACCTGGATTCGATCATATGAGTTTCTCTTTTGGCTGCCATCTCTAAGCAGACGGTGTCTTTTTGTTTTCATTCTGCTTAATTGTCATCAGGAACGGCTTCAACTCCCTTTTTGCCACTGTTCACTCACTGCTGTCACTTCCTGTTGCTTCACATGGCGGGGGTTGTGAGTCAACCCTGCAGCCGCGTACGGAGGCACCGCTGTGCGAGACAAAACCTGCAGCTCGATGCGTCAGTCCATAAACTCAATTTATCAGCACACCAATTGGTGTGATCAGGGGGGGCAGATGATTTGCCAATTGCTCTTGACTCTTGAGAGGGAGAGGGGTGTGTTGTGAGACCCTCGAGACCCTTGGAAGTTTGAGAGATGGGACGGCTCCACACCCGCGAGCCAGGGATGGGATGAGTTAAATGGGCTGGGTCATGTGAGACGCGGCTGCCTCGCGTCGCTGAGATGCGCTCCACTGCCCTTTTTTGAGGTGCGTCTTCCCTACCGTGATAGCTGCTGCTGCCTCCCAGTGCAAGAGTTTGGACAAGCTGCACTTTGGAACCGTGTCTGTCAGCAGAGAGGCTAACCTCAACAATTCAAACGTCCGCCAGACATTGCCACCTGACCTTTTTATCGCTTCAAGCCTCGCCCAGCTGGATGTAAACGCGTGTTTCCAAGCGCGTCGCTCTCCCGTTTGTCTTCGAAAATGGCGGAACAAACTGGAAAACCGGGTCTCCTCCAGTCCTGCCGGATTGCCTTCGTCCAGGGCAAGGCATTGTCTAGCTCAGTGATTGCAACAGGTGCGGACAGACTCGACAATTCAACCTTGAACTGTTGCTGACAACACATCCTCCTAGCTGTCCCAGATCGTCAGCGACCATGGCGCCGAGGTCCTGGAGCCCGATCGCAAGGGCAAGATCCGCCTTGCGCAGGCCACCCACATCGTCTCGAACTCGATCGACTTTGAGCAGTACATCGAGTCGCAGGCCATGATGATCCCCGTCGTTAGGTCCGACTGGATCAAGGCCACCATCGCCCGCACCAAGATCGCCCAGGTCCGGCCCTACTCCCCAGACCCCAGGATGATTTTCTCCAGCGTCGTCCTCACCTGTGCCGATATTCCGCCCTGCGACAAGGAGTCGATTATTGGTGCGATTATGGCGCTTGGTGGGATGGAATCGAAGGATTTGTCGCGGCAGACAACACATATCTGCGCGTTGTCTTTGGAGCACCCGAAGTGCCTGGAGGCGGAGAGGAAGAATTTGAAGTGCAAGATTGTTCTTCCCCACTGGTGGGTGGCTTTCGCAATCTAGTCTTTCATGGGGTACTCACTGGTATTAGGTTCGATGACTGCTTCCGCCTGGGGAAGAGGATTGACGAAGGCCCATATCTTCTGCCCAACCCCGAGATCCTGCTAAAGGCGCCAGAAGAGCCCGTCAACATCCCCGCCAGCCAGAAACTCCAAGGCGCAATATCAGCAGTGCCGACCGGGCCGTACGATACCGAGGGCAACCAGCGACTCACCGTATTCGCACAGAAGAGGGTCATGCTCTCCTGGGACCTCAACATCAACCAGATGCTGCGCAAGACGATCACAGACAAAATCGCGAAAAGCAACGGAGAGGTTGTCGACGAAGTTGACGAGTGCGATATATTCATCTGCCAGTTCCGAGACGGCACACAGTACGTTCGCGCTGCGCAGCAAGGGAAGGATGTCGGCAATTTGGCATGGCTGTACCACATCATGGTGTACAACGAGTGGACATCCCCCTTACAGCGGCTGCTCCATTACCCAGTGCCTCGGAATGGCATCCCCGGGTTCAAGGACATGAAAATCACCCTGTCCAACTACGGCGGCGAAGCCCGAATTTACCTGGAGAACCTCATCACAGCCGCCGGGGCCACCTACACCCGGACGATGAAAGCCGAAAACACCCATCTCATCACCGCCCGCATGCACAGTGAGAAGTGCGAAGCCGCCAAAGACTGGAACATCGAGATCATCAACCACCTCTGGATCGAGGAAAGCTACGCTGCATGCAAAGCCCTCACGCTCAACAACGAAAGGTATCGGCACTTCCCGCTGCGGACGAACCTTGGCGAGGTTATTGGCCACACTTTCCTCGAGGAGCCCCGGCTGCGGGAAATGTTCTACCCCGGCGGCGAGGAGCACATGGATGAGGCGGCCAAGACCAAGAAGAGGATCAGCGAGCGCGCGCAGAAGAACGCCTACAACGTGGGTCTTGACCGCGATTTCAGCGTGATGCAGGACTCGAGCCCGGCGCCACCACCACAACCAGCGGCGAAGTCGGTGAGGAAGACCTCGAAGGCTACGCCCGCACTGGGCAACTTTGCGACGCCCGCCAAGGGCCGCCATGTCCGCTCCGGCAAGGAGAACGAGACGCCGTCGGTCGTGTCCAGCGCCAGCCGCAGTGCCAAGGCGCAGGCGCTGTCGAAGCTTCAAGATCTGGCGCCGGATATTGCGCTGTATGAGAAGGAGAAGAAGCGGACGGCGAAGGACGGACATGGGATTTGGGGCGGCAAGCGCGCGGCGGACCAACTTGATAAGGAGCGCGGGGATAGGAGTTCGAGTCCAATGGGCAAGGTTGTTGAGGAGGAGGTGGAAGAGGAGCAGGAGACTAAGCGGCCGACCAAGAGGGCGAAGACCTCACTTCCTGACGTGGACATGCGCGTCTGCTTGACGGGATACAAGAGATGGGTTGGGGATAAGAACAAGGAGGAGGCGGACCGGGTAAGCTTCACAGAGTCTGAACTGCTGGCGCGGTTGCTAACCTATCTACAGAGAAAGCTCCGCTCCCTCGGCGTCCAGATCGTGCAGGAGAACCAGCCGTGCAACTTTCTCGCCGCTCCGGGTATGGTCCGGACCGAGAAGTTCCTCAAATGCCTCGCGCGCGGCCCGGACGTCATCAACTCCTCCTTCATCACCGCCTGCCTCGACACGGGCAAGCGCCCCCGCATCGGGGACCACCTGCTCGTCGACAAGGACAACGAGAAGCGCTTCGGCGTCACCATCGACAAGGCCGTCGGCCGCGCCCGCGCCAACCGCGGCCGTCTGCTGCGCGGCGTGCCGGTTTATTGTACGGCTGAGATTCCGAATGGTGTGGATGCGTACAAAAATATTGCCGAGGCGAATGGGGCTATTTTTAAGGTTTACCGGGCGAGGAGCGGGACGACGATTAAGCCGACCACAGTGGAGGAGGATGGGGGCGCGGAGCCAGACCCGGTGTATCTCCTGACGGGGTCGTCGCCGGCGGAGAGGCAGCTGTGGCCCAAATTTGAGGAGATGGCGCGCAAGGGGCATATGGAGCCGAGGATTGTCGTGTCAGATTGGCTGCTGGATGTGGCGATGAAGCAGGAGCTGGTATTTGACCCGAAGTATGGTATGGGGAGTCGGGCGTGAGGTGGTGGCTGGGCGTTTTGGGGGCGGGTGTTGTTGCATGGCGTTTGTTTTAGCAGCTGTTCGAGTCTTGTTCGGGCCCGGAGGAGTGAGTTGGGGTGGCGGGCATATTGTCATCTAACGTAGGAATTCGGCAAGGTATCGTAGTCAGATCAGATCAGAAGAACTTTACGCCCCGTGAGTCCTCTTGTCCAAAGACCTGTGCCTTGCCCCTCTTCACCAGGACCTGTAGCGCCTTGAGGAGGAGGTCCTGATCCAGCCCATTAAACTCTACACACGTTCAGTCAGCTCATCCATTCAACCACCAACAGCACCAACCCACTCGCCCCAAACCAACCCCCAAAAGGGACAAAAACACCAACTTACCAGCTCCTCGTCCCCTCCTCAACCAACTCATAAACCGTCAACACCCCCTCTGCCCCGTCTCATCCACCCACGCCTCCACCAGTGTCGCCCACTCCTCGGGCGTGCGCCAGAATATCCATGCTACATCCCCTCCTCCCCACCGTCTGTGTCACCAGAGGAGGAGGATGTGCTGCTGGTGGAAATGTACTCTGCGCGACCGTCTTTGCGAAGGAAGTCGATCACGGCGCGGATGTCGTGCAGGAGAGGCGGCGGTTAATAGAGCGGTTGTGAAAGAGTTCGGTGGTGTCGATGGCAGTATTGGAATTGGGGGACGGGGATGGGGTGGTGGGGGTTGGTGGTGGTGGGGTTGCCGGAGAGAGAGAGCTTGAAAATACGGTGGTGGCGGCAGTAGGCGAGGACGAGGAGGACCATTTTGTGAGCTGGGCGTGTTGGGTGGTGAGGTTGGTTTGGCGGGTGAAGAAGGGGGAAGGAGTATTCGGGGGAAGGGAAGGGGTTGCCATTGTGATTGTTAGGGTGGGGGTGAGAACTGGGGATTGGATGAGATGGAGTGGTTGAGAGTGAAGTAAAGCTTTGGTGGGGTTGGAGATGCCAAGCTTCCCGTTTCCCCATGTTCCAGGCCCGTCTTTCATCTGAACTCGCCCACTCAACGTAGTGATGAAACCACCGTCGTTGTCCTAGTGTGGTTGAAAGAATATTATAATGCTTGTACAGATCTTTATTTGATTATTTGATTCCCGTCCGGATACACTATTTGTGTAGACATTGACCATAAGAGGTAGTCAAACCAGGGTTAGGGTTAACATCGTTGCCTTGGATCCCTTGACATGTGAGCTTGAGCTCCATCGGTGACGGCCCCTCAAAGGCTACACGTAGCACTCGCGGGCGTCGCGTGCTTTGGATATGCCGTCAATTGCATCCCCACGCTGCGCTGGACCGTCCGCGTATTCATCGGCGGTGTGCTGTTGACCCTGGCCGCCCTCGCCGCTCTCGTCGTGCTCACCTCCCGCGGTCCGCAGCATCGCCAGCTCCGCCGAACAGCCCGCCCGAAAGCTGCCGCCTTTCTCGCGCCCCAGACATGGAAGACCGAGGTCGCTGCCCTGCGACAGCGCCAGACCTACACCAAGACGCCGCTCTGCCCCGAGTCCCCCAAGCTATCCGCCGCCCTCGACGAGCTCCTCGAGTTCATCATTCGCGACTTTATCAGCGCATGGTACTCGAGCATTAGCAAGAACCCCGTGTTTACAGATGAGGTGGACAAGGCGATTCGCGGCGCCCTGCTTCGGGTCTGCGACCGGATCCAGGGGCTGGACCTCGCCGAGATTCTGACCACGCGCCTCGTGCCCCTCATGACGGCGCACTTCCGTGACTTCTCTGCCGCGGAGCGCTCTGTGCGGGGGCGCAAGCTGAACCGGTCTATGACCGAGACGGAGGAGCTGGACCTGGCCATCGCGTCGAAATACAAGGAGGGGAAGCTCCACCCGGCTGCGAGCTTGGCCTTCTCGGATACCAAGACGGCGCAGCAGGATTATCTGCGTCAGGCCATGTCCAAGATTCTTCCCAGAGTGCTACCGGAAGATATACTTGCCTCCAGGGCCGTGTCAACGCTGATCCGAGAGATTACGGCGTGTGCAGTCATGTTTCCTATCATGCAGATCCTGTCCGATCCCGACACGTGGAATCAGATTATGGAGAACTATGGCCGGACCATGCTTCAAGACCGCTCAACTGTCAGAAGACTCCGCGCTGCGCTGGACCAGCACGCCTCGCCGGCACCAAAAACAAGCAAGCCGGTCGCATTCCCTCGCCTGACGCCGGCGGACAGCGAGAGACGTTTCGAGAAGTTTATCAGGGCGATTAGGAAACTCAACAACCTCTCGGACGCGAGGCGCTTCCGCAGCGAAGTGGCCAGCCAGTTGAAGCGGGATTCGCAGCAGGAGAATGTGGACCAGGTCTACCTCCGCCGGCTGGAGATGGGCAAGCGGCTGCTAGACCAGCGGGTGCAGCACTTGGCAGCTGGTGGTCGACGACCACCTCCGCCGAGCACAGAAGCCGTCACACCGAGCGAGTCACGGTTAGAGAATGCATCGCTTGCTGAGCTGTTACGAGACCCATCTGCTCTCTCCTATTTCATGGAATACATGGACCGACAACGCCTCATGCCCATGGTGCAGTTCTGGCTTGTCGTTGATGGCTTCCGGAACCCGCTTGAAGATGATGGGCCTGAGGGAGAGCAACTGCCGTTGCAGCTGCCACCGTGGACGGACTCGGACAGGATGGACCTCGCCCAGATCGACGCTGCATATCTCAGAAGGTCGGAGCCGAAGGTGCCGGACTCCTCAAAGCGCACCATCCAAGAGTTCCTCAAAGCTGGCAAGCGAGCAACGCCAGAGCAGTACTACAGGGCGCGGAGGGAGATCCTTCGGGCGCAGAGCGCGGTTTTGGAAGAGATGCGGGCCAAGCACTTCCAAAATTTCAAAAAGTCAGATTTGTTCTTCAAGGCCCTGGCAGCCGAAGAGGCGTCCAAGCGCACAGCGATGTCCACTCCAATTCCCAGGACAGGATCACCACTGCCCCGGAGCGCGTCACATAACCCTTCCAAGCCTAGCCCTGTGACACGTCTCGCGCCGAGACTACATCCGGGCCCAATCACTCGGCGCACTGGATCAGCTTCGGATCTGAAAGCCATGAATGTTAATGGCAACAATGGTCTTGATCCTTTGTCTGCCTCCCGGCTGTCCATCGACGAACCTCACTCCCCGACGCCCTTATTCGATGATGAGGATGTTGGTGAGGACGCTTTGGCCGACTCCGTAGCGAGTCTTGACCAGGACACCACTGCTACGCCGCCAGTACCTGATACAAAGGTCGTTCAGGCAATGGAGAAGGCGCTGAATAACATTCTTGAGGAGAGTCAGCCGCCGACTGCGGAGGAGATTCGGGCGTCCCTGTTTGGTGATGATGATTCCGGGAGCGCTATCTTCACGCCTGATGGGGAGGCTAAGAAGGGAGGTTCGCCCGCTGATCCGCCCAGGTTAAAGAGGGTGTCAGCAGATTTGACAAAGCCTGATGGGAAGTCGCTTGATGTCCCCAAACCTGAGAAGGCCCCGTCGAGCCGAGGATCTTTCGATAACAGCAGGCCGGGCGACCTCTTCCGGTCAAGCAAGGCCTCGCTGGACGTTGACCGGGCAGGGAAGGGACCAGAAAAGCCGAGCCTGGCTTCCTTGGGCCTTGTGAGCGCGGCTTCACGCATCGGGGTGTTCGTTGATGACGATCTCTTTGGTGACGAGGGCAGATTTCTCTCTGATAACCCATCTGATTTTGACGGTGACAGAGATGAAGATGATGAAGACGCGGTGCACGAAGCAGCCCCTGGTGATCTCGGGCTAGCAGAAGCAATCACAGCTTTGTCCAACGACATCGACAAGCTGATCGCGCAAGAAGCAGTTGTCGACTCTCTTCTAAAGAAGGCCGAGCTGACCAACAACACCGCCGAGCTCCGCATCCTCCGCAAATCCAAGGCCAGCCTCCAGCGCGAAATCCGCCGCAAGGAGCTCCAGCGCCAGCAATATGTCCTGCAAGAAAGTGACAACAGCCTCTACGGCCGCTCCACCATCAAGATCAAATCCATCCAAGTCGGCCGTGACGAAGAAGGCAAGGAATTCGCCGTCTACGCCATCGAAGTTTCGCGCAACGCCGGCGAGCGCATGCCCGCCGCCACATGGGTCGTCACGCGCCGCTACAGCGAGTTCCTTGAGCTCCACCAAAACCTCCGTTCGCGCTACCCCTCCGTTCGCAACCTCGACTTCCCCCGCCGCCGCGTCGTCATGAAGCTCCAATCCGAATTCCTCCAAAAACGCCGCGTCGCCCTCGACAGGGCCAGAAGACACCACCGCCCAAAAACAAAAAGACATGATCACCCGCCTCTACGACTCCGTCGCCGACGGCATGGAGGACATCCTGGGCAGCATCCCCGTCCTCGACCAGCTCTCCCTCGCAGGCCAGAACCTCATCGCCGCAGCCACAAACCAGCTTAACGCCACCCCGCTGCCGCTACCCGGGCCCGGGGACGATACTACGGTGGGGATCGTCAACACGTCTGAAGCGGAAGCCGAACTCGCAGCGTTTGAGGATAACTTGATCGCCAAGGAGTCCGAACCCTTCGTCAAACCCATTTGCGACATCTTTCTGGAAGTCTTCGAACTCCACCGCGGGAACAACTGGCTACGCGGCCGCGCTGTCGTCGTTGTCCTCCACCAGTTGTTGGGGGGCACAATTGAGAGGAAGCTGAGGGAGAATGTGAGGGGGTTGGTGCAGGAGGAGGCGTTGTTAAGGTATGTAGGGTTGGTGAGGGAGGGTTGTGGCCGGGGGCGTGCCGAGGGGGAAAAAGGTGCTGGGGGAGGGGGTGAGGAGCGTGGGGATAAGGAGAGGAGTAGGATCGAGGCGGGATTGATGCTGGCTACGCTGGTGCCAGATCTGGCGGGGAGCGTGGTGGGGAGGTTAAATGCGCAGGCGGCGAGCAGGAGGGTGTTTGCGGCGTTTAATAATGCGAGGTTGAAGTAAGTGTTTTTTTTTTGTTTTTTTTTGCTTTGGGGTTTGTTGGTTGGTGTTTGGGTTGGTGTCTGGGTAAAAGAGGATTGCTGACATGTGCTTTTCAACAGTGCGCACCTGGCGTTCACGCTGTTGGATGAGGTTGTGAGGATTTTGTTTGAGGATTGAACTCAAGGCAGGGTAGTGGAGGAGGCGAGGTGGAGGAGGCGAGGAGGGATTGAACGGATGGCTAGAGGCTGCATGTCTTAGGAGGGAGACTGATCTACCGTAGCTAACAACTCTCAATGATGGAGCTCGGTTTGTGGTCTGTAACAAAACAAGCTGTTTTAGTTTGACCTTGTTTTCCCATTGTTTCAAAGAAGTTTTTTTTTTGTTCTTTTTTCTCTTCTTTTGTTCATAATAGTTTGATTCCTCCTTTGTTTCATCTGCTCTCGCTAACCTCATGTTCGTCCGTGGGAAGTTGGTTTGTGTGAGACCGACCGGCCTTCTTGGCGGCCTGTTGATTGCGTCTCCCATTGGTCTCCCCTTCGGCCTGTGACAGGCTTGGCACAAGTGGGTCGCCTTCCTTGGCCTCTTCACCCTGGTCAGCCCTTCCTCTCGCCAGTTTTGCCTCCACCTCTCTCTCTTCTGTTGTCTTGTGTCACAACTTTTCAAGGCGTCTACCACCATTTCTGGATGTGCTGGGTTGCCGATGCCTTTTCTCGTTTGACTTGATTGCCTGAAAATCAAAGCGCCATCACCAACGGGTGAATCCAAGCTGGCAGCCTGTTGGACCCGCCAGCCTTGCCCAGGGACCGCAGTCGACGCTGACCCCACTTTTGAACGGAGCCTTGTGAACAAGCTGGCGCCCCCGGCGGATACAGCCACGACCGTAACACTGCGCCTCGGCCGCGCCGCACCCCGCATCGCATGCAGATTACTGGACTCCCCAATGATACCAGCTGGCAGGTCTGTTATGCTCTTCCACTTCGTCTTCCCGGCTACATGGATTCCTCTTGAGCCTTTGGACTGGCCATACCATGGCCTCCATGGACTAACCCGTCCGCCTTGCTGGTTTGGTTTCCCGGTCTGGACTTTCCTCCTCTTCCTATGAACCGTCATGTTGGGACCACCGACTTCCTGGTCGGTATGCTTCCTGAGGTCTGATCTCTCCGTTCGGCCTTCACTCTATCCCACATTCCGTCATTTTCCTGGGCTCTATGACAGTGCTCTGGGCTGGGGGCTTCCCACCCGGAGTTCTCCCCTTCGTGCCTACAACACATCTGGCACTCATGACTCTACCGGACGTGACTGGCTCTTCGCATGGAACGCCACCAATCTCGACTCCAGGATCTCAACTTACATGGACTCTGGCTCTAGGACCTTAAAGACTTCGCCCGCCAGTCTGGCCTTGATGTCGTCTACTCCGAGACTAGCCGCAACGGTAGCAACGAAGGGTAGGTCAAAATCGTGATTCAAACACAATGCTGCAGATGCTAACCTCTTCCAGCTTTGTTGAGTTCGAGACTGCTGCCGACCTCAGGACCGCGGTCGAGAAGCTCGACGGTCGCGAGTTTAAGAACGCTCGCGTGACCTGCGTCGCCAACGTACGCTTTTCTCTCCAACCATGCCGGCTAAATAGCTAACCCTCTTGCAGACCCAGCCCGATATCCCTAGGGGCGATCGGGCGCGTTCGCGCTCGCCGCGGCGTCCCTATCAACCGCCCACCGACGACTACGACCGGCGCGGCCCTCCGCGGGGCTACAGCCCTCGCAGGGAAGGTGGTTATCGGGATGGCTACCGTGAGCGCACCCCGCCCCCTCGTCGGGACTATTATGATGACAGGAGGGGAGGCTATCGTTCGCCCCCGCGTCGCGGACCGCCCATGGACGAGTATGCCGCCCCGCGCGGCCGCTACGACGATCCCTATGCCCGCCCGCCTCCTCGGGACTACCCGCCCGACCCGTACATGAACGGCCACGGTGGCGGTGGCGGCCGCCCCCGTACGATCGCCGTCCTCCGCCCCCTGACTTCCCGCCGCGCGACCCCTACCAGAGGGAGCCCTACCCGCGCGAGTATGACCGTCGCTATTAGCATGTGGACTTGCGCCTGCCAGGTGGTTAAGAATACAAGTTGTTCTGGACGACTGTGACGAATGGCTCTTTTCTGTTCGGTCTTGTTTTCGGGTCTTTCTTATCTCCTTCCTTCGCGCTCTGGTAGTCATGTTTCTCCCAAAATGTCGGGTTCTCCGGTCTCGTTATTCAAGGTTCCCCGTTTCATGAACTGGTCCGTCATGGCTTGCGAGTGTCTGGGTCTTCTCTTGATGGGTGGTCGTCGGATTGGGGATGGTGAAACTGGACGATTTGATGTACGATGCTATGATCAGCGGTTCATGTGTAGTGCAACAGGGTGTTGATTCATGGTTTTATTTTCATATGAGCAAGTTCTGAACATGTTTTGAGTGAGGTCTATCCAATGGTTGTGCTTTGTGGTGATTATGATTATTCTTTACCTAGGCGGAGAGACAAAGGAGGACGTCAGGGTAAGGCCGAGGGATGTGGCAGGATAACTTCACCTTCAACCGAGCAGGCATGGAACTTCAAGTCCCCAATCCCCCAGCGCAGAGAATCCCCTCTCCACAGTCGAGAACAAATGATACTCTTTTTCACAACTCACCTTGCTGTCTTCCCCCACTCACTCGATGATATTCTCAACCCACCCCCGAAACTCAAAATGGCTCCTGGCATTCTGCAGCAGAAACCCCCCAATCTTTTACATGTAAAGCAACCCCTTTCTTTAGCCTCACCTTTGGAGTTATCGTCATGTTGCCGCCACCCCTTCCAGGCTACAAAAGCCCTCGCCTTATTTCCGTTCATGAAGACGCTAAACGCCGCAGGGTTCATCAACCCCTCGGCCTCATCACCACCATCCAGATCCTCACTACAATCCCCACCTTGATCACCACCACCACTCTCACCCACGTGTTCCCTAAGGCGTGCATTCAGCCCTTCAGCAATATTGATTCATCCCACAGCCCCCCCAACACACTTATTCACACCAACCCACAAGGGCACATCACCCTCAACCTGCACAACCAGAAAGGGGTAGGATACGCTCTGTGTGTTGATTATAGCGGCGGAAGGCATGCTTGTGCCCATGTGAGCTCCGGGGTAGGAGTCGTGGGGTGTGGTGGTGACGACGGGGCGTGAGGCGGGATAACCATTGAGCGTGGATGGGATGGGGTGGGAAGGAGAATGACCGTGGAGTGGAGAGGAGAGGTTGTGGTCGTGCATAGGTGGGTGTATTTTTGGTAAGGAGGAGGGGTTGCTGGGACACGGTGAGGTTGGGGATGGGGAGGGGGAAGGGAGGGAGAAGGAAGGGGAGCAGCAGAGCGGGGAGAAGAGGGTGCGGTGGAAGTAGGCTTCGATGGAGGTCTTTCTGGCGCCGTTCTCAAGGGAATGGAGACAGGGGTAGGTTTGGAGGTGGAGAATCTGGGAGGTTTGGGAGAGAAGGATTGAGTTTGGTGGTGATGTGGTGTACGAGATCGGCGATGGGTTGGGGGGGCGGTGAGGGGGTCGGAAGAAAATACCGTTAGAGCGCGGTTGATGGGCTCGGTAAAAGGTTTCCTCGACCGAGTCTTGATGGGGAGGGGATGTGGGAGTTATCCCTTGGGTGAGACGGCGGGCGAGGTCGGTGATGGCTAGGGGAGATCTGGGGTCACAGTTATAGTTCCGGGAGAAGTGCAGACTGACTGGGCTTTCAGAAGATAAATCTGACTCTGGAGTGGGTGGAGGAGCAACGGAGCCGGGTGCAACGGAAATGTTCGAAGGCACCCGGGTATCCTCATCCGGCCAATCGAGATGGAACTCGAGAGGGGTGGCAGAAGGGGACACCGAGAGCTCTTGCATACGCCGTGGGGGCGCCGATCGTGCTCCTGCCCTGGATATGAGACAGGCAAGGCGATGGAGCTGACTGTCTGACTGGCATCTCTGCCTGCGATTCGCCCCAAAGTCGGACTCGAGCCAGCTCACGACCCAGCTGGCGTTGGCCAAACCGGTGCGGAACCGCGGTTGATTTTGACCGAAGCCTTGTATGAACGAGCCATATGTTCGCCTACACCTCGGTCTCGGGTGGTGTACAACTGACTGAGAGACGTTAGGTTAGCGTTGTCATTCTGGAAAATGGGTAGCATTGTTGTTTATCCTGCAGATCACCTCTTCGTCCAACTCCGCTGGTTGTTCATCCTGATCCATTGAGGCCACCCTAAAAACAGTTTAGTATCTAGACGGAGGGGGGAAATATATAATTAAATGATGTTAAACAAGAAATCCATGACAGAAAAGGGCGAGGGAGAGAGGGCATAATAATATAATGAATAGAAAGGGGGAAGGGCGAATTATAGTAAACAGAAAAGTCACATTATCCGTCACGCCTCGAGAGATGTCTACCAACGAAGAAACTAGAATTCATTGTTGATCGTGATTTGAAATTGCTTTGTTGGTAATCGAAAAACGGGTTGAGGCCGGCGCGGGAAGTTGGGCTGGCTGACAACGAGATATCCGGACCCCAACTCTGAGAGCAGAATAGCCAACACCAGATTCCTAAGTATCGCCCGACGCTCTTGCGACAGCTTTCCCGCTCACCCCTCCAATATTGTTTTATTTTTCAAACGAAGGAAAAAATCCGGAGAGCTTGACTCTCCAAGAGTAACTCTCCTTGCGGAGCAAGGTTGGCTGGCCTCGGGGATGTTGGACCAAACAAACAATTTGGAACTTTGAAAAAACTCTGGAACTTTCCTTATGGAGTCGGGGACTAAACCTTCCGATCCGCCCAAGAGTTCCAACCAAATCTTGCATCAAGGTACTTGGCAGAGCGATAACAAACCCCACAATCCAGCTCTTCCAGCATCGTGATCGACGGCGTTGCTCATTAGCTGACCAGCGAGATCAGTCGAAGACTTGTCCCACGGAGCCAGACAACGAACCACTCGTCGGCGACCTGGATATCCCGCTCCAGAGAGAAAAGCTCCGAGGCCAAACCGGACATAAAGATGCTGTGCGTAGGATGGAAGACGGGAAAGATTAGAGGAAACCCTTTACTAAAGGAAAGTTACCTCTCGCAGCGGACACTCGCCAGCTGGAGAGCGGAAACGTTAGAACTTATCCCTTTGTTCTTGTCGTTCTTTCTCGTGTTGCTCTCAGCCTCAAGGGGTGGCCGCTCCCACGACACCGACTTCTCGTCTCTCCAGTTGAAAGTCCTTCCTTGGATCTTGTGGCAGCACAAGCCTCCTCGAAGCCCCGTTCGCGAAACGTAATCACCCTCAGCGGTGTTACTGAGTCGAACCGCCGTGAACTGAGGAGCTTCCTCCCACCGCTCTCCGGTCAAATCAACCTTCGCTGATCCTTACTCAGTTTTTTGATAATCGAGGGGCCGTATATGCGTTTTTCTTCAGGGATGATAGTCAGATCGGTGACAGTGAAGTATAAAATGCGGGTTTTGTTGGAGGGTCTCTAGATCCGGTAGAGGATGTCGTCGGGTCCGGGCTCGAGAGACAGAAATATATCCATGGCTGAGGTATCTGATATGATCAAACTATTGTTTAAATAAATTTTCCAAATTTCTTACCTTCTTGAATGGAGCAACACATTGTCGAAAAATTCGAAAGTAAAAGATGTGAATCTGGAAGACGGATGTTGTTGATGGTCCCAGGAGTCCGGAAAGGTGGGTCTTTTCGGTACCTGCAGCTTGGCTCAAGTGGGTCCAGCCTCGACAACCGGGGAGAACACTCGCAACCGAGAAGACAACTGGAAGATCGACGAAAAGGAAAAGGAGTCTCAAAAAACAACTTGAAACAGAGAAATCAGGCTTGAAGTTTCAATTTCTAAATTTTTGGAATTTTGAATGTGGCGAAAGAACTAAGGGGGAAGGGGGTTTAGGGGGGATTAGACAGCCATGTGCAGCATCCGAAGCATCGTGAAGTCGACTTCTCTCCTTCTGTTCTAAAACACACGCCGACTTTAACCCACTGGGACCGCCACATTCTCGATCTTTTGAAGGTCACTCATCTCTCAATTTGGACCGCCTGAACTCGCTCGAGACAGGCCCTGGAAATTCAGTAATGTGGACAAGAAAGAGGAGGTTCAAGACCAATAGGTGGGTCTAATTCTTGATGCTGGCGCTACCGGAAGTGTATTTCCAATCCCCGGCGATTCGGGTGGGGGACAGGCGTGATTACTCAGGAACCGAAACGATGGATTACCAAACAATGCTTATACGATCTACTCCGGTCGCTATATGTAATCAATTGCACCATCAGTGAGGGGATAGCAGAGCGGAAGCACACAATGGCTTCTGTGCGACATTTCTCTTGGAGAGGGGCTGGCATCATAAGAAGCCAGCTCTCTCCGCACCCTGCCCTCACTCACATTCATCGCTCTCGAAGCATTCAAACCTACAGTTTCAACCCACCACCGTTTGCCAGCAACTCGAGAGCTATTTCCTCTCATCTCCGCTCACCTTCGAGTCTTTTTCAAGTGAGAACCAAGACCACCACCTCCAACCTCCAGAAGCCCTTATCCACCATGGCCGAACCCACCGCCCTCCTCGCCAAAACCGGCATCGAGCTCCTCACCTTCGGCACCCCCAACGGCGTCAAAGTCTCCATCCTCCTCGAGGAGCTCTCCTCAGCCTACAACAAACCTTACACCTACCAGTCCATCAACATCGGCAAAAACACCCAAAAACAGCCCTGGTACACCGCCCTCAACCCCAACGGCCGCATCCCCACCATCATCGACCACGACCGCAACGGCTTCGCCGTTTTCGAAGGGCTCGCCATCCTGAACTACCTCGCGCGGCACTACGACCCGGAGCACAAGTTCAGTTTCCCCGTTGAGTCGGATGACTATTCTGTGGCGGAGCAGTGGATGGCTTGGCAGCATGGCGGGTTGGGGCCGATGCAAGGGCAGGCGAATCATTTTCTGCGTGCGGCGAAGGAGAAGATTCCGTATGGGATTCAGCGGTATGTTGGGGAGGCGGAGAGGTTGTATGGGATTTTGGATCAGAGGCTTGCGGATCGCGACTATGTGGCGGGTCCGGGGAGGGGGAAGTATAGTGTGGCGGATATCAGCTTGGTTGGATGGGTGAATGGGAGTGTGTACTCGGGGATTGATCTGCCGGGGCTGTTCCCGCACGTGGATGCTTGGTTGCAGAGGCTGTTGGCGAGGCCGGCGGTGCAGAGGGGGTTGGCTGTTCCGAGTGGAAAGGCGAGTCGGGTTGCGAATGCGAGTTTGTTGAAGGCGGTGAGTGGGGAGGAGGATTGGGAGGAGGGGAAGAAGTATGTGGTGGAGGGGGAGGAAGGCGGTGGAGGAGGCGAAGGAGAAGTATGGGTATAAGTATGCCTCGCCTTAGGAGGCTGATATTGAAGTTACTTTCTGTTTGTTAGCATGTGAATTGAAGCCCTTCCTCTGTCCATATTTGGGAGCAAAAAAGGGCCGAGTCAGTGTTTGGTGAGGAGGTTGAGGGCAGCCGATTTTGAGAGTCCAATGTCTATCCGGTTTTTGAGATGTCACAGATAAGCGCCACTTCATGTAAAAAGTCCTTTTCGAACGAAGTTCTTGCCATGGACTTGTGCTGTGTGGTCGCTGAGTTGTTATATGCCAGGGAAGGAGAAATCGCATTCCCAAAGTTTCAACTTCCAATTGTTTCTTGAGAACTGTGGGGCAAAATAAGCTCGTGGGGCCGGTGGGGCCTGAAGCCGCGAGAGTGTAACATGTGGGGCAGAACGTTATCTTATCGGTCGCCCAGGGACTGGTCCCAAATTTTTCTGGAAGTTGACGACTGCCCCTCTGCTTCTGGTTGGAGAAGGGACCTGTCAAGAACCTCAGCATTTTCAATTCACCACCCCGGTTGCCGTCTTCAAACACAACGTGACCATGAAACGGAAAGCTAACGACGAGCCCGCGGCTGCTGCGCCCCAAACCGAACCCAAGGCCAGCCAACCCGAGAAGAAGCAACCCGAAGCCGAACCCTCCTTCGCCGAGCTTGGCCTCGACCCGCGCCTGGTGCAGGCCGTCGCCAAGCAGACTTTCGAGAAGCCCACACTCGTCCAGCGCAAGGCAATTCCTCTCGCGCTGCAAGGACAGGATGTTCTTTGCAAAGCCAAGACAGGCTCTGGCAAGACGGCCGCCTACGTGCTTCCTCTGCTGTCTGGCATCTTGAAGCGCAAGACTGTATGCGGCCCTTCATCCCCGACCACATCCATTGTCCGTGACACTAACCCATTCGCACTCAAGACCGATACCACCGCCTTCACAGCCGGTCTCATTCTCGTACCGACCCGCGAACTCGCCGACCAGGTCTTCAAGGCTATCGAGCAGTTTTCTGCCTTCTGCGCCAAGGACATCCACGCCGCCAAGCTCACCGAAAACGTTTCCGACGCCGTCCAGCGCTCCCTACTCGCCAACGTTCCCGATGTCGTCGTCTCAACCCCCCGCCCGCGCCTGGCACAGCATCAACTCGTCTGCCCTCTCCGTCGCCAAGCTGCAATACCTGGTCCTCGACGAGGCTGATCTCGTGCTGTCGTACGGTTACGATGAGGACATGGAGAACATCTCGCGCTCGCTTCCCAAGGGCGTGCAGACCACTATGATGAGCGCGACGCTTTCGGCCGAGCTGGATACGCTGAAGGGGATATTCTGCCGGAATCCGACGCTGCTGGACTTGAAGGAAGAGTTTGGCGCCGAGGACGAGAAGCTCACGCAGTTCTACGTCAAGTGCGCTGAGGACGACAAGTGGCTGGTCTCGTACCTCATCTTTAAGCTGCAGCTGATCAAGGGCCCGTGTCTGATTTTTGTCGCCGACATTGATCGCTCGTACCGGTTGAAGCTGTTCTTTGAGCAGTTCAGCATCAGGAGTTGCGTTCTGAACTCGGAGCTTCCCATCAACACACGCATCAAGATTATTGAGGAATTCAACAGGGTACGTCGAATTAGCTAAGGCATTGGGGAAGATGGACGCTGACACTATAGCAGGGCATTTACGATATTATTATTGCTTCCGACGAGAAGAGCGAATTGTTTGGCGACGAAGCCGCAGAGGGCGAGGGGGAGAAGAAAGAGTCAAAGAAGCCGAAGACCAAGGAGGGCGAGGACAGCACGGAGCCATCAAAGAAGAAGCGTAAACACAAGAAAGACGAGGAATACGGCGTATCTCGGGGTATGCTTAACCACTGTTACTACCCAAAGTCTATCTGCTAACTCCGTTTAGGTATCGATTTCAAAAATGTCGCCGCCGTTGTCAACTTCGACATGCCCACGTCTTCTTCCTCATACACCCACAGGATAGGCCGCACTGCCAGAGCTGGCCGCGCCGGCATTGCCCTGTCATTCGTCATTCCTAAGGATCTTTACGGCAAGCACAGGCCAACGTCAATCAAGAGCAGCGAGAAGGACGAAAAGGTGCTGGCTAAGGTCATGAGGCAACAGGCCAAACTCAACCGGAAACTGGAACCCTACAACTTCAACAAGTCACAGATGGAGGCCTTTAGGTACCGGATGAATGACGGTATGTGTCCTCACTCTCAACTTCACTTTCTACGGATTTACTAACACTCATCCAGCCCTTCGTGCTGTCACCAAGGTCGCCATCCGGGAGGCCAGGACAAGGGAATTGAGACAAGAGCTGTTGAGGAGCGAGACGCTCAAACGGTACGTGTTGCCTGAGCGGTCCTCGCAACCGTGGGCTTGACCGAGCGGTGCTAATTTCGGTCTCAGATACTTCGAGGAGAATCCGACAGAACTTTCGCATCTGCGCCACGATGGCGAGCTGGGCCGGACAACAAGACAGCAACCCCACCTCAAGCACGTCCCCGACTACCTGCTGCCCACGGACGGGAAGAAGGTCGAGCAGGTGGGCTTTGTGCCGTTCAAGAAGCAGGACGGGAAGGACAGGAGGCACAGGAAAGGGAAGCCTAAGGGGCGGTCGTTTAAGGTCGGCGGGAAAAAGGACCCGCTCAAGACGTTCAAGGTGCGGAGGAAGGCCAAGTGAGCGTGGCCGTCATGTGAGCCGTCTTTGGTTTTCTGTATGTTTATTTTGTGGTACTATGCATAATCCATACCCAGCGCGTTCAATGAGAGCTTGTTCACTTGTTGAACTGATACATCCTAGCTCGGGTACATCCGCAATGACAAGACCAGGCCGGTTTATCAATTCAATGACCGACATCAACCCATGATATGTCTTCAGCCTCATCCCGACGACGACAACAATCCATGCGTTTCTCCACACATGCCCGAGATGACAACAACCCATGCGTTCCCCCCTCCACACATGCCCGACGAGGTCTAATCCCCACGAGATGTCTTCCCTCTCCTCAACAATGACGCCAAACCATGCCTTACGAGGACACTTTATGATGCCCTCTCAGCTCTATCAACCTTCCCACCGTCCGAGCACCCAGCGTATATCCCCCAACCCATCCTCCCATCCTCCTCCCTCCTTCTATCTTACCAACAATCACGCCAAGTCACCTCACCACACCACGCCCATCTCGTTTTCTTTTGTTAAAGAGAAATAAGATAAAATCCTGCACAATTTTATAAAATAATGTTCATTCACACCCCTCCCGCCCCCTGCCACCCGTCCTCGTCCCGACCACCCCGGCGGCGACCCCGTCACCCTCCGTTCTCGCCCCGGAGCCGCCGCGGTTCCGTCCTTTCCGCCCCTTCCGCGCAGTGGCCCCGTCTGGCTCCCCTTGTGCCCGGCAGTGGCTCCCCTCCTGGGCAGGGAGGAGCAGATGTGAGTGAGCTGAGCTGAGAAGCGCAAAGTTTCTGAAGGTTTTTGTTTTAAATCTTGAGATGTGGTTGATGTTGACAACAGTTTGTGTGTGTGGCGGGGGCAGATGCAAGAAGATGAGCAGCAGGGGTTGATGGAGACACGTGGGGGTGTTTTTGCTGTTGGTGGTGTTCAGAGGAGGGAGATGGCTGCTGCGCTGTTTGTTTTTTCTGGGGGAGACGAGATGCCTGGTCTTCTTTTTGGCGCGGAGGCAGAGATGGAGGTGGACGAGTGTGTGTCTGCGCTGCTGCCCCTGGGTGAGGAGATGCCTGGGCTTCTTGTCGCTGGGGAGGAGGAGATGGAGGTAGATGGCGAGGGGGGCGGCAGCGCGGATGTGGAGATGGAGGATGTGTGGGAGGTGATGGTGGTGGTGTCGGCAACCGGGGGGGCGCCGATGGTTGTCAATGGGAAGGATGGCGAGGGGTGGAACCAGGTTCGTCGAGCGATGGAGTCGCTGAGGGTCGGCCGGGGGGGCGACGCGATGGACTTGGAGGATTAGGAGGCGGCGGCGGGAGCGGGAGTTTCGAGTTATGATTTTGGAAAGGAGTTTATGATTTATGTTGGAAAGGGACTTGATACCACAGCGAGTTTTACGTTTTGTTTTCCCATTTTGCTTCATTATATCAGGTCATTGTCTTGTGTTGTCGTTTTGACGAGTCTCCAATCTTGACATCTGATGATTTTCTCGCACTAAAACTACTGCCCGCCTGGCTGTTGTTCTCCTCTTAATGACCTCAAAAGGTGGTATCCAAATTCCAATCAGAGGTCCTTGTGCTGGGTATAGAGACTAAACCGCTTCTTCTCGCTCACAAACAGCAAGGGGAGCGGGCTCATGGCTGGTGTGAAGAAAGTAAGTGCGGGTCAGCGAATCATTTAGTTTGTCGGAGTTGGCTGTGACTGAGAGTCTTTCCCCTATCTCGCAAACAATACTATTATTCCAATGCGATCCTCTTCCATTTCTCGCATTTGAGATCGGGAAGTCTTCACATTGCATTTGGTTCCGTTCGTCAGATTGAAACCATCATCATGGGTTGACGTTGAGTCAAGAATGCTGATCATACGACATCTTCTCTGGGAAGGTTTTCTCCAAATAATCCTTCATCCAGTTCCATACATTCTCGATTGGGTTCAGATCAGGACTAAATGGTGGCCATTCGAGAACTTCAATGCCCCTCTCAACAAGTTCTTGTCTCGTTGGTTGTGCGGCGTGGCCTGGAGCACCGTCTTGCATAAAGATATGCCCTTCGTGGAGGTTGTACCATCCTTCAACGATAGGAATGGTATGTTGAATATAGGATTCAGAAGAGATAGAACCCCAATCCTTCTCCCAAAAGACACCAGGTCCTTTGCCAGCATTCCCCGAAAAGCAGCCCCAAAACATCCAACCTCGCCGCTTAGGCTCTCGCTCCACGATACAAGTTGACTCAAGCTCTTCATCTTGTCGTCGTGTGACATACGTCTTGCGATGTCGGCCACCAGTAATCCAGCTCTCGTCACTCCAAAGAATCATTGCCCAGTCTTCAACTGTCCCAATCTTCTCGCTCCTTGCACCACTCGAGCCGCTTGATCCGATTTGCCTCTGAAATTGGTGGCTTTCGACGAGCAACGTATCTCTTGAAACCGGCGCGACGGAGAGCGTGGCGAATGGCGTAATAAGTGACGGTCCAGCCCATTGCCTCAGGTAGTCGTTTCCACGGCATCCGTCGACCTTCCTTCGAAGAGGTGATGAATTCAATAAGTTCATCAATCTGAGCTGGGCTTAACATACCAGGCCGGCCAGGTCGCTTTCGAGGAGTTGCTTGTACTGCAGCGATTGCGTATCGAACCTGGCCCATTGTCGCACCAGTATGAGTCTTGATCTTCTCTAGAGACCATCCTATCTCCCGGAGTAGGCGTATCTCGCGGCGTTGATCTCGATTCAGGTCGCCGGCACGCCCGGGGGGTGTAGAAGGTCGGATCGTACGCTCAAGCTGCTCTTGTCGCTGAAAAAGTAGCTGAAGTTGCTGCTGTTGAAGTTGCTGCTGTTGCTCAATCCGGTCTATCGTCTGCTGGATCTGTCGTAGCTCTTGATTATCTTCTGAGGGCTCCATCTTGGTCGGCAAAGGCGCGTTGAAGAGGGTCACGTTAGGGATCGCGTGTGTTGTTTGTGTTGGTGGGGTGCAAAAAGTGACTTGACAGAGCCCCCTGTCAGTACCGGACCCACTGCTGTTATTTCAGGCCCCTACCTTTCGTACGTTGACTGTAAACACTGTTATTGTCACTTCAACCACTTTCTGAAAAGTTTCAAGTTCCAGTTTACGAGACAGATGTTCCAGACATACAACGTCTTGGCCAACAACCTGAAAGTTGGCAACGGAAGCAACCAGGCAACTTCACCACCACCCATCCACAGCCCCACATTGCCAGGACACCACTCAGTGACGCGGCTTTGCCACCAACCTCGCCACTACGGAGACAAAGACAACTATAAGTACAGCCTACTTTCTCTTTACAACTCTCAACATCACTCAAGCAACTACAAACTCAATCTCCTAAAACCACAAACCAAACAACAACACTCACAAACTCTCAACTACCACCTCTTCAACCCCACATTAAACCAATCCTCAACCCCTCACCTCCACAATGCCGGAGCAAACCACCAAGACCACAACCGCCCACTCGGCCACCCAGCCCGAGCGCACCACTGCCAACTCGGAAGTTCCTCGCGCAACAGGTGCCGGCGCCAACACGGGTGCCGGTGTCACGCGGCCCAAGACTGAGGCTGAGATCGAGGCCGACAAAAAGTACGAGGAGGCTATGGAGGACGAGTACGCCAAGCGTGAGGGGGGTGCGTAAGGGCTAGACATTCAAGTCTACGCCGCACCGGGCATTTTGAGCTGAGGAAGGGTTTTGAAAGAGAAATTTGGGATGATGTTATGATGAATGAGCGACTGGATGATGAAAGGATGGAAGGATAATTGTGTTATAATAGGTGCTGTGGTTGATGAGCGACTAGATGAGGGGTGATTATTAATGATTCTCAACCCAGTTTCCTCTGTTGAAACTGATGATGGGAAATGGTTTACCGGACAATCTACGCTTAACAGATGAGCTTCATTTTGGTGAAACAGTGTACCTCTTGATCTTGCAGTAGTCATTATCCTGAACCAAACACAACTTGAGGAGCAGGTTTAGAAAGAGAATAGCGTTAAGTCCTACCCATTAGCCCTGCCATATATACCCACCACACCGCCCTATCAAGACGTCGCCCCTTCATGTCCCCCATAAACCCGAATCGGATGTGCCTCCGTGTTAAACACAAACTGATTCGTATGATCCGCCTTGACCTGCCAAGGAGCATCCTGTTCAAGCATCATCATTAGCAGCTTCTCTCCTCAAAATCTCCCCCACATCACACCAGGCATGAGCACTCACCTCAGCAAAGATCAAAAAACTATACTTCAACACCTCCGCAAACCAAAAGCTCTCCTGAAAATCATGGAACCCGCCCCCATCCCTCCTATTTACATCGCGTATACTCGAGTACCCACTGCCCACCCTACAAACCTCAACCACCGCCTCAAACGCCTCCCACGCCCAGTCCTGATACTTGACGTCCCCAGTCGCGCGGTACGCATAGTAGTAGCTCTCAATGACCTCCGGGCGGAGGACGTACTGACCGTTTTCGATCCAGAAGCCTGTCGTGTTGTAGAACAGGCGCTGATCGACGGGGACGGCGCGGTTGTTGTACGTGCTGTTGAGTGCGTGCCGCGCGTCTTGCCAGGCGAAGATTTCGGGCCCGATGCCGGTGGCGGTGGAATGGTAGGTTTCATGGCAGCCGTCGACGAGGGCGAGGCCGAATTCGGTGTAGGACGGTTCGTTGAGGGTGAGGCCGCCGAGGATGAAGTTGCCGCCGTTAAAGCAGGCCACTGGGGGGTTAGTTGAAGGGGGTGAGGAGGTGAGGGGGAAGGGAGCGTACGATGCTCGCTGATAAACTCCAGCGTCTTCCCTTTCCATATCGCAAGGAACGTCAACTCCGGCTTCGTCGTCGGATGGCTCACCAAAAACTCAATCGACGAGTCCGCCGCCTTGATCCACCTCTCGCGATACTCCCCAAACCGCTTCGGATCATACAAGTACATCTTGATGAGATACTCATAGAAGCTATCCGTCCCACCACCCCATCCTCCATTCCCATCCACAAATTGCCCGTCTGACAACCGAACATTGGTCCCCAGCAGCCCGGGAAACGGCTCGCCGACAGCAGGGGACGGGCGCAGCAGGTAGGATTGGGCCTTCTGCGCCAGGTCAGCGTACTCGGTGTTGTTGAGAAGATCGCTCAGACGTGTCCATTCGAGGACGAGAGTGCCGATGGTGGCGACGCCGTTCGTGGAGGAGCCGCCTTTGCGAGGTGGATCGAAGAAGAGGCTGTTGTCGGGGATACCGCTGGGCGTGTCGAAGCCGACTTTGAGATTGTTGGCGAGGTGACGCGCTTGGTGGAGGATGGCTTCAATGCGGGCGGGCTGGTTGGATTGCGTGCTTAGAGGGCCGGTTAGGAGGTCGTAGGCTGTGATAGAGATGTCAGACATTGTCAAATAGTATGGGGTTGGCCCTGGGCTTACCAGAAACCAAACCCCCCAGATACCGAATGGTCGTCTCAAACAGCGACACCTCATCATAGGTCTTATCAAAGTCGATTGTCGGGATATACTCCAGTATCTGATCAATCACCTCCCAATTCTCCATAACCAGCGCTGTGCTGAATGCGTCGACAGCGCTCGCGCCCCACCCATTCCTGAACACCACCATCAGTCAGCTACTCTCCAATCTCCCCAGCAATTCAATGACTTCAACCCACCTGTCATCCGCAAACCCGTGGCTCATAGGCCGCAGGGAATCGTGCGGAAAGGCATATTTGTAATACCCATCCCACGAGGTCTGAAACGCCTCCTTCACGGTGTTCGCCCTTTGCTGGTTGACGGTATATCGCGTGTTGAGGGTCTTGCGCGGCGCTGCGTTGGCTCCATACCCAAACAACAGGAGGAGGGGAGCAGCGCTCGCGCAGAGGGAGAGGGAGCGCATAGCAAGTAGGCGGGTGGTGGTGTGTCGGGGTGTAAGATAGAAAATATCCCAGCCACTGGCGAGGAGAGGTAATGTAGAGTAAACAACAACAACAATGTCTCAGTAAACAACAAGATAGGGGATGCCGTCAACAGAAATGCGGGGAAACGAGCGCGTCTAATAAGTAAAACCCAATTCCACAAGACGGCGCAGTCACCCGAGCATCGGACTGGAATGCCCGGGCACGACATGAACATCCATGGACCTCATGGTTCTTTCCGAGTCAACCAACCCATGCAGAAAGACACGACAGCAGAAGGTGGTATTCTTGGCACGTCTGCAGAGGAAGGAAACACAGGAAGGCCGCTCAGACAAGACAGGCACGGGGGGTTGTTGTCTGTCGTCCACATGCATCCATCCTTGAACCTGCTGGTTGTTGACTGTCTGAGCGCTGCCCCTGACTTGACTGAGTTACTTGTTCTGAAAGTAAGACGTGATTGGTCAGTTTCCCTGGGACCTGCCGGATGAGGTAGGAGCTTGGATCACCGCCGTCGTTGACCAAGAGATTGAACGAAGACATGGTTGTGGCTCTGAAGTTTTGATCTTCTGACTGGTTCAGGTGTTGGTGATGAATGATGGCGGTGATGGATGTTGTGTTGAGAGTTTTGTACTGGTGCATTCAATGCTTGGGAATATCTGACAAATGATGTGTTTTGTTGAGGGGTGACGGTAGTAGTTCGTCTGTGAGAGCGAGTTGGCACCGAAGGTGAAAAACCGAGTGACCTTGTAGACGACTTGAAGTTGGCTCGGAGATAGGTGGTCGGGAAGGATGAAACTTGCAGAATTGCATGCTTTGATAATGACGTCTCCCCACTCACTATAGCAGGTGAGGGAAATAAAACCGATGAAATGCCAGGAAACCGGGCAGGTAGTACCACCACGCCGGTTTCAATATCAGTAGTCGCCCTTCCATTTGCAAGCCCCTTTCTTGATCATCCCAAGACCCTGGTTGCATCGAGCAGCTGATATTTCAAATCGAATTGCGTTCCCTTCATGTGTATTGTCCAATGTTCGACGTTGGACAACAAATAAACCAGGATGGGCGTGGAAGGTCGAACAAGGTGTGACCCCCTCCATCTGCATGACCGGATCACAGGCTCGGACCATGTGGATCGCCCGAGCGCATCTTCTGCCCTGTTACTACTTAGTGATGGAAATACCGGACGATTGGGTTGAAGTGTCGCTGCTCGTCAAGGCAGAGTGCGTAAGCAAATGCCATGATAGCTTCAAGCGGGTCAGTTGTTGTGGCTTGCCTCCCCCATCCCCATCTGTACCTTTCCAGCTTGGCGGTAACGCAGCCACACGTGGAGGCCAGAAATCACAAGCCTCGGTAATTCCTTGACTGTAACATGCTGCGATGCGTTACCCCATGCGTGGCCGGCCGCCGATACGACAAACCTGAGTTCCCCTAGCAGCTAGATAACCCCCCGATTTGTGTCCGGCATGATGCACAAGAGAAGGCAAGGCGGTGAGCCTATTCCCTCGTGGCTAACGTAATGCCGAGTGACCCGACCCCGCGCTAGTATCATGCGTTGTTGTGTTGTGCGACTTCGAGCTGCCAGAGATTTCGGCCATGGCTGCTGCGTGGACCAGTTATCCCTTCTCTCTAAGCCGTGCCAGAGCAGCCGCCACGCCGTCGCTCAACCCCTGTTCTTTTTGAGTCGCCGAGCTCGGTGCTATCCGCGCCGGGACGGCCTGCTCCCTCTGCTCTCTCCGAGAACCCGCCTCTGCCTCCATAGCCGCAGCCAACGCCTCAGCCTCCATCTCATCCACACCCTCAACCTGCCCCCCTCCTCCACCAACACCACCCCTATCCTTGAAAGACGCGGCAGCCCCCTCTTCACCCCACCACTCGCAACCCTCTTCCCCGCCTTCCTCACCCTAAACGGCTCCTCCACAGCCCTACACCACGCCTTCACCTTCTTCTCGCCCCACCCACCACAACCCCACCTGCTCCGGCGCGGCATTCACCGCCTGCCTCAAGCTCCCAAACGCGCTTACCAGCGCCACCGCATCCGCCTTATTAATCGTCCTTGGCACCGTGACAAACTCGACCAACCTTTCCGCATACCCCGTAGCCTGGTGGCCGCGGATGGCCGCGAAGCCGGCGTGCTCGTAGGACTTGTAGAGTTCAAGGTAGCGCGCGGCTTCGGCGGCTGACCAGGCGAGGATGACGGTGACGTTATTGACGAGGGAGGTCTTGGAGAGCTCGCGCAGGGTCTCTTCGTGGTTGGGGATGTCGACGAGGGTGAGGAGGATGCGCAGGTTGTATTTCCCTTGGAGGTTGCGGATGCGCGTGTAGATGTATTCGGGGTGGAGGCGGTGGTATTTGAGGCTGTTGTCGCGGAGTGTTAGGGGAAGTAAAATGGGGGAAAGTGGAAAGGAATGGGGGGGTTTACCTGAGGAAAAGAGCACACGCTGTCAAGCCCAGGCCGTAGTCTGCGGGGATGTCGCTGTATTCCCAGGCAATTGACTTCAGACAAGCCAGCACCGGGTTACCTTTTTGTCGCGGCGAGACGAGGATCGATGATCCAGAGCCCTTGGTTGGTAGCTTTTGAGGGGTGGGCTGGACGACCTTTGGCGGCCCGGACGCGGAAGCGTTTGATGGTGGTGCTCTGTCAAGTCGTTGTGGTGTTGGTTGCTGGACGCGAGAGGGTGGTTGTGATGGGACGGGTCGAGATGGACCGGCTTCTGCCGCTGCTAGCGCAGCAAAAACATCATCGGCATCGCCGTAGTCATCGTCATCCATTTTTACGGGGATCGGTTCAGATTGTTAAGTCGACGTTTTGGGTCTTGATCCAGTGAAGCAACAGCAACAGCGAACCCTGAGCCCTGGAGCCTGGAGTCGTGATGCTCCACTGCCTGCCGGCTCGCATCCCCACAAGACAGCCTTGGCATGCTGTTTAAACCCCTGGACCCCTGCAGAAAGCGATCATCATGATCTCATAGCGGGGCAGGAGACATGACGGGCTGACTTCCATTTTCCCGCTCCTGCAGGCGAGGAAAGGAAGATCTGGCCAAGAGATGGGAGGCTAGAGGAATGGCAAATTAGGCTTGGATAAAGTATTTACCAAGTCGGGTTGAGTACCTGAATGCCAGACAAATCCGATTCGATGCGAAGTAACACAAGAGTTGACTCCTTGCTGATGGATGTTCAGAGTGTTTTAAATTCATCCCTCTACCGTATCTTGCTAAACGAAGGTCCTGATTCCAACTCCATCTTCCGTAGTTCCCCATCCATACCCATAGCAAACGCCATCCCAATGCCCAAATGAACCCATGGTATCATGTCCCCTCCCTAACTCCCTAATCCAAGTCCTCCGCCTCCAGCGCCCCCCCCTCCTGCCCCGTCAAAGCCTCATGCACCCCATACAAAGCCCTCAACCACATATCAAACATCATCTCCATCCTCCGCGCCTGTTCATTACCCCCACTCAACTCCGCCATCTGATCCCGCAGCCTCTCATACGCCTCAATCATGACCCAGATTTGCAGCGCCGACGTGCCCATGGACGTCGACAAGCGGTGTGACGGCCGGCCCGCGACAGCTGCCGACAGCTCGCGCGTGAGCAGTTCCAGGCAGATCTGTAGGCTGACGTTGTCCTCGGTGAGGGAGGTGGTGTCGGGGGAGTGGGGAGTGAGGGAAGGCGGGCGGTGGTGGTGTTGGCGGGGGTGTTTCTGGTGAGGGCGTGAGGGAGAGGGGTTTGAAGTAGACGGTGTCGTCTTGGAAGGAGACGAGGGTGCCGTCGTCGGAGGTGGGGGAGGGTTTCGCGTAGTCAGGGACGGCCATGTGGCTGGGGTGGTGGAGTGGGAGTTCGTAGGAATGGTAGCCTGAGTCCGCCGGTTCTTTGCAAGGAGCCATCAAAGAGGCTTCTAAGTCGCTGTCGCAGGACGAGATTTGAGGCTCTAGCTGGGTGTCGGAATACGTGGAACTGCGCCGGGACTCGAGGACTGCTCGGTACTGCTCGGCGATGAGGTCGACGCTTGATGTCCTGCCCAGGGCGTTACCCGGTCTCGGGATGGTCTCTAGCTGTCCGATGGACAGGATGGGTGTCTTTGCGCGGCGCCTCATTCTCGGTGGTGTCGGTGGTGATGGAGAATCTGAGCTCGTTGATGAAGGCGATGACGGATGGCTCCTGACCAGATGGGAGAGTTCAGGGACGACGCAAACCGGGTCCCTGGGGTGTTCAAATGGCTCGTAAGGCGTGTCTCGTTCGTAGAGACAGCCTTCTCGGCGTGATACGGTGCTCTGTCTGAACACTTTAGGCTCCAAAAGAGGCGCTGGCGGCGAGCGAGATTCTGTTCGTGGTGTCGGCTGAGTGTCCGCAATATCTGTCTGGCCTGGGGGCGTGAGTGCTTGGTATGGGCTCGAGATGACGCGGATCATGCTGACGGGCTGTGGCTTTGCGACAGTCTTCTGGAGCCGTTTCCGAAGCCTTGAGCCCTTGGTTGCGACTGGAGGGGCTATTGAGCATTCCTTTCTTTGGTCCATTCCGTATTCCGACGGCGATCTTCTCCAAGATAACAATAGCACAATAATCAAGAATGATAAAGACTAAACAGTAGTATAATTCTGGGGCTCTGGCTATGAATAGAGAAGAGCGAAGTTAAGTTGTGAATTCTTACTTGAGACGCGGCTCGCTGGAGGATGACGTTCATTGACCTGCCTTGGTGTGTCCCCATGCCTCCCTGGTATTGGCCACACACCTCCCACCGGATCCCGACTGCACGAGTCGGCCCTTTGTTGGTTTCGGAGGGCCCGCGGCGGCCCGTGAATAAAACTGGATCCGTCTGCACTTGCAGATATGGTCAAACAAGCACCCTCCCTGAACACTCTCTTGTCGACATGAATCGAGAATGAGCGGGTCTCATGATTTAGAGGGCATTGAGAGCTGCGTTTAGACCACCCCCGTTGGCCCTCGGACACACAGTCTAGGCTTTTCAGCTAGAGGCAGTTAGGTTGTTTGAGGATGGTTATCTCGTCGTTCAACGGACAAAACGTGGCTAGACCTGGATCTAGAGGACCAGTTGCCCATTCAAGGGCGAGGGTAAGGAGGTTCGGTGAGAGGTGGGATGCGTCTAGGTGCCAAGCGAATGCCATCTGATGAGCAACGACATTAACGACCACCGGGCCATGGTCGCAAAGAGTGGCAAAAGGTTGAATTTCAGACCGAGGCTCTCGTGGACTACTGAGCCGAGATCCCTGGGGGGAAACCGTTGGGAGTCATGGGTTTGGTATGAGAGATGAGAAAACAATTACAGCCAAAGAGATTCTGGAGATTCTGGAGCACTTCTCTCTGATGCGCACAAACCAGCGAGACTGTCTCCACTCGTCGCTGCCAATCCACTCCACATTTTGCCAAGCTTCCAGGTTGTTCATCGCTCTCTGAGTGCAACCTCGAATGATTCATCAACATTTAACAGCCCACATGTTTCTGCCACATTCATTAGACAGTACATATCCCATGGTATACTCAAGATCATCAAAGCATAGGGCATACTGTTTATATTCTGATGACGGCAGGCCAAGTGGGAAACCCGAGTCATAATGAAATTGATGAACTCTTCCTCTCCGTCCTCGACATCTCGCTTAATTGAGTCTTGCTAGGACCCTATTGTGTCTCAATCTCCGGCTCTGTATTTCACAATCATTTTCCTTGGTAACGTTTTACTTCTCCCAACACATATCCTTAGCCCTCGGAGTCCCGAGCTGCGTAAAAGCCAAGCCGGTGTGGGAAGAAACCAGGATGATGTCCTCTAAAGTCTAAACCCAGCTGCCGAACTCGGCCCTCGAGTGCAATTAACCCGACACCGAACCTTTGGCGATGGAATCCTGACCCGGAGCCATCCAGTGATGCTGCCAACGGTGGACCCTCTTGAAGCCTCTCCAATTCCCCAACATTTATCCATCAATCACAGGCCACAAGTGTCTGCCCCTCAACCACGAAGGCCCTCAACCCCACCATGCCCCTCACTGCCGTCTGGGGCCATCCGGGGCCCCACGACGCTCAGCTTCGGGAGTGGGAAGTGGAAAAGAGTTGGGCTTCCACCTGCCATAATGGTGCCTGGGTTCCAAAAGGTTCTCCAGCGGTGAGGGAATTACTTGACGAAGGCACCAATTCCCCCTGAACACTTCCCTTGGATAACCTTCCACCCAACCAGCACCCTCGCCCCCTGAGTCCACTCTCCTTAGGCTCCGAGACACCAGTCGAGACACAGCAGCAACTATGGCAGAGATCATGATCACCGGTTGGACGACGCGAGATGTCCGGTTTCCTACCTCGCTGGACGGGACGGGCTCAGATGCCATGAACGCAGCTGGCGACTACTCAGCTGCCTACTGCATCCTCCAGACGGACTCCAAATACACAGGCCATGGAATGGTGAGGAGCTTCTGCCTCGAACCTCCAAGCCTCCAAGCTTGAAGCTGACATCTTCACTTAGACCTTCACCATTGGCCGTGGCAATGATATCGTTTGCGCTGCCATCAACCATGTCGCCGAGCGCATCAAGGGCCGTACCCTCTCCAGCCTCGTCGCCAACTGGGGCCAAACCTGGCGGCATCTTGTCAACGACAGCCACCTGCGCTGGATCGGCCCCGAAAAGGGCGTAATCCACCTCGCGCTCGGCGCCGTCGTCAACGCGATTTGGGACCTGTGGGCCAAGGTCCTCGGTAAGCCCGTCTGGCGCGTCGTGGCCGAGATGACGCCCGAGCAGTTCGTCGACTGCATCGACTTCCGCTACATCACCGACGCCATCACGCGCGAGGAGGCCATCGCCCTCCTCACCGAGTCATCCGCCGGCAAAGCCGACCGCATCCGCGACGCCGAGAACAGCCGCGCCGTCCCCGCATACACCACCTCCGCCGGCTGGCTCGGCTATGGCGAGGACAAGATGCGCGGACTGCTGCAGGAGACGCTGGCCAAGGGGTACCGCCACTTCAAGCTTAAAGTCGGCGGCAACGTGGAGCAAGACCGCCGCCGGCTGACCATCGCCCGTGACGTCATCGGCTACGACAAGGGCAACATACTCATGGTCGACGCCAACCAGGTCTGGTCCGTCCCCGAGGCCATCGAGTACATGAAGCAGCTGGCCGACTTCAAGCCGTGGTTTATAGAGGAGCCGACCTCGCCCGACGACATCCTCGGCCACAAGGCGGTGCGCGACGCGCTTCGCCCGTATGGCATCGGCGTCGCCACGGGCGAGATGTGTCAGAACAGGGTTATTTTCAAGCAGCTGCTGATGTCGGGCGCGATTGACGTGTGTCAGATCGATGCGTGCCGCATGGGGGGTGTGAATGAGGTGCTGGCGGTGCTGTTGATGGCGAAGAAGTATAACGTGCCGATCGTGCCGCATTCGGGCGGTGTTGGTCTGCCTGAGTATACCCAGCATTTGAGCACGATTGATTATGTGGTTGTTAGCGGGAAGCTGTCGGTGTTGGAGTATGTTGACCATCTTCATGAACACTTCTACAACCCGTCTGTGATCAAGGATGGGTTTTATCAGACGCCCACGGAGCCGGGTTACAGTGTTGAGATGTTGCCCGAGAGCATGGACCGGTATGAGTTCCCTGGTGGTAAGGGGAGCTGGTGGAGGACCGACGAGGCGAAGCCGATTCTGGAGGGCGTGAGGATATAAGAGGCATGATGGTGGTGGGGATTGGAGGTTGATGTCTCATGAATGCACGTCTAAGCGAAGAGTGTCTTGTTGAATGTTCTCGCTTTGATCATAGACCTTTGTCAAATGGAACCATTGCGTTTTCAAGACAATAGCAGCGAGCTCTGATATATACTCCAAGCCAGGAGAGAAATGGTGACGAGGACATAAAGGGGTGTTGATCAGAACGAGCATCACACTCTTTCCCATTTCAAAAATAGCTTAACCTCACCAAAAAAAAAAAAAAAAAAAAAAGGTTCAGGCACCCTCATGCAGTTCTTGTGAGCAAGGGATGTTAAAATTGAGCTAAAATAGAAAAATAAAATCTTTAGCTGCAACTCGTTTCGATCGAGTGACCTCCGGGTTATGAGCCCGGCGCGCTTCCGCTGCGCCATGCAGCTATTGGCTGATTGTTGAAGCTGTGGGTCCAAGCTTAGCTTAAGAGCATCAACAAACCGGTGCACAACAAACCTACCAACACACCAAGGCACAACGCAAGCAGAAGTTTGCTAACTGCTATGACCTTTCCAACCCGCACCTACTCGCCATCTTTCAAAACATACATCACCACCCCTCACAGCCGCCGCCCTCCGCCTTCCATCCTCGGCTTATACCTCCCAAAATCATACTCCGCCCTCACCCCCACGTCTCACCCACCTCCACCCTCCCAACTCTCTCACAACCCCCACTTTCATCAACCGCTCCCCATCCCCTTATCCCCATCTCCCCATCAGTATCATACCCAGCCTCACACCAACACCCCACCCCTTCTCACCCCCACCCCCATCCACTCTTACCCCATCCCACCTGACTAACCCTCCCCGTAACCAAGATCACCTCCTCCACTCCCGCGGTCCAAGCTGGCTCCATCACCAGACTGAACTTGCCTTGGGGGACTGGTCGAGAACAGGGACCTCGCCCCGTCATGGCGGGGACAGGCGCCGTCAATGTCGAGGGAGATGGGGGTGAGGGACGGAAGATGGATGCGGTTGCGGATTGGGTGGAGGGGATAAATTCCCAGTCGAGGGTAAAAGGGCGGTTTGCGGGGTGGAGGGTGGGTGTTGAGGAGGGTGAGAGTGTGGGTTAGCAGGGCGGTGGGGGAAGGGGTAGCCTGCGCGGAGGGTGCTGGCGGTCTGTTAGTGGGGTAGGGCTATTGGGGAGGAGGCCGAATCGTGGGGATAAGAGGAGTGGGAAAGAAAATTTGTTGGAGTGGGTAATGAAGGGGTGAGGAGGGGAGAGAAGATTCACCCGTTTAGACAGAGGTCTGCCGCTGTGCGTTCATTGCCTGTGGTGTAGATGGTTTCCGAGAGAAGGGGGCAGGTGATCGAGTCTCGCTCGAGGTTGGTAACGATGAGGTTGTGGAGGCTGAGACCAGTCTTGGTATTGGCGATAGTGCCGTCGGGATACTCAAGGTTGGCTTGGATTTGGGTGAGGAAGCAGTCTTCGCAAGGAGGTGGCGTTTGGACGTAAAAGGTCTTTATGCCGTTGTTTTCTGCCGCGGGAGGAACGGCGAAAGGGCCGTATCTAATCTTGAGGCGCTGAGAGCCTAGAGAAGTCAAGAAGCGCGGCTTGAGAGATTCGATTTCGTAGGAGCACTCAGCTGTGGACGGATCAGTAATGTCAACTCCGGAGTGCCGTAGTCGTGTGGGAGAAGCTCACTGTAGAGGACGGTTGGGGGAGAGGATGACCGAATACCCAGGCTCCTAGCTTCCCCATGACCTATAGCTGCGGTGATGATAAATAACCAGCTTGCCTTCATCTTAAACGAAGCTTTCCCTGTGTGAGTTGATGGTGTTTAGAAGGTAATGCGAGATGAGCAAAGGCGCGGCTGCTCATTTAATAGGCCATCTTCAGTTGGGAAACAGGAAGGCACGTTCGTGACACAGCAGAACCGAGTGTTTGAAGGTTGCCAACTGCTGCGTCCAACAGGCATGGAAAGTGATTGAGATGTAAAAAAAATCGAGTCCTCCCAGTCTCTTTCTCGGGTTGCCCAACGCCACACCAACAACTTCTGGAACATGACGTCCGGCTGATCCGGTATTCGATGAAGGCATTGGACAAGAGCGGTCTGACCAGGAAACACATCTAGAGCTTGCCAATCGGCGCTGCCTCTCCTTCCCCATGTCTTTCTTGCGCATCTTGCTTTCCCTCTCTTCTCCCCTCTTTCCCGCCTCCTCGAAGCACCTCTGCCCAACCACATGCCTACAGCCTGGAGATTGTACTGCCTATGCGCTGGCGTCGCTCCATGGTCAGTCCTTGGCATGGCCCGCAGTCGCAACCTCTAGGATTTCCTTCTCAAGGCCCGGGACATGGACGAGGGTGATACCAGCGTCCCCAAGACTTTTCTTCCCCCGTGTTCTCGACGACAAACGTCTCCGGCTCCATGATGCCGACATAGACAGTCCGGATAGTGCCCGCCAAACGGAGCACCCTCTCAACACAGGGAAGGATCCCGCTCAGCCGTTTTGAGCAGGGTTCCACTGTCGTGTACAGAACGAGGTCTGGTGGCAGAACACCCTTGAGATTCTCCTCGGAGACGCCGTGCCTCTCTGCCAGTTTCAAGAAGCAGCATTGCTCAGCATGAGTGTTCCCTGGCAGCTCCAGAGTGTAACCAGTTGCCAGGATGTCGTTGGTGGCCGGGTTCACCACGACAGCTCCCACGCGGTAGTTGGTGGGTTTGGGCGGTGATCTTTGCGCCTGCTCAAGGGCAAGCCGCATGTATGCCTCGTGATCGCCCGTCGGAACTTCAGGCATCTTGTGCGATCTCAGTCGGAGCTTTATGAGGGTAAAGTGAGACGTCTGCAGGGAACAGGTCGCAAACGATCGTGGTCTTGACTTGATTGGTACAGTGCAGGTAATTCACTGATCAAATATCGACACTGTTCAAGGTACCCCACCAAACGCGACTCCAACTGTGCGACGCGACGCGACCCAAATTGATTCATCAACTCAACCCGCTTCCTTCATCCCAAATTGTACACAGCGCCACACAACAACAACCACCACCACAATGTCCACCCACGACGACAACCTCACCGACGGCGAACCGCCTTCAATTGACCCCTACGAAGTCCTTCTTCTTTCCCGCACCGCAACCCCCCGAGCAAATCAAATCCGCCTACCGCAAAGCCGCCCTCAAAACCCACCCAGACAAAGCCGCCCCCGACCAAAAAGACTCCGCCAAAGAGCAATTCCAACGCGTCGCCTTTGCCTACGCCGTTCTCTCCGACCCCGTGCGACGCAAGCGCTACGACGAAACCGGCTCCACTTCCGAGGCGGTCGTCGACTCGGACGGCTTCAGCTGGAGCGAGTACTACCGCGAGCAGTACCGCGACGCCATCTCGGAGGAGGCGATTAAGAAGTTTGCTGCGGAATACAAGGGCTCGGAGGAGGAGCGGGATGATTTGCTCGCAGCGTACGAGGAGTTCGAGGGGAATATGGATGGGGTCTACGAGAGCGTTATGCTGAGTGATGTGCTGGTGGATGATAAGCGGTTTCGGGAGGCGATTGATGAGGCGATTAAGGGGGAGGAGGTGCCGCGGTTTGATGCGTACGTGAAGGAGACGAAGAAGGCGCGCCAGGCGCGGGTGAGGGCGGCGAAGAAGGAGGCAAAGGAGGCGGATGAGATGGCGAAGGAGTTGGGGGTTTACGAGAAGCTGCGTGGTGGTAGTGGGGGGAGGAAGAGCAAGAAGAACTCCGAGGCGGGCTTGGCAGCGCTGATTCAGAGGAATCAGGCGTCGAGGATGAGCGCGCTGGATAAGCTGGCGGAGAAGTATGGGGCTGTGCCGAAGGCAGGGAAGGGGAAGAAGAGGGCTGCGAAGGAGCTGGACGAGCCGGATATTTCAGATGAGCAATTCCAGGCGATACAGGAAAAGATGATAAAGAAGAAGCGGAAATGAGGGTGAGTGTTTTTTTAGCTTGTGTTTCTGGGCAGGGCCGGAGTTTGGAGGTTCAAGGCTGGGTCCCAAGGGTTGGTATCAGGGCTCTGGCATAACAGCGGAGGGACAGAGCATTGGCGTTGGTGGCATGGATAAAGGGTTATTTTGTTGATTTAGGTGATTTTATCAATTCGTTAATCAAGTCTGACTGCATCTTCTGATGGACAGTGAGAAGCAGTAGTTGGGCCGTACTCGGGCTGATTCTTTATTTTTTTTTGGCGGGTGACAAAGAATTGCAGCTAAAATGTTTGGATCTCGAATTCAACCCTTCGAACACACCCGCATCAAGAAAAATGGGTGGTGAAAAGACAACTTCTACTGCACATGATTGGCCCTGTTTGGGCGTCACCTGGCCAACGCATTTGAGACAATTTGTCTTGGCGCTGGTGGATGGATGCCTTGAGTTGGAGGTGATTCCACCGACGCGCTTTCCATCCCAACCTGAAGTTGCAACCCACACTTTGAAATGGCAACCTCGCCATGGGCAAGGCAGCAAAATTTTGGAAACCTTCGCACGCGGCCATGAACAGAGCGACAACCATACGGCTCATCACTGAAGCCTGCGAGTAGCGTCACACAACACCAAAGATGCCATGACCGACGCGACGACGCCCGAGTTCTACCCGCAGTACTGTTTCCAGCTGTCGCCGACCATCAATCGGTGGTGCCATCTCCGGATTGCCGACATATTTGCGCTGAATAGTCATCCAGGTTTCCAGGGTAAGTTGGTTCGCGCCTCGAAGACTTTTCCAAGACACCCTTTCTAACCTTGGCCAGGCCAGGATGTCTACTTCCACCACAACCACCCCATCAAATGGGCGCGCGTTTCCGGAATCGTAGTCGCAGTCGACGAGCGGGAGACGAGGCACTTTTACACGATTGATGACGGCAGCGGGGCGACTCTCGAATGCGTCGTGAATCTCGCGCCTCGCCAGAAGCCTGGTCCGACCGCCGCCGGGGCTGCAACAAACGCAACATCGAGAAAAGAGTCAAATATGCCGCAGCCGCAGCCAAAGATGGACGGCCCAATTGAGGTAGGGCACGTTCTGGACATCAAAGGCAGCATCGGTACCTTCCGCGACTTCAGGCAGATCCGAGCCGAAAAGATTGTCCACTTGCGCTCAACAGAACACGAGGTGGCATTCTGGGAAAAGGTCACGCTACTGAGGAAAGATGTCCTTTCGAAGCCATGGGTCTTGGATCGCAGAGAAGTCAGGCGTTGCCGAAAGGAGGAGGAGGGGCGGTATAGCAGCCGGAAGCACAAGGACACCAATAGCAACCGCAAGAGGGGGAACGTCGAGAAGACCGAGGTGAAGAAGGCGAGAATCCATCTCACCGACAAGACGAATGCGGCAGATTGGGGATGCGAAAGGAACAGGCACGAGACGAAGCCTCTGGCGAGGCGGTCGAGAGAGACGGGGCTGGAAAAAAGGAGGGTTACCAAACCCGCCACGAGACTGGTCCCAGTGACAGGCAAATACGACGCCCTGGGCCTGTGAGGGTGAGGCTCGCAAATTCTCGGCGTATTTCTGAAACCCCAAGACCAACCCAGATCACGCAACACGTGTCTCGCGATTGGTGGACGCCTCTCTCCAATGGGGAGATTTCCGAAGCTGTCTTCATTGGCACCCTTGACCATTGGCTTGCATTCCACCACTCAAGAAACATTGACAGAGCCATCATTATCATTCTTGGGATCATCACCCACAGGTCATTAGCAGCGTCCAGCATGACTGAGGCCGAGTGTGACGACAATCCAGGGGTCAGCCAGAGGAAGAGGAAGTACAAATGAAACTTAGTACTCGGAAATTTTCCAGAGGCTCATCACGCTTGTCGCACACGCGGATGCTTGAGACCTTCAAATACCACCATCCTCCCAACTCTGCCTGGTTTATCAACGCTCTGTGGTGTATGAACCGGACACCTTCCAGCCGGGCGCCGTGACTGGAGTTGCAATGCAGTGCTGCCGAAATCCGGTTCTCGGGCGATGATCCATGCCAAACCAAACCCACATCCAGCTCTCTGGATTGTCATCCGGGCAGATCGTTGATGGGGATGCACCTGCTTCACTATCCTAGGAGAGTTGCACTCACAAAGCGGCTGCGTAAGAACCGGATCCACTTCCCAGAGTTCCAAGCAGCCGGTTCCCTCTTTGCTGGGCAGGCCCGGCTTCCCGGAAACCTTTAAATGAGCGACATCCCGCTCCTAGACTTGAACATCATGATACAGTCAACCTACGGCACGCTATCCTAGAAAAAACCTCAATATCACACATTACGACACCTAAGACACCTAAAAACACCGTTTCCTACCGTCTCACTTCAACTTTACCTACATTCCCTAGGATATCTTCCTTGCTCCCTCTGGCTCACCTCCCACCTTCAATCCTAAATCCTAAGACCGCACTCGCATCATTCCATCAATTTCAAGGTGAGAGAACGTTTTCCGTAAAGCTTCAAAAAGGGGCGTTTCAGATCTACTTGCCTGGCAGCATATCAGCCACAGGCCGATCGATCGTCTTTCGGAAAGACGGACCACTGTGGGATGATTGCGCCTCGGCGGATCAACCAAGGGCTTTCCGTCGATATCATTAAGGGGTCATTGCACATAAGACCTGGGACCCCAGCAGCAGAGCAACCGGTCCTGCGTCTCCTCGTTATGTTAAATCATTTACAATGGGGTCATTATGGAGGTTACTGTTTATCTTGCTGACTGCTCTGCAGTTCTATACCTCCCTAGCATCCTCACAGCACAACACCCTCGGTATCTTTGGTCGGTCATTCCGCCAGAGACGGCTGTTGTCTTCTCAGACCTCCCAAACAAACAGCACTGCAGACTCCTTTCCTCAGCCAAGTCCCAAAAGCCCCAGGGCCGAGCATCAAGACCGCTCTGTTGCCAACACTCTTGTGGCCAAACGAGCTTGGGACACTCCTCCTCCTGCGGATCTTCTTGCATCCCCTGCCAAGGTCATCACAAGCTTTCTCCCAGCGGGAACTGCCCAAATCCTCGCTATCAAGAAGGCCCCAGCCCGAGGCTTCGTTCCCTCCGACCTCGAGACTCTTGGGCATGCCACCGTGCCACCAATTCTGACGAGTTCGATCCCAAAACCAACTTCCTTCCTCACGATTCTTCCAATTCTCCAAGAGCTTCAGGTGCCCGTGCCGATCGATATCAAAATGGCGGCTCGCGACATCTTTGCCGATCCCATTTCGACGGATGCGCCACCAGCAAACTTCGGCAGGAAAAGCGACCACCCGGTGCACAGACTGGGCATTAACTCCAAGGGGCCAATCGGCACCAACAAGTTCTACGGCAACTTCTTCCTGGGCAATCAGACCTTCCCAACATACCTCCACCCGTATGCCGTCGCCTGGCCGCGGGGGCAAGGAGCATCCGGCAGCTGGGGACTGGCTATCTCTCACGTTGAGGCACACCAGAGAGTCTATGGTCCGGTCAAACCACAAACCGGCGCTGTGTCATACTTTATCAACCCCGTGGGGGTTCACTCCGTGGTCCTCTCAGCGAAGGAACTGGGCAACGGCACGACCCTGACCACCGAAGCCCTGACCGACTTCTCCGCCCAAATCAGTCTCCACCCAACCGCCCACGCCGCCGCCGCAGTCCAATTCCCCCTAGTCCAAGGTTCAGCCTTCATAACCGCCATCTACAATGGCGCTTCCCCAGTCCTCCAAACAGGCGTCTCCTACCGCACCGTCACCAAAACCACCAAAGACCCAAAACCCAACGTAACCAAGTACAAACTCCACCTCGCGGACAACACTACCTGGCTCGTCTACGCCCACCACACGCGCGGCGCCGCCCTTGACCTCGAAGTCATCAACAGCGGTCTCGCCCGCGCCAAAGGCCCCTTTTACGGCACCGTCCAGGTCGCTAAAGACCCCGGCGCCTGCAGCGGCGGCGAGGCGCTGTACGATCAGGCCTGCGGCGCGTACGCCACCGGCATCAAGCTCAGCGGCTCTGTGGACGGCTGTAAGGGGAGGTACATTTTTTCCTTCCAGAAATGCGGGCTGGCGGGGACGACGTTGGCGATGTTTGCGCTGCCGCATCATCAGGCGTCGTTTGATGGCCATACGAAGACCAAGATGACGGGGGTGAGGATGCAGACGACGACGAAGGGCGTGGCGATGGCGGTGCTGGCGGATGAGTGGACGATGGTGGAGGGGGCTTTGCCGGTGGACATGGGGTTTTTGCCGTGGTCGCCGCAAGCGGGGAGTGTGGGTGCTATTTCGGAGGGGACGAAGAGGGCGATAAGGAATACGGCGATTCAGGAGGTGTCGCAGAATATATTGGGGCAGACGGATCAGGGGTCGATGTATTTCAGTGGGAAGGTGAGAGATGATGGGGAGGAAGGGTTGAGAGGGTATGAGGGCTGACAGATACTGCGCAGGCTCTCGCCAAGTTTGCTGGTCTTATGTTGGCAATCAATGATCTGCTGGGAGACCATACCCTCGCGCAGACTGGACTCAACCAGCTGAAGGTGGCATTTGCGCGGTACTCGCAGAATGCGCAGAAGTATCCTCTTGTGTACGAGAGTAAGCCCCCCACCCTGCAACCCTCCTGAACCATATCTAACAACGCCAGGTGCCTGGGGCGGCGTAGTCTCCTCAGCAACCTATGTAACGGGAGACAAGATCGCCGATTTCGGTAACTCACTTTACAACGACCACCATTTCCACTTCGGCTACTTCATCTACACCGCCGCCGTCATTGGGCACCTCGACCCATCGTGGCTGACTAGTTCCAACCGGGCGTACGTGAACACTCTCGTCCGGGACGTTGCCAACCCCAGCGCGCGGGACGAGTACTTCCCTGCCTGGCGGTGCTTCGACTGGTTCCACGGCCACAGCTGGGCACATGGCCTGTTCGACTCCCTCGACGGCAAGGACCAGGAGAGCAGTTCTGAGGACTCGATGCATGCGTACGCAATCAAGATGTGGGTGCTGTGTCGGGAGACAAGAACATGGAAGCCCGGTACGTCCCTTCCCTTCCCCCTCCCCATTTTCATAACCACTAACCCACCCCACTCCGACAGCGGCAACCTCCTCCTCGCCCTCCTCACCCGCTCCCTGCAATCCTACTACCTCTACACCACCACCAACACCATCCAACCGGGTAACTTCACCCCCAACAAAGTCGCCGGCATCCTCTTTGAGAACAAAATCGACCACAACACATTCTTCGGCTCCAACATCGAGTACATCCAGGGCATTCACATGCTACCCTTACTTCCCCACACCCCTTAGTCCGCACCCCAGCCTTTGTGCGCGAGGAGTGGGAGACGTATTTTGCTGGGGCAGGGCAGATGCCGTGCAGGGCGGGTGGAGGGGATATTGTATGGGAACTATGCCACGGTTGATCCGAGGGGGCGTACAGGTTTTTAGTCAGGGTGGGTTTGATGCGGGGTGGTTGGATGGGGGTGAGTTTGACGTGGTATTTGTGTTATTCTGCTGGTGAGTTTCCGGTTTTTGTTGTTGCTTGGTGAAAATGCTGACTGTGGGTGATGTAGCGCTTGGAGGGCTCTGATGGGATGACAACTTGAACTGCTCTTGGGGTGGGATTTGGTGTCTGGGGTTTTTTGGTGTTGGATCTGGGAGTTTTGGACATGGATAGATGGTACTTTTACTTGGAAACGTCTGGAGGAAACATGACTTTTGGATGGGACCTAGGAGGATCATGGCAGAGGAGGTTTGGTCACCTCAGAGTACTTTTTCCTGTAGCAAGTTTTCTCAAGCATGCTCAGTAAATAATTTACATTGGCGTAACAGAGTTAGCATCAAGAAAGATCTCGGAAGAAACCCAGCGTCTCGCACCCCTTTTTCCGCCGCTCTTCTCTGTCACCTTCTCTCTTGAGAAGGTTAGAGTCGACTCGGCTCTGCGTTTCGGGTGTGTTCGGGAAGATGATTATCAAGCACGAAAAAGGTTGGGAGAGCCGATTCTTGAGGGGGCCGAGTTTGGAAGGCGCTCATCGAGGGATCCAGTCATGTGGCTGTACTGTGTTATCTGCAGCGGCGGCACCTGGTGAAGGTACGACTTCGACAGTGGTTCGATTCCGAATTCGCACCCATTGATCACACAGTGAGTTTTAAAAGTTGAGTCACCTCAATGAGTGACTCGAAAAGATGAGAACGTTTTCTTCGGGTCCGAATTTCGGTCGGATTCTTACCGAAACAATCGCTCCTTCCATTTGGAGTTTGATGCTTGGTGGCTAGGGTTAGGGTACATGATCTTTGGTGTTGCCGGCCGATGGCTGCTTTGTTTGGCGTTCCAAATTTTGTACGATATTTATCAAAGCTTTCAAATTCCCTCAGAATTTTCTCAAGATTCAAATGCTTCCTAAAATCTGGACAACACAGAGATCACCAATCAACTTGGAAGCACTAAACACAGACAACACACCTTGAGAGGTGGGGCCAATATCACCGGCCCGGTCGCTCCTGCCGGCTCCAGATTTCGGGTGAATGCCGGGACCGACCCCACCCATCAGGTACCACTGCGCCGCCGACATGCGTCCGGATTTGTGGGGCATCCCCGTCTCAGAACATCAACAAGTCCGAAAAGGAGAGTGTGACAAGCCAGGATATCACACGGCCGTGCCTTTCGAACAGCAGCGGAAGGTTGGTTTCAAACCTGGGTTCGGTATTCTTTCAGGTTTTGTCCATGACTCCGATAGATCAGCCTCCAAAGACGCGACTCTCTCCGCCCCGACCCGTCTCCTCTCTCCGCCCCGACCCGTCTCACCGACACCGCTTTTCACCAACAGCCTCGTCACCAGACAAACGCTGGCTTTTTGCCACTGCGAGAACAGGGCGCCGGCAATCGGAAGCTGCATGCATAGGCGGCCGTTACCTGTCTGGCCGGCACCGAGACCAAATCAAAATTCGGAGCTTGGGCGAGAAACCGATCTGTAGCCGCTGTAGCAGGGCGCCTCCCAAACCCAGGTGGAATCGGTCGGGGCGCTGAGCAACGAAACGCGGTCGCCTTGTTCTTTGAGCCTCTTTTAAGTTCGCCCTTTCTTCCCTCTTTGGGATCAGACCTGCATCTCTTGTCCCACACATTCTACCAATCTCGTCTTCTCCTGGCTGTCGTGTTACATTCTCTTCCTCTTCTGGTCACCTCAGAACACAAAGTTGACACACAATACACATCTAGAGACGTCCAATCATCCCAACACCTTGAGATCAAGCCGCCCACACCCTCACAGTCCCACCACATCTTGCTTAGCTGCTTGGCCGCGACACACAGCTTGCGGCGTACAGCCAATTTACTTTCATCCCAATGTCGTCTATATCGAACGGCACCCAGTCCTCGCAGCCCCAACTCATTCCCCTCAACGACTTCCTCAGCGCAGATGAGGATCACCGTTTTGTCTGGGGCGATGAGGGCCGGGAGACTTCCGATGACTGGCTTGTGCCTGTCTGGGAAGCCAAGCTCGATCCCAGAAAACACAAGGTATTCAAGCACGGGAGCAAGGAGTACATTCAGGCTCCGAGTCCCTTCATCCAACTCGCAGAGCTGGGAGAGTCGGGCTCGACCATCGTGTACAAGGTTATGCCTCCGGAGGAATGTGGCTATCGCTGGCCGCTCGCACTCAAGGTCATTACCTGCAAGGAGTATTCCCGTCCACCTGGCCCGGACAGCTTCGCTCGCAGCAATGCCCTCAAGGAGGTCAAGATGATGTCCGGTCTTAGACATCCGCATATCGTGGCCTACGTGGCGTCATTCGAAGACCATTGCCTCCAGAACCGCGAGATAAAAAGACGGCCAAACGGGAAAGCACTCGCCTCCTCGGCAGTAAAAGTAAACCAGCGGATCAAGAAGCACATTCTCGGCATCGCCATGTACCCGCCGGCCATGTGCAACCTGCGCACCTTCATGGAGGAGGTCTTCACAAACTCTACAGAGAGGAAATGGATCCTTCAACAGCTCCACGGGTACTTCGGCTGCCTCGCCCAAGCGGTTGCCTACCTCCACGGCCATAAGCCAAGAGTCAAGCACAAGGATATCAAGCCCGAGAACATCGTCATCGACGACTTCGGGACCCCTATCCTAACCGACTTTGGCCTGTCCAAGAACTTCGAAACCGGCGAATACTCCGAGGGCCCAACCCCCAAAACTATCAAGTACGCCGCCCCCGAAGCCGTCCTTGAGGCCGAGCGCGACCAACACTCCGACATATTCTCCCTGGGCTGCGTCTTCCTCGAGATCGCCACCGTCCTCCTCGACAAACCCCCCTCCTTCGCCGAGTCCCAACTCAGCATCCGCCCCCACCACAACCACAACCCCTTCTCCCCAGGTCGCGAATTCAAATACTCCGAATCGCTGCAATACCTCGACGCCTACCTCTGCACCTCTCCCACCTCGCCCAGAACTTCATCACCCCAACCCCACCCCAACCGCAAACACATCCTTCTCATCCTTCACTTCTTCCTTCTCTTCCACCACAACCACAACCACAACCACAACCACCGCCTCCTTCACCACTTCCTCCTCATTCACCTCCTCAACAACCACAGCAAAAACCTCAGCCGCCTCCGCCAGAGCCATCCTCTCCATCCTCCCTTACATCCGCCGCATGATGCACCCTAACCCGGCCCTGCGGCCCGACGCAAGCCAGCTGTACCCTTGGTTCAGGCACTTGTATGAGGTGGGTGGGGTGGGCCGGGGTTGTGTGGAAATTGTGAGGAGGAGGAGGACGGGCGGGCAATTCTGCCGGCTGGTGGGGTTGGCGGGAGGGTAAGTCCTAGGGTGGGGAGGGGGTTGAGAAGGGCTGCGACGGTGGGGGCGGGGATGGGGATGGGGATGGGAAGTCAGGTGTCTGGGGTGGGAGGAGGGGTTGGGGATCGCAACCGCAATCGCAGCCGCAACCACAGTCGCAGCCGCAATCGCAGTTGCTTTCGCAGTCGCAAGCGCAGTCGCAGCAGGGTGATGATGGCGAGGATGGGGATTTGTGATGGGGAGGCGGACTGTGGTGCATGAAAAGGGGGTGTGTTTGAGGTGTTGGGTGGCAAGGCGTTTACTCTTCCTTCCTTTGTTTGCTTCGTGATTTTTGGTGGGATTTGGGATCCTCTCCTTCCCTTTTCTCATATCTTGTCGGCCGGCGGGCATCCTTTGGCATACATATACCACGGCGGAAAAACACAAGAGTAGGGTCACTTACCTTATGATGTTGATGATGACGGTACGGAGGACATGAAGATTTTTTTGGGGTCAGGTTGGAGATGGGAGGTCATGAGTGGTTTCTCAGGGTGTCGCATATCTTAGGAGGTTTTCTTCGATGACGGGTTAAGCGATGTTTCGGGAATATGGGACTGGCAGGACTTGAGATGAGGTTATGAAACGGCTTCAGGCAAGAACATGCATAATGAGTTTGGCAGAAAGGAACCATCTACTTAGAATAGAATAGCACAGAATGAAGGGCGTCTTCTGACTCCAACTTTGAACAAGGTCAGTCGTGTTTCGGGCGTTTAAAAGGCACAATCCACTCAGGTCACATGTAAACTGGACCTCCTGTCACACTTTCAACATTCATCTAGCCTGCCCGGCTAGCTCAATCGGTAGAGCGTGAGACTCTTAACGAGTTCTCCGTAGTGAATCTCAAGGTTGTGGGTTCGACCCCCACGTCGGGCTCAATTCCCGGCAGCGATGCCTCCTTTTTGGCACTTTTTGCATCCTTTCCTTTCTCAAGAGTCGTTTCGCCTTCTTTTCCCCGATTCCTAGCTTCCCCTTTCTCTTCCCTTTTCTCTCTCTCTCTTTTTTTTTTTGCTCAAACAAGAAGGGGCAGCACCAAAACATTTTCTACTTCCAACTGTCTCGTCTTCGCTCTCGTTTCAGTCTTGGGCTCTTGATGCACTCCCCCTCCACTGAGACACTGCTTCACACCTCGTTTTCACTAGTTATCTTGCTGTAACCTTCCTTTTTTCTGTGGTTCTTAAAAATAGAATTGGCAACGTGATCATTTGCAAATTTGAACATGGTTTCGAGATCTACACCTGACCGAGACCGGCCTCGGAAGGTCTGTTCCTAACCTGCACCCACCGCTCCCGAGTCATTCATAAGAGTTTCACAACAACTGCCGTCCGGACTCTGGAGAAATGCCATCCATGAGATTTCATAATAATAAGGCTTATTAGTTTTTCCCCGGACTGCTTATCATTGAATTCCCCTGGCTAAAAATCGATTCGGACCGAGAAAAGGCGTGTCGAGACCGCGGGAGAGGACATGGAACAACCCGGACACGACTCAAGCACTGATTGTTCTGGGCCTTTGGAACAATGTGGGCTTGCGAACCTCCCGACGCACCCGTAAAAGGAGCGGTTCTCGTGACAATTTTAAATGAAGTTGAAAACCTCATGTTGGCTGTGCAGCGAGATCGGCATGGTCTAGACAGGAGCCAACCCGGACGTGCTTTTTCCGGCATTGTGGTTGCATTCCGAGGCAGTCAGGTTAATTTCCAGAGTTGACGAGTTGTCCCCGCAGACACCTTGCAGGATTGCACATGTCAGGTTGAGAGGAGGGAGAACCCACTTAGCCACTTGGGGAGTTGAATTGACTGACATAATTTGGCAATGATACAACCTGTTGAGACCTGCTTCGGTTGAATACAAGACGTCAGTTTGGAAGAGGCGTGACTGACTCTGAATGACGTGGATGGGATTCTCGGGTGGGTGCGAGGACGACGATCGATGAAATGCCATGCATGGCACATGAACGATCGAGTTGGAGGTTCGAGGCTTTTGGTGGGGTAGCGGGAGGGGTCGGCTGGCGGGGTAGCTGCGGGGTTCTGGGCCGTGGGGTCTAGGTTGGTGGCTTTCTCCGTTTTATCGCTTCCCGTGATCAGAGGAAACCCCCAGGCGCAAAGATGGCCCCCGCAAGATGTTCCACCAAATGATCTCCCGAGGGCCAAGCTTCCCTGTCTGCAGAATGTGACTATGAGTGCCGGCGCATCCTTTTCCAGGCCGCGCAAAATTTTGCCGGATGGCGCGCTGAGCCCGTCTCCAAGCAACGCACCGAACTGATACGACGCTTCTTTCGGGAATTGGATCGAACAGCGCGCCGCTGTCGCCGCCCAACTTCTCCAAGCTGACACACCCTTCTCACTGTATGAGTTGGCTAGGGGCACGCCCTGCATGACGTACCCTCCTCCCCGTCCTGCCCCGATTCTGACCCCTCCAAGCCCCGCGCCGGCATCCTTTATCAGTGCTCTCCCGTCCGCCCTCACATCCCACCGTCCTTCCCCATTCCTCCCGTATTCACAAACAACACTCTCGCACTTTCCAATCTACCAGCAAACGGCTACACCAACACACACACAAAGAAAGCACTTCCAACCAAGACCACCACAGTATGGTACACATCGCACAACTCAACCCCCCGCTCTTCGAGGACACGCTCCTCAGCAGTGGTCCTTCTCTACAGCTCGACGGCCTGTTCATGAAGGCCACCGATGCCACCCCCAGGAGGCTACCCGACGGCCCCGTCAACTTCCACCCCCACCACGAGAACCACCTGCCATCGGGCGTTCTTGAGACGGAGGAGGAGAAGATACAGCAGTGGTTTGTCGGCAGCATCGACCAGGGGACCACATCCTCGCGCTTCCTCATCTTCAACGGGGAGGGCGATATCGTCGCCAGCCACCAAATAGAGTTTGAGAACCTCTATCCCAGGTCTGGGTAAGCACATACCAATCCCCTTCTATCCACACCCCGCATCTGCCCCCCACTTCCCCATGCGGCTACTGCACCACACGCATGAGGCTAACAACTTTAAATTAAAGATGGCACGAACACGACCCCCACGTCCTCGTCAGCTCCGTCGAGGAATGCATTGAGAAGGCGCTGGAGGATTTCGTCGCCAAGGGGCACGAAAAGTCAGACATCCGCTCAATTGGCATCACCAACCAGCGTGAGACAACAGTGGTTTGGGACAGCAACACCGGCGAGCCGCTCTCCAACGCCATCGTCTGGCCCGACACCCGCACAAAAAGCATCGTTCGGGAGTTGAAGTCGCATGAGTCGGCGGACACCCTTCTCGAGCTCTGCGGCCTCCCCCTTTCCACATACCCAAGCAGTGTCAAGCTGCTTTGGCTTATCCAGAACGTCGATGCCGTGAAGCAAGCATACGAAGAACGCCGTCTCGCCTTTGGCACTGTCGACTCATGGCTTATCTACCGCCTCAACGGCGGCGCAAAGGCTGAGAAGCCCATCCACGTCACCGACAGCACCAACGCGAGCAGAACCATGTTCATGAACCTGCGCACCATGCAGTATGACGACAAGCTTCTCAGCTTCTTCGGCATCGACAAGACCAAGGTGCAGCTGCCCAAGATTGTCCCATCGTCGGATCCCGAATGCTTCGGCAAGTTCGCCAGCGGTCCTCTAATCAACGTTCCCATTGCCGGGTGTCTGGGCGACCAGTCCAGTGCCCTCGTTGGCCAATGCGGCTTCAGCCCCGGGCAAGCCAAAAACACGTACGGCACCGGCTGCTTCCTCCTCTACAACGTCGGCAACGAGCCCGTCATCTCCAAGTACGGTCTCCTCGCCACCGTCGCCTACGACTTTGGCGGCGGCCGCAAGCCCTCGTACGCACTTGAGGGCAGCGTCGCCGTCGCCGGCTCGGGCGTCAAGTTCCTCATGAACAACTTTGGCTTCGCCGAAAAGTCGAGCGAGATCAACGAGCTGGCCGAATCTGTCTCAGACAATGGCGGCGTCGTCTTTGTCACCGCCTTCAGCGGCCTCTTTGCGCCCTACTGGATCGACGACGCCAAGGGCACCCTCTTCGGCGTCACGCAGCACACCAACAAGGGCCACGTCGCCCGCGCCACCCTCGAGGCCACCTGCTACCAGACGCGCGCCATCCTGAATGCTATGGAGAAGGACTCGGGCCACAAGCTCGAGTCGCTTGCTGTTGATGGCGGGTTGTCGAACTCGGATATGTGCATGCAGACCCAGGCCGATATCAGCGGAATTCCGGTGGACAGGCCGCGCATGCGCGAGACTACGGCGCTGGGCGCGGCGATTGCCGCGGGCTTGGCGACGGGTGTGTGGAAGAAGTTGGAGGATCTGAAGGAGGTGAATAAGAATGGGAGGAAGGTGTTCAAGCCTGAGATGGAGCGCAAGAAGGCGGAGAAGATGTTCAAGAAGTGGGAGCAGGCGGTTGAGATGAGCAAGGGGTGGGTTACGGATAGCGGGGATGAGGAGGAGTAGGCGAAGACATAGGGCTTGCTTGGGAGGAGGGTGTCGTTGGCTTTGGTTTTCATGATCATGACGGTTAAGCGTGCTGGCTTCGGGTTTGGTTTTGCATTCTGCATTGGGAGCTGGTTGTCTTTTGGGGTGTCTGGCGAGTGTGGCTTGTATATTGCCATCATTATGAATCTGCATCCGGAAGCGTTATGGGTGGGAAAGGGATATGAGTGGTTGTATAGCATGGTAGCTGTAGTAATAGTTTAATGGGCATTGAGCCGTACTTTCACACTCTTTTGTTTCTGTCATGGTGAGTGTGGCATGTTGACAACTTGGTTTGTGTCCACGAATACTTGGCCAACTCCAGATCGCGCAGCACATAGCATAATTACTATTCTTGCTGCTACGTTCAAACATCTATACTAAAAGGCCGGTTCAACAACCGAACGTCTCATCCATTTAGCTACAGAATGACGTCCTTTCTAAATTTAATAGCCAGACTAAATCTCACCCTATTGCTACAGAACTGCTAGACACTTGCACTAACAATAGCAGCACGTATAGTCACTCGCGAATTGTCCCTTTCTTTACGTAGCTTCTGGATATTCCCCTATGATGCTCTCATCCATCCCCATCCTACCCTAAGACTCCATCCATTACGCCTAAGTCCTTATCAACACACCCTACATATTTCTAACAACCAGATCCAACCCGGCCAGTCTGCTCCGTTACGGATGCCATTCTCTCTACCGAACGCTTGATGATCTTCAGTCGTTTCACATATCATAGGGTGAGTCAGGGTTGGAAGGAGGTTCTTCTCCAGGAGGGACGATGTACGGTGATCTGATGTGGATTGGGGAACTGTTGGGTGGCGTTGTTGGTCAACAGTTCCGGTTTGGTTATGGAGTAAACATCTTCTCCAATCTATAAAAAAAAAAAAAAAAAAAAAAAGAATTCGCCGCCGCTGGTACCTGCATCACCTCCCGTCGCCCCCCCTGGCGGGAGGAGGGAGCCGGACGAGCTAGTGTAAGGTACCAGGGGGGGTGGTTTGAATGGATGACATGATCATACACGCCCGATGGCATTTCTCAAGTTTTCGCCTCCTTTTCCCGTGTTTCGATACAGACATGCATTACAACACATTATTCAGTTTCTCAAGCGGGAGCTTTCCCTCCGTGATCGACGTCTAGAATTTGGGATTGGCAATTGGGGGTACGTACGCCTGGGGATCGGAAACCGTTCCTAGATCGAATTTCCAGATCGAATTCCTAGACCGAAAGACGTCTGGGGCCTCCAGATGGGAAGCTCCCCTCTCCAAATGGGGACTCCGATCTCTCCAGCAGCAAATTCGTCAAGCTCCCCCCTATGATGCAATCCCGCCCATCCCGTGATGTTTATTTTCACTCCCCCCTCATCCCATAGACCATGGAGCCGCAAGTAAGGTACGTACAGTGCTAAGATGGCTGATCCACGGGAGGTCCCGTACTGTCGGGTTTGCCTCCCGGAGGAAAAGGACCCCTATGATACTATCCCGTTCGTTGCTGGCTTTCTAGGGTATGATGTAAAGTATTCCACTTTCTTTCTCCATACCGTAGGTACGTACCCTCCGAAGGTACCGCCGATCCATCCCAGGTGCGATTCTGGCTACATACACACGGTAGAGCTACGGTTGGGATAGATAGCTGGTTATTTGATCGTTGTGAACAACATACGCAGTTCGATGGCCCGCAACCATGATTCCCTTTTCCCAGCGCCCCCGTTTCCCTCTGTTTCTACCCTTTCGGAGAAGATCCAGTAACCTTCACACTTAAACCCATTACCTCTGTCTACCGGTAACTTCGGTAATCCCCCCAAAACCCGGTATCTTCCGCCACACAGCCGCGCACCCAGCACCAATGTACTGTCGTTTTTGCCCCTTCGAAACCCCCTCCCCCCCCTGACTCCTATGACACCATAGCAATGATCTCCTAAAGCATGTCTTCTCTCTCGGTATTCGGAGAACCCAACCTGCACATCCAGTTCCACGGCGTTCCACACCCACGCTCATCACCCACGCTTATCACCCACTCCCATCCTCCTACCCAGTCCTTCCAAACCAGTTCTAGAAGTAACACAAGCCACCTCACCAACAAAGACGTCACGCAGTGATCTACCTCTCCTCTTACCCAAAGCAGCCCAGTTCCCATGCACAACATTGACTCAACCCATTCCCACCTGACTAAGTCAACCTCAAGAAAAAATGTGGATTTTGTTTCAGCCTCCTTCTCCATCCATCCGTGTTCCGAACCTCACATCTATTACGTTGCCCTCCCTCCCACACTTGGATGAAGAGGTGAATCTGTTCACGAGAACTTTCTGCCAAATCTTTGATTCAGTGACGTTTATTGCACTATGTGTAGGTAGTTTCGCCTTTTGTCAAATGCAGATCCAGAGTATCTCAACCGCCCAACAAAACCTCATGCATGCCAGTGTCATCCCATCCGCCCTCCCATGTTTTGTTGCGCAGCCGCAGTGCAGGTATCCATCCATCCATAAGCCTCCCTTGGCTTCATCCCCCGCCCTCCGCTACTCCATGCTGCATGTTTTTAAAAAGGTATGTCCCCTCCTCCCCGTGTTTCCTTCTCCACGATGTTCCCCCAGATTTTGTTGGTTAAGATGGCCGTGCCTGCCGCATCTACGCTAAAACGGCGGGGTGGTTGCTAGATCCTGGCGCCGAGCCCTGCAATGGGGGTAATTGGGGCGGGTGGTGTTGGGGCGAGTTGGTAGTGTCGAATGTCGAAAGCGAGATGTCGGATAGAAGAGGGGAGTGGGTATGTGGCCGCCGCGTTCCGTCTCCGTCTCGGTATTAGAAGGGGTTTTGCAGAAGAGGAGTTAAAGGGTGTAGTGTTCGTCGCAAGAAGAAAGGCCCATGAAGGGCTGCCATCGTCGAAAGTCGCAAACCGTGGTGATGGCGTTTACATGATAATGGCGGGAACGTCAACGTTCGCCTTGATGGTCTTGTGCGGGAGGATGCTGCCGCCGTTCACGTAGATCTCGTCACCGATAGTGACATCGTCGCCCAGAACTGTCACGTTCTCGAGGCGCGCCCACTTGCCGACGATGCTGTTCCAGCCGACGATGGTGCTCTTCACCCAGGCGTGGTCCTTGACCTTGGAGCCGGCCATCAGCACGCAGCGCTGAAGGCGGACGCCGTCGCCCACGACGACATCCGGCCCAATGGTCACGTTCGGCCCTATCCTGCAGTTCTTTCCAATCTTGGCCGAGGGGTCAATCAGGACGTTGCCGTGGTGCACATATGGCTCCTTGGCGAGCAGCTGGGAGCCCTTCTTTGTGAGTGATGACAGGTAGAGGCAGGTGCCGGTGAGGAAGTCTTTGGGTTGGCCAACGTCCATCCAAAAACCCTCGAGGTCAAACGAATGTAATTGGCCATCCCTGACCATGGCGGGAAAGGTCTCCTGCTCGATGGATGTGGGCCGGAGCTCGATGCGGTCGAGCACCGATGTGTTGAGGATGTAGATGCCGGCATTGATGCGGTTGCCAACGAATTGAACGGGCTTCTCGACGAAGCGGTCGATGCGGGAGGCGTGGCCGGGTCTGTGGACCACGACGCCGTACTTGGACGGCTCTTCCACCTTGGTCACGACGATGGTGCCCTCATCACCGTGCGACTTGTGGAATGCGGCGAGCTCCTTGAATGGGTATTCGCAGGTGACATCGGAGTTGAGGACGAAAAATGGCGAGTCGTCCTTCCTCAGGACTTCCTCCGCGAGCTTCAGGGGGGCCGGCGGTGCCCAGGGGTTCGCTCTCGATCGAGATGGTGATGTTGATGCCGAATTCCTTCTCGTACTGCACACATGATCTGTCAGCTCTCTGCTCTGCCTTTTCTTTCTATTCTGGAGCAAGCAACTGGAAAGAAAAGGCACCCACCTCGGCCAGGTACTTCTCCATGATCTCAGGGCGGTAGTTCACGGCCAGAACGATGTCAGTGACGCCCGCGGCAGCAAGAGCCTCGATCTGGTGGAGGATCATGCGCTTGTTGCCGAACTCGACGAGGGGCTTCGGCAGGGTAAGTGTCTGGGGAACAGCTGTTAGCGATTGCGGGTGCTACGCGCTTGCTAGTCGCGAGGGGGCGGGCGGGAAGTTGGGCATCAGGGAACGTACAAGAGGCCTCAGGCGGGTGCCAAAGCCGCCGACAAGAATTAAAGCTGCGCGAGGGCGCCAAGTCAGCTCGCTGTGTCTTCCAAAGAGCGCGACTTGCAGGTTGCTTACCCTTCATGTTTGCTGGTGGTGGTGAACGAGAGAGGAGGGCAAAAAGGGGGGGTTGTCAACGAGCGTAAGAAGGTCGAAAGTCGAAAAGCAGGAAGCGGAGCGAGAGCGCGGGGAAGAAGCTCAGCAGTGTGTTTCGAATAAAGTGGCAGTCACGGCTGCAAAGAAGAAGAGGAGACAGGAGAATACGAAGGACGGCGAAGATCACGAGACGGGGGAATTTGAGGCAAGTGGCAAGAGCGCAAGTTCGAGTCCCAACTGGGAATGCAGGAGAAGGTGTCCTTTTTCTGGGGGTGCCACCTGCTGTCACGGCTCGCACCACTGTCGCGGAAGCTAGGGACAGCGTGGGCTTCACAGGGCTGCTTCAACCAGGAACTCGCAGGAAGGCGCCCAACGAGGGGGCGCGTCCCGGGCCACATGCCAGCTGAAACGGCCAATCAGCGGCCATCATCTCCCATCGCGAGATTGGACCTCGCGCCCGAACCCATCACCAAGTCCCTGAAGTGGGTCCCTTAACTTTACTTTGCTCCCAATTCAGGGGCGCCGTTCAGGGGCTGGCCCCGATGTCATTTGGAAATTCGATGGCCTCCCCGAGCCAACACACCGGCAACACGCCGTGTCCCATGAAACCTCCCGAGATCCACGAGACCCATGACACCCGATGAGGAGACGTCGAACCTTTGGGACATTTTGGGTCACCGCCAAGCAAGAATCTCGCCATGGTCAGCTGCTCCATTTTCCCCGCGCTTGCCCACGCCGTCCAGAACCGGCTTCGGCTGGCGTGGTGGGGGTCAGCAATTCTTCCCTTTTCGGATGGCAGCCCAGCTGAGCCAGAACAACACCAAAGCCTCCCTCCAGTCTCTCATGACCGGCGAGCCCCCTTGCCTGCAGCATCGACCTTACACAGACACGAGTTCTAGTTCCATTCAGATCTCGCGCAGACTCACCTTGTCCTTTTGTATCTGACGAACCAAACGGGCCCCATCTGTCCCAGATGACGTGGACCCGTCACACGAAACACACACAGCTCGTTTTATCACGATCTCCTCCACTTGCAGGGAAGGGCCCAGACATGAACTGGAGTCTGGGTTTCTCGACATTGTGGTCAGAACGCCCGACACCGTGCGCCTTCACCGGCCGCGGGTCACCCATCCCATGTCTTCACACCTCCCGCGGCACCTCCCGCGGATTGTCGACGACATCAGCTGACAGTACCCACTGCTTGGTATCCCAAACACCTCCAACCAGTTCTAACCTCCTCCACGCCCAACCAACATCCCACCCACCTCCTAAATGGCACTCAGGGACCGCACAACCCAATGCCGCAGTGGAGGGATTAAGTGCCGGCGGGATGGGTTACACGCACCACCACATCATCTTCCATCTTTGATCAACTGCCAACCAGTACTTGACTGACACCACACTAATATAAACCAGCCGGGCTGGTGAGAACAACCGTTTGGAAACCTCTGCTCATTGCAACCGTGGGGAAGGCCTGAGGTAGTTTATCTTTTTTATCTACCCACGTGTGCTGTAAGTGTTTGTGGCAGACTCTGAAAGATGTACATTCCACCTCATCGACGGCTTGCCGAGGGTGTGACAAGAAAGTCCCAATTATGTTTACCTCTTTTCGTCCTTCCTTTCTCTCATTCTTTCTTTTTTCTTTCCTTTTTCCTTTTTCTTTCTTTCTTCAAATTTTTCTTGGCAACGGTGATAGCGCAAATCGCAAGATCTTAGCATCCGCCTCCGTCTTGTTCAACCTAAAGATGTTAAGTCACTTCACAACTTCACAAGTCAAAAGATGAGCATCGGCGTGTGGTCTCTCCACCGTCAACTGTACTCAGACCAAGAAATCAAACTGTGCGTCAAAATCCGTCTCAATATGTATTCCATCTCGTCCCTCAGACTGTCATCTGTCTCCCTGAGTTGCTCTGTCATCAATCATTCATTATCGTCATTCGTCATCAATCCTAAAAGGTATAACCGCCCTCCGCGTAGAGGGCGAGCGTGAGTTGAGTGGAGAGGAAGATGTAGAAAAGGAAAACCGATCCTTCTGCCCGCCCTAGGGTTTCTTTCCAATCCACAAGGGCTGTATTGTGGCCTCCCGTCGCCGTCCAAGAGACAGATGCCCCCAGGCCCTCTTGAGCATCCGTCAAAACAACCCCGGAAAAGATGCCGACCCCCAAAAAATGGCGTGTCCTTCGTCGCGAGAGAGAGAGAGAGGGAAAAAAACAAAGAGTAACGGCGCCACGCTCAATCTCATCCAATAATTTCCCGCACAGAATGGGAGAAGACATGCCGCGGCGAGCCGAAACAGATCTAGAAGAGAAAACACAACCCGCCCCACCCGGTTTCTCCAAGTCCCATGGTTGACGTTGTTCGTTCATCAATCCAAGGATTCGTTTGGTCGTCCCATCCATTCGTTCCTGAATCCATTTGATTTGGCCTCCAATTCATTTTGTCCGTCTTGCCTTGGGGCTCCCAAAGCTCGGAGTTGCCTCCAGGGATTCCCGAACCACTTTGTCCGTCTGTATCTTGGGGGCAGGGCGAGGGGGATGTTTTTCTGTCCATCGCCAACCTGAGCTGGTTCTGTGGTACCCAGCTTGGGGAGAGAAAAATGTGGGTTTGGCGGGGAGAAGAAAAAAGAAGCCCGGGCCGTCCAAATCTTTTTTCCTTTTGTAAGAGCTGGAAGAAAAGGGAAGAAGGGAAATAAAATTCCTTCCGGTGGCTGCCGGAGACGGCTATTTCTCCCGTTGAAAGTAAAAAAAGTCCAGGATAATGAGTCGCTATGCTGGTAAAGAAGAAGCCGAGCTGCGTCTAAAGTGCTGTGCAGAACTGTCGTTACGTCGTTCGTCGTTGTCGTTTCAGTCGTCGTGTCATGAAAATGCAGAAGAAAGAGAAGAGAAACGCTCATGTCTTCATCGCTCCGAGTGATCGGTTGCTGTCCCTGGAAAAGATGCCGTGCCACCAATGGGGTATAATCCGCGGCGTGTGCCGCTCTCTCTGCTTGCCGCTCCTGGTCGCTGTGAAGCCTTTCTCCAAATATTTAAAGCAAGAAATCGGTCCTGAGGTTTTGTGGTGTAGCCCGAGTCCTCGGCCTCCTGTCGTTTTCCGCTGATTGGGCTGCAAGTTCCATCCAGTCCTGGGGAAGAAGGGCATAAAAAAGGGGGCTGATCTTTAGATTCAACGAATCCAGTCCCGGCCCGGGATGCCCTGTCACACCCAAGAAATGCGGCTCTCTCGCTCTCCCCCACACTCCTCACTCGAGGGAGGTGGTCGAGCTGCTGCTGGAGTGGTGGCCGGATCGGCTCCTATTGGAGGAGGACGAGGAGGAGGTGTGGCGGCTGCTCTTGCGGGACCTGCGGGCCGTCTCGTCCGCGGGCAGGCCCTGGACGATGCCGTTGCGGGCGAGCATGCCCCCATTAATGGAAAAGTTCCGGCACACCATGAAGGCGCGCATGGCTGCGTTCTCCTGGGCCAGGCCCCCGGATTCGTATGAGAGATCCGTCTGGTACTTGCGGCCGTTGACGAGGACTAGGCATGTATAACCGCTGGTGTCCCGGTAGCACTCGTACACGGGGTCATGCCACCCACGGCGTCGGCAGAGGCCTGTGAGACAATCTCGGTTAGCCTTGTGCTCTAGCTACTACCAATTGGGGCATTTTCGGTCTGCAAGATATTTCAATGGGAGGGGTATAGGTCTCGATGAGGCAAAGGAATCTGCATGCCAGCCCAACAGGCACGTCTTCAGCCCTACAGAATGCATGGTACAAACAGGAACCAAGGCTTCCACAGCTGGCAAGGAGACAAGATGATGAGCGCCAACATGAGGGGCTCCAGATCTGAGGCAAGCCGTGGCAGGTGGACGAGTGGGGGCGGGGGAAGGGGGGCGGGGGTTCAAACACGTGGGACGTTCTCCTTGAAGCCCCCACCACCATGAGGAATTGCAGGACGCAGACGAGCAATGGAGTGACTAGATAGGATCAATTGATGACTTACTCTCCAGGTACTGCATGTAGAAGCCAGCCATTATGTGATTACTCTCTGGCAAGTCGGATCCGACTTCGTGTGTTGGGAATTGGGGTTGTCGTAACCAGAGGCAAGGAGCCAGATCTGGCGGGGAGAAAGTAAACAGACTGGGGGCCGGGATTCTTGGCTCGGTGAATGTGCTGCAATCAAGCCCAACCTAGAGGCAATGTGGTATGAAGCTCGGAGAAAAAAATAGAAGTAGGGCGTTGCCGGTGAAAGCTTGTCTCAGGACCGGAGGGTGGTATGAGCTGGAATATTGAGGATGTCAAGGCTGATATGCTACGTATCCAAGGATCGGACGCAGGAAGGGAGTCGTGGGCCAGCACCGGCGAGACATGTGTGCTTTATTGCGGTGACGGCAGGGTAGTGCGGGGCATGGGGATGGCAAAAATGCCCAGAACAGACAGATGCAACAGGGAAACGGGGGAGAGCCAGAACGGACTGGAAGAGTTCGTCAGACGCATGTCCACTGGGAATGCGGCTCAAAGTGTGACCCATCTTGATGTGTTGGCGTGTGTCGTTGCCAGTTGATACAACCGCAGAGGCCGGGCCAACTCCACACCAACAATGGGGGTCGGTACCGGCCCTGGGTAGGAGATCTCGTTTGATAAGTCCGACCCAGTATGGATCGGGAAAGACAAGGACCCTAGCGCGATGCTGCACCTCGTTGAGCCAGTTGATCTTCTTGCTGGCCCCTCCGGCCTCCACCCTCAACTCCCAACTCCTCAACCCCCCTCTTTTCGTCTTTGTTCCTCTCCAATGTTTGGCGGTGTTTTCACCTGCTTCCTGGTTGGAATGTTCGGAACTCGCAAACTTGCGCATGTACATGTATATAGCGAATGGCCTCATCAAAGCCTGGCAGTGTGCTCAAGGAGCAGGTTAAGCCGAGCGGTTGGACGAGGAACCCATAGACTCGAGGAAGCCCGGTGCTCTGCCGGATCTCGGTCAACACCCCGCTTGCTGCGAAGCTTGGGGAAAGGGACGACCTTGTCCGACCTCGACGCGAACAGGGATAAGGGGGTAGACGCGGCCACTAATGCATCTGCAGCGAATCGCCCATGTGTGTGCTCTCGTTAGAATAGCCCGGGCATGGGGCAGTTCAAGGGTTCTGCATCCATCGCCGCTTGTTCCTGTCTCGCGCGGCAGATGCTCCATCGTGTTAGTGCTGCCAGGACCCTTCAAGGTCAGCTGTGGGAGGCCGGAAAAAGCAGCCCGCCAGAAGCACGCCGCACATGGGCATCGCCATGCCCCATCGCGTTGCATGGCTCCGCGGGCAACGGGAAGGGTCTCTGAAGGAGCCCAGCCGGGGGCCGTGGGCGATTCGCCGGACGCATGTCTGTCACCGTCGGCAAGCGACGTTTGAGAGCAACAAGTCCGGAGAGCAGTTCAAAAAGCCTTCCCCGTGGCGATTGGCGGGATGTGTGGCAGGCTGGCGAATCAGAACGAGGCAATTAGATCTTTTCGGACATGGACTGGCAAGAATCCGCGGGACGGCAGAACGGCCAGCATCTGTCAAAGCACCGAAGACTTTCGAAGGACAGCATTGGAGGGCCCAAGAGGGCGATCATCCGGATGGCGAACTCGGGCCCTTCCTGTTGACGGGCTAGGAAGAGCGGCGGCGGGCTTGAGCAGGAGGAGGGCGGGCTCTCGCCCACACTACGACGTCGCGAAGTCGGTGAAGAAGCGATGAGGTGCATGAACAGTGGCTGGGCCCCGGCAAACCCTTGCATGCCCTGCATCTGTCGCGGCGCGTCTGAGTGGTGGAGGGGTCGCAAGGCAACTAGGAACAGGCCAACCTTAAACGCTCATGCAATGATGAGTTGGCAGTGCTTCTTGAGATTAAAACAAGAACCCAGGAATGGGCCGGGGCATGAGGGGGGCAAAACATGGCGAATCGTCGAAGCGTCTCGACCGAAAGTGCGCACCTACAGCACGAGCGAGCTGCGACCGGCGGCCGGCCCCACGAGTCTCATCCACCCAAGCGAGAGCGGGGAGGACAGGAGGTTGGAGTTGCAGGCGGCGAGGCCAATTGCCCGGGGTGGTGAGAAATGGAGAGCTTGATGTTTGGTGGTGATGGAGTGGAAGAGGGAAAATGGACTTGACAGGAAAGGGAGAAAATTTGCTGAATTACCCGAAAAGGCAAGCGCCCTGAGACTTTTCAGGGTCCGGGAAAGAACCCAGGAATCAAGCACAGTAACGACTGGAGGGAAGGCGTGGATGGCCTTGGACACTCAGCAGGAACACCCAAGTCCCCCTTTGAAAATTTTGGAACCCTAGAGAGTGTGATGAAGAAGGAAAAAAATATCCAACTTCGTCCCTGTCATCAACACATTTCCTGGTGTCTGAGCCCTGAGTGGCTGGAAATCCTAGGCTTCTCAGCACTCGAGAAAAATTCTGGAACCATTGATGGCCCAATCCCAGGGCACCTCTGGCTTTTCGGCGCCGATGTAGAACGTCACCCACTGCCAGTCTTTTGACGGTTGGACATGAGCACTCCCGATGGAATGGCGCTCGGCGTCGTGGTGGGCCACTAACACTGAGCCACGCGGAGACCTCGTACAGGACGACGACTGCTTGCCCGGCTTCTTTGCGCCTCCTCTCTCATGGAAATGACACCATTCACTCAGCACACGGTGTGGGACGAGAACCGTCATGTTTTCGGTGACAAGTCTGGTGGCAAGTCTCTCGCGAATCTCCCTGCTGACGCGCGCATTTTTTCAAAGTCCCAATCCTTCGCCAGTTCGAGTGCCGGACTGTCCTCGGCTCCGGCATTCTCTCTGCCCCGGCAACCGGCCCCCGGGATCGCCAGATGTGGTTGGCTTCGGGTTGTGGGGCCCAGGAGCTGGAGGGGTCGCCGCCCCAACCCCGCAGATGGACGGTTGCACAGGGGCCAGGGAAGCTGCTGGTGAGGGGCAGGGTCGACAACCCCTCACCATCAACATCGGCAAGGTGAAGGCGAAGCATGAGGTGCGTCCCATCCCCCGCAACGTCATCCATGCCCTGGGATTGAGCTGACCAAACCGCAGGTAGGATCGCAACACCACCCAAGATCAATTCTAATTCCGCAACCGGGAATCAGCAGGAACACACGCGAACGGCTGGAAAGGAGAAAAGGGGCAGCCACAGCGACCGCGCGGGGTGCCGTCGGGACCACATCGTGACCCCTGCCCCGGCCACTCTCCTTTCTGCAGGCTTTGCGATCTCAACTTCGCCTCTTGCCAAAGTGCTTTTGAGCTGAGGGCTCCTTTTGCCTCGTCCAAGCATACTCGAGCAGATTACACGGCAGGGTTTGTCCTGCCAAACCGCATGCAAGAGCTCTGCCATGCAACGCGACCTTTCCCTTCAAGATCCGGAGAACCCTGGCCGGTATCAAGCGGCCATCTCTTGCAGATTCCGGGAAAGACGAGATCCAACTAATGAAACAGGCCAAGGGAGAAACGATGCAACAAGGAAGAGCGTAAAATATCCCGGCAAACGTCTCAACGCTCGTTGATGTTGCGGTTGCTTCTCTCCGCCCGTCCTGTCTCGCTCCATCAGCCACAAGTAAGCAGATAGGAAGAACCCTAAAGCAAAGGAGCCCAACGTCAAAGAGTTGCAACCGGTGCGTCTCGGCCCAGATTGCAATCCACCATCGAGGCTGGCCAGTTTCTGCCGTCGGTCGCCCCGCCATCGACGAGTCGAACCGAACGGCAGTCCTCCGGACGCCGGAAGACTTTTCACCCAGCATTCCGACGATACAGACGGAGAAGAAAACCTGACGCTCGTATTAAGTCGCCACCAGGCCTGCTTTTCGTCCTCACGGGACGCACATGATAGGACGGCGTACGTCGGGGAAGAGGCAAAACCCCCAACGAATCCCCCGTATTAGCTGCACCTGTCAGGCCACAGTCGCCCATTCACACCCAACAACAGCAAGAAGAGTGAGTGATCGCGCGCTGAAGGGTAACAGTGAGCCCCCTCTCGCGTGGTCGATGGACGTACGTAGATCCAGATCCATGGTGGGCAGCTGCGCAAGCGTGTGTGGCCGTTGATTCTGGCCGGCCCGGGCGGGAGGCCGCTGGGTGTTGCTACCCGCGGGCTTATGCTTGGTACCACATGATGCTTCACGTTGATAGAGTAGAATTTGCTCAAGGACCTTTGCCTGCAGCATCGCTGCTGCCCACGAGAGAGTCGCATCTCCGCTGTGGGTGGCCTCGTTGTGCTTCATGCACTCCACTTGGAGAGGGGGGAAGTTGAGTCCAGATGCCATCTTGTCTGCCCGATGCTGGGCCCGACTCGACGGGTTGAGGGATAGTACATGCGCTAGCTTGAGGGAACGAGCAAGAATAGAATCGCAGGTAGAAGTTCCACGTTCCTCCTGCCGGTCATGAACATTGTACCCATCCCACACAAGTCAACAAGCCATTGAAGCCCGGCTCACAAGCCAGCGCGATACTCAGTAACCAACTCCCATGTCATTCGACAGTAAAAGGCTGATAAACATGGCGATCAAATTCAACACCTGCACTTTCCGGCGATACACAATCCGCCGAGAGCATCTTTTTCAGATATGCCTGCCCGATACCCTCTTCTTTCAAAGGGTCATCATCTCCCTCCATAGATATATGCCTATTTATCACCCTCTCTCACACATGGCCACATGTAATCAACAACATCATCACCCCCTCCTCATCAAAACCCCCCCTCCTCAAAATACCCCTTCATCGCCCTCACATCCTGCTGCGGGATCGCGTAGACGGGATGAATCGGGCGCACACGGTCCTTGTTGTCAAACAGCTGCACGCCGTCTAGGTACGGGAGCACCGCCCACACCGCGTCTGCCGCGGCCGCCGCACTCGCCGTTGCCGCAGCCTCTGTAGCTGTAGCTGTAGCTGCTTGTTGTTGCTGTCTAATGTTGGTGTCGACGTCGTCGGGCTCCGACTCGGGCTCGTCCAGCTCCCACTGGTGCTGGGCTGAGCTCAGGCCCGAGAGGACGTAGCAGGTGTGGTAGGAGTCGGACATCCTAGAAGACTACGAGTAAGCAATCTGGCACGAGGGGGTGAGGAAGCAGGTTGACAACTCACTTTCCCGGTTTATCGCGCAGCCCACCGCGTCGGGTCTGGTCTTGGCAACAGCAGAGGATGTAGCGGATCAGGCCTTCCCTGCTAAACAGGCTCTCTTCTGTGGGCGGGAGATTTGTTCTCTTGCTGCTGCTGCTGCTGCTGCTGGTCGGATTTTCTGCGGCCAGGCCGGCGTTGCCGCTGTTGTTGAGGCAGGCTTCAATCAGCGGGAAGCAGCCCCCAACCCAGTGGCTGTAGCAGCCGTCGACGAGCTTGTTGGTTCGTCCGGAGAAGCCGCCTTCGGGCGCATACTGCCGCGAGGAGAGCCAGGCGATGAGTCGTGGAACGTCAAGGTAGCTGTGATGGGTGGGCGCGGGGTTGGTTAGCATATGCCATGCGGTGTTCCACTCGCCACGCGTGGGTGGGTAGGTGCAGTATGTGATGTAGAGGGCTTATCCACACCGCCGATGCTGCATACATACCTTGGGATGCTGCGGCTGGGATGGTCAAGGAGCGCGAGGCAGCCTAGCGCGCAGAAGGCATATGCGCCGTGGGCTTCGGCGTTGGGCTGGCCTGAGATGCCGCCTTCGAAGGTTTGACCTGGGGGTGGGTTAGTGGTGGTTGAGCGATCATCTCGTTTGAATCCCTCCTTACATCTCCGGACATAGCTCGCCACCCCTGTGAAGAGATTTGCACTGCCATCCGCAGTGTACGCTGGTGATTCGGGCGTCAAGTCCAACGGAAGACGCAATAGGGTGATGATGACCGAGGCGCAGTATGCCCCCCCCTATTTCTTGCAATTAGCCTAGTTTCTCCCCCCTTGGACACCCCTTTCCATACCTGATATCCTCTTCGCCCCCAAGACAAACCTGGAACCCGCCATCGCGTTGTTTCAAGCTGCAGAGCCACCTCCACATAGCCTTCCGGTCAACCACCTCATATGCCTCCTCACCCCCAACCAGCGCCAGGGCCAGCACCACAGCATAGGTCGTCGCCAGATGCGAGACCTGCCTGTGCCCTCCGCCAAACCCGCCCTCCTCATTCTGCATCGAGCGGGCCGTCTCCATAACCGGCTCCCGAAACGAAGTCAAATCCTCCCCCATCATACCAAGCGCCGACAGGCACCAGTACAGGAACCACGGCCTGCTGGCGTCGGCAGCCACAAAGCGGCCGGGTAGCCTTCCCAGACTCTGATGCAAGAACCTAACATGCCTCTCCCGATCCAGCCCTGGTAGACCGTGCTCGTTGTACTTGAGCCCTTCCTCCTCCCCGCTCAGAAAGGGGAGACATGTGTCGACCGTGTCGTCCTGGGTGATGGAGGTGGCGGTGACCAGGGTGTCCCTGACGGACGGGGGCTGGGTGAATAAATCGGGAATCATGACGCCTGGCTTTCTGCGGCCGATGACAATTTCTTCGTCGACTGTTTCGGTGTCTGAGCTGAGTTGGGCCGGTGATGATGAGGAGGGGGAGGCTCGCTGCTGCTGTTGGGCGGCCATCTTTTTCCAGGGGAAGGCGACGCCTTTTGGTTGCCGCGGGGGCTTTGTTCTGAATGGCATGTGATTCAGTGAGGGCTTCTGTGGGCTGGAGTCATCAAAATCAGAAGAACAATGCTTGTTGTGCCGTCTTTCTTAACATTATCCTATCATGCCACACACCTGAGCTTCGATGTTTGCGGCCAGGGAGGCGATGTGATTGGGCTCTGCCAGCTGCTCGCTCGTGGGGTCAACTGCCAAGCCCCGCATCAGCTGGCAAAGCCCCAAGAGCTTGGGTGGGTTTGCTGTTTTCATCTCATCCCTCACTTCCAGCTTCACACCATTCCATTGTTTATTGGGTTGAGTCGGGCTTCTAAAACTTCGACAATCTTATTTAACAAGGACGATTGTCTTAAGGTATCAGATCCGGCCATTCTTACTCCCGCTTCATACCCACCCGCCACCATCTGCGTCTCACCTTCGTCCTCGCCACACACATCTTCAATACCCGATCGAAGGATAGCTTACCGTTGAATAAACCCCAAACCGTCACTGAGACCCATCTCTTGAACCCGGATCGCCAACAAAATCGGATGAGAACCATTTCCGCCGATCATATTCAACCTTGATTGAGCTCTGGCCCGCGCCGGTTGATGACATGAAGTTGTGTCGAGGGGGTCGAAAATCCAAATCTAGAGCTCAAGACACGACGACTCTCGGAACTGTCTCGCTTGCTTGTGAGACTGCCTGGGTCTGCCGATGGTACAGGCTGATCAACCTCGCAACCAGGCGAGATCTGGCGGGGTTCTGAGACATTTAGCTCATTGTCCAGATTGCGGAACGGAGCCCCCAGGTCTATTATGAGGAGATTTCACAGGACCAACTTCATCTTTTACCATCTCCCAGTTTTTCAATACCACGAGACCGCCAGTTGACATGGTTCGACAAGCCGGCGACACCGGCCCGGGCTCAGGTGCCAGAAACCCGCGGGAACACCGAGCAGCACGAACCCTGAAGTCGGTTTAGTGTTAGCACTACTGAGAAACCTTTGGGAGTTGTCCTGAACCGAAGCCGAAGCACGGTGCTCACTTCGCCCCTCATGTTGGACCACGGGAAGCAGATACGCAGACTGCGGTCATCCTCACCGCACCCACCCCTTGCCATAACGAGCGCGCATCCTGGGCCAACCCAAAGGCTGAGAATGTGGCTGCCTTGACGGGAGCGCGCGCGGGGCGACGGGAATAGGCGACTCAAACGCCGTCTGCGCGTCTTCGATGTTGTGTGGCAGATTCTGGTCCTATCGTTGGCTCTGCCCAGATGCCGGGGTCGAAATCCACACCTACACAGTACACAGTAACTACTGTGCGTCCAGAACGCGGTTCCTGAGGTAGCTGCGAGAAGTGTCTGATGCTGAGCAACGAGGAGGCCGCGGTGCGCGCAATCACCGATGGGCATTTCCCCTCGTGCTCATGCAGAAAAAACATCGAGAGCACGGCAGATGCTATGGTGGCGATGGTCGGTGGAGTTCTTGAAAGCGCAGAGGAGAGGGGCATCTGGCATTTTTATCTGAAAACGGGCAAGTGCTTTTCGGGGGCCAGCTTTTGCATCTCTTCGCCGCAATGGCCCATTAACAAGGGTGGGAAAAACCAGGCCGTCCGGAAACCAAACCAAGGATTTGCTGCTGACACGGGCCGATACCCCATCCGCCCCCTCGGCTATGGTTTGAGATATGACAAATGGCCTCTTCACTGCGCTGAAGTCTTTGATATCAACAGGGCGCATCATCAAGACATTCAGAAAAGGAGATGACCCCCCATGGTCTTTTTGAGGTCAGGGTCCACGGAAACTCGGCGAGTCCCGCGTCGGGAGGGATCTGATATGTGTGGAGAACGTGGACCTCCGGCCGCAGATCAAGCCGGGAGTACACAGTGGGAAAAGATGTCGGGCACATTGACAAGACTTCAGAACTTGCTGAGCAACGATGCAACATTGCAACCACGGCTTCAAGAAGGTCTTGTCATGCCTTCGAGTTGCGTGTCCTGGTACTGGCTCTTGTCCCTTCATCTCATGAAGAAGTTGGCCTGGCTGGTACAGCCAACTTGGCCAAGGTCCTTGATTCACCTGCCGTGGAAGTGTCACCAAAGACATGAAACAAGAATCTCAGAGACAACTTTTCTCTGTCGATAACCACTCAACATCCGGACACCCTGGAACTGTTTAGTACTGTCCAGTAGAAATCAACTCAAGCCCGTGGCGGGCGCACGAGGCGGAGGCCCGCATGGCTGGAATGTATGACCAGGCTAATGGCAACCCATCACATTGCAGCCGCCAGTCGGGGGCGAAACATGAAGAGTTGATTCGGCAGAAGCCGAGGGGTGGTGGCATTGTGCAGATGCTGTCAAACATGACCTCCAGCATGGCCATGTAACAGGAGCCGTTGCGTCTTGAAGGCTTTGGACGGGGCAGCAAGACACAACACAACACAACACCCTCGACCTTGATGAGAGATCGAATCTGACATTGGTGCCCCATCCACATCATGAGATCGCACATGTGCTCTGCGTGCGCGCCGCGCTGTGCGTTGTTTACGTTGTTTAGGGGCTCCGCCTCACCGCGTCCAGGGAGCGAGTGGGCTGACGGGTGAAGCCGCCCCACCGAGATGGAAAATCTGGATGAGCCGAGTTCGCGATTTGAGTTGACGGATGCCCAGACAAGAGAATCAGCAACAACACAAGCAATGGAGAGGCGTTTGCAGGTTCTGAACCATGAAGAACCAGGAGAGTGTCAACAAATCGAGCTGTTTTGGGACCTCCCTCCCAAAAGTGTCCCATGAACTCAGCGGGGGTTTCGAAAGCTCTCGCTTGAGTCTCAACAGCCTGGAAGCAACGCCACTTACTTGCTTCCTCTCCCGCACAACAATTTTGACATGCCAGCGCAGGCTTGCGCGTCTGGACCGTGGTGGCTTCGCGGTGTCAGGCCGCGGGCAGCTGGCGGGGCTGGGAGGATCAGGCAGGTCCCGGCACAGTGCGGGCGGGGCTGGGCCACGGCGACGGCGACGATCCGGGCAGTCCAGTGCCACCGTGGGTGGCTTGCCACGGCAGCTGGCGATTGGACGAACTGGACCCTGCACCCACCCACTTGCAGCAGGCCCTGGGGGGAAGGAGCCCAATCAGCAGCTGGCCTAGGACCAGGGTCTGGACGCACTCTCACCGCCTCTTCAACCGACGGGAGCGCGCGAGCAAGTTGCGTGAGATGGGAGCGACGGCCGGGGCGGAGAGACGAGACCAGCGCTGACGCTCCACCAGCGCCCCCGTCCTTCCACCAGCCAGCAGCTCTCCAGTGTGATCTTCCGCTCCCGGCCAGACGAACCAGAGGAACCGTTTTCCCTTACACTGGACGCCTCCAGTCACGCCTTTCCCAGACTCCCCGTCACTCACACCTCAGCTCAGCATTCCTCCCGCGGCTGCCTCAGGTCTCCCCTCCTCCTCCACCTTTCACCTCACAACCTCCCCCGAACAGACTGTCAAAGGTCACAGGACAGGCAGGACTCGTCAACTCGACCGAGTGTCGCAAAGAACAATCCCACTCGCCACAGAACAGCGCTTGCCGCTGGTCATGAATACCCCTTGACCGACTCGATCGTCGACAGAAAGAGCGGTGTCCAACCCCCGGGCGCTACAATACTCCCGATTCTCTCCAGTCCCCTTTTGGCCGACCTTTATCCTCTTGATCCCCCTTCCCTGCCTTGGGCAAGATGAATTACGACTTCAACACCGCTGGGGGGGAAGCCGCATTGCTGGAGCAGTTTGTGTTCGACCATCGCGACCGCTACGCCTTTTCCGCTGTCTCCTCGGCCGCCCCGTCTCAGGACCTCACCACCACCACCCTGGCTACCATGTCGCAAGCAAGCCGCCAAAGCTTGAGTCCGGGAGCGACTTGGCTGCCCCTCGATCTCGCCGGCCTCCGCGCCGGCCCCGTGTCGGTGCACTCGCCCAACTCGGCCAGCATCTCTCCTTCGTCCCCGGATGACCAGAGCGCCCATTCTCCAGGCCACCACAGCAGCACCATGTCCAGCCCCCTTCAACACCAGCCTTCCCCGTACCACACAGGCGCCCACACGAACTCGCCCGTTCTCATGCCAGACTGGTCACTCCCTATGCAGGCTCAGCAGCAGCCCGCCCCTGACCTCTCCCAGTTCATCCAGGAATCCGCCCTGATGACCTTCAACCCGTACGCCCCAAGCTTCCAGCCGGCCCCTCTTGAGTATCTTCCCGCCCCGACACAGGCCACGCTGGACCATGGACTCCAGCTGGAGCAGACATTCAACGCCATGTCTCCGATTGATCCCACGGCTCGAGTTATGCAGTGGGGGGCGGGTATGGCGAACTGGCAGGATTTTGATCCGACTCTCAACTTCCGGACGGACGCGCTTCCCCGAGTGAGGAGTCTTGGGAGCCACTCGCCCACGGGCACATTCTTGGAGGTTCTGTCGCTGGGATCCAGCAGCGACAATGGCTGGACGTCGGTTGATGTGTATCCCAGTGTCGACACCTTTTCGCAGGCGCAGCACTCCCAGAACGCGGCCATCTTCAACCCTAGCCAAACGCTCCACCTCAGGAATCACTCCGACTCATCCGCGTCTGATGCCAACTCTCTGGAGTTTGGCAGCTACGAGGAGGTTACTTTCCCCTATTCCCCTTTCTCGCCCGGCTCCGACAGCTTCGACTCTACGAGCAACCACCGGAATTGTATGCATGGAGATCATCACCACCACCACCACCACCAGCCATCGACGTCCACGGAGCTTATCAGCCCTTCAGCCGCCGTTGCTCCCCTCACGATCAAAACTGTTTCGACTTCCAGGCCCGTTATTGCCACCGGTGCCAGCGGATCCGGCTCAACGTCGCCCCCGCTGAGGCGGAACTCCGGGACTAGGAAGAGTCCCATTGCTAAGGCTACCAAAGCCGTCATTCGCAGGACATCGACAGGGAAGAAGGACGGTACCGGTGAGAAGAAGGTTGGCAGGAGGCGTGGTCCCCTGCTTCCCGAGCAGCGCAAGCAGGCCAGCGAGATCCGGAAGCTCCGGGCGTGTCTCCGCTGCAAGTTTCTCAAGAAGACGTGTGACAAGGGCGAGCCCTGCGCCGGGTGCCAGCCGTCTCACGCCCGCTTGTGGCAGGTTCCTTGCACGCGCATTGATATCAAGGATATTGGCTATTTCATGAAGGACTGGAAGGCCGACTACGAGCGCCATCTCGGCCGCGGCATGTCCGTCTTCAATGTGAAGGGCTTCGCGCAGAAGGAGACGCTGATGTGGATCACCCACGGCTACGGCTTCTGCCTCCCTGTCATGGTGCGCGAGGTATATGTGGCGGACGAGAGCTGCTTCCAACTTGATTGGGTTGAGTCAACGCTGGAGGATCAGGACCCCATCGACTTTGAGATCCGCACTGAGCGTCTGGATGTTGGGCAAGAGGGTATCTCGATGGAGGCCCTCAACGAGTACCTGGACAAGCACATTGACGAGGGCTTTGAGCGGTTTATTGACGACCACTTCGAGGGCACTCCCTTCATCACCGACATCTTCAAGACGGCTCACCGCTTCTACACCAAGGAGAGGCTACCCGTCATCCGCAAGGCGCTCAAGCTTGTCGTCGCCTACAACCTGACTCTTCACATCACCATGGTCGAGCAGCCGCCAACAGAGGAGCCGCTCGAGGGCCAGATCGACGACGAGGACTCCAAGTACTACGGCAAAGTGGTCGCCCCCGTCATGATTAACTTCCAGATCAAGTGCGCCATGGCCGACATGTGGCGCGAGCTGCAGAAGGATATCCTCGAGGAGCTCTCGGCGCTGTACTCAAGCGTCTACAGCGGCGAGCGCCTTAAGAACTGGCCCACCATCTTCATGCTGGCGTCTATTCTTCTTGCTATCTGGGAGGAGATCCAATTCGACTGCCACTACCGTGTGCCTGACCCGGTTGCTGTCGAGAAGTTCTGCACCGATATGGAAACGGTGCCTGTTGGTGTTATTGTCGGCTTGTTCCACGCCATCTCGCAGAAATTGCCCGCGTTTACCGAGTGGGACACCCGCAGGCACGGCCAGCTGCTCAACAACAACCCTGCTGTCTGCGAGGCCATGACCGAAGTACGGCAGCATGTCATCAAGCATGGTGAGTCCTTTCCCCCACTTGTCTCAGAATCTGAGAACTATCATCTAACACACATCGCAGAGGACTATCTCAGGACACGCGCCGACTCCAAGTTCGACCGCTACGACTTCGACTCATTATCAAACAAGCTCCTGTCCAAACTGGTCATCCGCTCGAACTAGGCACAACCACCCTCTGTTTCTGCAACGACACAAACATGCCGTTGTTTTGCCATTACGATACCCCCATGTCGTTGATGGTATAAATGCTTTCTCATTCCACGCCTCTAAGGGTCATGACGAATCTGTTTTTTTGTTGTTTTTTCTCCCCTGTCACATCTTGGCTTTGCCCTGCTGCTGAGCGACGGCGTTCATGTTTATTTACTGGCTTATCTTCTCTGTTTATTTGTTTTGTTTCTCTTTTTCTTTTTCTTTTCACACCCATGCCACCACGACGGCTACGACTCTCGCTTCACAACTTCACATTCTCACCCTCCTTTCAGGGCTGGGCCCATCAGGGACGACCACGCCGTTGACGACACACGCCACACAAAACATGACTGCACGTCCTTGCATTATTCATGACGGAAAAGCCGTATTGAGTTTATGACCAAAACACACATCACATCATATCATATCACATTCTTAGTCATTTATTATTTTTATGTCCTGTCTTGATGAGTTTTACCTACCTACTAGACAATCACCACACACACAGCAGCAAGCAAGCGAGCAAACCCATCATGTATGCTTATGTCAATCTACAGATTGATGACTAGCAGTTATTTGTTGTCAAACTTGACTGAAAATATGGGAAAGGAACTGGGGAGAGGGGAGGATAGAAGGGTGTTTTGGGAGGAGGGCGCATTTTGGCGATTGATGTAAGGTGGGCTTTTGAGAGTGGGAAACCGATGATGTATGGAAATGGGTTTTGATCTTTTTTTATTTTTGTCTTTGTTGATGTTTTTTTTGGTTACGCAAGTACAAATGCAACACGCAACGCGCAAAAAATGCCTCTACACTACACAAGTTACGATATGCGACGCTACGATGCTACGAATGCACGACAGAGTTTTTTTTGAGAAAGAGAGGGGGTGGCATATAGAAAAGATGTTTGTTTGGGGATTTGAGTCTATTCTTGGGATTGGGACGTGAGATTTGGAGACGGTGGACTGACACGGCGGGCTTGTGATGACAGGAGGTTTTGCCACGAGGTTTTGAAACGGAGAGGCAGGGAGAGCCTGGGCTGCTCGATAATGGACGAGAGATTCAGGGTAGTTTCCGAGGAGCAAAATCATGGTTCGCAACGTGCTTCTCGCATGCTCTTCGTGGTGATTGATGATGTTGTCTCTGCAGCCCGGCGCATCAGACATTCCAAATCCAAGAACAAACATTGGACAACCAAGTTTGCTTGCTTTCATGCTTCCATCCGCATCCATCCATCCCACCCCTTTTTGAACCCCTCATCCGTGCAATGCACAATGAGCGGTGTAGGAATATTTGGACCATTGGGAACGGGGGACTGACCACACGCAACTGGCGCGTGCTGCGTCGCGACGCGATGAAAGGGAGGAGTGTGTTTGTGAAGTTTTGAGGGGAGAGGGGGTGGCTGGGTGATGCTTAGGGGATGGTGAAGGTCAAAGGGAAGGGATAGATGGGTTGGATGAAGGGCCACGGGGTGGTCCTTAGGATTGCCTTGTGAAATAGGGAAGGGTGGTTGGGGGGGAAGGGGTTGGAGAGAGTTCGAGAGATGATTTTAGGAGAGGTGGTAGGCTTGTTTACTTCGGCCTGAGTCTGATGTTGTCGGTTGATGCCCCTGATCAAGGTTGTTAAACGCTCACTTTCTTCAAGATCTGTCCCTATCCGTAATCTTGAACTCTACAACAATGATCATTTGATCTTCAATGTTGAGCTTCAGTTTTTTTTTTTTTTTAAATTTTGCTTTTCGCAGGAGACAGGTAGTCATGGCTGTTTGCTCTGCACCGCATTTTGAGGTGAGAAACCAGCCTCTGATGAACTCTGGCATCTTTGCCTCTTCCGGGGGTGAGAGTCCTGAAGCAACAGAGAAGGTGCATCGGCAATGCCGCCCTGCCATGGAAGAAGAAAAATAGTCTCCAAAAATTTCTCCAAAGTCTTGTCCATGGTTTTCAAGCTGCAGCATCTCCAAGGAGATCGATCGGCCTCGCCGTTGAGGAACTGATAGACAGGGGTTGTCTATCGCTTGCGGGAGCGTCTTGGCAAATGGATCCCGATGACGTCGATCAGCCGACAAAGCCATCAAGGTTGCGAATGGTGCCATCTCGCGATATCAGGACTATCTGAAGCGCTTCATGCAGGAGTGTAGTATCGCAGGAAAAGAAATTTTGACAGCAAGTTTGAGGAAAACGGGTTTTCAAGAACCAATTGTTAAGAAAGCCAAAGATGTCGTCATGGTTCCTGTTGCTGCTGTCCTCAGCTGAGGAGGGAGATGTTTGGCGACGGTGGAGAACATGTTGGGTGTGTTGTGGGGCTTCGAAGTTGAGAGCTCACGATAACGATCAACACTGCAAGGAACAGAAGCTCGCCGTCCTCGGCTCGATTTGGGTCGCGCAAGTGAGATGTGTTCTGAGTGAAAGCGGCGAATTTGGCATTTGAACGCCCGCCCGAGGATGGCCATTCGGTTGCCCCGCTTATTAGCCCTGGCTCTCTCAGGTGACCGCCTCGGAAGCCACGGGCGGCAAGGTTGCCAATTCCCAAGAACCTCATGTTCCCCCTGAGCTCCAGCTTGTCGGGACTTGAAAATGATTTGAAATGGACTCAAAAAGATAAATTCACAATGAGCCACGACAAAAAAAAATCTTGGACGGCCTTGCCGACCACGTCACTCCCGACTCTTAAGTGTCTTATCAGATAAATGCGGGGGAGGAGCTGAGGCCGTGGTGCAGGGACAAGGGTCATATGGCAGGAAAGAGAGGCTGATCTCAGCACCAACGCCCGGCACAGGAATGAGTTTTGGAAAGGGTGAAACCAACTGCTTCACCCCAGAGGACCATTATTTTCCCTCGCATTGAAAGAAGGCACAGGAAGCCTTTGGCCGGGCGAGGCCTGCTGATGAATCAGCCTCTGGCTGTGGCAAGGGGTGTCCACGCGGCGAGGCTGTCACACTTGCCCCGCTCACAAATACGCCCCGCTAGCCCTTTCTGGTCCCTTCGCTCCACTTCGCTGCCTCCGCATTGACCATTTGGCGCCCGTTGCACCTTCTGACGCACTCACAGCCACCCCGCTTTCTAGCGGCAGCCTGCCCTTCCCTGCAACTCCCGACCTGCTTTCTTGCCATTGCCAGCAGCCCATCCTGCGTATTTAAACCTTCGTCGACTGCCTTCTTCCACCTCCACTCTCTTTCCATCAACCATCTTCGTGCTCCTCTTCTGCCATCGACAGGCACCCTCACGAAGCGAACATAGCCCAGGCCATTCCTCAACCATCTCACACCAACAACACTTGCCCACCATGCAGATCTTCGTCAAGACTCGTAAGTTCCCGCCTTCGCCACCACCAGTCGGTCACCGACCGACTGTCACATTGACCAGCCGCTAATGCCTCACTCAGTGACTGGCAAGACCATCACCCTTGAGGTGGAGTCCTCCGATACCATCGACAATGTCAAGTCGAAGATTCAGGACAAGGAGGGCATCCCCCCCGACCAGCAGCGCCTGATTTTTGCGGGCAAGCAGCTGGAGGATGGCCGCACCCTCTCCGACTACAATATCCAGAAGGAGTCGACGCTCCACCTCGTCCTTCGCCTCCGCGGCGGCATGCAGATCTTCGTTAAGACCCTTACCGGAAAGACCATCACCCTTGAGGTGGAGTCTTCCGACACCATTGACAACGTCAAGTCGAAGATTCAGGACAAGGAGGGCATTCCTCCTGATCAGCAGCGCCTGATTTTCGCCGGCAAGCAACTCGAAGATGGCCGCACCCTCTCTGATTACAACATTCAGAAGGAGTCGACCCTTCACCTCGTCCTCCGTCTGCGTGGTGGCATGCAGATTTTCGTCAAGACTCTCACGGGCAAGACGATCACGTTGGAAGTCGAGTCCTCGGACACGATTGACAACGTGAAGTCCAAGATCCAGGACAAGGAGGGTATCCCGCCTGATCAGCAACGCCTCATCTTCGCTGGCAAGCAATTGGAGGATGGTCGGACTCTGTCCGACTACAACATTCAGAAGGAGAGCACTCTGCATCTCGTTCTCCGGCTCCGTGGTGGTATGCAGATCTTCGTCAAGACCCTTACGGGGAAGACGATTACGCTGGAGGTGGAGTCTTCGGATACGATCGACAATGTCAAGTCGAAGATTCAGGACAAGGAGGGGATTCCGCCTGACCAGCAGCGGTTGATCTTTGCGGGCAAGCAGTTGGAGGATGGGCGGACGTTGTCTGACTACAACATCCAGAAGGAGAGCACCCTTCACTTGGTGCTGCGTCTCCGTGGTGGCCAGTGAGTGGTGGCTTTGGGTTGGGCAGCGGTTCTTTTTTTTCTTTCTTCTTGGAGTGGCGGCCAAAGGCCCCGGCTTATGCCTCATGAAACGACAGTATGATACCAAATGACAACAGACTCAATTGAGTCCAAACAAATGTGTGCCATTGAGATTGTGTTTGTGATAATGTGCTCCACCGACTTTCACCGTGAAGTTGAAGTGTCTTGAGACCCGCCAAGCTGTGGAGCTGCTTGGTGCCAAGACCTCAGAGCCGTTGGAAGGCTGGAGCTGTCCTGCATCAGGAAACCTCTCTCCACATCCTCAAATGCAAATTCCATCCGAAGACAGTGCAGAACTAACTTACGATGCCGTTGGTCGAGGGCTTGCGTAAGCTCCGAGAAGCAGAGCCTTTATTACCTCCCTGAGCCCTTTTCCCACAAAAAAAAAAAAGATTTCCACCCCAACAACTTCACCACTCTTCGGTAAGGCATCCACCTGCCTGTGAGCTTCGACCTCCAACCCCCGGGTCAGCTCGATCGTAAAATCAACGGCTGATCGACTGAGAGGAAAAAAGAACGGAAAAAAAGTCTTCCGGCTATGCCGCCGTACTACTACCACCTCAAGTTCGAGCTGTACGCGACGCCTGACCCGACCGTAACCGCACCCACGCGCGACACCGCCCCGGCGAAGAACGTGAAGAGCAGCGGCTCCCGATCCGCCCACGTTGGCTTCCGCAGCTTTAACGACGACGAACACGAGAAGAATATCTGGGTCCCTGCCCCCGGCGCAAGCATCTTTGACGACTTGCCTGCGCATCCAAGGCGTCAGCGGTTGAGGGCGACGCCACCACGTAACGGACGATTTTCACACGGTGACGGCGACAGCGGCCAGAAGAGAAGATCGTTTGCTGAAGTCGCGGGTCCGGGAAGAGTGATTGACTGCGGTTCCCGCCGTGGCAGGACTCTTTCTACACCTGCTGCTCCTTTCAACACGATAGACGAGAGCGAGTACTACAACCATCATCACAAGACTAGAGCCGTTGGGTCGGGTTTGGACGCGGGAGGTAATACCGGCACAGAGAGGAACGTGGTGCGTTTGAGCGAGGGCCAATATCACCGCTCGCTGCAGCGGAGCCCACCGCCACGCGTGGAAAGGGGGATTGGTGCGGAAACGGCAGCGAGGGATTGGAGGTTTGGGAGGGTGTGGGTTGAGAGTTGGGATCTGGTGGACAACAATCACAACAAAAACACAGGAGACAGCATGGCGACAGGCAAGGAGGCCACAGATGCCGCGCCTGCGGCGAGTCTCGGGCCGAACCTGGGCGGCATGGGACAGACGACCAAGGCGAGTTATGTTCCGCTCGAGACGAAGAGTACGGAGGCGGGGTGGGGGGTTGTGCATCTCTATCGTGAGGGGATGAGTTAGTCAGGGTGGAGGGGCAGGAGGGGGAAAGGGGAAGGAGTTCTGGTAATGCTAGTGGGGAGGGAGGGGAGGAGGAGGGGACGATACTGTGTATCCCGGCCGTGCCAAGTTATATGTCGCCAAGTGACTTTTTGGGGTTTGTGGGGGAGAGGTGGAGGGGGGATGTCAGTCATTACCGGATGGTTATGACGAGTAGGATGAGCAGGTATATGGTCTTGATGAAGTTTCGGGATGCGGGGAGGGCGAGGCAGTGGAGGAAGCAGTTTGATGGGAAGCTGTTTGATAGCGTGGAGGTGAGTGTCTGATTTGTTGGTTGCTTTCTAGGGATGTGATTGCTGATTGAGGGTTTTGGAACAGACTGAGACTTGCCATGTCACGTTCATCAAGTCGATCACCGTCGAGACGCCGAACCAAGCGAGCAGCCAGAGGAAACCGTCAGAGGGCAATGATCGCTTCTCTGCCACTTCTCCCGGCGTCGTTAGCTCGCTCAAGCCTTTCCCACCACCAACACCAAACCTCATCGAGCTCCCCACCTGCGCAGTGTGCCTCGAGCGCATGGACGACACGACCGGTCTAATGACAATTCTCTGCCAGCACGTCTTCCACTGCACCTGCCTGCAGACATGGAAAGGCTCCGGCTGTCCCGTATGCCGCGCCACCAACCCCAAACCCGACGACGACGCGGACAACAATCCCTACTCCCGCCCGTTCGGCTCGGGTGTGTCCAACATCTGCAACGCGTGCAACTGCACCGACGACCTCTGGATCTGCCTCATCTGCGGCAACGTCGGGTGCGGGCGGTACAACGGCGGGCACGCCAAGGAGCACTGGAAGCTGACGGCGCACAGCTTCAGCCTCGAGCTCGAGACGCAGCACGTGTGGGACTACGCGGGGGATATGTGGGTGCACCGGCTGATCCGCGACAAAGGGGATGGCAAGATCGTCGAGCTGCCGCGCAACACGTCGGGGGGCGGGGCGCAGCAACAACAACAGCAACAGCAACAACAGCAAGAAGACGTCGTCCCCCGCGCCAAGCTCGATGGCATCGGCATGGAGTACACCCACCTCCTCACCAGCCAACTCGAGAGCCAGCGCGTCTACTTCGAGGAAATGGTCAGCAAAGCAGCTGACAAAGCCGCCAAAGCCGCCGCCGCAGCCGAGAGCGCCTCCGCGCAAGCCACCGAGGCACTAAAACAACTCTCCGCCCTCCGCGAGGATCACCGTGTCCTGCGAGACGAAACTGTCCCGTCCCTAGAGCGAGACCTAGCCCGCGAGAAAACCCGTGCAGCCAAATCATCAGAACTCGCGCGCAGCCTGGGCAAGGCGCTGCAGGAGGAGAAGGAGGTCAGCGCGGGGCTGATGAAGCGGATCGAGCATATGCAGGGCGAGGCAGAGGGGCATGGGAGGGTGCTGGAGCAGTTGCGGGGGGAGAATGAGGAGCTGAAGGAGATGAATCGGGATTTGACCATGTTTATTAGTGGGCAGGAGAAGTTGAGGGAGATGGAGAAGGAGGGGATGGTGGGGCAGGGGAGCTGGAGGATGGGACGGTGGGGATTGCTGAGGGAGTGCTGCTGGTGGTGGGGGAAGAGGAAGGGAAGGGGAGGAGGAAGTGAGTAGGGGTTGGTTTGTATTTCGAGGGTGTGGAGGTTGTGTTGGGCGGTGGTCCGTCGGGGGTTGCGGAGAAGTAACTCGGATTCTGGGGAGCGGGAAAAGGGCGGGGGAAGGAGGTGAGTTGTGGTTCGTTTGGGCATCGGGAGTCTTGCGATCGGCGGAGCATTGTTGACTTTGGGGTAGGCGGGTTCAGGGGAAGTCGGAGGTTGATGAACCACCACCGGTTTGCTCAGCGGCTGTGCCCCTCAAATCAAGAGATCAAACCCGAGCGTCTTCAACTGCCTTCACTACTCCCGCAAAACCAACACATGACCAAACCGAACCTCGGGGCTTCTACCGCATCTCATCTCCTGTTCTAATTGCTCTGTGGCACAACATTTGGGCATCCGAGTTCTGGTGATGCTTGGCAGGAGAAAGACAAATCGTCACATGCCAAAAAAACGCGGGCTGCGGCACGCCTTCGCTATCACGGAAGCGGTTAGGGTACCGCTCCGGTGGAGACGGTCGAGCATTCGCCCGAGCTTTGAGCAAAACACCGAGATTCATCATGGCGACGGTGGGTCCGAACCGAGGATGGGAAGTGTAGAAGTGTCTGAATTGGTGCATGTACATTATCTCGCAGACGAAAATAAATCTGCGACCATGTGGCGGGGTTGCTGCGTGGTAACGTTGACTGACTGTGAATGAGACCGGAAAGACAGCCGGTGAGTTTTGTCGTTTTCAGGCCCGCCCGCCTCCAGCTTGTCAACTTAGAAATCTGGGAACCAGGAGAGGAGTGCGGGCTGGCGATAAGCCCGATATGAGCTGCCCTTCAGGGAAGTTCCCAGCCGGTTGCGGGGTGCTCTGTGTGTCGAGCGCCGGAAACAAACTGACCGCTAGGTTGGTGGTCTCTTGCGCTGTGTTGCTCAACGATTCGGTCGATGGCGAAATGTTGAAATTCCTGCATTGTACTTTTCCCAAATCGGCGTGTGGTGCATGCAAAAGCCGGATTCTGGCTTGGGGCCTCAGGAATCGAAGGCAGAGGAAAGCTGCATGTCGACGCACAGAGACAAACCCAGACCCAGACAGAACAGACAGCTGGGTGGACAGCTCCCAGGGTCGCCACAGATCGACCAATGGGAAAGGCCTGAATTTTATGGGGGGACGCCCGGGCCAACGGCTCCCGGTCACCAGCACGAGCCAAGTGGGGATGACATCGGCGGGTCTCCACTTATTTTCTGTGCTGATGGCCGGCAACAAAGAGACCGAGTTTCTCTCTCGACCGAGTTCCATTCGCACGAGCCGTGGCCTCGACGTTGCCGACTTGCTATTTCTGGCCATTCCAGCTCCGAGACTATTTCTCTAGACGCTGCCGTGCTGCGATTCCAGCTCTGGGACTTTTCTTCTTCTTTATCTCTTGATACCCCCCCGGCGATACACCATCTGCTCGCTGCAGCTTCCCGCTCTCTCTCAAGTCACACACAGCTTTGACTGAGACACCCACTGCAACCCCGCCATCGAACCTTCAACCTGCGTCACTCGATATCCTAGCTTTCTCTCTGGCATCGGAAACTCCATTTTGTGACGGAAACACCATTGCGCCGAAACCCTTGACGACAGGCCCCAGCATCAGCTACCTTAAATATCCAGCACGCGTCTCGAGCTCGGTTGCGCTGCTCCCTCTCGGGCACCTTCCATCAACGCGCGTTACATCGAAAAGACGTTGAAACGATTGCGCCTTCAACTGCCTTGCGCATTACAAAGGAAACAACAGCGACAAATACGACGCGGCATACACCTCCGATACCCAGGACTGTGCTCTCTCCCCGCCATGTCTCAGGACACCCGGGTCGCCCATCAGGGCGAAAAGCCCGAGCCTCCTTCCAAGGAGCTCTACCCTATGAGCAACTGGAAGTATGACAGCTTCCTCTGGACCATGTCCATCCTGGTCGAGCTCTTCTTCCGCGAAGTCCATCCTCGCGGTGGCTGGAAAGTGCCCCGCAACGGGCCCATCCTTTTCGTTGCCGGTCCTCACGCCAACCAGGTGAGCAAGACCTCCCTGTTCAGCTCATCTTTGACAACAAACTGACATCGTCTTTGCGCCGCAGTTCGTCGATGCCCTCATCCTGCAACGAACCCTGAAGCACGAGGCCAAGCGCCGCGTCTCTCTGCTCATCGCCCAGAAGTCGGTACACGGTTTCATCGGATGGGCCTCTCGCCAGGTTGGCTCAGTTCCGGTCGGGCGCGCCCAGGACTCGGCGAGACCCGCGCAGGGCACCATCTACCTTCCCGACCCCATCAACAACCCAACGCTCGTCCGCGGAGTCGGCACAAACTTCGAAAAGGAGGCGGAGGTTGGCGGCATGCTCTTCCTCCCATCGATCAAGGGACAGAGCGGCTCAAGCGTCGACATTTCTGAAATCATTGGGCCCGAGGAGATACGCATCAAGCGCCCCCTTAAGGGGAAGCTTTCCATGACCCAGCTTACCGCCCGCGACGACATTGACGACAACGGCAACCTCACGAATGTGGATCTCAATGGATCCAAGCCCGGCTACCAGGGGACCAAGTACAAACTTGCCCCCCATATCGACCAGACCAGGGTCTACCAGGCCGTTTTCGACCGCCTTAAGTCTGGCGGTTGTGTCGGCATTTTTCCGGAAGGCGGCAGCCACGACCGCACCGAGCTTCTTCCCCTGAAGGCCGGTGTGGCCATCATGGCGCTGGGAACTCTCGCCGAAGCCCCTGACTGCGGCCTCAAGATCGTGCCGGTTGGCATGAACTACTTCCATGCCCACAAGTTCCGTTCACGGGCTGTCGTCGAATTCGGCCAGCCCTTCGAGGTTCCCAAAAAGCTGGTGGAGCTGTACAAGAACAATCAGAGGAGAGACGCCATCGGCCAGCTTCTGGATATGGTGCACGGTTCCTTGGCCGCTGTCACCGTCTCGACCCCCGACTATGACACGCTTATGGTGATCCAGGCAGCGAGACGGCTTTACAATCCTACTGGGAAGAAGCTGCCGCTGCCTGTCGTCGTTGAGCTCAACCGCCGGCTCGCCATGGGGTACGAGAAATACAAGAACGACGAGCGCGTCGTCAAGATCAAAGAGTCGGTCATGGAATATAACAAGCGGCTCCGCTACCTCAACATCCGTGACCACCAGGTTGAGTACGGCAAGTTGTCATGGATTACAGTTGTCCTGACCTTCTACTACCGCCTGCTCAAGCTGCTCGTTCTCTCGGCCGGCGTGCTCCCCGGCCTCATTCTCTTCGGCCCCGTGTTTATCGCAACGAAAAAAATCAGCCGTCAAAAGGCCAAGACTGCGCTCGCCGGGTCGTCGGTCAAGATCCAGGGCAAGGACGTCATGGCAACATGGAAGCTGCTCGTCTCACTCGCCCTCGTCCCACTCCTCTACAACTTCTACTCCATCGTGCTAGTCTACAAAGTTTACCAGGACCGCCTCTGGGGCCACGCGCCCAACTGGATCCCTCTTTGGGCCGTGTATTTCGCCGGCATGCTAGTCTTACCCTTCATCACATTCGCCGCCCTGCGCTTCGGTGAAGTCGGCATGGACATCTTCAAATCCCTCCGCCCGCTCGCCCTCTGCATCAACCCCTCCTCCAGCTACAACATCAGCCAGCTGCGCGAGCGCCGCGCCGAGCTCAGCAAGCAGGTCACCGACGTCATAAACACCCTCGGCCCGGAAATGTTCCCAGATTTTGAACACACTCGCCTCGTCTTCGGCGGCACCCCGACGTCGGAACATCCCCCGAACCACAATTTTGACAGCAACAACAACAACACCTCAACCTCCCCTCCCGCCCAACATTCCACTTCCGCACCCCTCCGGCTCCTCCTCCCCGGCTCCTCCAACGGCGGCCTCGAAAGCCCCACCCTCCTCTCATCCTCCTCCCGCCGCGGCGCGACCAGTCCAGCCGCGCCATCCCGCGCAACGAGTCCTTCAGCAATATTGGCCAGGCACCGATCTTTGCCACGCGTCCGCCTAGCAGGGATAGGTCGCGGAGTAGTAGTGCTGGTGGGGGTGGTGGTTGGGGCGGGGCTGCAGGAGCGGGAGCGGGGCTGCAGGATTCCCAGTTGCTGGGTTTACAAATCTGGATAGTAAGGAGGGATTTGATGAGGCGAATAAGAAGATAAGAGCGGCGATGAGGCAGAGGGGGAGTTGAGGCGGAGGCAGAGTGAGAAGAGGAAGATGGAGTTGGTGGATGAGGATGGGATGGGGAGTGGGAGTGAGAGTTAACTTTGAGGGGAGGTAATGAGGGAGGGGGTTGGCTAATGAAGGAGATGCTGTATTTATTCTGGGTTATTTCTCTTGCGATGTTTCTTGGGCGGCTGTCTGTTTTCCTGTCTGTCTCTGCGAAGGGGTTAGGGCCGGTCAGTGCGGGTCGGTCTCTGGTTTATTTCTTCTTTTTTTTTTTTTTTTGCTCTGTTTTCCAGTCCTCCGCGAGATATCACGATGAGTTGGTGTTTTAAAAGTACCCCGGAGTTTTCGCAGTTATTTTACTCATTCAACATGTTTTCACAACCTGCCTGATGCAGCACACATTTTTTTTTATCTCCCACTCTCGATGGTGACCCCTGGCAATTCTCCCGCTTTCCTGCGGATAATTACGCAATGTCCGCGCAAGCTGCCGTCATTCCTGTTGCTGCGTCCCAAATTGGGATTCGGTTGAGACAAACCGAAGGGACCTCAAAGGGGATTCCTGCTCGGCGTTACGAGGTGTAGTTGGGGACTTGAGATGGGGAATGGTCGAGTCAGGTCTCGCTGGAGCAGTTGAAGTCCATTGTCCGTCCCACAGGAAAGGAAGAGAGCGGATGGTTGTTCGTCGAGGCTGAAGAGTTTGCGAATCATCTATTTTCCCAAAACAAAACACTTTCCTGAGCACAACGTCCCTGAGAGCTGAGGTGCTGAGCCGTGATGTAACCGCGGGGGATAAGTCCACCCGGAAGCTCCCCTGTGCTGCCCCACGTCTTGGCCCGTTACCTCCGACCAAAATCGCCGACCAGGGATACCAGACCACGGCGTCGGCCTTTTGGTTTTAGCTCCGCGTCCCGTTCCGCCTCTGGGCGCGGGCTCCGGCCGTTCCCAGTTTCCCCTCGCGCAACGCCTCACCACTCCAAGCAGCGGTAACTAAACTCTCAAGACAGTGAGCAGACACCAAAGTGGCAATGGCAGCCGCGTTCAAATCACTCCTCACCAGCGCCAAGGCGCTCGCGATCGGCAACTCGGGCAGCAAAGCGTCGCTGCAGGACCTGTTCCCCGCGGTCGACAAGGTCGTCGACGGCGAGGACTGCGACCACGACTGCGAGAGCTGTACTGTGCACTACCCCAAGGGGTTCAAGATTGAGGAGGACGACGACCTGTACGGCTTAGTCAAGGGCTGGAGCACACACGTCCTGGTGGCGACCGGCAAGACCGACTGGGTGCGCGATGTCGCCGACGAGAAGGGGAGCGTGATGCAGGCGATTGCCGGGGCGAAGAAGCCTACGAATGGGGTATGTCATACCCCCTCTCTTGCCCATCTACACCACCTTCCTTACCGCATATACTAACTCCCTCCCCCTCCTCCCAGCGCCTCCTCCTCTCAGCCTCCAACATGCCCACCCCCACCACGACACCTCCTACACATCCCCACTACCGTCCTCCTCCTCCCCGCCTTCACCCTCATCGACAACGTCTCGCCCGCAACCGTCCCCACCCTCCTCACCTCCATCGTCTCGCTCTCCCCCACCAACAGCTCCCCGCTCACGACCCCAACCCCTTCGCCATCCCGCGCTCCTCGACGCGCCCCTCCCCGAGGCCACACCCGCCGCGCTCCGCGCCCTGACGACGCGTCCGTGTCCCCACAAGGCGCTGATTTTGCTGTGCAGTCAGAAGACGAGGGATGCGCGGTGTGGACAGAGCGCGCCGTTGCTAAGGAAGGAGTTTACGAGGCATTTGAAGGTGTTGGGACTGGATAGGGATTTGGATGATGAAAGGCCGGGGGTCGGGATTTACTTTATCAGTCATGTGGGTGGGCATAAGTATAGTGCGAACGTGATGGTTTATAGGAGGGGCGATGCTTTTGGGTTGGACGGGGAGAAGGGGGAGGAGGAGGAGACAAAGGAAGGGGAAAGAAAGAAGGGAACGGGGAGGAGGTGGTGGTGGATGGGGTGCGGCGCAGTGTATCTGGTTGGCGAGGGTGAAGCCGGAGGATTGTGAGGGATTGTCAAGTTTACGGTGTTGAGGGGAAGGTGGTGAAGCCGGAGAGGCAGTTGAGGGGTGGGTTTGATAGGGAAGGGGCTGTTGAGTTGGTGATGATGTCGGACGAGTTGGACTAGGTTATGTAGAGGAAAAAGAAAAAAAAACAGAAAGAAATTTGTCACTGAATCTGTGTTTGGCGGCTTCCCCAATCGCGACTGACTGACCGCTCGCCTCTGGCAAAGCCAGATGCGGGGAAGTGGGGCCCAGCGGGGCAGACCGACCCCACGGTTCGCGCCAATTGCCAGGGAACGGAAAGACACAAGGGGTGGGTTGCTGGGCAACGGGCCCTGGTAAACAAGCTTGTCCTTCTGTCGTCCTGGCTGGGGCCGCTGCTTTGGGTCGCACCCAGCCGAACTTGGAACATCCCTCCTTGCGCACCGCCAATTCCAGCTCCCATCAAGAAACCTGACATCGCCGCTTCAATTCCATCTGCCTCTGGACCTTGGGTCTGCCATTGGATTCTTCCATGGTCACGACAGCAATGGCATAACACGGCATCACCCTCCGACAGTGCTTTCATGTAATCTTCTTCTGGCATTCCATTGCGCGCCTTTTTCAATTTTTCTGGCATTCGCATCTCGACTCGGGCTGATCGGCTTCCCCTGGGGTCGCTGTACTGAGCGACTTCCGAGACATCGCACCCCAACTCGGTCCGTCTCGCATTCCCGCAGCAACCACGCGTCGCAGCAGCAGCGGCGACAGCCATGTCCTCCATGACCAATTTCAACGACTTTCCGCCTCCCGCATCCGCCGTCGACCCACGCCACCAACGGTCCAAGTCCTCAGTCCTGCGCTCCTTTATAGGCGGCGGCCACCGGCGAAACAACTCGGATGGCGCGGCCCTCCCGTCTGCGCCTCTCCTCTCTCCGATCGCTACAAACCCAGCCTTTCAGGTCTCCCAGCACAGTCTTCCCCCTATCAGAAGCAACGGCGTATTTCACGTCGGCTTCGACCCCGTGGCAGCAGCGGCTATGGAACCACAGCGATACGCGCACGCCCTCGGCGAACTGCAACAGAATAGACAGGAGCGGTCGCCCGAGAGACCGCGGGGGCGCGATCGGGGTGAGATGCTGCCTCCCCCGTCGCCGACAAAGACCGGCTTCGCCTCCATCTCACTCAAGGGATGGGGTGGAAAGGACCGGGACTCGAGCAAGCCCCCCAAGACTAGCGACAACCGCAGCAGGTCGCCAACAAAACCAAAGAAGGCCAAGTCAGCCACCAACTTAGCCGCGCTGCTGCGGCCAAAGTCTATCAAGAACTTGAAACAGTTGTTGACGGACGAGTCTGACCGCGGTCGCGACGCTGGCAAAGATAAGGACAAGGAAAACAGAACACCATCAGATTCGCTGGGGAGCGACCACCATGGGTCTATGGCCCCGCCACCACCCATCTACGCGCAGTTCGCGACGCAAAACTTTGCGCTGCCTTCTCCACGAATCGACTCTTCTATTGATATCCCGAGGAGCGGTAATCCCCCAACAGACCGAGCCGGCAAGCCGCCATCCCTTAAAAAGAAGCCACGTCCAAAGTCGTTCCAGGCCTACGTGACCCGGCGAGATGATGACACACGACGATCTGGGGAGTCAGGCGGCAGCAACGACAGTCAGAGCCGAGCCAGCAAGCGGCTTACGTGGGGGAAGAGCAATGCGCAAGCGGCCGCGGCCCGGCCGACCACGGGATCCGGGAGTAAGTCGACGGTGCCAGCCGCGCCCCTGAACACCCCAGGGGCTGGTCCGCCCGAGATGCCCTTCATCGACCCCAAGGACATCGACAAACACCTTGAGGCAATGCTAAACCGCCGCAACATTCCTGAAAACCAGCGGTACAAGATGCGAAACTTGAGTAACACTATTAAGCTGGAGTTTATCCGGCAGGACTGGGCCGAGATGCAGGCCAAGATGGACCGGCCCCCTTCACACGACGGCGGCAGCTCACGCTCCTTGGGAAGTGGAACGGCTCCCACACTCACTGCTCCAGACCACCAGGACGACAACACCAACCCTCCCGGGAGTCCCAAGAAAGAGAAGAAGAAACACAGCCGCGGCCTCAGCCTCACCCTCGTCCGCAGCAGCGGCAACAAATCCACCCCCTCCTCCCCGGTCAAGGAAAAGAAAGAAGGCAAGTCCGGCAGCAGCATCGGGCGGCACTTCCGGACCAAATCAAGCGAGAGCCTCGTCGGCAGCGAGCCGCCCTCGCCAGGGGCTGCCCCCAGCAGCTATGGAAGCAGCTTCCTCGCCAAGGTCAAGGGCCAGCAGCTGCCGGGTGACTTTGTGGCATACCTGGCCAAGGTACGTCAGCCGCAGAATGTCGAGGTCGGGAAGCTGCACAAGCTGCGGCTGCTGCTCCGGAACGAGACGGTTGCGTGGACGGATGAGTTTATCCGCCTGGGGGGTATGAAGGAAATTGTCGAGTTGTTGCATCGGATTATGGCTGTGGAGTGGAGGTATGTTTTGAACCCCTTCCTGTTTTTGGGATGGCCCTGCTGCCAGTGCCGCGGTCCTGGCTCCCATCCCCCTTCTCGCTTCGCACACGTGGCTAACATACCGACCTCAGGGAGGAGCACGAGGACGCGCTACTGCACGAGAACCTGCTCTGCCTCAAAGCTCTCTGCACAACCGACATGGCACTGCAATACCTCCACTCGATCCACGCCACGCTGTTCCCCGCCCTCCTACACATGATCTTTGATCCGGAGAAGAAGGGCCCCTCCGAGTTTACCACCCGCAACATCATCACCTCGCTACTCCTAACCTACATCGAGTCTGCGCCGACCCCCCAGGAGCGGATCCCGCGCGCGCAGGCCGTACTCGGCTTCTTGCGGGACCCCGAGCCAACGGAGGAGGAACGCCCCCTGGACTTTGTCCTCGAGATGCGCCAGGACAGGCCCTATCGCGTGTGGTGCAAGGAAGTCGTCAACGTCACCAAGGAAGTCTTCTGGATCTTCCTGCACAACCTCAACATCGTCGCCCTGCCGAGCGCCACTCCCACCCCACCGATCACCCGAAACCATCACAACCATCTCCCCTCGCAAACCCCACCACCCCTCCCCATCCCACCTCGACCACATCCCTACCTCACCTCCCACTTCCCCCGCCCCCGCCCCCCCGTCCCCGCAGCCCCTACGTCGGCGGCGTCGAATGGGACGCAACCAACTACCTCGCATCCCATCTCGACCTCCTCAACGCTCTCATCGCCTGCACCGGGCCCTCATCCACCGACCGCAACGCCCTGCGCGCGCAGCTCCGCATCTCGGGTGGGAGCGCTGTTTAGGCGGCAGTTTGAGATTGTGCAAAGAGAAGTTTTATGGCGCTGTGCATGATGGGTTAAGGACGTGGGTTGCGGCTGCCGTGGGGACGGGTGGGATGTGAGGATGTGAGGTTTGGGCCGCCGGTTGTGAGGGCGGGGGAGTCCGAAGAAAGGTGGGGTGGGGGGGGGGAATGGTGGGGGCTCTGAGGATTGAGATTCCGAAATTGAGTTTTGGGGTGGGGGGCGGAGTGTTGGCTCCGCCTGGGGCGAGGTGAAGGCTATTGAGCCTTGGGGTTTGTGAAGGGGTTGGGTTGGAGGCGTTTTCGTGGGGCTTTGGTGTTGGGAGGGGTGATGCACTGGTTACTGGCTGCCGGGTTTACGAGGCTGCGGCGAGTAGTGTGAGGTTGATGGGATGTCAAGACCGTAAAAGGGTAAACAGTGCTGGCTCGGCCTTTTTGGTTGGTCGGTTTGTTTTGACCCCTTGATCCGGCCACGCATCCACTACTTGAATGTCGTTTTCAGGGCCCTCACGATTCAAGACTCGTATTGGATTTGTTCAGTCGCCGGTTGGCTGGCCAAACGAAGTCTGACCGCCTTCTGGCAAGCTGAGCCGTTTGTGGCGAGGCGAGCCGTGCCTCCTTTTCTCCGACAGGCTCGCATCTCTGTCCGTGGGCATCACGGAAGGAAAGGGTGGTGTTATTGCATGGAAACCAAGGTGTCGCTGGATTCTGGTTGGATTTCCTTTTTCTCGGGACCCATTCTGGGTATTGATGGTGTCCTTCGATATAACAGCACGGACGCGAGGGGTGGGGAGGAGGAGGAGGAGGAGGAGGAGGAGGAGAAGGAGGAGGTTTCTGCTTGCCATCATGGCGCTCATTACTGGAGGGGTTTCTGCCGAAGACGACATCAGGAGAGATGAGATGAGGGTAATGAGGATTATGACTGTATGCATTAATGAAAGACAAACTATTTCTCATCAACAGTTGTTGTCTCTCCTGGCGCCTCACCAGTTTCGTGCAAGTTGTGAGGCTCACCTGCGGTGCTACCCGAGCATCTCATGGCACATGACGCCCTTCTGACTCAGGTGACTGGCTCCGAGCAGCAACGACACGAGGTGTTTGAAGAGCGAGGGGAAGCGAGAGGGGGAGAAGGGAGAAGTGGGGAGACAGGACAAGATGGTCTAGCCAGTGGGGGCCCATGCCGGGCTCTCTGGAGGTCGTGAGACAGTCAGAAGAGTGGAGGTCCAAAAGTCGGTCACTGCCCGACTTTTCCCACGAGTGTGATGGCAACCTTGAGTTTCGGGTACTGTTCCCGGACTGTTGTGGTCCTCGGAAAACGGCAAAAACAGGCGAGTAGGTGAGAGACGGATCACCACGAGTGACCCTTGGATGGCTTCAGGGTGGCCATCGAGATTGAGAGGGCAGTCATCCCTTGGCCACCGGGGCCCCTGTGATGATCGATACTCGTTGGAGCTGTTGGATAGGCTGTCACCCCGCTCTGAGAATTCCCATGCCGAAGGGACTGTGTTGAACATGGGGATATCACCTGAGGCTGGGCCAGTGGAACGGCCTGAACGAAAGTTGGGAGACACCTCGGCGGGGAAGGGAGGAAAGGGGCGAGCCGTAACCGGTCTTCCCCCGGCTGAGAAGGTTAATTGGTCCACATGTTTTTGGTGTTCGGGGGCCGGGGAGCCCTCTTGACCTGGTGCTTCTGCCTCTTCTGCCTCATCTCCTCCTCCGCGGCCTTCTACGCCGCAGAGGCCCTGGACACAGCCAACCATGTTGGTGATGACATCCTGGCAGTCAGAAGGAAGAGGGGAAGCTTGCCAACACCCCGCTTGTTGGGAAGGTGATCGTGATGAACGCCACAGTGACTGGGTATCCGTGCTCACGGTGGTTGGTCTGTTTCTCGTCAGCAACTTCAGAGCAACAGGGGAATATGACCGTTGCATGGAAGCCTCTTGCTAGCTTCGGGCAGAAAGAGGCGAAAGACTGTGGCCATCCCAAACGGCTCCGTGAAGTTGAAACGCATATGAGCAAACAATACTGCTGGGAGTGAGACTAGAGGCAGGGATGTTTCTACCTTGAACACCCAGTGATGACCAATTCCGACCTTCAGCACGGAGATGATCATGACTGGTCCGAGTTCAAGCGTCGAACCCTCTTCATCCAGTGATGGTTGTCCATGGGGGACCGGTGATGGCGCAATATGAGCTCAGTCTGTATGCTCCAAGTCTCCCAGATCAGTTTCTCGTGAAGACGAATTCAACGGCCGCCAGCATGAACGAGCCTCATATCCTGTCGCCATCGATCGGCCGCAACGAGTTGTGCTGCCTTGATACAGTGTAACACTGTCTTGAATCCAGCGGTTTCCGAGGGCGGGACTTGGTCAACGGGGAGCTGCTCAAGGGTTGCTGCAGGGAACGGTGAAGAGCTCCCCTGCCTTGACACGGCTATTGGACGAGAAGAAACGATGGCAAGTGGATGATCCTGGACATCACCTCGAGACCGGGCAAGACTTGGACGACTGACACTGCGGCGTTGCGTCTGGGGCAATCCGTCGATACAATAATAGGGCAGGCGGACTGCTAGACCGAGCCTGAATCGGGGCCAAAATCCGGGAATGAGACAACCCGTAACAAAGCCGATAATAACCAGTATGTCCGGTCTTTTCTGAGAGATTGACTGTCGGTTGGAAGAAGGACTGACGCTGGCCGGGTCTGGTTTGCGGCAGATCGATGGATAACCGAACTGCGCCGCCGTGGCTTCCGCTCCATTGGAGAGAGAGCTGCTGTGTGCCGGCATGGGGGCGTAAAAGAAGAGTCCCCAGGGTAGACGGAAGCTAACACGATTCCCGGCCGGCCTGTCTTCTCACTTGCCAGGGCAGGTTTATGTTGTGCCGCGGGCACTCAGGGCTGGGATCCTCGGCCGGTACTTACCAAGTTTTTTGTTTGAAGGGCCAGCAAGAGGTGGTTCGGGCGGGCTGTGGAACCAGAGCTCAAGACACAGGGCGCCATCCTTTTCCCCTGCCAGTGATAGACACAGCATCTTGACTCGCCCCTCATTGAGTGAGGGCCGTCGGAGGGGAGTCGGGAAGTGCCCTCGACGCCCCACATGCCGGAGCTGGCCCCTTGCTCATCTCACGGAGGCGGCGGGCGGTGAGCCCTCGACTGGGCTGGAGAAACCCGGCCGCGTCGGGAAAGTACCCTGTCGCCCCTGTGGTCGGTGCAAAATTGCGCCCAGTGAGAGGCGTTAAGGCCATGACGCACACGGACCGGCTCCTTGTGATGGACTGCGCAATGTCCATACTCCACTGGCAAGAAATTAATGCTCGCACACGATGTGGGCTAGCCCTAACGCATGTTGATTGTTGACTGCCAGTGAGGGGAGGAAGGCGGTCGCGGATTGTCGTCGTCTGCGGCTGAAGGTGTTCCTCATCTGCCGCGCTGTGGCTTGACATCCTCAACGGCGATCCGGGACGCTGAGCTCTGGGGGTGCCAAAGAAAAGATGCCCCAAAACGCCAGTGCCAGCTGCCAGGGAAACTGTGTGGGAAATCCAGGTAAAGATTCTCTGGTGAAGCCATGGCGTGAACAGTCTTGAGCTCAAGACTCAGATGCAACTTCCATCGTCGGTCTGATGGAGGCTGAGTGACGCTGAACAAGAATGGGAACTTAGTTCATGTTCCCATCAGAAGGCCGTTTCAACTTATCGCTGATGCCCCTTTCTTTCTCTGCGCAAATCCAGCGGCAACTACATAAAAGTGCGCCGCGGCAAGCAGACCTACTGGGCCCTGAGGATTCTGGATAGATTCTCTTAAGGCCGAGACACAGCCCAGGACAGCATTTCACGTCGACAACCGGCAGTAAGCTCCTCCTTTCTCGTCAAAAAAAGAGCGCAGAAGAACTCACTCCTGAACTGACAGCTGCCCAAAGGATCACCTGTCAGCTTTGACACCTGTCTTGCATGACTGTACATCGCTGACATGTCCAGTATATGCCATGTCCCGCGTTTTCCTCGGAGCGGATGTTGTTCGATCCAGCGGACAAAGCAAGGTTGGAAGCTGTAGAAATTACTGATGAAGCATTGAAGTCTCAGGGGTCAGATGGTGACTTGTCGAGATAAAAGCCTGGCGTCAGCAAGAAGAGTTGATCGATTTTGAGGAGCAAAGGAGGAAAGAGCACGAACCTGGAATCAGACGGGGAAACATCTCAGGCATTGGCCGCCCTTTCCCCCTTTCCCCTACTGCTCTCTCCCGTTTCCGACTTTCACTGATCAGGAAGGAGCAGTGTGAGAGCCAGTTGAAACGAAGCCTCCCGTCCCGTCTCCATGCCTGGCAGGAGCTATCAGCAAGTGCCTGCCTGTGAGGAAGCGGGGAACACTGTCTGCGCTGGCAGCTTGAAGTCGTCTCTTCCAGTCCCGACGTGCTCTCGTCCACTCCAGCTCAGGCCAATTCTCTCCCTCGCGAGCAAGGAGCTCCCCATCTCTTGCCCCTTTCCATCATTCTCTCTGGCACTGACACCAGGCCGTCTTTTCCGCCGAACGCTTTGCTTGACGGGGTAAACCTGATTTGTGCTATTTGCTTTCGATATGACGTTTCAGCCGGATAATCCACTTCAGTCGTTCAGGGGTTATCTCTTTCCTGGCCGTCACTTGCAGTTCACAGCACATCGACGTCGAGGGAGCATTGGATTGATGAATTGACCATCCACTGCTCCCGTCTGGGCCAGCAATGGTGGGCCTCACCTTTGAGGTTCCGAGACCCACAGTTCACCCGCTCTGGCCCTAGCGCGGGGCCCAGGATTGCCCGCCGCGTCTTGGCCGAGGCCCACTCGGGGCCCTCCGCCCATCCATCAACCCTGGACCTGGGAAATCGTCCTCGTCTCTTCCCGAGCGAGAGCTCCAGTACCAGGATCCCCGCTGCCGCGATAGGATCGACAACGCCATTGCTCGACATCCAGAGCTTCCAGTTGACAGTCACCAAGTTATCCGACGGTGCGTTGTTACGTTGACATCCTGCTCGCGAACCGCCTCCCACCGTCCGCCAGTCGTCCCAAGACCCTCTTAAGAGCGTCCCACGTTACGCTACGCGGGCCCGGCAGAACGGGCTCGACTCTCAAGAGGTTGGGTTGCCGGGGCGCATCCCAGTCTCGCATTCCTCATCTTCTCCATCGATCCAGGGATTCCAGGCATCCCGGACGCAGAGAGCACCCGCCAAGAGGGGTAGACAAGGACAGACCATAGGCTGTCAGCACCTCCAGCAAATCTGGCCCACACCAGATACTGCTGCCGCCGCACATCAGCTCCCTAACTTCTCTCAGATCTCGGCTGTGGCTCCTGCAGGCCGCACCGCACTGGAACTGTCCGCTCCCTTTTCTGCCGCTACTGTGTGAACCCTGCCCGGTGGATGGGCTAGCGAGCACCAAAACTGACGAATCGAGACCTCATCGAACGGGCTTGGTGGGACACCTAGACGACACCTCTGCGGGCACAGCGGGCCACTCTGCGGCCACTCCCCTTACCCGCCTCTCAATATGTCAATAAAGTGAGTGTTTTGTCCTTCTCCCGTCTCCGGTCATCTCTCTTAAGTTCTTTTTGCCCCTCCACACCCCGGCCTGTCTCCCGTCCCATGACTGCCCTTCGTCAGCCTCTTGGCCAGACGCAAATCGCCCCCTTCTTTGTCTCTCTCTACGCCCCCTTTTGAGCCCCTGGACCCACACGAGCAACAACCATCTCTTCCCAGGCCATGTCCGACCAGTACATGTCCGAGCTGCACGCGTGGATTCTCCTGCAACACTCGCAGTCTAACGACCGGGACAGTTGGGTTATGTTGACCCGGGATGGCGGAATCGTTCCCATCGAGAACGAGAAGATTCTCCATACGTCACGGGCGAGGGTCGGCCTCGACATCACCACGCCGCGTGAGCTCCAGGTTTCCCGAGCCGTTTACCCTGAAGTGCAGCGATGGCAAGGCATTCATCACAAACGAGCGGGTAAGCTCAACCCCTTCCTCCCCGTCCAAGCTTCGTATCTTCTTCCAGAGCTTGGTTCCCGGGGCTGGAGAAAGCCGTCTGTGCTAAGCGTGCCTGGTGTGCAGTTGATCTACCTCCCGGCCAGTCCGACGGAGACCTTCAAATCCTTCTTCACCCCTGTGCTGAATCTCACCGACACGTACGCCCAGTCCCCGTGGCTCGGGTCGTGGACCTGGGGCGGCATTGTCAAGCCTGTGGCCGGCGGCGGCATCCCGATGCACATCCCCCGGGTATCGGTCAGATTCACCTTCAAAAATGGCGGCCACAGCGAGTTTCAGGAGAAGTTTGAGTTGCTCAAGGAGCGCCTCCACCATGCCCGGGAATTGGGCTTGAATCCGGGCCAGCACTTTGAGGCCCCGCCGGCGTACGAACCGGCGGCCTCGACTTCGGCATCGGCCGGCGGCGTACAGGTTGAGTCGCAGCCGCAACAGCAACAACCACCCCCGCCAGCTCCGGATGAGCCGCCCCCGGACTATGTGGAGGCGCAGGCGCAGGCTATTACGATGCAGTATGAGGAGCGCGTGCGGGAGGAGGTGGAGAGGGAAGGGCCTGAGAGGCGTTGAGGTTTTTCTTTTTTTTTTTGGGGGGGGGGTTTAGGGAAAGGGAACTGCACGTCGAATTTTGCTTTCTCTTCTTGATCATTCTTTCCCCCCCCTTTTTCCCCGGGCTGTTGGTTGAGAATATGGCAGATGCTCGCAGCATCGGTTGGGTCGTTCTATGTCGCATCTGGTCCGGTCACTTGTTGTCATGATTAATGAGAGAGGATTATTGCATCTGTTTGGCTAGAAGTTATCAACGTTGTCTCCTTTCGCATATTAGCTGTTCAGGTGTTCTCGGGATCATCGATGACGGGGTCAAGAGAGTCAAACTGTCAAGGGGCCTTCCATGGCTATGTTGTTGAGTGCTGGATAAGCTGAGCCTCAAAGTATGGTTTGTAGAGAACTCCAAAAGTCTCATGCCATCCTATTTTTTTTTTTTTTTTTGTAAATTCGAGCTTCATCTCAGCTCCTCCCTTCTTTACTCCCAAGCTGCTCGTTGGAAGAGCTCTGGACCCAGAAACAAACCGCACCCAGGCCACGTGACGAGCGGAAGCAGCCGGAGCTCGGGCAGCTTGCCCCTCGGCCAATCACAGCGCCGCAATTGGGACGCCCGGGCTGTTTTCGCTTTACCCGATTTTTGCTGGGAGCTTCCAACGTCGCGCGATTGTCCCGAACTGCCCACTCCAGGCGCACACCCTGCCAACCTCGAACCCCCGACTCCAACAACTGCCATCCCGCCGCCCACCCTCCGGCTTTCCATCGCTTTCTTTTACAATGGGCTTCTGGGACACCATCACCGACCTCGTCGAGGCCGCCACCCCCTGGGCGACGGCCGACGCCGAGGCCCCGGCTGCGGAGATGGTATGGAACTTTCAGAAATGCGTCACTTTCCTTGTTGCTGGCCGCTATGACCCAGAGGGTCAATTCGTTCCCAACTTGCCCCGGGCTGGGGTTTGGACTTGGGTGTAGCTGTGGCGGGGGAACTTGAAAGACATGGCTGCTGACAATGCACCGTAATGACGCAGACCGAGGAGACCACCACCGAGTCCGTCAAGGAGGAGCAGAGCACAGAGGCCGAGACCGCCGCCGAGGAGTCTGCCGAGGAGGAGCCCGCTGCTGAGGAGGAGGCTGAGGAGGAGGAGGAGGAGGAAGAGGAGGAGGAGGAGGAGGAGGATGATGAGCCCGTCGACCCCAAGGAGCAGCTCGAGGAAGGTGGGTTACCGAGTTGTTCATCGATGCACTTCGCGCCAATATCGTCGCTACCCCAATCCGAGCCACTACGCCATTGCCACATAGCCAACACTGTTTCCGAGGAGGACGAGGGTTCATGAGCTACTACGATGCTTTGTTTATTCCCTCGAAGAAGCTACAATGCGCAATGGCTGGCGGCCCGACATGACGACATCAGCTCCGCCAACCCTCCACCACCCACGTACAGAATCAGCACTGACATATGCCTTTTTCCTGCAGACTGCCGGAATTCCAAGCAGTGCGCCCCCGCCAAGCACCACTTCGACGAGTGCGTCGAGCGTGTTACCAACGCCGAGGCCGAGGGCGGTGCTCAGGAGGACTGCGTCGAGGAGTGTATGTCTAACCTAACCACGGCCCACCCTGGCTGTCAGTTTGGCCCCTAACCAACCCCAAACAAACAGTTTTCCACCTCGCCCACTGCGCCACCGAGTGCGCCGCGCCCAAGCTCTGGTCCCTCCTCAAATAAACGCCAAATCCGCCCCACGACGCACCCCTTCTGTCCCTCGATCAGCAACCGAAGCCAGCGGCTCCTCCAAGACACGGCAGTTGAAGCGTTTTCTCGTCACACTTGGCTTCTATAGAAGGAGGGGGGTGGGGATAGACGAAGTTTGTGGAGGGGAGTTGGCTTCCATAGTTTGGTTCAGAGGACTCGGGAGGGGGTTTGCATCGTGAGACGAAAAATACAGGATGGTGAGGGGAGAGCGAGAGCAACAACAACAACGTCCTGTATAATTGCTCGGCGCTGGGCCTGTGTACTGTGTGTTTGGTGTGAGGTGTCAGGCCTGGGGTCCTGTTGTATCATTACTCTCCCATCATCGTCATTTACGTACTACAAAGCCTGTTGGGGATTTAGAGATGAGACTACATATCTGCCCTACCTTCTTCTGCCCAGCACGGAAAGTCTCCGGTTGATGACGACGGGACGCAGGCTCGTATCGGTGCCATGCGAGGTTGGACCTTCCTGCCCACTGCGGCAGGCATCTCGACGTTTGTCTTTACCGCATGTACCTATCTATGTATGCATGTCTCACACAACGGCTCGCCCGAGCGTTGCAACGGTCAACGGCATCCACCCAGCTTTGGCAGACGTACGTAGGTAGGTACCCTCTGGAACGGGCCGCCGACATGGGTTTGTAGAACATTGCCTTACATATGTGTATGCACATGTGGGCTGTTTGTGTCTCGGAAAAGGTCTAGGATGTACAAGCTCTCGGTCGGTACGAAGTACATGCAGATGGGGGCAGCATAGGTTGGTGTCGCCGTTGACATGGAAATGGCTGTTGTGTGTGTGATCCTCCTGAGTGGCTCTTTTGTTGTGGGAGTGGCCCGCCATTGGGCGGCACCCCGCATAACATTCTGTTGCACGGGGCCGCGGGTGACTTGCAGTTTTGGGTTTTGGGTTTCGGGTTGGAGGGTACGTATTGGGAATGGGGTGTGGTTGATATGGACTGCATCCTCGGTAGGTGACACAAGGGAAAGATTCATCTGATCTGGTGGGTTTGAGATCGGATGCTTCAGCGATGGCGAAACTCGCTTTGATCAAGGGAAAGAAAAGCCGAATTTGCGAAAGCGAATGCTTGAATCTCGCCCGGATGCACCGGTGGCAACCCGCTCCAAACACTTTGATTCAAAAGCCCATCTCTATCGCATGTCACTCGATTCCCTTCCCGATTCGGAAGCTAGTCATGTGTTCCCCGAGCCACCACCCTTTCAAGCAAGTCTTTTTGCGGGGAAACAAGCCCCTTTCCCTGTTCAGGACTGGGACACTACTGTGATTTTTTGCCAAGAACGGGAGGTGGGCGAAGAGGGCGCCGCTCCATTCACTGCAGATTGCACACTCGGACTCGGACTTGCTGGAGGCGAGAGAGGGGAAGGAGAATGAGACCGTAGCGCGCAAAACCAAGCACTGCAGCAGAGCGGAAGTCAAATGATCCGTTCCCAATACTTACTTTTACTCCGTTGTTGCTGCTGGCCTCGCCTGATACCGACGGGTTTTTGTTGTGGGTTTGAGATTGACATCGCGGATCTTGCCATTGCCTGCCGTTTCAACTTAGTGGGAGTTGTAAGATTGGCATTGGAAGAAGCCGATCCAAGCAAGCGCCGCATCACCAGACGGACGGACCTGAACTGGGATCGGGAAGTGTCCGCGCCGCCAGCCGACATCAGCTTTCCCTTCCCTCCTCCGCCCGGTTGCTTGTCGATTAGGACGGACAACGGCCGCCGCGGAATCGACGAGGATATCAATTAGTTCAGCTCATTCCCAGGCGCTACCATCCCGTTGGCGAAGTCTAGCAAAACTTCACCCACCACTTCCCGATCGCGAACCTACCTCCCCAACCCCCTCCCCAAACCGCGCCCGACGCGACACCCACCCAGCACCAGCCACAATGCCCCCGCCCCAAAACCCACTATCCTCCCACCCGTGGCAGGACCTCGATGCCGACGAAAAGATGCCAGCGGACATGATCGAGAAGCAAACGACGCGCGGCAGCCTGAGCGACGACAACAGCGGCAAAGGGATTGGCGGCAGCAGTGGTAGAGCAGCGGCAGTCAAGCGCGGCACGGCGGACGAGATCCCGATTGAGATGACGGATCGTGGTGTGCCTGAGGGGATTCGTCCTACGAGCGGGACGGGAGCCGGGTCCGTGGTGGCGGGTCAGGGTGGTGGTGGTGATGGGGGGGATGGTGTGGAGTTGGAGGGGGGAGGTCGGGCCAGATGGGGTGGTGTATAAAGTTTATAAGAGGAGGTGGTTTGGGTTGTTGCAGTTGATGTTGTTGAATATTATTGTTAGTTGGGATGTAAGTGGTTTTTATTTCCCGTCGTTTGTGTGTGTTTGGTGGTGTCCTTGGGGAGGAGGGTGTTGGGGGCCGAACGGTCCGGAGAGGCCCACCTAGGAGACAAGATGGGGCCGGGCTCATCCGCGATATGCTCAGTCAGCGTTCCGGGCTTTTTATAGGCAGCTTTGATGCTGCTGCGAGACCGTCAGCTGGAATGCAGGCCGACGGTCAGGAACGTGGTCCACGCGACTGGTCTCCGTGAGACTCAGCTCACCTAAAACGGCGCTACGATGCAGCCACCCTCAAACATCATATCATGATGGCTTTTGGAGACATGGACACTCCATCAGATGCAGCACTAACACCATGAACAGTGGCTCACCTTCTCCCCCGTCGCCGGCCACGCGGCGCGATACTTCGACACCACCGAGACGGTCATTAACTGGCTGAGCACCGCCTTCCTCTTCGCCTTCACCTTCATCACCCCCGTGGTCATCTACGTGCTGCACCTGGGGCCGAAGAAGTCCATCATTGTTTCGGCCGCCCTCGTCCTGGCCGGCAACTGGATCCGCTATGCCGGCTCGCACTCCAAGTCGGGCGGCAAGTACGGCGTGGTCATGTTTGGCCAGATTTTGACGGGCCTCGCCCAGCCTTTCGTGCTCGCCGCGCCCACCCGCTACTCGGACCTGTGGTTCACCAACCGCGGCCGCGTCGCCGCCACCGCCCTCGCCAGCCTCGCCAACCCTTTCGGCGCCGCCATCGGCCAGCTCATCATCCCCTTTTGGGTTCAAGAACCCAGCGACATCTCCCACATGGTTCTCTACGTCTCGATCATCGTACGCGCCCCCTCTCCTCCATGTCCCCCCACCCACTCCCTTACTAACCTCCCCTCCAGTCCACTGTCTGCGCCCTCCTCCTTCTTCATCCCCGCCCACCCCCAACACCCTGCGCCCCTCCGGCGAAACCCCAAGCTCTCTCTCCGCGCCTCCGCCAAGATCCTCTTCTCCCACCTCGAGTTCTGGCTCCTCTTCATCCCCTTCGCCATCTACGTCGGCCTCTTCAACTCCATCTCGTCCCTCCTCAACCAGATCTTACTCCCGCACGGCTACAACGAAGAAGAAGCCGGCATCGCCGGCGCGCTGCTGATTGTAGTTGGATTGGTATGTGCTGCGGTGGTGAGTCCGGTAATTGATAGAACCAAGAGTTATCTGGGCGCGATCAGGGTGTTGGTGCCGTTGATTGGGGTTTGTTATCTCATTTTTATCTGGATGCCCGCTACGCGGAGGGTGGGGGTGGCGGGGCCGTATGTGGTTATGGCGGTGTTGGGCGCGGCGTGTTTTCGCTGTTGCCGGTGGTGGTGGAGTATTTGGTTGAGTTGACGCATCCGATTAGTCCGGCGGTGACGAGCACGCTGGCGTGGAGTGGGGACAGGTTCTTGGGGGATTTTTATTGTGATTTCTGGGGCGTTGAAGGCGGATGGGGAGGAGGGGAGGCCGAAGGGGATATGAAGAATGCGCTAGTGTTCTCAGCCGTGATGGCGCTTGTGGCGGTGCCCGCGCCGTTGTGTTTGGGGTTGTTTGGGAGGGAGGGAAGTTGATGTTGAGGAGGGTGAAGTCGGATGAGGAGGGGAGGAGTAGTGCTGAGGAGGGGAAATGAGGATGTGGTTGGTGATGATGTGATGTTTTGGGTAAGGAGTTTGATTCAGAGGGTTCTCTTGTGTCTGCTTCATTTTTCTTTTGGGTATGGTGTCTGTTCATATTTAATGATGGTGTCAGAGGCTGGCAACTTGGACATGGCAATATCTCAAGGGTATGTATGAGCTGAGCCCGGGAGTTACTAGCCCCGGATATTACGATTACTACAACTGCTCAATAATACTTCTACTGCATATTTCATCACAGCTCACTGCTGCTTCCCAACCTCATCCGCCCTGCCCTCCCACTCCTCCCTCAGCTCCTCCATCCTCTTCCAACAACTCGCCCCCAACTCCTTAAACTCTACCAACCTCTCCTCCGTCACATCCACACCCCCGGTTTCCTCCCGGCGAGCTTCTGCTCCTGCTTGAGCGCGACCATCTCCTCCACTTTCCTCCCACCCCCAGCCGTCCACCTCGGTCTTCTTGACGCGGCATTCGCCCCAGCGGTCGGTGCTCGTACCCCACTTGACGCGCTCCGCGCGCGCACCGTCCAGCCATCCTTGCTCCTGGAGCGCTAGCCACACGGGCGCGCACGCCCCATTGTACGCTGTGATCGGGTGCCAGGGGGAGCCCAGCCAGCGCGCGACGTAAAGCACGACGTTGTACCAGAAGAACATGAAGGCGTTGAGCGGGAAAAGCGTGGTTTGTACGACGCCTGGGTGGACGAGGTAGATCTTGGGTGGGATTGCGGGTTGGGGTTGGGTGGTTTGTTGGGAGGTGGTGTTGAGATATTTGTCGACGTAGGGTTTTGAGCCAGGGAGAGTGGATGTCAGCGCCAGGACGTCGGTCAAGCGCTTGGTGGACTCGTAGGCGGCGTCAGTCTTGACGGCGTCGAAATCGTCTGCCGTAAAACACTCCCAGTCCGGCTCTACGCTGGACTCCCAGATGATGCGCCCCGGGGCGATGGTGCTGCTGGCCGGGCGACTCATAAGCGGCACGAGCCGCTGTGCAAAGAGGTAGTGGCCGAACACGTTGGCGCAGAACACCTCGCCCATCTGCGGCTTGTCCTCCTCTTTCTTTCCTGTGATGGGATTGACCATGTAGCCCCCAATGGCACCCTTGAATGTTGGCCAGGTCGTGGCATTGACCAGACCCTTCGTAAATATGTGCTTGAAAACCTTGGCCCAGTCAAGCCCGTACCATCCTCCCATGCCAGCATTGAAAATTATGGAATCCAGCCGCGGGATCTTGACGTCGACGAGGGACACGAAGTCATCGTCATCACTAAGACTGGTGACTGCGCCGGAGACGAGCTGGCTGGCGGCGCGCCGAATCGAGGGGATGGAGCAGAGGTCGAGTTGGACGCTGAGGATGTGGACTCGGCGCGTGGTCTGCCGCGGGTCGTAGTCCGGGCCTCCCCTAGAGCGCAAGACTTCGGAGCTGGCGGCAAACTCTTTCGTGTGTTTCCGAAGGCCGTCGATTGTCTCCTGGGACTTCTTGACGCTCCGGGTGGTGGGGATCAAGACGAGATGGGAGGAGAGAGATCGGGTCGTCAGGTACTCGTCGATGAGGCGCTCGCCGATGCCAAAGCCAATTCCACTGCACAGCTTACGTCAGACGAGTTTAGCAGTTTTTCTGGGGAAGACAGTTTTGTACCTGTTGCCGCCCGTCACCAAAACGAACAAGGTGTTCTGGGTTGGAACTTCGTCCCAAGGTGCCGGCGCCATCGCTGCGGTTTGGATTGGGACGGAGGGAGGAGAATTGACGTGGTTGCTGGAGCAGGCTTCGGCTCTCAAATATTTTGAGAGCAGAGTGGACAATGGGAAGTCTGTGCTAAAACGGGCAAGGCCTGCTGTCCGTAGCAGTCAAACAGAGGATTGCTGGCTCTGTGTCACTCCTCCACACACTTTGTTGAAGCTGGAGGAATTTCGTCGGGTCATGCTCCAGTCCAACAGCCCGTGGGGCGCTTCAAAGTTCACGGTGCGCTTCCAGAACAGGAACAAACAGGGTTACACGTGCGTGGCTCAAGGGTCAGGCAATTGGGAAATGGGGAAGCCAAGAGCTCAATTGAAGCAAGAGAGGTCTGCTTAGCTACTAGAAACGCTCTCTGAGTCCAACACTCCTACATCTTGTACCTGACTGGGGCAATTTGGGAACGCTGTGAAGCTCTGGAGCAAATGTTAAAGATTGAAATGATGACCTGATGCTAGGTTCGGAAGGAGCCAGGATCTCCAGGGACCTAAGTGAGTGAGGTGGGTCCCGTCGGAAAGTGGGGATGCCCCACCTTCTGGCTTTCCTGCAGATCCTCCCACTTTCTCTCTCGAACAGGAACACCTGGCTCAACACCACCACGGCTTGACAGGATGGCCGACAAAATTCTGATTTTTTCTGGAGCCCCAGAAAGTCGTACTTTGAACTGGGACTCGGACGACTTGCTGTCAGAATTTCAAGACGCCATTGTTTGGCTCACAGACATCGACACAAGAAAGGCCGTGGTGCTGCCTCCTGCATCATCTCGGCCAGACCACGCCGCTTGGAGGTCGATTTCGCTGGATAGGGTCCGTCTTCCGACAGGCTTCTCACAACAACACGAATATGTTCCCAGTCTCCAGTACGGACCCGATGATGCAACGTTTGGGCCGAGTTCCGAGTTCCTCACCACTGTGTCTCTGTCATTCGCCGACACCGACAATGGCGAGCTTCCCGCCTTGTCGCAGCTCTACGAGCACTCCATGATTATTCACCAAGAACTTCCATCGTCTCAACTGGTCTCCCAATCCACTGGCCATGCAACCTCATTTCTCGACGACGACACTACCTCCTTCCTGAGTGGCGACGGAAGCCAGGCAGGGTCTGTCAAGGGGCCGTTGCTGTTCCGGGGAAGCGACCTCCTCAGTGACCTCAAGAATGTGCCTTCAGCCGCATATCTCGATAAGATCCGCCCGCAAACTATGACCTGCAATCTAGTCGTAGGGATCATCTCTGTCTCACAGCCACAGGTGGTCAATACTCGTTGGGGATCTAAGTACCTTGCCGAGATCCTTGTTGGAGACGAAACCAAGGCTGGCTTTGCCATCACCTACTGGCTTCCGTACGACACAGTGGAGGAGAGCCCACTCGCAGGCCTGCGCCCTCGGGACATTGTCCTGATGCAGAACGTGGCATTGAATGTTTTCACCAAGAAGGTATACGGTTCCAGTCTGCGAAAAAACCTCACCAAGCTGCACCTCCTCTACCGCATGAAGCTGGACTCTCGAGATGCTGGGGGTTATTACAGCACCTCTGACCTGTCATCTCACGGCGACGCCCATCCGCAGCTCGAGAAGACCCGCCGAGTCCGGGACTGGGTCATCAACTTTGTTGGACTTGGGAATCACGACACGCGCAGAACCGACCCTGGGCCTCGCTGGAACAGGCCCCCAGCGGATGAGACGCAGCTGGTGTAATCACTCCTTCAGAAGGGCTCGTCTGGTGTCTGTCACCTTGGCCGCTTCTTTTAGACCACCCGCGGCCAGGACTATCAACCGAACAACCCCTTTCAACTTACTGCCCCACAAAACCCCGGAGCACTCTCCGTTCCGCTGCTGCCGAGCCCTGGCCGGAAGGGGTTTCTTGGCACGGCGATATGGCCCACTCAGCTGTGGCTGTGAGGACCGCAACACGTCAACCAAGAAATTGCGACGACGCGGCTCGGGTGAGGGTTGGCTTCACTCAAAGGGGACAACTATAGGGCAACCAGTGCCCCCTCGGTTCCCAGAATATTCTGCGCCCGTCTTTCTGGCAAAACAGCCAGAGGATACACGCTGACTGCCTTGAAGCTGGATTATCATGATGCGAAGAAGCCACCGAAAATCCCGGAACGGGTGTCTCGAGTGCAAGAAACGTCACAGTAGGTCATTTGCCAATGTTTCGTCTCCGGTCCGGGCTAATTGAGACAAATCTCAGTCAAGGTATGGGTCTATCCCCTGGGATTACTCTCTCAGCCAGCCGCTAACCTTGCAGTGCGACGAAACCCGCCCGCAATGCATAAACTGTACTACCGTCGAACGGCACTGCCAGTACTCAATGCCCCGGCCGCCGGCCGGGACATCACAATCAGAACGCTCCGCGAGCCCTCACATGCCAAGCACGGAGCCGTCTACCCCCTCTACCCCGCCTCCGGTGGCATTCCCGGGCTTACACCCCTCCACCCCGGCCGAGGAATTGCACACTAGAGTTGACATGGTTCACATGGAACTCTTGCACCATTACATGACCCACGATTATGTCTATCCGCTCATGAACAGTGGTATGAGGGAGCTTATTATCACCACTGCTCTGCAAGAGCCATATGTCATGCACTCCACCCTTGCGCTCTCCGCCCACCATTTCAGCATTTCCCAGCCCGAGCGGCAGTCCTTCTACCACGACCTGGCAATCCAGCTGCAGACACGCGCCCTGACTCTTTTCAACACCACCGACGTCTCGCTCCTGGGCGACTCGGCTGAGAAGCGCATCCCACTCTTCATCTTTTCGGCTTTGGTCGGATTCCATGCTCTCTGCGACGCCCTCATGCACCGGGACAACGACTACGAGTCCGCGATGGCTCGTTTTATGGACTACATCCGTCTTCACCGCGGTATCCATGCCGTCATGGATGGCTGCTGGGAGGCCCTCAAGCAGACCAGGCTCAAGTTCATCTTCGACGAGCTGGTGCCGCAGTGGTTTAGGATCGAGAGCGACGGGCACGATTGCGACGACATCCGGGAAAGGATCGCTTCGCTGAAACTGGAAGATGAGGAATATCAGGGCCTGAAGAAGGCCATTGATCTGGTACAGTGGGTTTTGGGTGCTAAACCAGACCCGGAGAGCCGGGCCTATGTGCTCGTTTCCTGGACCCCGATGCTCGCCAGGCCGTACGTCGCAATGCTTGAGGCGGGCCGTCCCGAGGCGTTGGCGGTGCTTGCGTACTACTTTCTGGCGCTGCATCACTGCCGGTCGGTGTGGATGATCGGGGGTGCGGGCCAGCACCTGCTCACCCTGATGGCGGACCACTTCCGTGGCGGGGAATGGTATTCCTGGGTAGAGGTTCCGTATCGGGAACTGCAGCGGTCTTTGGAGGCGGAGGCAACAAAAGAGAAAGACCAACCCATGGCAGACGCCAACACTTCTGCTCCCCATCCTGGCCCGGACAGCCACTCAGAACAAGCGCGCTGATGCGGTGGCACCTATCACATGATCGGTTGCATAATTCGCCGCCTTTTTACCTACTGTTCGTGGCACGGCGGTAGGCAACTCCACTACCACCACAACAACCACAACAACTCGACATCTCACCACCCCCCATCCCATTACCACAACCCCAACCCTCAACCCGCATCACCTCACTTCCATACCCTCTCCAAACCCAATAAATCATAGGAAGAACACACCCTCCTCCTCGAAATGTCCCAACAATCCCCAAAACCAACGCCCCTGTTCCTCATCACTCACCCCCCCCTCCTCTGCCCCACGCATCGCTCAAATCCACCTCGCCGCAATGCACGCCAACCCCTTACTCCACGCGCAGTTCCCCACGCCAGAGAGCTTGGCGGCGCTGGAGCGGGTTATTGCGGCGCATACTGCTGCGCGGCTGCATCATGCTGCTGCTGCTGCTGTTGGCAACGGTAGCGATGGTGACGGCAGCAGTGGTGATGGTGGTGGGGTGCTCATCGCGCAGGAATTTGTTACGGGGGAAATCGTGGGGTTTGTTAAGTGGGATGCACCAGGACAAGGGGGAAAGAAGGAAGAACGGTTGAAGGAAAATGAGGGAGAGGAGGGTGATGGGAAGCTGGAGATGAGCGTTGCTGGGGTGGAGGGTGGTAAGAGGGAGTTTTTGGAGGGGTATGTGAAGCTTGCGGAGGAGGTTAGGGGGCGGTGGTTTAAGGAGGGGGAATGTTACAGTGGGTGCTGTTTTTACTTTTCCCCCTTCTTTCTTGAGTTGGTTGAATGTCGTTGCTGTGGCTGGTACCATCTTGGTAGTGGTTGGTTGGGGGTAATGCTCGCCGTCAAGAACGGGTGGGTTGGAACATATCGATTTGGACACCTGACTGCCGCTCAAATAGGATTGCTTGGTAGTTCCTGGAGATTCGGGACTGATGTATTTAGGCCTGAGTTTCGTCTGCATCGACCCAGCATACCAGGGCCAAGGCGCCGGGTCGCAGCTGACCAGGAGGGTATTGGGGATGGCGGCAGAGGATGGGCTGCCGGTGTACCTCGAGAGTACCGAGAATGCGGTGGGGATGTATGAGAAGCTTGGGTTCAAGGTCGTTGATGGCTTTGAGATGAGGATACCGAGCCGTGGATCAAGCTCTGATGAGCTCAGTGAGGTTTATCGGGAGGTGTGTATGGTATGGTGCACTCCGGTCCACGATGACGGCGTGTTGGGTGATGCTGCTGCCACTCAGGGGTCAACATGAACACAAATGCAAGGGGTGACTCTTGGGGACAACGTCCTTGGTCCCCTTGGCTGACTTCGTCATCGTTACCATTGTCTTTTGCTCTTTCCTTTGCTGTGTGACGGACATTTCAAGGAGTCGCCCGTTCAATTCCTCATTCTGTCTTGAGTGAGAATAAAACCTGTAGCTTGCCACTTCGCCTTCGTCTTGGGTTTCTTGCGGCTTTCGCAGCACCGGAGCCAGCTCCGCCAGCCCTCCCTCCCCGAGATCCACACCGGCCACAAGCCCGGCTCGGCTCCGGTGGCCGACCGATAACACCGCGCCGTAGCTCCGGCACGTTTTTTCTTTTGCCTTATTTACCCCCTACCTGTCCCGGGTTTTCTTGCTGCATCCCTGATTCCATCCTCTGCGCGAGCGGCTCCGGCAAATCACACTCCGCTGCTGACCCTCTGCCGCAAGCAGATTGGCGACGTCAGACAGACATCCAGACACGTCGACGATCAACACTCGCACAACAAGACAGCAACGCCCAAAAAAGTGACCCCCGCGCCGAGACGTGCGGGTGTGGTTGCACCTGTGCAACGGTGCGGTGCAGGGCACCCCGGAAGCCAATCTGCATGTGGCTGGGCTCGGCGTGGAGTGGTGGTTTCAGGGACCCGGGGCTGTGGGGAGGGGGTGGGGAGGGTATTCTTTTTCGGCTGGGAGATGACGGCGATGGCTGGTTGCCCATGGGGAAGGCAGTCGTGTGAGTGAGCCCCAACAAGCATGCGTTTGTTGTTAGGAGCGAACCCGGTTTGGGACTTGGTACGGAGGAGTCGTGATGGAGCAAGGTATTCTTCGGAGGCCGCCATCCGCATCAGCGCCGACGGCGCGCCAACGACATGTCATGATAAGCGCGTTACACCGGCGGCCAAGATGTCCAAGACATCAAGACACACACACAGCGAGAGAAGCGGTCAGTGTCGCAACAGTCACAGTCAGCCCACAACGAGTGCTGCTTGCTTGCATCTGCAATTTGGCGGACCCTGAGCTGCCGTCTGTCCGGCCGTGACCGTTTAACGGAGGCGGTCACGATAAAGATCCGGAGCGGGCGACTGTCATTGTGGTCCTCTCACTCTTTTTTTATTTTGCCCGGCCTCCTGCTCCGCGTTTCATGGCCGTGTTTTCCGGTGTCGTGCATCGTCCTCCGGGGCTAGCGGGCGCTGGAGGACGGATAGATATCGATACCGACGTGATCTGGCCAACTGGCGGGCGACGACGAAGAAAGTCGCAAAGGATGAAGTCGGTGTCGACGCAGCTCTGACTCGGCAAGGGGAGCCATTACGTGACAGGTATTCCCGAAGGGGCGGAAGCCGGCTGCGACGTGCTGCGACATGCTCGCCGGCGCGGTTTCTATTTGGTAATCGGGCCCCATCCGCTGCGATGGCGGGGCTTGTGCGAGTGACTTGGCCGCGACTTGGGAGTGCTGAGTTCTGGAAGATGATGCTAGCGCTTGGCGCTAGAGTTGATGGGAAAAGAAGGAGACTTAATGGCCTGCCCTGTTAGTGTCTCAACCCGCAACAGGCACCGTCCCCAGGCTTGGCAGGTACCCGCTCGCTGCGACCGTTATCTCGGGCGTTTCCCATTAGGAATTTCTTGGTGAAATCTGCGCCATGATAAGGCGTCCCAAAATACACAGTTCCCAGCCTGGTGTTATCCGGGTGCATGTGTCGTCTGCAGCATCAAGACGCGAGCAGCCTCCCGTCTGATGGGCAACACGGACGCCGTGCTGTGCTTCCTCTGGTGTCGCAGGTCCAAGATTGACAGGAGGTCGACCCGACCGAAGGAGTCGAAGGAAAGTTGGCAGAGCGCGGGCAGTGTGGCCGGAAGGATCTCTGGGCATTGTCCCGTCTCCTTCCTCATATCATCCTCAGTCACAAGCAGCCTGGGAAGAAGCCTGAACTGCCTTATTTTCCCCTTTCGTCTGATCTTATCGGAGAGCAGTGACATCAACCGTCAACGTTGGCCCGTCCATCTCGGAGCTGTCCGCTCCTCTATTACCGTATCTGCCGGGTTGGCGGGACTTGAACCTGGGAACCTGGGGACCGGGTGTTCGGTTCTTTTTCTCTTTTCTCTTTCTCGATCTGAGCTCCTTCCCGACTTGTCAATTGACTCAGCCCTCTTTCCCGCTGTCTTCTCCATCTGTTGAGAAACAACACCCCGAGCGTGAATGGAACGAGCAGTCATCAACACCAAAAATCCCCACATCCAAGCTTCTTACCATTCCACGAGAAGCGACCCCGCGAGCGGTCCATGAATGACCGCTGTCTTGAGCCCTCGAGCCAAACCAACAACCCGCCGCGCGCCCTGCTGCCGCCGCAAATGACGCAGATAAGCCTGGCTTATCTTGTGCTAGTTTCCATCATTACATAGGAACAAACCCCCAACTCGCGGCTGTTTCGTCCAGTCCGCATTGCCAGCCAGCCTGCGCCCTGCATATCCCGTCGCTGGCTGGTCACTGCACTCACCTATCGCCCCTCCACGCGCAAGGGGCAGCCGGCCGTAAAACCCCCCCTTTATCTTGCGAGACGCACGCCCGCCCGAGCGCCCTCGACCAGGGAAGTATCCAACTCATCGACCCATCCGCCGTCGACCTGGAGTGGTGACGCAACCGGGGCCTTGGTCAAGCGAGACAGACGTCAACGATAAGGACTCACCGGTTGCCGACCGCCCACGGTTACTCCCGAGACGTGAGGAGGACCACAAAACAACGGGACGTCCTTATCTGAGCCAGAGAGGGCAAAACACGGAGGTTGTCAACCAACCGTTGTGAGAGGCTGGTTTGGGGAAACGGCAGTGCTGAGAAAGCGAGTCTCATCAACGCCGCCCTCTTATCTACGACACCAACCTTATCGGCCCGCAAGACGAGCCCGCCGATCCGCCCTCCCGCACCGCCGGAACGCTATCTCCAGCTGATCTGGCCGACCGATCTGGGGTCTGGAGCAGGATCTTGCCGTGTGGAATCCGTGGACCCTGTCGCCTCCTGGACTTCCAGGGGCTCTGTTTGGCCGCTCCGGTAGCTGTCGAGAACACATACCGCCTCCAGCGGGGTAAACACCCGGTAGATACACCTGGTTTCTGGAAACAACCGCGTGATTGGGGAACCAGCGTCTCCGTGTGTGCCTGTCCTGGTCAACAGTGAGACTCCGCGGCCTTGGGTTCACGAGCAGATTCCGCCGGGTTGCATCCTCGGGCCTCCAACCGAGGGCGCAGTACTCCAGCTGGGAAGTTTGGTATCTCCGACTGCAACAGCATACCCCTTGCCTTAACCTACACCATGTCTGCTCCCAACGCCGTCCCCCGGACGGCTCCCATAGCCATCGCGCCAAAACCACCGCGCTTTCCCCCCAGCCGCCAGAACAGCATCCACTTCGATTCATATCCAGGACGCCGCAGCGGTTTCGACTCGCCCGACTCAGACTCGGTCAGCGGCTACGCCGCACCCCCCTGTGAGGGCTGTCTGAACCGGAGGAGTGAGTGCGTCATGAGGGAGGACGAGGAAAGCTGTGTTGCGTGTCTGGTGGAGGGGACAGAATGCTCGTTGGTCGACGGCCCGCCGCCACGCAAGCGCAAGCTCAACGGCGACCTGGAGGAGAGCAGCAGTAAGAGAAGGTGAGAAGAACCCCCTTTCTCAGCCCTACCCCACGCTCGTTTGATCAATCTTGTTCTTGTCCCCCCTTCTCCGTTTCCACCTCTTTATGCGCCCCCGAGTCTCGGCGCGGAGTCGACGCAGAATATCTAACACCCGATTGGTCCGTGTAGTTCTCCAGGGCGGTCTGATATCAGGAGGAGGCGGCATCAGCAGCAGAGTCTCTCATGTACAACTGCCAGCAGCTCCCTGGTCGAAGATATGGCCAACTTTGGCGGTCCGACCCTGCTGAAACGCACGCTCGGCCTTCAGGCGGACAGGTACAGCCAGTACATCGGCCCCACCACAGACTTCGAGCCGTCTCTCATCAACCTCTCCCCCTTCGACCCGCATGATGAGAGCCTTCTTGCCCGGGGCACCCTCAGGCGGGTCAGCGACAATGACACCTTCCTCTTGTTGCCCGACAGCAACACCCCGGGCTATGAGCACATCTTCCAGGACTGCGATGAGATCGAGAAGATTGTGGCGCCCCATGGCCGCAACCTGATAGACCTCTACTTCCGGGTCGTGCACCCGGGCTTCCCCATCATCCCAAAGGGCGTGTTTCTCGAGAAGTATGAGCGGTCCCACCGCGAGTTCTCGCCCCCGGTTCTCGCGGCCATCTACATCCTGGCCATCAACTGGTGGGAGCACTCGGAGGAGCTGGCGAGCTTGCCGCGGCCCAATGTCCGCGAGCTTGAGCGACTGGTGCGGTCCACCCTGGCCGACGCTATGTACCGGCCAAAGCTGTCGACAATACAGGCCGGCCTGCTTCTCTCGCAGCGCCCTGAGGGCGACCAGTGGGCGCCGACCGCACAGCTCGTGGCCATCGGGCAGGAGCTCGGGCTGCACCTGGACTGCCACCACTGGAAGATACCGCCGTGGGAGCGTGGGCTGCGAAAGCGCCTGGCCTGGGCGCTGTACATGCAGGTAGGCATTCCCGCCCGAGTCTCGTACTGTTGGACCTAACGACGCTTGTCAGGACAAATGGGGTGCGCTAGTCCACGGCCGGCCATCACACATCTTCGCCTCCAACTGGGCCGTCCAGCCCCTCAACCCCAACGACTTCCCCGACGTCGAATGGGACGAGAACGACGTCGAGGAGCGCATCGAGATCGAGCGCGGACGCGTCCTGTTTGGACAGATGGTGCAGCTGTCCCAAATCCTCGCCGAGATTCTCGAGACCTTTTACACGCTTCAAGCTGCCCACGCGGCCGCCAACGCCGGCTCCCAGGGCACACAACTCATCTTGTCAGTCGCCAAACCCATCCAGCTCAAGCTCAAAGAATGGTACAGCGGCCTGCCCGCCGTCGTGCGCATGGACTCGAGCTTCCAAAGCAGCCTCAACCCGCAACCCACCCCGCGCCTCTCCAGCATCGGCTACCTCCACCTCGCCTACTTCGCCACCGAAATCACCCTCCACCGGCGCATCATCCGCTCCATGGACGCCTCCGCCTCCGCCGCATCCCAACACCCCCACCACAACCACCACCACCACAACCCGCACCACTCCATCTCCTCCTCCCCCCTCGCCACTATCAACAACTCCGGCGGAGTCGACCCCTACATCCAACATATCTGCCGCTCCGCCGCCAAAGCCCGCCTCATTTCCGCAATGGACTTTGTCAACCGCCTGACCCCCGCCCATCTGCGTGCCTTTTGGTACTTTGCCTCCAAGACCAATTTCGCGCTGATTGGCACGTTTGGATCGCTGCTGTGGGCCACGAGCCCTGGCAGGGAGGAGGCGGAGTGGTATAGACGACGGTTGGGGAGTATAGGTGGACGTTGTCGGTTAGTACTAGTAGCGCGAGGCCCGCGACTGCTGCGACTGCTGGTGGGGATGGGGGTGGGGGTAAATGGGAGTGGGAATGGAAGGGGGTGGGCCTGACGGATTTTGCGATGGGGATGTTGGATATTTCGACAGGATTGTTGAAGAAGCTGCCGGAGAAGCCGCTTCTGAGTAGGTCGGGAGCGCGGTGGATATTGATGCGGCGCGGAGGCAGAGTTTGTTGGCGCTTGGGGAACGGGTGGGAGCCATCATCACTGCATCATCAGCATTCGCCGCAGAGTTATCATGGCGGGAGTGGGCTGAGTATGAGTATGAGTATGAGTGGGTTGGTGAGTGCGGCGGCGGCGGCGGCAAGAGGTGGGAGCGGGAGTATGAGTGGGGTGGAGAGTTATCGTGGTGGTGGTGGTGGGGGGAGAGGTGGGAGGGGAGTGAGGATGTTAGTGGCGTGCAGAGTCCGAGGAGCGGGAGAGCGAGAGTAGTGAGGAGGGGGTGGTGTATGGTAATTTTTCGGCGACGGCGGGGATGGCGGGTTTAAGGGATTAAGGGGTTGTTGTTCTTGGTGAAGGTTGAGGCGGACGGAGTGATGGTTCAAGGGGAGGTTTTGAAGGCGAGAGGATGGGCATTCTTGATGAAGCTGTGGGAAAGTTAGTGCCGGAAACGTGGCAGGGGAGAAGGGAGCGGAAGGGGAGTGTTGCGCTCATGGCGTGCCGAGCACGCGATCGCGTGGGCAACCAGTCGCGTGCTGCACGTTGGACGCGGGTGTCACCCGGGTCGGGATGGCGTCATCCCGAGCTGGGCTGACCAAGGGGATATTTTCATGATTGAGGAGGAGAGATACAAGAGTCAGGAGTGAGGAAACACGACAATGTCGATTGCTTGTCAATGTGTTGGTGGAAGAAACGGGTATATCGGGTACTGGTTATATCTAGGTATGGATGATGGACACGAGTGATGTGATATGTTGTTTCCTTGCGTCGACACGTATCTCGGTCATGGATGATTGGGGACTTGGGATTTGATACCCACCTGCCTGTTTGTGAAGTATAGACTACGGCTTGGTTGCAAAGGTTCAAGAGGGGGGCTGCGAGCTTGTTGGGTATGCCTCTTGGAGTTGCGACACTAATTAGATGGGCTTGGAACGAGGGGCCTGGATACAGATTGCTTGATGATGGATGAAATTTATAGACTTCGTCGGTTTACTTCCTCCCTCGACCTTTTTAGTGGCTTTTGCCTGTGATCTCCCTCTAAACTCGACCCTAACCCTAGCCAGCAATTGCAGGCGCTCGCCAAGCCTGTTTCCCTGCGAGCTTAGCTTGGAACCGAGCTTGGTCCAAGCTAGGAGCTCCTCCCGTCGTCATCCCGCCATCCGCTCCGCATCCGCCCCGAGCTTTAACATCCAACATCCGCCGCCGCCGACGACACGCCCCCGTCTTCCCCGCCGAACCACACCGAAAGAAAAAAAAACAAAGAGACTACCAATACCCGGCCGTCGACTGAGCCACCACGCACAATGTCGTCGACCGGCGGAGACTGGCCATCGGCTGGCGACAGCGACTCGATGGCCGACGGCAACCAGTTCGACCGCCCAGTTCAACTCTCCGAGATGGGAGTCTTCCACTCCGGCCGCCTTGTCTCCGTGACGCCCCAGCAGGCCCAGCGGAATCTGAAGCTGCTCAGCGTCCCCTGGGAGTCACTTCCGCAGATCCCCTTCTTTGGTCCGCTGTTCCTCTACACCACCGAGGGCCAGAAGGCCCATGCCGGCACCAGGTTGGCCACTGTTTCCACGGGACTTGGTCGCGTCGTGACACCAACCGAGGCCGACGCCATTGCCTACTACAACGCCAAGTTCTACGCCCAGTCGGCCTGGTCAATGCCGGCATCCCTCGCCGTCACTACCTACTACTACCGGCGCGGCCGGGAGACCTGGCGCTTTCCCTGGTACACCCCGCGGGGAGCGTTTACACCCTTGGCCTTTCCCAGTCTCAAATGGCAGCTCGCCACCGGCATATACTCCATGAACATCTGGAGAGTTCTCCGTTTCGGCGCCTATCTGGGGTGCTGCAATTTCGTCGTCAAAAACTCCGTACTCGCCCTCGCGCAAATGAGCTGCCTGGTAGGAATGGCACGGGATGAACGGCTTCAGGAAATGTCTAACCTCATCGGACGCAAACGCGAAGAACGGCGTGAAAGGTTTCAGGAGAAGCGCGGCCTGCCGCCTCAACCGCCGGTTTCCCAGCCACCGAGCCCGCAGGACCCGGCCGGAGCCCAGCCTTATCCCACTGAGAACTTCCAGGACAGCCCAGAGCAGCCGCGACTGCAACAACAACAACAACAACAACAACAATCACCCCAACAGCCGACGCGATGGACGCAACCAGCACCGCAGACGCAGACCCCGCCCCAGGACGACGACTCGTTCCTCTTCGATGACGCCTCGCCCGTCGCACCCGCTCAGCAGCAGACCCAGCAGCAGCCGCAGCGTGGCACCACCGGCCCGGGTTCGGCCTGGGACAGACTCAGACAGACCTCCAAGGCGGAAGAGGGCCGTCAGTGGAGGCCCCAGGGTGGCGCTGCACCTCAGCAGGACGGCCAGGGCCAGCAGACCTCAGACTACACCTTCTCCTCGACCGAGCAGGACAAGGCGTACGCCAAGGAGCAAGCGCAGAAAGAGTTTGATGCCATGCTGGAGAGGGAGCGCCGTGGGACGGGCGAGTCGGGGAGCAGATGAATATGGATGGAGGTAGATGTATGTTAGTGTGGCCATGCGTGTATTTTTGGGCTGGTGGCTAGCTGAGCTTAGCATGGTTTTGGGTTGGGACTTCTCAAGCCAGTATGAGAGATGACAGGAGTCACCTGGTAAAACCACATTGTACATTACACTGTCTCCAAATTACGCTTTTATGGGTATATGGCTAAAACCAAAGAGTTGGGTATACATCCGCTTGCGCACCTCTTCCGTGCCCTCGAACCATTGGCCGCCTTTTCTTTTCCTTCAAAGATTTCCCTTCTAGATCTCTACTCTTTCCCAATTCACAGCGCCAGTAATCATCTATCCTCAACTCCACTCTATTATTAAGCCTTAACACTCCCCGCATCCTTTTTCTCCTCCTCCTCCTCCACCACCTTCTCAACCGCCCCCTCTTCCTCCTTCCCAGCCCCTCTGCAACCGGCGCCTTCCCCTTCTGAATCTTCTTCCAACTCAGCCCACACGCAGCAACGAACGCGGCCGCGGCACACGCCACCGTGATAAAAAACGAATACCTCAACCCCTGTAAATACGCCGTCAACACCCCCGTCAACGAATCCTCAGCGTGCAGCTCCTTGAGCACCTGCGGGATCTCAGACGCGCCGCGAACGAGGAAGATCTGCGGCGGCAGGCCGGGGGCTTCCTTCTCGATGCCCTCCGTCAACCCGTTCTGGAAGACGGCTTGGGCGACGGCGATGAAGATGGCGCCGCCGAGGGCTTGAAAGAATTGCACACAGGCGGTGGCTTGGGAATCCATTCGTGCGGGAGGTTGTTTTGCACGACGAGGACGCCTGTTTGGAAGCCGACGCCGATACCGAGACCTGGAAGGGCGGGGGTTAGTGGGGGAAGGGATACAAAAAAACGCGGGGGGTGGGGACGAACCGGCAATGACCTGGTAGCCAAACCAGACGCGGAGTGGGCTGTTGAGGGAGAAGGTTGTGATTAAGCCCGAGCCGACGGTGAAGAGGACCATGGCGGGGAGGACAAAGGGGTTGTAGTACCCGACGACGGTGATGAGACCGCCCGAGCCGACTGAGGTGATTACGACGGCGATCAGCATCGGGAGGAGCTTGATGCCGGCCTGGACGGCGGTGTCGCCCTGGATGGCTTGGAAGTAGAGGGCTGTCCGTCGTTAGTTTTACGTTTTCCAGTTCCACAGTCCCAACCACTTACACAGGTAGTACACCAGCGGGAAGAACGACGCGCCAAAGAAAAAGGCGAACAACATCGCACACACCACATCACGGTTCTTGAACAACCGCGGCGGCAGCGTGCCCTTATCCCCCTTCCAGATCTGAATCCCAATGAAGATCCCCATCATCAACACAAACCCAACAAACAACCCAATAATCACCGAGCTCTTCCACGCATGCTCCGTCCCTCCCCACTGCAGCGCCAACAACAGACACACCACACTCGGCACCATAAAGAACGTCCCCAACAAATCCAAGCTCAAAATCCTCTGCACCACCGTCTTCCCCTCCTCCTTCTTCTGCGCAACATGCAAAAACAAGAAAATCGACAACATCGCCGCCCCCCCAATCGGCAAATTGATATAAAAGCACCACCTCCATGTAACATGATCGGTAAACGCACCCCCCAACAATGGCCCTGCCACGCTCGCAATCCCCCACATAGCCCCAATCAACCCAAACGCCATCGGCCTCTGCCTCAACGGCAGCGTATAACTCAAAATCACCACGCCTCCCGAAAACAACCCCGCCGTCCCCACGCCCGCTAACGCCCTGCCCACAATAAACGCCGTGCTCGTCGGCGCGACCGCACACACCAGACTCCCCACCTCAAACAGGAAAACCGCCGCCAAGTATGTCCACTTCACGCTGAACATGCGGTAGATGGACCCATACGAGGGCTGCAGCGCGGTTGTGGTGAGAAGGTAGGCGGCGCCGTACCAGCCGATGTCTTTGACGGAGTGGAACTCGTTGGTGATGGCGCCGAGCGCGGGCGCAATGATGGTCTGGTCGAGGGCCACGAGGAAGACGGAGAGGCAGAGGGAGAGAATGATCAGGAAGAGTTGTTCGGAGTTACGGATATATCAAACGCTGAGAAGCAACCTTTGTTGGTATTTCAGTGGCGTGTTTTGACGGCTATGCGCGTCTCCTTTCGTGGTTGCAGTCCAGATCGGGCAAACAGGCCGTCCTGGGGTTATTTTCGATTGCTGCAGCTGAAACTCGTCGACCAGATCAAAGCCCAGCTGCGAACGTGGCAAAGAGTCGATATAATAATAAACCCACTCAACAACCGACATCAGACGACACCGACACCAACAACGGCAACGATGACGACGACAACAGCTAGACGTCGACAGAAGAGCGACGAGTGAGAAAACGATGAATGATGAACGAGCCACATGCCCTTTCACTTCCGACGTCACAAGCACCCCTTTAAGTCCTCTCGACATTGTTGCCCAACTCATGCTAGCGCGCCCTTTCACACTCCCCAATCACGATCCACACGCATGCACAAAAAAAGAAAGCACACACTTGCCTGCCGAGCAAGTGTGTCCCGGGTCAGCTTGCATGGTTGGACGGTGCTTGGCGAGTCCGAGACGCGGGCCGACAGCGTGGCATCGTGACTCTGTGGTTTCGCAGTTTTCGTTTTGGTGTGCCAGAGAAGCCGTGAAGGCGTGAAGTGAACACCATACAAACTTGGTCGGTTAGGTTTGCGGATTTTATTTCGTTCTTACGCTCGGTCTCCGACATTCACATGCTTGGTCCGTTTTGGGCAGTTCAATCGCCAGATTCCATGTTTCGAAACACAGGCTGAATTCCCGTCGGAAGCCTCACGACAGCAAACAAATTACCGAACAATAAACAGGCAAAATCATTTCCCTAGACGCCCTCCGCCAAACGCCGCGTAACTCCGAGCGCCACCAACCGTTCGTCGAACGTGTCGGGGCTGGCGAGGAGAGTGTGTAGACTGGGGAGGGAGGATAGGGATGGAGGGGGTATTGGGGTGTTCCGGCCTTCGGTTGTGTTGGGTTGGTCGCGGGGCGCTTCCGCCATCTCAATGTCTCGGTCGCCGGTGGCGTTTGCGTTGCTTGAAGGACCGTCTACCGCGCCGTCCTTGTCTTCGCTGTGACGCGGATTGCCGTTGACTCGTGGCTCCTGCTCGCCGTTTTCCGTGGCACTGGGGCCTCGTTCGCCATTCGTATTGGCGTGCGCATCAAGTAGCGTTTCCCCATCGCGCCCGTTCGTAGTAGCCCTATCTTGCTCCGTGCCGCCGCCCAGTGGTGCTGCTGGTTGGGCCCCAGGCCTATCCAATGCTTGAGCCAACCCCGTAACCAGCTCTTGATTTATGTGGCCTCCATTTATTTTGGGCGCTGCTGATGATTCTGATGGTGCTGCTAGAGTTATCTCGTGCGTCGGGCGATTAAAGAAGCTAACGGTGTCGGTAAAGAGTGCTGCGTCGCGGTCGTCGGGTGCTGTCATGAGCCCGCAGGGGGCCCATGTGTTGTCGCCAACGAGCTTGGTGAGGAGGGGCTTGGCCTTCCATAGCGCCTTGTTCTCCTTTTGCATCAAGACCCGCCCTTGCTCGATCAGTTCGTTGAGCGCGTTCGAGGTAAACGCTCGTGAGAAGGTTGGGTGCGATGGGATGTCGGTAACGGAGGTTAAGGGTGCCAGTATCTCTGTACCAAGGTCAATAACGACAGCCCACATCTTTTAGAAGAACAGCGATAAGACCTACGTTCTATCCGGATGGACGAATAAGGGTTGTCCTCCATGGCCGAGGCCACAGCCTCCTGGACCTGCTCCTCGTCGTCATCGCTCTCAATGTCGTAGCCTTCTTCATCGATTAATGGCGGGTTGCGGTTGATGATTGCTCGTTGGTATCCAGATAGCTCTTCGACCTGCTCCTTGTCAGTCCCTGCTGGCTGGCCCGGAACTAGTCTTGTCGTCGGCACACACCTCCTTGTAAGCAGCCGGGCCCATCGAAGACGTCAGTCGACCCTGGCGGACAAATCTGGCTCGCTTCTTCAACTTGTTGCCGCGATTCGTACTGTGGTCTATCGACGAGTCGGAGTCGGATTCTGCGAGCAAAACGTCAGCTAAACACCAAAAAGAGGGCAATCCAACGGCAAAAACACTGACCGTAGGACCTGCGTTTCTGGCTCCTCTTGAGGCCGAAGATGGTCTCCATGATCATGGCTTGTTGTTGCGTCGACATTTTGGGCAGCGATGGCCTGGGCCGGGCGTCCTGGGTCGTGTGGGTTGTCGGGCAAATGTCAACTTCGGCCTGGATGCTGCGGATGGTGTCTGCGACGCTCTGGAAGTCGCAAAGGTGCCTGCGACTGCCGAAAGGCGGGGAGCGACGGCCAGCCTCCCAACATTCCTGCTGGAGGCAAAAAGAAATCGTACCAGACGCGGGACTCGAACCCGCAGCCTTGTGATTAGAAGTCACACGCGCTACCATTGCGCCAGCCCGGCTTAGATTAGGAGACTGAGATCGAGTTGCTGCCTCAAGAAGGTATTAGAGTTTGGCCAGACCACAGCCACCAAAGCCCAGTCCTTCATCAGTCCCAGCGCTCAGAGGCTCCACTCGACTACCCTTTGATATGTTGATAATCTACCCAATCACTTTCAATGATTCAATTATTGAAGCTCTGGTTTGTGCCAAACCAAGTTGGCTATCATCACCTAGGTAGTCAATCTTCTCCTGCCTCGATAGTTCAAACCTTAATTTGTCTCTCCCTTCCGTTTGGGTCTCGCGTTTCCTTGGTCGAGACCGCCGATTACCAATCTGACCTCCCGTCCTCCTGGCGGCTTCAGACATTCGAGTCATTGTTCAAGAGACAAGCGAATCACACACCCTCAACTTTCTCTGCTGTGATGACTCTGGCGCCTGGCCTTGGCGGCTCCGTCTCATTGAATCCTGCGGATGGGAAAAGTGGAGCGCTCTGTATAGCTGCCTGGGGGTCCTGATTTCTGCAGGGCTGTGTCACTGGAAGTTGATGAGAGCACCCCTCACTTTAAAACAACCATATTCCACCCTCCATGCGCAGCAACTCTCATAAATTCATCACCCAGTCCGCCAGGACCTTCTTCTCCAAACAAGCATTCAAATCCACCAACATGACGCCGAGCCCGGACTACAACAGCATCCCGGCCTTCCACGCGAAGCTCGCCCAGAGCCGGCGGATCCTCGCCGTGTGCGGGGCCGGGCTCTCGGCCGCCTCCGGCCTGCCCACCTTCCGTGGCGCCGGCGGCCTGTGGAGAAACTACGAGGCCCCGATGTTAGCCAGCACCGAGGCTTTCGAGGCGGACCCGGGGCTCGTGTGGATGTTTTACGCTTATGTGGGTTACTCCTTAAAACGACTGAACACTCGTCTTGAGACACAATGAGACTAACATGGAACACCAGCGCCGACACATGGCTCTCCAAGCCAAGCCCAACCCAGCACACTACGCCCTCGCTGCCCTCGCGCGGCGCAACCCAGAATTCCTCTGCCTGACCCAAAACGTCGACCGTTCGTCCCCTCCCCCGCTTCCCCCACCCCTTTCCCCACCCCTTCCCACACCTTCCCCACTAACCCACCCCAGACCTCTCCCCGCGCGAACCACCCCACCCCCAACTCCGCACCCTTCACATTTTGCGTTTGCGGGGATGCAGCGGAACTGTTGCCTGTGCTGTTGGAGCCAGTTATTGGGAAGATGGGAGAGGATGGGGGTTTGAGAGGTAGAAGGGGATGGGCTGTGACGGATGGGGTGGAGGAACATTGATGGGAATGGGCAATGGAAAACTGACGGAATGGGATAGCGATATTGGGCGATGGGAGGGAAATTACTGGACTTGATTTAAAAATTGGGTTTTCCGCTCGGGTTGAGTGGTCGTGGCTAGGTTGGACCCTGGGCATGAGCTTTAGATAGTGCCTTAAAAATTGGATACACTTGGTTATCACAACGTTTCGGTTCATTACACAAAGGTGGATCCAAAATCAAATAAGAAGCAAATAAGTTCTGCTTCTTACCACTCAGGTGTTTGAGACTTGAGACCAACAAGACATAGAGCTTATCCAATTTCTTCTGCGGCACCCTAGCCTCCATGTTGACCTTGAATAGTCAAATCCAGCAACCAAGCTCCCTGCATTCTTCCTTGTGCCCTTCGCGAGCCCTTTTATCTTCTTACACACCCTCCCCTCACCTCCACCACGACATCCTACGCCCTTCATTCACTCCCCTTTCTCACCCTCACACCCCCCCCTCTCAAGCCCATCCATACACAGGGTCCAGCAGCCGATTCCCCCGTCACGTCATCAAGTTCCACGTGGTCTGCTGCGACCCTTGTTTCACAGCACCGGAAACGCACATCCCTCCCCCACGGTCCACAACATCACCACGCATCTCCCACATGCCGCGAGTTACACCGATTGACAGCGATGATATCACCTCGAAACAAACTTTTGTAAGTCTCCACAGGACGATCAATATCCTTCATAATTATCTATCACGTCGGTTTGACGGGTCTATCACAATATCACCACCCTGCCGTTAGCCCCACCGGACCTCAAGCAAGATCATCAGCTAACATAGACAAGGGACATATTAAGCAACACCAAAAAGCGTCCAGTCAAGACAGGCACGAAATTTCCTTGGGCTCAAAAAATAGGAGTCAGCTGAAGATGTCAATAACGCTAAACTTCTTCCCAAATTCAACGTCATCCATCTACGTTCCCCATTTCTCGAACCCATTCTTCAGACTCGATATCGCATCCCCAATGCAAAACTCTTAACACCTTCAAAAATCGCTCACCTCGTCTCCCTCCCCATCTAAGCCACGGCAATCACCAGGATCAAATCATCAAGCGAAGAAAGAAGACAAATCCACACGCTCTGTTCAGTTCTGCTGTTCTAGTCTATCACGCGATGCGAAGGGTATGTATAGCCGTAGTTGCGCTGTTGTTGTTGTTGTTGTTGTTGTTGTTGTTGTTGTTGTTGTTGTTGTTGTTGTTGTTGTCCTGTTCCATCTTCTCTCCGGCGCAACCAGTGAAATTAAAAAAACAATAGGTACGTTAGGTAGGTAGCATTGTGGTATAGAATATAACAAAAAGGGGTTGTCCACGCGCTGGCATGTTTGCTTGCTTGGTTCTGCAGGAAGGCAAAAGGCAAACAAACACGCAGGGAAAATTCGAGACGCAAAAAGGAGGAAAGCAGCCTGGTGATCCGGATCCGAGCCAACCAACCAAGAACACCCAACCAAATCTAACCCAACCCAGCCCAACGAATCGCGCTAGGCGTCAACAGCTAGTGTAATCACATAGAGGCGGGCGACGAGGTGGACTTGACAGTGGTGGAGGACGAGACGGCCTTGCTGGTGGTGCTGGGCTTGGACTCGGAGCCGTCGTTGACGACCTTGATGCTCTGCCACGTGCCGGAGCGGTCCGTGTACTGGTACTCAGTGGCCTCAGTGGCGCCCTGCCCGCCCATGTAGTCGACGATGCGCAGGCTTTGGTAGTAGCCGTCAAAGGGGATGTCGGCGAAGTTGGTGATGCCGCCGGCCCACTCGATGGTGCCCTGCGGCGCGTCCTTGCGGCCGGCAACCCAGGTTCCGAGCTTGATCTGCATGGGGGTCTGGGGGTAGCCGGCGCAGCCGGCGGCGCCAGTGTTCATGAGGGTGCGCACGACGGTGCCGTCGATGATCCAGTCGAGCTGGGTGGGCGTCCACTTGATGGTGTAGGTGTGGAAGACGTTGACGGGGTCGGCCACAGGTGAGAAGCCGCCGCGGTCGTACGTCTCGGTGCAGCCCTTGCTGAAGAAGTTGGTCTGGACCTGCGCGTTATCGGCGCCGAGCCACTCCCAGTCGATCTCGTCGAGGTCATCGGACTGCAGCACGAAGCTAGTGACGATGCCGACGCCGCGGGCGGCGCGGACGGTCACGTCGACCTGGCCGAAGAAGATGTACTGCTTGCTACCAATAGTAGGGGCGTCGGTCTCCTTGCTGATGGAGAAGATGGCGCCGAGATCGTTATCGTACTTGAGGGTGGTGCCGTCGGCGGGCTTGAAGAAGGAGTTGGCGCCCTTGCGGAAGTCAACCTCGACGGGCTTAGAGCCAACAGCCTTGGGGTTGGGGCAGCCATCTGAATTCCAGTGCCGGGTCCCATCACCACTTTCAATCAACTCCTGCCCCCTCCCAATCCTCCAGGGGCGGTCCTTCTGACCTGGTTCCGCTCGTGTTGAGCCCCTGACCCGGGGCGTTCTGGGGCCGCCGAGACGCCCAGGGATGCCGAGACCTGCAGCCTGGCCCCATGAAATTTCACAAATCCGAATTTCAACAAAAGGGGAGCAGCCGCCGCCGCCAGGCACCCAATCACATGGCGATGCTGGGACTTGGCGCTGCTGGGCGCGATGCGCTCACGGCCCAATAACGAGGCGCAATACGAACCGTTGCGCCTCGTCACTCGGCGTCGATGGCGTGGACAGCGGACCGCTGACCTGGTAATAAGACGAGATATCGCCTGCCGGATCCCGAGACCAAGTATCGATATGCTGTATCCCCAGATGCTGCAAGGAGAGACCAGCTCGTGTAACTATTTTTGCTTCAGCCAGATTCAGCGCTACACGTGTGACCATGACGCTGCACCCGGCAGTTGGGCGGTTGGCGGTTTCTGTGATGCCATCGTCGAGGGAAACAAACCAGCTCCAGACGACAATCTCAACTGTTCTTTGTGTCATCGGCATCTCGAGTTCCACCTCATGATTTCACAGCAACTCGACCACTCGGCCCCTGCTGGTGATCCGAACCCAGTCTGCTTCCCCGCGCTGCGCTGTGACCTGGATCCCGCCGAAGCATCACGGAGTCGGGCCGGCTGGGATGATGGGTTGGCAGGGGGAAACGAGGACGGGGATGGCCAGCCGACGCCAGCTGCTGCGCCCAGCCTTTTTATGCAAACATTGGCGGCTGGCACCCGTCAGCCTCTCCGGGACCCATCCAAGACACCCAGCAACCCAAAATTCGGAAAAGCAAAGCAAATCGACATCCACAATCCCAGATTCCCGTGGTCCTGAAACAGGAGAACCGAGAACAGACACTGCCAAGAACCCCTTCGACCCCTTTCCCAACCCAGCAAAATTCCCGTTCCTGGCCCCGGGAAAAATCGAAACGTTTCTAGATCAACACTCGACTTTTCGCTTCCCAGTCTTGAGTGACTCTTCGGAGAACACGAGCCATCAGGAACAAATCCATTCCGTCTCCATCGCAACAAGTTCTCTGCATGAAGAACTCCGACCCCAGCCCCCTTGGGCCTCGCCAGATCTCGACCCAGCAGCAGCAGCGCAGCCTTGGCTCGAGATCGTGTCAGGTGCACAGTCAGCGACAGGTGGGGTGAGGGGATTTCGTATTGCGCCCATCACGCGACGCCGTTGCCGGGCAGTGCCTCGCCGGCCTACAGAACGAGACCCAGAGTCTCGGGTTTTGTTTTGGCCACGCCTCGGGTTCGGCGTCTCTTTTGGCTTCCACAGTTCCATTCGTGATGCCGTGGTCATGATTGATAATTGAGAAACCGATCGCCAGCAAACAACCACCATTGCAAATTTCTGACTGATGAATGAGAACTCTGTGGTCTTGACCTTGCCAGTTGAATCAGCGTTAAAGAGTATTCGGCAGGTTCTGGCTCTTCCCCCCATCCTTCATTCATGCTTCTTTTGTTCAAGATCAAGGTTCATGTCTCGGCGGGAAATTGTCAGCAAAATGAAGGACTGCACACACGAACCTTGCATTTTGGCAGTGCAAAACAGACGATTTGACAGGCCAAAAAGCCGAAAAAAGAACTGGATCTCTCCCGCCGGGAATTGAACCCGGGTCTCGAGCGATGTTTGGACTGGAGTCCTATGACAAGCTCACATACTGACCACTATACTACGGATATTGCTCCGGCTTGGCACGGCGAGACCTGCCATGACCTGCCCGAAACGTCCGCCTGCCCACCACTGATTCGTCCACCCTCCGGAGGAGCACGTCCCGGATTACTCAGGCCTTACAGTAGCCTCCTGCATTCTCATGATAATATCTGCAGGTTACTAAGCTGTTAGCTTTCGGTGTACAAGCTCACCGCTCTACTTCATGCACCTTATGATGGCTGCCTGAGCCCTGGGAGGACCGTTTAGGCACAAGCAGAGGGGAGAAAATCGCCAGCTGGCAGTGCTTCGTGGTGTGATAGATGCAGGAACAACAGAGTGCTGGTTGGAGAGCTCTTACTCATCATGGGTGGCTCAAAGATGGCCGTCGACGACAACGCGAAGGAGAGTATCCGTGTTGGGGCGGCACCGAGGTCTCATGAGCTTCCCCCAAAGTATGCTGCCTAGCTCATGGGTAAGATGCTGTATGGGGTGCAGTAGCATGACCGTGGCGGGCCCTGGGCCTGTTCAGAAGAGGTTTCTCTCTAGTGTGGCTTGGGCAACAGTCGTGGTTTCATCAAAGTCAGTCCCAACTTTCGCTGTCACGGCACTTCCGAAGTTGCAGGCAACTCGCTGACTGCTTGCCCGAAGCAATCTCTGCCTCATAATTTTTACTTCCATGATTCAAGATCATTGGTCGCAATTAGAATCTTCTTTTTCCACTTGATCGAATTTGTCTCTATTACGGTATATACCAAGGAAAGCCTTGAGAACGCTGACTCAAGCGTATTGGCACGTGGTTGGAGGCACCTATGACTTCCTCTCGAGAATCTAGAGCATTTTAATGACATGTGTCGCTGTGCTGAATCTCTTGGTGCAGGGTAACTGGTCAGTTTGAAGCCCTGCACCCCAAAACCTCGTCGGGTCTACAGAGCTGGCATATCTCCCTCTATACCAAAGGGAACCGGCAAATTTAAAAAAAATTCAGTCCACCCTCTTCTTCCTCTGCTCAATGTACCGCACCAGAACCTTTTTTAACCCCTTGCTCTCTTCCTCCTCAATCAAGATCCGCACGATTCCCCCCCACCCCACCCCTCTCCCTCACTTTTAAACTCCCTTCCCACTCCCAGTTCCCTCCTTCTAAAACGCTAACCAGCCAGATGACCAACTGTTGCCTCCAAGCCGCTCACTCTCATACTCTTATCGACACCAAAACTACACCTCCCACCAACTCACACCCTTTGAAAAAAAATGCAGCTTGTAAAGTGAAGTGCCAAGATTTGCCTCGCCACAAATAAGCGTCAAATCAGTGAATGGAAAAGAAAGCAACTCATAACTTCCTTCTCTCTCGTGTTAAACACTCGTTGGTGTGTTGGTTCATTAATTAGCTACTTAGGTGGTGCGGAAAGAGGAGGAAGAGGAGGCGAGGAAGAACTTAAAAAGGGGGCAAGGTAGGCAATGGTGGGGGTAAACCCTGGGCGATCTAGGGGTTGCTGCGTACCTGTGTACGTTATGGAGCAATCTCAGGATGATCTAGCGAAGTGTTGATTACGGCGAATTGTTTTTGCTGTTAAGCAAGTTTGGGAGAGAGTGCCGGCATGTTCTATGTTGAGACATGGCGGCTAGGTAGTCATGGTGATGCTGTAGGGGTTGGGATGTGGATGTCTTTTGTCACGGGGAGGGTGAGAAGGCTTGGGAGGAGGCATGGCAAGGGCCATTGATCGCTGTGCTTGCTTGACCCATAGGCACCATGGTTCAGATTTGCTTCAGAGTGGTTACATTGTGAGAAGAAGGAAGGTGTTACTGAAGGGAAGGTCAAGGGGTTTGCGAACTGCGGGGGAAGGGCTTTGGAATGACGATGTGGGGAGCAGCAGCCAATTTGTGATCTTTGAGACAGTGTTGACGGATAGATTTAATTTTCAAACTCTGAGATCGGTTATTCCATTTTACCTATTACTGTTGCGGGCGTGGCATCATGTGAGTGAGTTCAGTTCTTTGGCACGACCCCTTTCAGAGGATTGGTTGTCTCAGCAACAAAACAACAATGATGTACCCCCTAATTCGTCAACATTCAACTGTTGCCCACAGTTAGCTCAAGAGGCAAGCAACCAATACTCTTTGAAAAGCAATCATTACGTTTCACGCTTACATTCTCTCACACCAGAAATACACCCAAATGCTTCTCGTCTGGTAAGGCCATCGTGGGTGGGGGCACATCTCGCCACGTTCTGTAATATTCCCCTCCACTCTGGTATTGAGTATAGCAAAGACAAGCAACCAAAAATCACACACAAAGCATCATCACCCCACCATACCACCTCACCGAATGTGGTGCTTAGCAACCCCTCCTAATTTCTATGATGGTGTGCCAGCCAGCCAGCCATCCATCCATCCACCGAGCCATCCAGCCGCTTCCTACCGTTACACAAACCCCAACCCAACCCAGCCCCACGATCATCATCCCTCCCTTTATTACCCCAGAAACGGCGCCAAGAGGTGACACAACGTCAAGGAATTGACGCCTAACAACACCATCACCAGCTCATTGCCGAGGATGGTGGCGGTGGTGCTGACGCAGCTGGACCGGCCATTTCCTCGCATTCTTTCGAAAGACAGGGAACGCCGACTCGTTTGCCCTAGGTGTGTACTCCATGTGCTGGATCTCGAGATGCAGGCTGGGGGCTGCGGCAATGGGGAAGTAAGTGCCGTCAATCTGGGGAAACCAGGGGTGTCAGTGGATGGGGTAACTTTGGTCTTGTTCTTCCACCTGTGCAAATAGAGACTGGAGAGCCCAAAGGGTTGCACTTACCTTACGAATCTCCACTGCCAGATCCCGCTGAAGCACCCCGATGACGCGCGCCGGGGGTAAATCCCTCAGCGTATGATTCCCCACGAGGATATTCCGCACAGGCAGACTGAACTTGGCCCTCCCCTCACAAGGCATGGCCAGCATGGACGCGTGCCCAACGGGCTGGCCTCCCATCAGTAGCGCCACCGTCGCCGGAAGGGGCATCTCGCTTCGATCGACCCCAATCTCAGCCGTGTAGTAGTTCTTGCTCACCGGCAGCCCCGCCTTATTCCAAGTCCGCGTCTGGCTGAGGCCGTTCGAGCCCCGGCCGTACAGCGAGTTGACGTGCGCCCGCACATGACTGGCCCGCGCTTCGAGCGGCATCCTCCAAGCTGGGAGCTCCGGGTACGTGTACCCAAAGGTTGTAATGTTGGCGACCGAGTGGCTGGTGTGGAAGGCCATGGTCTCATCGAAGAAGGGCTTCAGGGGGCTGTTGGCAGAGATGGTGGTGTTGACGGGGGTGCCGTACTGGCCGGTTGAGTTTTCCGTGCCTGGGAACAGGGCATCGTCGTAGTGGATTGCCTGCCACATTGCCACGAGCCGGTCGACGTTGCAGTGGTGCAACATGCTACTTCGGTCAGCGTGGAGGTTTCCGAAAAGGGTCAGGTCACGTACAATAAGGGGTCAAAGGCGGCCCAGTTGATGTCTGCAAACGTCCCATTGCAGGCCGCCTCCGCGTGAATCAAATTGTGGGGATCCTCAAAGTCGGACACCCGCCATCCGTCAGTCTCTGTTCTGGTAAAGACGTCGTACTATCCCGTGTTAGCCGCCACTTAATGGTGCTTGCCAGCAGGATGCCGTGGATTTGGCCACCCCCACCAACAGAAGCCCGTGTAATAAGCATGACATACCACTTCACTAGTCAAGTCCTCTTCTACCGCCCACAGTTGCTCATTGGCTTTGGTGAAGTTGCTGATGGGCTCCTCGCAACTGACACATCTAATGGTCTCAGTGTACTCTGCCAGGGCCCCGCCAAAGCCCAACTCAACAGCTGGGCGCTGAAAACGGTAGGTGTAAAGAGGATTTGCCATCTCGACCAAACCCCGCGGTCCCCTCACTGTGACATGAGCGTAATTCACGGCTGGCGGCAAGGTCGGCTCTGCAGCCCAGTCCCAGTAGGGTTGCCTGAGGGTTTGGGCGGCGGCCACATACTCGGGCTGGAGGTCCGAGGTGTACCGAGTTGCAATAGTCACTGCATGAGAAACCAATACTTGCTGGGTTAGCGTTAGCTGACGGCCCCGTGAGTGTTCAGGGGCTGGTCTCGAACCTCAAAGAGTGCCACGTATGGCCGATGCCAGGGCACGAAGAGGAGTTCCTTGCCAGAACGATCAGCTGACGCCTCACCAGGGCTGACAGGTCAGGCATACATACACCATGTGGGCAGAAGCCGGTAATGGGGGCACCATCTACATGTCCAACTCCGTTCCACGCACTGTGAGGGAATCCGTGAATTCCTGAGCTTTTGTTAGCATCACTTTAACCGGTTAAGGCAAGAAGAAGTGGGGGAAGCATTAATACCTGTCAGGGCATAGTAGGAAAGCTCGTCCCTCTCGTCGAGAGCCTGGAGCTCCGAGAGAGCGAGGATGTAGAGATCCCTAAGCAAATCAGACTGCGTTTGTTGTTAAAGGCTGGACAAGAATTACCACTGCGGTCCTCTCCGTGCCCACAACGTGTTGATGTTGAGTCTCGGCGGCGGCTGTCCCGTGTTCTTGTCGATGCCGGTTTTGACGCCGACCACCGGGAAAGGTGAGGTGGACAGGGGGGAACTAGCCCAAGAGACCACCGAGAGAGCTGCGATGCATAATACAATCCTCCACATATTTCGTGTCTGCTGTCGAGATCGGCCAGAGCGTTGTTTAGGCATGAGGGGCTTCCTGAAGACCTAACCAGCCCAAAAGTCCACCGCTCAGTTTATTAAGTGGCGATAGAGATTGCCGCCGTTGAATTATGACGGCGAGCAGGTTAATAGTTAGGGGTCTCGCAAAGGCCGAGGCCAATTTCCGGAGGAGAATTTGCAACCATATGACGAGGTTCGTGTATCTTGACACAAAGGTTCTCTTCAACGAACGGTCGGCGCCTCGGTGGTGATGAGTGCCGTACCACGCTCGCCTCTGCAAAGCAATGACTAGGTACTCTCTGGCACCTGGCTCAATAACTGGCTGCCGCCGCTGCCGTGACCGTCAATCTGGCGATGCGGTGATAGGAAACTAGCACTTGCAGCCTGCAGAAGGAACTCCCATCACTTTGAGGAGGGCGAGAACTATCATCAACCCCATTGTGAGGTGCCTGCCTCATAAACTGTGCACGCCGAAGCGGCAAGTGCGTCGTCACCACACAGCGTCATCGCTACCGTTGGCTTTCGACCACCGCTGGTAGAGGAGAAAGAGCAAACCTGAAGAGAGCAAGCCGTCCATGGTCCAATTGGATATTGCCTGGCAGTGCTGGCATAGATCCAATTGTCCTGCCTGAGCTTGAGGTCAAGTCGAGCATGTCTCGTCTTCTCTCTCATCCCTCGGTGAAGCATATCTGGTAGTCGAGGTTGCTTGCGTGGGGGTCTGCAAACTGCTTCCCAGACCACAGCAACGACCCATAAAACCCAGCCATGCAGGGACTGTTTTGGAAAGGCATAGTGACGGATGTTGGGGTCAAAAAAGAAACAAAAAAGTGGAAGGGACGAAAATTCCAGCAAGTCACCTGAGCAGTTGACCCCGGCTCCCTCGTGGCTTCCAATTGCTCCTTCGAGATCCATTCCTCCGATGCTTCGATTTGTCCTTTCGGATCTCAAACGCTGAACACGCAGTTACAACCCAGCAAAACACCACAACCCTCGAGATCTCCATCTCTTTTTTGCCAAAGAATCTACGCTCGAGTCAACCAATGGATGCCACCCAGCCTCAGACTACGAGCTGTTATCGGCCGTGAGACCTCTTGAGACATTTCTGTCAAACATGGGAAGAAACCATCCGAGAAGCACTTTCTTTTCTCTTCTTTTTCACTGTTTTCTTCAGCTGGACAAACCTCTTTGCTCCAATCATCGGCCCCAAACATGCCATCCTAGTGTTGCGGGCAAGCAGAAAAGGGAAGTTAGGGAACCTTGGGTTTTTGGACCCCGCGATGCCAGCCATAGAACAAAAGGAGGCTCTCCCACCGCTGCGCTTAACCCGGCTGCCGGGCGACTTGTCATCCTCCAGCGGCCGCCTCCTACCCTTGTTCAACAACACCGTATGCCTCGTGGTCACACGCCGGGACCAGGTACCAGGAACCGAAACGACCCACGCTCGGCCCTCCGGCATCCCACAGAGTCTCAACGCACGCGGAAGACGTGGCAAGAGTGTTCGTCGTCAAACCAGAAAGATGTGGCTTGCCTCGCAGCAGCGGGCCCGGCGACCTACCCGAGCCACAGTGTGTGCGGGATGCTCAACTAGGGAACTCGGACGTCGAGAGACCCCCATGCCGCCACAAAGCCCCCTCCCCGGTGGCTGGCGCCTGGCCCGGCAATCGCGCTGCGATGCTACCCAAAGCCGCAGGGGTTTGTCTTGGGCTGGATGTTCTAGGGAACATCTCGAAGCTCACCGCCTCGAGAGGAGTTGAGCCTCCAAAGCCCTTGCCCCTTCCGACTCCTGTTTGTCCTCTCCTCTGCAAATTTTTGTCCCGAGACCTGTCCTCCCCGAGAAATCTTCAGCTCGTGAGTGTAGAACATTGTTCATACCGAGGTTGAGTTAAAACACTTCTCCTGTCTTGTTTCAGGAAGTCTCCTCGTTGTCAACACAATCCCTGCTCTCTTTCGGAATTACAAGACCGGATGTCAGTCTGGCATCGCCGAGAGACAAGCATCAGATCAACGGGGATAGATCTCAGTTTGAAACGACTTCAGATTTTTCTGGCCAGCCCAGCGGCTGCCAGTGCCAGAATGGCAATGCTATGAGAAGAGATGCGTATTAGAAGAAATTATGCTAGAAACCCATTTGCCCTTAACTTTTGTTCCCGCAACGCCGAGAGATGAGAATGCTCGGTCTCCTTTGGCCCAGTCCATATCATCAGTAAAAAAGAACGCCGAAAATGCGCTGTCCACATTCCCTTTTCATCCAGGAAGTCCTGCTCCATCCAAGCCAGTATCATCAAACACTTATCCCCTCACCCCCTCACACCAACGACTTCTCCAAAAGCACCAACTCCCTAAACCCCTCCTTCCACTTCCTCGCCTCCTCCCCTCCCGGCCGTGGCAGCGGGCTCCTCGCATCGCCGCCATACCCCATCCACCCCTGCAACCCGCTCTTCACGCCCACCACCCCGCCTTGAATCGCCGTCCAATCCCCTTGCGCAACCACCTCCTGCATATCCTGCGCCTCCTCGCGCTCCCCCCTCTGCCACAGCTCCATCGTGCGAATACACGCCTTGGGCGCGATGTTCGCCAGCCCCGCCAAGATCCCGTGCCCCCCCGCGGCGAGGGATTGGATTGTGAAGTCCGCGGAGCCAGCGAGAACCAGGAAGTCCGGCGCATTGGGGTTGAAGGCCGGGCCGGCCATCTTGCGGGTGGCGGCAACGACGCGGTTGAGCTTGCCCGTGTTGCCGCAGGTAAGCTTGACGCCGACGATGTTGGGGTGGTGGGCCAGGCGGACGATGAGGTCGGACGAGAGGTCCAGCCCGCCGACGGCGCCCGGGAAGTTGTAGATGATGAGCGGGATGGGGGAGGCGTCGGCGACGGCGGTGAAGAAGGAGAGGATTGTTTCGGATTGCGAGGCGAAGAGGGGAGCGTAGTAGGAGGGCGGGAGGACGAGCGCATAGTCCCCGCCGGCTTCCCATGCGCCCCGGCAGAGGGAGATGGTTTCCCGGGTGCTTTGCGCGCCGCAGCCGACAATGATGGGCATGTGGGCGAAGCCCGCGTCGTTGAGGGCTTTGCGGGTCGTGGAGGTGACGAGCTGGCGCTCGGAGTGGGAGAGGTGCACGGCTTCGCCGTTGGAGCCTTGGGTTGCGAGGCCGGTTACGCCCGCCCGGGCGAGCCGGATGGCGTGCCGTGCGATGGTGGAGGTGTCGATGTCCTCGGTGACCGCGTCGAAGAAGCACATGGTGGGGACGTAGACGCCCGGTACGAGGGGGCGGGTCATGTGGAGGGAAGAGGCTTCAGAGGTGCTGCTGTAGGAGCTGCTGGTGGGGGATTGGGGCTCGGTGGAGATGAGGCGGCTGGGTGGTGAGGAGGTTGGAGGTGGCGGCGGAGCGGAAGGGCATTCTGTAGGGGTGGTGTAGCTGCCGCTTGGGGGGGGCGTCGTTGTGGGGGCCATGGTGGATGATGAGGCTGAATGTGTGGAGGTGATGATGGTTCTTTGTTGAGTGGTGGTGGTGTGTAAAAGAGGATGTCTTTTGAAAGCGCGTGGGAGCTTGTGTGATGGGGAAATAAGAGAGGAGATCAAGAGACGGGGAGGAGAGCATATTTGTAGACATGACGATGGTCAGGAGGACAGAGGGGAGGGGGAGGGTGAAGAGAGTCCCACGGACAGGGGTCAAGGGGGATGAGCCAGGGAACGGCAGTCAGGAAGGGCAAGGGTCAGAGGATGGTATGATGACCAAAGGTACATGTACCGAGTATCCGTACCAGTGAGTTTTTCTTTTTTTCTGTTGTCGTTTTCCAACGACCCAGTGGCGTTTCCAGGAGAGGCTTGCTGCAGACCTGGGCCGAGGATGGCGCCGCTGTGCGGCTCCAAGCAATGTTCTGCCTTTCACGGCACTTGGTCAAGGCAAGCTGAGGCTGCCCGATCTGACTGAACGAGACAAAGTCGACGGTTTGAGCGAAGGGCGAGGTCGCCAGGGGTGGCAGAGCCGTCATGGTCCTTGGCAAGCCTGAGTACCTGCGCACAGTGCGGGCGCCAGAACCGCCCAGGCTCTCCAAATCTGGGGTGTTCCCTTGCCTGGGTCAGGCGGGGGACAGGGGTTGGTCCAGGATCGTTGATGCCGAGTGTGGGGGTTAGCTCCAGACCTTGCCGGCCAAGACGTGGGCGAACGCTAACCGTGAGGGGAAACCCTCGCCTTCTGTGAACTTGCTTTTACGGAGGGGTGAGGATGGAAGTCGGGAAACTCGGATTCGGATCGCGTTGACTAGCTCCTATCCATTGGCGCAGGAATGGGCGGCTCGGCGGGCAACAGCTGCTCTGTGTTGAAGCAGTGACAAGACCCTGAGGCCTGTCAGTAGCTTCGTTCTTAGCGCTGGCCATGTGTGGCTGGTTCAGGAGAAGCTAAAAGGGCGGTGCATGGTCAGCTGCCCTCGGTGCGTCGACCGGTGTTCACTGCACCGATTTGGCAGGTTCTTCGGACTCCACGTATGCTGTTGTGGAAAAGAATGAGTCTCACTCGGATCGACATCATCTCGGAGCGGCGAAAAGTTCTGGAAGACCCAGCCGAAGCCGTGGCGTTCCCGGGTTTCTCTCCTGCTTGTCCATCCAGCCGAATCCAGCAGGGCTCAGATGATAATACCCTTCAGGTGTGAGACAACATAGCATTTCTTGGGTAAAACATGTAATTCCGAGTGGAGATTATTCTGGCCTCGCTTCAAACCCCAATCCATCTTGGTTAATACGCCAAGGCAGATCATGCGAACGGATTATAGCCGCCCTCGGACATGACCACTGCCCGCTTAGTCGCCTCGTCCAAGTCCTCCTCCGGCAGCCCAAGCACCACGTTGTCCGCCTCCCTCGTCGCAGCAGCGGTGCTCAGCGTGTTGGTAGGCCGGAAGATGTCGGCATACAGCAGCCTCGCAAACCCCATATAGTTACCAGCCTTCAGCTGAGCCGCCCCCTCCCACATCCTCTTCCCCGTCGTCTCGTACCTGATTTCCCAGTCCTCGTCCTTCGTCCCCAACACCCGGTGCAGGCTGTTCAGCATATCCCTCTGCGACAACCTAAAACTCTTCACCAACACCTCCTTCTCCGCAAACCCCTCCACCGACGCGCCCTCCCCAGAAGTCTCAGGAAGCCTCAACAGCCCGGCCAGCGCCCGCCCGCACTGGTCCCACGTGCTCACCGAGATAACCCTCGTCCCCTTATCAAAAAACGTCACCGTCCGCTCCTTGATCGAGATCCCAAACCCATGCTCACCAACAGCCAAGCTCCACTCATACCACAGCCCGCACGCCAGCACCACTGCGCGCGCCCCAGCCGCCTCCACCTCCTCCACCCGCTGCCTCGCCACCTCGCCATACACATCGTCCTCCTTCTCCTTCCCCGCGACCGGCCGCAGGCTGCCGTACGCGTTGGGCATGACGTAGCGCACGCCGGCCTTGGCCGCCGCGGCGCATATGCGCGCGTGCACGTCGGGGGGCGCGGATGTTGCGAGAGTGATGGCGAGGAACTCCTGGCCCTGGAGCGCCGCCGCGAGGGAGGCTTCGGACGCGTAGTCCACTTCGATCGGGATCACGCCCGCGGGGAGCGAGGAGGATCCGCCGGGGCGGGTTAGCGCTGTGACGGTGTGCGTGCCGGTTTGGGCCAGGGCGCGCGCGAAGGCGCCGCCGATGCGGCCGGAGGCCTGGAAGGGGGTGGTCAGTGACTGCCTGGGGGAGGTGTTGGATGTTGGGGTGGGAGGAGGAGGGGGCTTACGCCGACGATGGCGATGCGGGTGAGGGGTTTGCTAGACATGATGGGTGGTGGTTGTAAGACTTGGGGTCTTGAGTAGATGAAAGCTGGAATTAGGTTGAGTTCAAGAGTCTGAGAGAAGATGGCTCGGCTGGTGCTTGAAGGACCCAAGGTGAGAGTATCTGCGCGCCTTGGGCCATCTTTATGTGCTCTCAAAAAAAGGTTGACGTGCCCACTCTTCGGGAGCTTCGGGTTGTTCTCTTTCTACGGGCTTCGGATTCTCCTGGGCGGTTAGAAGCTGAGCGCTCTCGACGTTTAGGCTGTGTGGTGGTGACGATGGTTTGCGCCGGTCCCGAGATACGGGTTTAAGGCCGGAGATATGCTAAGATCGGTGATAGGGAAATACTCCGTACAGTCCGGAGGCCATCAGGCCTGGCCAACTCCGACAACGGCCCTGGCCCCGGCGGCTCTACGTCCAATTGCCCTTGATGGCCTTGATGGCCGAACTCTCAGATGCCAAATGTAAAAGCCGACAGATTATCGGCTTCTGTGGTCTGTGGTCTGTGGAGCCATTGCTATCGAAATTCTTCGAGATGCATTGTACATGTAAGCAGCCTGAGGTGCATCCGTCCCCGCCAAGTCAACTGGGTGGGTGTATGGACTCCGGTTTGGGAACGCGAACGTGATCTCGTCTGGCAAAACTCTGGGTAGTTCGCCGGTCAGCCCAAATAGGTAGCTCAGTTCAAGCGCCGTACTGCCCTGGCCGTTCAGCTTTTCTGCGAGAGGCATACATGCGGTTGGGAGGCAGCATCATGAGGGGACTGCCGCCGGCCGCATTTCCCCACAAAAATGTGCCCACAAACTGCGCAACGGCCGACGACGACGTCAACCACGCCGCATGAGGAAGACAGACCACGCGCGGCACGGTGGTTGGATCGGCTCGTGTGCTGCGCGTCGCTGTTTCGGGACGAGTTGGGGAGCAATGGCCCGCACCGAGGGGCAGTGAGGGGTCATTGAGGGGCGCCTGACACGGTCTCGACGCGATTTAACCACCGAGCCACATCGAGAGTTCCTTTTGAGGGTTCTTGCAGCTGGCTTTTGGTTGACCGACGTTGCTTTAGTCCTTGTCGCCATGTTGGGCCGCAAGGATGACTTCCTGACTTTTGCGGGGTTCTCGTGAAATCCTGCTCCCCGGTTTAGCTGGCGGCAGCGGGCAACGGTTGAAAACATGCATTCTGGGAAAGCAAAAAAATCTTTCGCGTTTGGTACAGTTGGGGAGAATCCGGGCAGAAGAGATCCACTTTCATGATGGGAGGTTGGAATTTGGAGCATGGAAAGCTGCGAGGTTGTTTGGGAGAAGCTGCTCCCCCACCATCTGAAATTGGGGTGACCCACGACCAGCCTGCTCCACTTTCCTCGGAACCCGGCACTCCAGTTGGGATGAATATCCAGGGCGGAGGGCAGAAGCGCTTGCAACAAAACCTGAATAAAGCTCCAGCCAACAAGTCTAAGTCTTCGGACCAACTTCCATGCTTTTTACTCTTGACTCTGGTCGAACAGCGACAATGGCCAACAGCCATTGACGATCCCACCAGCCCACTTGCCCAAAAGAGTTGCACCCCTGTCGGCGCCCCCAATAGTGCGAAGATCGAGCACTGTTACAAGCACTGTGGCATGCACTGTACCCATCGCAGATCGGCAGGCGCCTACGCCGTACATCCCGCGGGGAAGCTCCAACATCGCGTGACTCGCGCGGGTCCAGCAAGAGGATTCAAGACGCGGCCTGTTTGGGCACCTCAAGGGGTGTTGACTGAAAAATAAGATGGGGGTTCTGATTGATCTGAAATTGGTGAAATGGCTCAAGCTGCCCCAATGGCTATGGCTGCCTGATGAAACAGGCCCATCGTACCATCCTCGATCTCGTGTACGGTATCCGGTAACGATTTGTACCACGCAAGGGGTCCACCAGGCCCCCGTCCTGGGAGGAGCACATGACCAACTTGAAATCGCTGTAATAACGTGTAACTGCCTTCTTGGCGGGTCCATTGGTTCATTGGCTCGCTGACCCCCACGTCTTTCAACCTTCCATCTCCATCCTCACCTCACCTCACTTCCTGCTTTTGACTGGAAGCCAGACCACACCCACAAAGTCTCGGCGGCTGTTTGATCGGATCAGGTCTCACCACCGACGAGCAGAAACAGATTCCACCAATTGGCGGCGCTAACATCGGGCGCCAAGTGAAGAAAGATGAAACGATTTGAGCAGGAGACTCGTTGCCCTGGGCTTTGCTAAAACGACTTGGGGGTTGTGTTCGTGGATAGGTATCACCTTCTGGCTATCCATGGCTTCTTTATCCGACGAAGGGGTGCTTCGCTAAACAAATTGCCAGGAACAAGCTCTTGTCCTTTGCGAGCCAGGCCAGGCTGGCAACAGTTCATGCCTCATACCTCAGTCGTGGTCATCAGCCCAAGGTGCCTTCAAGGTGCTTGGCGGTGTTAAAAGTTGCCACCAACTCCTTACTTCCGGAATGGCTTGATCTAATGGCAGCGGGGTGGCCAATCGGAAAATAAAGATGCCACACTTCGACTATGTCATGCAGACGGCGAGGGACTGGTTTGCTGAGTCTTCTTCCGACTCACCGTGGCTCCTGCGGGCAGCCCATCACGTCCCCTATGTGGCAGGCAACTCGTCACATCTGCCAGTCGTTCAGGGGGAAGAAACTCCTTGAGCCACGGACTCACATGGTTTCTCCAGATTCTCGGGCCAGTGGTGGTTACGACTTGGGCATGGGGATGCGTGATTCCACTCCGACTCAGAAACGGCCCTTGAGAATCATCGCTCCCATTCTCATTGGCTGTTTCTCTCTGTTTTTTCTTCCACCCAACGGTCCAGTCAGTGGCTGGATGACACCCTCTTCATGTGATGCGGGGTGGGATGGCGTCTGTGGTCTCAGATCTCTGACCAGCAGCAGTTCCACGTGGCGGAAGAGGCCACTCGGGTGACCAGTAAATGTTTTCTTGATGCACCACGGCCCGATGCCCGTATCCGACGTTCACCACGTCTGTGTACCACGGAGCTACCACGATGGCGACTCGAAACAAAGGGGATGGAAACTCGGGGACTGTTCCGACCCTCGGCTCATAGACAACGAACCCTCACCACGACCGTCCTACGATTGAAATTGGCTTTTGAATTCCTGTTCGACATCGAGGCAACGCTGCCAGTGCTAGCTGCGTCACGATCAACCCTCGTGCGTCACGATATGGAAACTACTGCTACCAGCCAGGGACGGAGGGGAACCAAGGTGAGCGAGATGCAACAGACAGCGGCCGGGATCGGTACCCGTTTGGGCCCCTGAAATATCGACAAAGTAGGACACAATTCATTCGGAAGCCAGCTTGAGCCAACCGCAACCACTTGCCACCCCTTTGCCTCCCTCTATGCCCATCAATCAAGGCTCGACAGCTGGAAGATTGCTCACGCGACATTTTCCAGGCTGAGCAAAACCTCAGATCAGGTGTGTACCGAGTTATGTAAGGGTTTGCTAACCGAAGGCGTTCTCCGGACGAGCTCAGGTTCCACTGCACCACACATCGCCTTCACCGGCGAAGACCCCCACACACCCAGCAGACTGGCACCTGCACGGCGGGAGGCGATCGGATACATGCATCCACAGTGCGTGAGACTGTCGAGACGGTCTTGTTCCCTGTTGACCCCGTTGACCCCCAAGCTTCTGTCTCAATGCCAGCATCCTTGGTGGGGGATAGCCGACAAGGCACTTCAGTTTCTCTCCCTTCGTCCATGACCGTCCCACCTCAAGTCACACAACGGGGCCGTACTTGTCTCACCAGCACCGCGGCAAAGCCCAACAAGAGACCCCAAATGCAGCTGCAGGGGACGATGCAAGCAAGCTGTCACGGGTCTCTAAACCTCAAATATTGGCAGGGGAGCTCCACTTCTGACAGGACATCAGGCCAGATGCAGCCCGATTCCTGCGAACAGCTCCCCCTGAGTGTGCGTCTTCCACAGCGGGAACACGGGAGCTAAACACAAACGGAAACCCTTTGTCATGGCCGCGTCTGGAAGAAGGGCGGGGCAAGGGGTCACCTTGTGTCGCCTCGATTGATTGGCCTCAACCCCATTTCCGCGGAGAGCGCTAACAGAATTTATTGACTGTCACCGTGTCCTGTGACTTTGGACGCCGTCACCGGAACTCGGACATTCCACAAACCGGCGGCTCTGGAGGAATGAACTTGGCATCCTTCCGCGCGGCAAGAAACAAGAACTGCTCACCGGGTTTACACCGGCTCCGGATCCTTCTCCACCCGGCAGACAATATCCGGGCGGGGAGACCGGGCAACAACCAACAATCTGACCCGCCTCGGCAGCCATCGGGCTAGTAAACAAAAAAAGAACCAGTTCATGACCGTGGTGGCTGTTGGTTCTTTGAACCCCCAACCCTCGGCCTTCGCGACGCCCGACATCCGCCCGGCCCCGCCGAGTCCCGCCCGGCAGACTTCCGGGAAACGGGGCGGCCTAGATGACGTGGGGGTCCGGTCCGGCGGCGGCTGGCCAAGTCTTTCTACCCCACCATCACGCTACCCCTGAGAAGAGAATCAAGAAAAGAAACAGGAAAGCCGCAACTGCTTCTTTGAGTTCACCAAAGGTCACGAGGCGCACTCCCCCATTGGCCAATTGCATGATCAACACGCAAGAAACAGAACCCCCACGGCCTGCAAGGGGCAGACCCGACATCATGGCGTGTGGCTTGCGCCAGCCGCCCGAAGGTCGGTTGGTTGGAAACAGGATTGCCGCGCTGGTGCCTCGCTCCACCACAAACCAGCCCTGTGAGATCAAGATTAAGGGAAAGGGGAGGCTATTCACGGCTGGGAAGTCCCACTCGGTGGATGAATGGATGGATGGATGGATGAGAGGAGAAACCCCCCAATGCTCCATCGTCTTGGCCCACATCCCGCGTTTTTGACTCCACGATTCTAACCTCCACGTTTCCCCCCTGCCTTCCTGGGACAGATCAACGGCTAGCCTTATCAGACCTCGATCTCGGACGGGCGGGTGGTTGCGATGGTTCTTGCTGTTGCTTGTTGCGGGGGTGTGTATCAGACCCAAGAAGCTCACCGCCGCTACACCCACCGATTCACCCAGTTTTTAGCTCGAGGGGCGCGATGGTAGTGGGTTGCGCAAGTTGACGGGGATAGAGCCTGCAAGCGAAAGCAAAGCAGCGAGTCTATCCAGATCTCACCAACACCGTTACAGAGTTGTCCATACCACGGGCGCCCGTCTTAAATGGTTCGTTCTCGCGAACTAAAGAGGTCTATGGGACGCTGCACAGGACCCGTTTTGATCTCGGTCTAACCAGAGAAGACAGCGAGGTTGCGGAGATGGATAAGAAAGAACAAGTTTGAAAGGAGGGATGGATTCGGAGTTAAACATGAGGCGTTTCCTTGCCATGGCGAGCAACTCCCAGTGCAGGAGAACAACGAAGCGAGTGCTGCTTGCTTGCTTGTGAGATGAAGCCAGGCGGCGAGATCTTCATGATGCTGCTGCTAGAAAGCAGGACGGCTCTGGCAACCTTTGCCTCCTATACATCTAGTATCTGTACTCCAAGCATAGATTAGGACACCTCTCAAATTTCAACGATGCATTATCTGAAGCACAACAAATTCGCTATTTCAAGAGGTTATTCCTAAAAGTTGTATGCATACTACAACCAAAATACGCTGATCAACTCTTGACGAGCTCCTGAAATACACAACAACAAACCCACCCCCTCCGCCAACACCTCAAACCTCCACAGTCTTCACGAAACATTTATTTCCCAACCTCATCTCAACTTTAACCTCGCTCTATACCTCCCCCGCCCCAATAGCCCTCGAAAGCCTCTCCCAATCCCTTCCTCTCGGCTCAACCAACCACTTATAAACCCTCCCATCCGGCCCGCAAAACGACGCCTCCCAGTCCCGAGCCTGGCCCTAAACCTGCCCAGAACCATGATATCCATTTATCCTCTCCCCCCTCCTCTGCACTTTCCCCTTCACCCTCCTTCAATTCAACCACTCCCTGCACCATCACCTCGCCCCCCTCCATACCCCCCAAAACCTCAACCTCCTCATTAAACCGCACCCGCGGCCTGTCGTAATCCTGATCCTCCCCATTCTGCTGCTGTTGCGGGCGGTGATGTCCATTCTGCTGCTGCGGCTGGTGATGACCATTCTGCTGCTGCAGCCGGCGATATCCATTCATAAGCATCTCCTCTTCCTCTTCACTCAACGCCTCCAGCGCTTCTACAAGGTCCTCGGCAGAGAAGTGCGGGGACCGTGAGGCCAGCGCCTGTCTGACTTGCTCGGGCGTCGCCGGTCCGGGTGGGGAGGATGGTCGGGATCTCCGTCGTGGGGATACAGGGCCGAAGGTTGATGATGACAATGGCCGGGACGATTGATGAGGAGGGGACGACGCCCCGTTTGTCCTCAGGGTTAGGGAACTTTGCGAAGAGAACGATACTCCGTTTGGACTCGGTGGTAGGGAGGACTGATGAGAAGGCGGTACTCCGTTCGTTCCCGGCGGCCGGGAGGTATGAGAAGCCGACGCCACCCCGTTCGTCCTCGGCGGCAGGAAGTTCTGATGGAAAGACGACGATACCCCGTTAATTCTCGGTGGCTGTGAGCTTTGCGAAGCCGACGCCACCCCGTTCGCCCTCGGCGCCTGGGAACTCTGCTGAGAAGACGACGAAGTCCCATTCACCCTCGGGGGCACCGACTCCTGCACAACCTGCACCGCCCGGATAACCTGCGCCGCCTGCGCAATCTGTTCCGCCTCAGGAGTCTGGGAAGCTGACGATGCCTGGGATGAGAGTGAGGAAGAGGACATCTGCTGCTGAGGAGATTGAGACGGGAGAGAGGCCTGGAAGGTTTCCGCGGCCTGAACGACTTGCACAGCGCGGGCTGTTTGGGTTTCGAGACGTTGCGAGGTTCCTTCAGCAGGGGAGGGGACTGAGGGCAGGGGTGTTCTGACTAGGGAAGCGCGAAAAGTGCGGACGGCGTCGATAAATTGTGCAGTGCGAGATACTTGGGAGGTGCGCGAGTCTCGAGAGACTTGCGAGTCTTGGGATACACGCTTGTGTGGCGGCGCCTCGTCGTCTGAGTCGATAAATACGGCCTCGTCCGTTAAGCGGGACGTTGAGGATTGAGCTGCCGGCCGTGGCGCGGAGGTGCCCTCCAGGGGCCGATGCTCATCGAGGGTCTCCATCCGACGAGACTGGCGGGAGACCTTTGTTTTCCCCTTTGCCTTCACCTCCGTCTTCATCTCCGTCTCGGCCACCGCCATCGTCTGAGTTCCAGTCTCAGTTTGAGTCCCAGCATGCCACGAATTGCGGTAAGCCTTCGCCTTTGACTGTTGAATCACCTCAAGACTCGGGAGCGGCAAACCCTGACGCTGCGCTTTGAGGCGCTCCTCTTGGAACTCTTGGATCGAGACGGGGGGCCATGATTCATCTCGTTTAACACCCTCCGGGGCTTCTGAAGCTTGGGGTCGTTCGACCTGCTGGGCCTGTTGACGCTCAACCTTCTAAGCCTGTTGACGTTCAACCTTTTCAGCCTTAGCACGTCGAGCCTGCCATTCCTGCTCACGCAAGGCCTTCTGCTGTTCCCGCCGAGCGCTGCGCTTTTCCTCCTTCTTATGCCGGTGCAGCTCATGCGACTTCTGCAGATTCAGCCGAGCCTTTTCCAAATGCTGTTGCGGCGGAGGCTTCAACCCCTGGTCTTGATTCGCCTGCTCGGTACTCCCCGAAGTCAAGGTCGTCGCGGCCGAGCTTCTTTGCAGCGACGTCTGCGTATGGTGAGTCTGCTGGATCAAAGCCAGAATGTGCTCGGGCGTGCGCCCGGGGGGGTGTGATCGCTTCTTGCCCTCGGGCGGCTCAAAGCCGCAGGTCGGGCCATACAGCCTGGGCTGGCCGTGGCCAGTATCCGCTCCGTTGGCATATTCCGGTCCATAGGATGGACCGTAGGCCTCGGCCGGGACGGTTCGAGGCGGCGTGTCAATAGGCTCTGGTACTTCCATTTCAAGTTCAAAAATATCCGTGGCGTGGGGGCCTGTAAGTAGAGGTTCTCCGTCTCCTTGGACCCCTGTGATCTTCTCCGCTTCCGCCTTCAAACGAGCTTCTGATTTGGCCCTGGCCTTGGCCCAGTTGTCAACAGGAGGAGGCCCACCGTCGAGCGTGAAGCGGCTCGGATCAGTGGTGTACCCCTGCGTGGCCTGGCGGCCCATGTCAACCATCCTCGCGGTGCCGATGCTGACATCAGGGTCGTCGATAAAAACGCCGGCGCCCTCCTTGTAGCGGATGCGGTTGACAAACTCGTCGAGCTGGAACATGCCCGGGGTCCAGTACGGCTTTGAGTCGAGGGGAATACCCACATCCCTCTAGGTGTAAGCTTTGTGGGCTCTCTTCTCGACCCGTTTAGTGATGCAGCGCGCATGGTCATTCTTGACTATGTAGAGGCCCACCTCATCCACAACGTTGATCCGGTGCCGCGCTGGAGGGCCGGCATAGAAACGCATGGTAACTTTCCTGCGTCTCAAGATCTTGCGGTTTACACCTGGAACCGGCTCAGGCGCGTGTTTTTGGATGACCTTGATAGTAACGACAGGGCTGTGTCTTACTAAGGGGCCGGGGTGAATTTCCTTCCCCTTCACCGTCCCCAACTTCGCTCCAGGAAATCGATAGATGGCGTCGTAAAGGTACCGACGGTTCTCCCAGAGGCTGCAGTGCAGGCAGGCCTCTGACTCGGTGCCGTAGAGGGATCGCAAAACGGACACGGCGAATCGCCAGTCCAGCTCCGTGCCGCCGGACTGTTGTTGTGAATATTTTTGCGAAAAGTCTTTGTCGAATGCGACTGGCGTGGAAATTTCGACGTGGGCTTGGACGATGATGGATGGGTCGAGCTCGTTCTTGAAGGCGATCCAGCCGGGGTGAAACGGGTAGTGGACTGCCTCGAGGAGCCTGGGGTAGTTGGGAGTGTCGAATACGGGGTGGTCGAAGAGGCGTTTTGCGTCGATGCGGTTTTGGGCGCAGGACGTTTCGACCAGAACATGCTTCCCCTTCGCGAGGGCCTTCATCGCCTATTCGAAGCGCTCATGCTCAGGGACGCAAATGTAGAGTGCGGTGATGCGGTCGTCATCGATAAGAACTAGATAGGTTAGCGAAGTCCCATGAGACAGTTTGGCCCACGAATAACACATGATGCATACGTTGGTAGTCACCGAGAGCCTGACGGATGCCATATTTGGTGGCGAGTTTCTCAGCCTCCTTCTTGTCTGTGGCCGCAATTGATTCCACGAAGACGTCGGGATGGAGCTTCGCCGGTTTGAGAAAGCATACCTCGCTGCAGCGGAAAGTCAGTTGAGCTGTTCACCATCCGCAGCGTGTGACCAAAATTTACGCGATTGGATCTGCGCCCAAGACACCAAAGCGGAGGGCACCGTCGTCTTTCTCAACGGGCTTTGGAGGCACGACCATCCGTCGCCAGAATCGCCTGATGGTCACGAAGGCGGGCATCAAATCTTTTGGAGACGCCATTGCTGCGCCGAATGTCCTTAAGTGGTCGTGGCTTGTTACCAGGGGATTTGAGTGGTGATTCCGGCGGAATCGCAGAAATGACGATGAGTTCGAGAAAACGATGATGGTAAATGTTGTAGGGGAGCGAGTAAAAGATACAGCGGACGAGGTGGTTGCTGAAACCGAAGCGAATGCGGTGGGTTATGGGATAAGGACTCGGGAAGTGAAGAGTCGTAAACCAAGGCCAGTCGACCTGCAGGATGTAATTGAAGGGTAATGCGCTTGCCTGTGGCGTCGGTGATGTTCCTAGGGAGGCGCTGCCCTCATGACGAGAATTTCTGTTTTTTTTTTTTTTTTTTTTTTGTGGGAGAGAAGGCTCATTGGCCTCGGGACCAGGAGGAAAGCGAAAGGGGCGACCTAAAACACCAATTGCCACGAAAGAACCAAGCAGAAGAACTCACCTGGATAAAGAGATCGTTGAAGAGGAGCCGCTGAAAAGTTCATATGTTCTTGCTCATTGTCTAACATGCCATATACACATGCGCGAAGCACAATATAATATGCAATAGGTACAAATGCCACGCATCACCGTGACATCTCGACACCGCCGGGCAGACACCCCCTCCTGTCTGTCCAGCCCACAATACTTTCGACAGGTTGGATCATCTCATTAGATCCAGACAGACCCCTCCAAACAGCCAGCCCATCACTTGCTCACCCACCGCTCTCACCCATCCCCTCCCGGGTCTGACACAGCTAGCCACCATGCCCAAGCCTCATTCATGTCTCGGCCGCGATGCCCAACCAACAATAAAAAAGTAAAAAGGGCCTCCAAAAACACACAAAACGCCCCGCCCAAGGCGCCAAAAAAAAAAACACCCACGCCCAAAGATGCCCAGAAATATGTACTCGCTCCGACCGAGATCGCCCCCATGCTAAGCCGGATGATGCCGTGCGATGCAGATGCTGGTTTGCTTGCTCACAAGCCAAGACAGGAAGGGAAAAAGGGGGGAGGGAGGTATATGTGGTGTCCAGCCCAGTCCAAAGAGGGAGCAAAGGAAACAGTGCCAAGGAATGAATGACTGACACCTGACTAAGTAGGTCGAGGCGTCGAGGAAGGAATGGGTATCGAGATCCGATGGTAGCGAAATAGTTGATGGGAATCTTTTCCGGGACGTTTTAGTACCGGTTAACGCGCTTGAGTTGGAACAATAGGGCGTCGAGTTGGGTCCAGTTGTCGTCGCTCTCGGCAAACTTGCGGTGTTTGCGGGTGAGAATATGCTGTAGCCAGTTAGTGTTGCTCTGACGGGCAAGAAAGGGGTGGTACCAACCTCCTCAAAGTCAGCAAATTTATCCTGGCAATTCTCACAATAACCCGGCTTCGGATCCCGCTTCGTCTTGGGCTGGGAGACCGGGACGCTGGCGGTTCTCCGCAGTTTCTCCCTCGTCCTCGCCGTCTCCTCTTCGTCAACAGGGTCCAGCTTCCTCTGCGTGGCTTGGCTGGCGCTGGCGGACCGGGCGAAGGTGGTGCCATCGTGACCTATCTCAGCCACGTGGCGCGAGTTTAGATCCTGCGTGCTCGCCTTTTGCAACACAACCTTGCGCTGCAGGCCGTGAATCTCCTTGCTGGTTCCGGCCTTCGCCCCCAGCACACCACCGGTCGTTGACGAGATCATCTGTGACCGAATTGCTGAGGTGACAGTGGATGGCTGCAGCCCAGAGGCCACAGGCTCGCCGGCCACAAAGCGGCCCACCTTGGCGTTATGACTGATGAAGGCATTTTGAGAGCGGAAGTCCAGCGATGGCGGGTTCGAAACTCGGGACCGGTCGAAGGATTCGGTGGCGCGGACACCTGCAGCCCCCCGGTTCTGGCCGTCCTCCATCTGCGAGAGCGTGCGCTTCGCCGCGGTCGTCTTCGACGGAGCCTCGGTGGTCTTGGCCTTCGAAACGGCGGCTTCCTCAGCAGCAACCCTGGCAGCGCGCGCCTTGGCCCGGGCGCGGTCGCGGTTTTCCTTGTCGACATCATAGTTCTCGTCAAGAACGAAAGGACAGCGGCCCATGGATGCTACCCGAAACTGGGGCCAGTCTCCGTCCTTCGGGTCGGGCGCCTTGACGTACTCTCTGATCATGATGGGCTTCGTCTTCTCCTCGACGTCGTAAACAAAGATGTACGGCCCTCGGAACATCCACATGTCCTTGCTCACAACGGTAGGATCCCGATCCGTGGGGCCGTGGACTCGCTCGTGCTGCAGGAGTTGAGCGAGTTTAGCCTCCTCGTTTGCCGATTTAGCGGTGCTCTGCGCGGTACTGCGCCCAAGACCCAGCGCAGCACTAGTGTACGGGTCTGGGTGCAGGGCGATGTCCAGAATCTTGTGCAGCTTGTCCAACGACCAGATTTTCTTGCCCATATCGCGAGCACGGTCCAGGACGTCTGTGCTGCGAGGTTTGGGTTTGCTCGTCGATGGTGTATCGAAGACCAACTTTCTCCTGACAGGCCGTGATGTTGTCAAATTCGGTTCTGCGTTACGGTTCAGGAGCGAAGGGTCGATCGTCCTCGGCTGCTCATTGTCCGCATGAGGGTCGGCGCCGGCATCTTGCTCGTCCTTGGGCTTCTCCGGAGGAATCGGTCGGGTTGTGACAACGTGGGTGATGTCGATGGAGAAGAACTTCTCTTCGCGCTGCGAGAGACATGCGGGTAAGCTTCAACCAAATCAAACGGCGGCCAGACGCCTTCCCACTTACAGCACCGAGACGGCCGACATGTTTCGCAAGCTTGGCGCGCTGCTCGTCCGGAATGCTCTCAAAGTAGAACACCATCTTGGGGAAGCGGGCGCGGATCTGGGTGTGCCAGTTTCGGAGATTAACGAGCTCCTCCTCGGTCGGCTTGTATGCGGTGGCATGCTGCGTCGTCTTTTGTGATGTGGTGGCCGTGCCGGTAGCTCGAGAGGCCGAGCGATGGGCGATGGTCCGGGCCGTCTTGGTCCGGGTGGGCGAGGCGGTCGGACGCTCGATCATCTGTCGCTTAGCCGGCGGAGGCTGGAAGTAGGGCTCCTCACGGAGGTTCTCAGCATAGGAGCGTCCCTTCTTTGCACCATTGAGGGCGGCCGCGGCGCGCATGGGCGAATTGGCGACATTGGGGTTGCTGGTGGAGAGGGGAATTCTCCTCGTCGACATGGCAGAGAGCTGTGGCGGGGCCGGCGATAGAGATACTGCTGCCATATGAATGCCCAGTCAACATGCTTCAAGCAGATGTTGCGGGCTGTGGTGGCGGGCCCAGATGGGTGGTGACCGGTGATGGCCGACTGTTGGTGGACGGGGTGAGCTGGAAGTGGAGGGGTTGGTTGGCAGCAGCGAGCGACTGTGCTGGCTGGAGAATGAGTGAGGTAAGCAACAAGCAGCACACGCGAGTGGACGTGCCCCAAAACGCGTCCCTTGCAGGAGAGGTTGCTACCCCAACGACGCTACAAAAAAACGAGAGCGGGAGCGGTCGAGCGGCGGGAAGAGACAGCCAATTCCTTCCGCTAACCAGTCGACTGCTCTTTGGTTCACAACGAAAGAAGTCGGGGCGGCGTCGTCAGTCAAATGTCGAGTGTCGGATGTGGGTGTCCTCTCTCCTCAGGCCAGTGCCAGGCTGGGAAATGCTTTTTGGTGCAGCGGGTCGCGCAATCTCAAAAGGCAGCGGAAAGCGTCCGAGCTCGCGTGAGCTAAGCCTGCTTGGAGCGCAACACAACAAACTTTGGCTCCACCGACGCGGCTGCCACCTGGCGGGCGCTGTCGCTCACAGCAACGGCCCCGGTTGGGGATGCTGCCACTTGCTGGCACTGGCAGCTTGGCAGTTTGCGTCCAAGTTTTAACTGACATCAACAAGCAGGGTCAACTCAGCTCCAAACCTGTTTGCTCAAAGAAACAAAGAAAAATCAGAAGAGACCAATTCAGTTGTAGTTTTTGGGTGATGTCTTACTATTTTGAGTAAAATATGCTGGATCAGGTAGAAACTACCAAAGGAGGTTCGAACACATCCATCGTTGAGTTCCAGTGTCTTATGTGGGGCACATCCAGCAATTGGCTGCTGCCCCTGTCGATTGCAAACTCTCAGTGAACATTGCCTCTCACTCACACACCACTCATCGCTTTTACAAATCCAGTCCTCCAAGATGAGGGCAGCACGGGCTGCTTTGCGGCAGATATGCAGGCCTCTCCAAACCCCCATCAGACCTGTGCCAGGACGGACATGGCACCGCAGCTATGCCACTACCGTCTCCGCAGCCGACCTTGAGTTTGGACAGCCCGTCTATGAAACACACCCACACATCCTCAAGCCAGGTGAAAGTGCGTCGTCCACTCCTTACTCCCCCACGACTTCTTTCTAACCACCTCACAGTAACACCCGGCATCTCGGCTCAAGAATACGCCGACCGCCGCGCCAAGCTCGCCTTCAGCCTCCCCGAAAACGGCGTCGCCCTCCTCCCCTCCGCCGAGCTCAAATACCGCTCCGGCGCTGTCTTCTTCCCCTTCCGCCAAGAATCCAACTTCCTCTACCTCACTGGCTTCTCCGAGCCTGAAGCCCTTGCCGTCATTTGCAAAACCGGCCCCAACCTCGGCGACTACTCCTTCCACCTCTTCTGTCGCCCCAAAGACGCCTTCGCCGAGCAATGGTCCGGCCCCTGGAGTGGCCTGCGCGCCGCCGAAGACGTCTTCAACGCCGACACCTCATCTTCCATCCACGACCTCACCACCCTCCTTCCCCTCCTCCGCTCCGCCTCCCGCATCTACACCGATCACCCCGCCAACCCCACCTCCCCACCCCTCACAACCATCCTCCGCACCCTCCCCTCTCCACAACCCCGCTCTCCCCTCGTCAACTCCTCCGCGCTCTCAAATCCCCCGCTGAAATATCCGTCATGCGCCACGCCGGCCGCATCTCCGGCCGCGCCCTCACCTCCGCCATGCGCCGGCCCTGGGCCTCCGAGCGCGACCTGCACGCCTACCTCGCGTACGCTTTCACCCTCGACGGGCTGTCGGGCGAGGCCTATGTTCCCGTCATCGCTGGCGGCCCACGGGGGAGGCTGATACACTACACGCACAACACAGCGCTGTTAAAAGAGGACGAGACAGTGCTCGTTGATGCCGGGGGGGAGTACGGGTGGTATATTACGGATATCACGCGGGTGTGGCCTGTGGGGGGGAGATTTACTCCCGCTGCGCGGGATTTGTATAGCGCGGTGTTGGAGGTGCAGAGGGAGAGTGTGGGCTTGTGTCGGGCGGATGCGGGGATGTCGTTGGATGAGATTCATCGGGCGACGGAGGAGGGGCTGCAGAGGAGCTGGGGAGGTTGGGGTTTGAGGTTGGGGGAAGGAGGTTTGGCGGGGATGTGATGGGGACGTTGTTTCCGCATCATGTGGGGCATTATGTTGGGTTGGATGTTCATGATGTGCCGGGGTATCCGCGGTCAGTGCCGTTGAGGGCGGGGCATTGCGTTACGATCGAGCCGGGGGTGTACGTGCCGGATGATGAGAGGTTTCCGAAGCATTTTAGGGGGTTGGCGGTGAGGATTGAGGATAGTGTGGCTGTGGATGAGGAGGGGCCGGTGGTGTTGACTGTGGAGGCGGTTAAGGAGGTGGAGGATATCGAGGCGTTAAGGTAGGGGGTGTATATCACGGTGTATAGTATGAGTTTGAGAGCGGTAAACGGACGCGTGTAAAAACATGGATTGATGGGTATCTAGACTTTCTTTCCTCCGACCAACAACCATTATGTACCACCCCCTATTTTGCACTCGCTCAGTCCCGTCTCTATAGTAATCCGACACAGGCCTCGGCCCGCCCCAAAACGAACGAATGCAGAAATTGTATCCCACCCTGTCTTATATACGATCCCATCAATCCTCATACAATATGTAGAGACTTTGTGGAGATGTGAGATGCGATCCCCCCTCGGATCACTAAAACGCTAAAGAAAACCCCCAGAAGGAAGCGCGCGAGTTGAGCCACGCCCAAAAGACAGAGAGAGATGGAATGACAAATGAGACCGAAAGAGAAAAAAAAAAAACCAGCGCTGAGATAGCTAGTAAGACATGCCAAAAGGAAGAAAAAAAAAAAGAATGCTTGAGCAGGCCGTAGCGAGTGTAGGGCCATTATTCTGTGACCGTCTTCCTAATTTCCCTTCCCCTCCCCATTGTAATATTTCCCCCTACCCACCAACCGTTTTTGATATGCTGATATGTGTAGTCGTCTCGTCAGGAAGAACGTAACAAATGCGCCGGCCCACACCACGCCGCCAGTGGAATGCCCAAGTCGTTTTTATCTTTTCACTTTCCGTTGTCGTTTTCCCGGACCATGCGGAATGATGGGCAAGAAAAGAAATGAGGTTCGGAGTGAAAAACCAAGAGAAGAAGAGTAAGTGATGGAGAGAGAGAGAAAGCGAGATATATACAGAGACAAAGAAAAACGTCGAGAAGTTATGTGAAGGGGATAAATGTGTGTTTGGTGTTGATGTCTCGATGGTTGCGCTAACAGAAGCCTCTGGGGTCGAAGAGCGTCCTGCTATATGTCGGCATCGTGTACTGTGTCCGCGCTGTCGCATTGAGCAGCTGCTCAAATGCTTGAAGTCTCCGGGAGAGCTCGCGATGCTCCTGCACGATGAGTTTGTTTTTGCGCTCGAGGTAGTGTATGTACTCGGTTGCCTTGGTGAGCACGGTTCCCTGACGTTTGTTAGTAACTATTGCCCCCCCCCTTTTTTTTTGTTCGAAATCAAATTTCCACAAACCTTGCTGACTTTTGCCGACCGCGACGGCTGCGTCTCGTCCTCACCCCCGTTCTCCGATATTGTCCGCAGCGACGGCACCGCATCCCGCAACTCCGAAATCTTGTCCTTCAGATTTGTTCGGTACTTCCGCTCAATGTCGTTGTGTGCCGTCCGATCACCCGTCTTCAGCTTGTCCTTGCCCTTGTCGCTCATGCTCATGCTAAAGCTCCCTTGCTTTTTGGGCATGTGTGGCGGGTACGGATGGCCCTGCGCGGAGCCTGGGTGCGGCGGAGAAACCGGCTTCGGGCCGCCCTGCGAGGGGCCGGTGCTCCCCAGTCCGCCGGCACCAAAGGTCATCGGCATGCCCTGGGGGGAGACCGCTGAAGTTGAGGTTGATGTTCGATCCAAGCCCGCCCATGCTTGGCCCAGGGTTCATGGCGATGGCGATCAGCCGTCGCTGCTCCGCTTCGTTCAGGGCCGGGCTGTGAAGCCCGATGAGCGAGTCCATGCGTATCCCCGGTTGTGGCCGCTCCCAGCTCAGCGGTGTTGAATAGAGGCCCTCACGTGGTGGGATATCCTGAGGCGGTGCGGTGTCTATCCTGGAGAGCTGGTCGGCGAGGTTGATGGAGGAGAAGCCGTCGTCGTCGGAGAGCGCATTGTCCATGGCGCTGTCGTCGGCAAATTCATCTCGTTTTATTGTGCCGAGAGAGGGTGCATTGTTGGTGGGTCTTGAAGGATGTCAGTCACGGCGTCGGCCGAGCGGGTGGAGAAAAGGGGTTGGCAAAAAAAAAAACCCCCCCCAAAAAAAACCCCCAACCTGAAGAGCATTCTCACTCACCGACGCATCATGGGTGCTTTCCCTTTGTTGTCTATGCTTTGCCTGGGCGCTTCGTACCCCTCGGGTATGCTGCCAAGGTTTTCGTCCTTGTCGAAGTCGATCCAGTAATCCACCGAGTCGAGGGGGCGTGCCGGAGTCCATGCTCAGCTTGGACCGTTTCCTCTCATGGGCATCATTCCTCCTGGCGCCGCGTGCGGCCAGCATTGGTCGACCCTGGAGTCCCTGTTGTGGTGGCCGTGATGTTGATGTGAGGTGGTCGGGAGACATTGTTGTGAGGCCGGTAAGGGGTGAAGGCTGTGTGACGGAATCGAGTGAGAGAGTCGTCGGGGCTGTGGACGGCGACACGGCCATCCCGTGGTCGACGTTGAGTCCGGATGTGTCCCATGACGACGGCAGTTGGGCTGACGTCCCGGCCAAGAAGGGTTGATCGACTGTATTGACCGTCTGTACAGGGTGAGCAAAAAGGTATCGTGCTAGACGTGAAGGCCCGTACCTGGTTGTTGGGCATCGAGAAGAACTCGAGATGTCTGAGTGGGTCTTGATCCATTATCACCTTTGCATGCCGCCTGGCGTGATGGTTGAGGGTGGGTTGTGAGGTGATGAAGTCCTCAGGGATGTACTCCCTGACTCAGTCCAAATGTTTAGAGATAGCAATAGGGGGTATGCCTTCCAGGCGACGACCAGGTCGATAAGGGCCTCAAGCTGTGTGTGTGGTTGAATGAGAGTGACCAGAGGTCTCAAGATGAGAGCAGTTGGCGCCAAGAGTGGGAGGCGAAAGTGCCAAGCGCACAGAGAGTCCCTTGATCGAAGGGCGAATCGTCAAGAGAAATTTGCCGGTATCCGCGACATGTGACGGTTCGCGAAGAGTGTTTGGGCGCGTTCAGAGAGAGCTCGGGGAGGGCGCGATGACGTGGGAGACGAGGATCAGGAGCCCAAGAGTCCAGAAGTGGCGGCGACAGGCGCGTGTTGTTGAAGACGGAGTAGAGCACACCACCACACGACAACAGAGCCCAAAAGCCAAGGTCGGAGAAATGCCTGATGCGGGAGAACAGGGCACTTGGACAGGCCCAAAAGAATGCGCGACGTTGTGCCTCGACTGTGGTTGGCTGGACTTGCTGAGGTTCACCAAGCGGGAAGGCCAGGAGCGAGAAGGTGGCGGATGGCGAGATATTCTCGTGGGACAGTGGGGACACGAACAGCAGCGCTGGGCAGTCTCCTCGGACTCGGAGGAGAGGCAGGGATGGAGAATGAGTGAGAGGGACAATAGAACAGTGAGAATGAGCGAACGAAGGCGCAGCTTCTTGTTGGGTGTATGAGTGAACAATGCCTGGTTCCGAAGTGTCAAAACTGGAGGAGTGTCCGGGGTATCAGGAGGTTGAACAGTGAGAGATTGATCAAGTCCCAAGACAGAGACTGGGGGATCGGAAACGGTTGAAGATGGAGAGCATGACACCCTGGCAACATGCTGCAACTCGGGGCAAGGGCAGTCTCCTAGGTCAGGACCAGGTGACGGGAGACGACGAGAACGAGGGGCTGGCGAGGGCACTCGGCCATAGACCAGGAGGAACAGTGCTCGCATTCTGCTCCGAGGGAGGCAATTGGCTCACAAACTAACTCGTTCGTTGGAGGAACGGGTGCTCGATCCGGACATTGGCTCCCCTGGATCCTTCAATTGCTTCTTCACCATGCTCTTCTCGAAGCTCGGTGTCCTCATCGCGGAGCGTGGCCGAAACTTTTTTTTCTTCGATCGCGTCGTGTTCCCTCCCCCTCCCTCTCCTCCCTCCTCCCACCCACTACCCGGCGGCGGCAGAGCGGACCCTCACGCAGACACAAACTGATTGGGTTGGCGCGGCTCAGATATTGTCGAAATGGCCTGACTTTTGGACATGGGAAATGCCCTCTCCGACGTGCTCGCTGGGGCAGCTGCCAATCGCTGCCAATCGGGGCCGCGGGTGCTCTGACGCAGCGCTGTTGATTTTGGGCCCATTCGACCGCAAAATCATGCCACTTTTTGTCTTGCAGAAGGCTGCGAGGGGCGCTAGCTCCGCAGGCCAAGACGGCAGTGGCTGGTGCATGCTGGCGCTGGCTGGTGCAAACAGCCTCGGCCATTGGCTATGATTGGCCGCTACAGCCGACTGTGGCTTTCAGCCTTACCTCGAGAGGTCTGGACTCTGGGGATCCTGGGGCTCAGCAGCTGGGTGCCTGCTCCTTGCAAGCCTGGCTCCGTTGCGGACCCGCAGTCGACCCCACCACGCGCGGAAATCAGGACCGCGGGAAGAGCAGTTGAACGTCGAAAGGATTCAAAACTGCAGCTGTTGGCTGTAAACACGGAGATTACCTTTGCAGTGTTTTGTGTTTGCGAAAGCGAAACCCTTTTGTTGTTCTCAAATCCGAGTTGATGTGGCGAATTGGCAAGATGAGGGAGAGGTGAGCTTCAACGGCCCCTAACCCTCGTGAACCGTTTAGTCTGTTTGTTTCTGTGGGGCTGAGTGGAGGGCTGCGAGTCGCGGGGGTCTTCCGCTGCGACCTCATTGCATGGATGAAGCTGTCCAGCTCAACGGCGGGAGCCTCACAGCAGGAAGACGAAAGATTGACGACGATAACACAAAACTTTATATCACCCGTCTCTGGGAACCCCTAGCAAAACCTGATAGTCACTCCCGAACAACGCAGCCGAAATGGCGTCCCCACCTCCGAGCATGGCGGCCTCCCCCCTCCCGGCCGGGACCCGGACGCCAGCACCTCGGTGCCCGCCTCCCCTGTCCTCGAAGGACGAGACTCCCCGGACCTGCCGCTCACCATGACCGCCTCCACCGTCTTGCTGACCCTTCCTCGGGATGCCACTGCCGCGCTCGCTGCCGCAGGTGCCTTCTCGCAGGCGAAGATCGTGGTGCGCTTCAAGCCCGTCGGCTCGGCGCCGCCCATCCGGCGGGAGCTGGTCAAGGTCGCCAGCGCACACAAGTTTGAATCAGTTGTCGCCTACCTTCGGAAGACGCTCAAGGTCGCCGAGACGGAGAGCGTGTTTCTGTATGTGAACAGTACGTTCGCGCCGGCGCTGGATGAGGTGGTGGGTAATTTGTGGAGGGTATGTCTTGTCGTCTTTGAGGTCGGATGCCTTGACGGTGCTGATATCTCGCAGTGCTTCAAAGACTCCAACGAGCACCTTAACGTTTCTTACTCAGTGACACCCGCATTTGGGTAATGTCTAATCATTGCTATCTAAGATGCCAGAATTCTAAACGGCGGCCCGACGACTAGCCGCCTCCCAAGACGCTATCAGCAGATTGTCGCTATCAACATGGTATCCGCCAATACACTATCAAAAACCTGCCGACGCCGCCATGCTCAAACACACAACGCTGAACCAACCTAAAGAAGAATACGCCGAAAAGCGATGCAACGTAGGATGCTCCCCGCTCACAGGTCCTTCGCAGCCTTCTCGAACCCCTCCAGATCCTCCTTGGCGATGGGATAGGTGTGCTCCGGCGCCGGATACGCCCTGCTCTTCACCTCATCCCGGTACGCCTCAATCGCGCGCAGACTCTCACCCCAAACGTCGCCGTACTTCTTGACGAACTTGGGCAGAAACCTGCCCGGCGGGAAATTGCCCGTCATGTCGACCTGCACCAGCACCTGGCCCGAGCAACCGTTTCCTGCACCAATCCCAATAGTAGGAATTGACAGCTTCTCGGTAATAATGGCCGCGACCTCTGCAGGGACGGCCTCAAGCACCATGGCGAAGCACCCCGCCTCCTGGATGGCAAGCGCATCTTCGAGTACCTTCATCGCGCCGGCCGAGGTCTTCCCCTGGACCCTAAACCCGCCAAGAGCGTTCTGGCGCTGGGGAGTCAGGCCGACGTGGCCGAGGACGGGGATGCCAGCGGTGGTGATCTTCTTGATCGTCTCGGCCATCTCTTTGCCGCCCTCCAGCTTGACGCCCTGCATGCGGCCCTCCTTGACGAAGCGGATGGCTGTCTGGAGCGCTTGCGCGGGCGACACCTCGTACGACCCCATGGGGAGGTCGCCAACCTGAGGCAATGTTGGCAAACTGAAAAGAGAAGGGAACAAGATACAAAAAGGGGATGACAACATACCGTGAACGCCGACCTCGTCGCCCGGGCAACCGACCGGCAGTGCATCAGCATCTCCTCGACAAGCACCTCACTGGTGTCTTCCATGCCCAGGGCCACCATGGCTAGGCTGTCGCCGACCAGGATGACGTCCATACCCGCCGTGTCAGCGACGTGGGCGCTCGGGAAGTCGTGTGCCGTCATGACGGTGATGGGGTCGCGCTTGCGGTGCATGGTACGGAGCTTGCCGACGGTGACCTTGGGCCGCTGGCTGGCCGACGGCGAGCCCATGGGTGAGTGGGAACTCCATCTTGTTTGGACGTGTCGTTGCTGAGAGGAGGAGACTGCCGCGACGAGAGGCATAGCGAGTGGTCGTGTGCCTGTCCTCTTAGAGAGGGTTGAGGCACACGACCGGGCTACCCGGAGCGAGGGGAGGTACATTGGTACTTAGGGTCTGTGGTGGTGGTGGTACAGGTGGCGCTGCAGGGGTCCAAAAGCCGAGATGGAAATGCAAGGGCAAAAAATGCAAAGAGTGATGTTGGGAAGAGAGTGGAGAGGATTGCGCTTGCAAAGAGAAGGAAAGAGGAAACGAGCGGGACCAACAGGCGTGGCGAATTTTGGCGGCTCTTATTCAACGGGTCATGATGGTTTTTGCTGCGTACAATTGAGTATCTCTGAGGATTCGGCTGGAGTTTTCCCTTTGGTGTTGGCCCCCTTGCAGATTCTGGAAACGGCACCCGCCTGTTCGGTTGATCGGGTCTTGGCCCCACTGCCGTTGAATGCCGCTGAATGGGCAGGGGCGTTATGGAGGGTCGTTGGGGAGCCGAGGCACTGGTTGGCTCTTCCTTTGCCATCCACACACAGGAGATCGATCTCAACGTCCATCAAAGTTAAGAGGCTGCTGTCCATCCTTTCCTTTTTCAGGGTCCAGAATCAGGCCGGCCGAAGTTGATTGGACTGCAGCCTTGCACGATTTGATAGTTGACCCTTGACTTGCCGGACCTCCATCCCCACTTTGTTGGAAGGGCGTTCCATGGCGTCTTGTGGCTCGGGGCAAATGATCTCTTTGCAAGATTCTGAATTCGATATTATCTCGAGCTTGAACATCTATTCGATATCAAGCTAACAACGCAATGACTCGGTTCATCCGGCAGCTTCTGGACGACGTCCGGGGTGTTAGCGATATGTCCGGTGATCTTTGCAGACAAAGATTCGAATGGAAAAAGGAGAACCAAAGAAAAGAGAAAAAAGCGAAAAATAAAGCAACTGGAAAGACAACTCTGTTGTCGAAATACCTGCACTTCAAAAACCGCAGCTGTATCCTTCGTTGAGGACGTCCAAATTGAGCAGACAAAGAACTCCCCAGATCAGGGAGCTGAGAGCCCTGTGGATGTAGATTGCGTCACTTGGAACTTGTCCCCACACGGGGTTCTACATTCATTCTTAAGCAACCCAACTGCCAAAGTCGATGACTTGGGTCTCAAGAGTGGATTGCTGTCTCTTCATGGATTGTACAATTACGTACTGTTTGATTTTTCTTTTTTCCGGAATCCCCGACTTATTCAAAACACTTCATTGAAGCAGCTGCCTCCAATTGGCTGGTTGATGGTGGATTTTGGCAATAGCAGAACACCTGGAACACATTCAAGGACTTGTCGTTGGCTTCAAGGTTAAAGGCGCAACATCAGATTTAAATCGGCAGTGCTGATTTCAGGCGCAAATATTGGCCATCAGGTACCTCCAACCCGGCCACGACTTGGGCAGCTCTGAGTCAACCCCTCCATCGTTCAGGCTGAGGTACCTTGCTGGCCCCAATGATAACGCGCTTCATTCCCCACCTTTGACCTCCAACTTCCTCTCCGCCACCCGCCGCCGGACTGCTCCTCCCAACCTTACCACCGACCTGACAGCACCTGTTTTGACAAACTCGTTTGACCTGGACGAAGATCTCCCAGAGCACCTAGCGCGCCTAGCCTCGACGATCAGCAACCAACAACACACCAGCCCGCCAACATGGCCTCCCCGCGCCGCCGCATCGAGACGGATGTAAGTTGCCCGGTGTCGGATCCGCTCCCTGATATCGGGCTCACACGGGGATTTTAGGTCATGAAGATGTATGCATACCCCGGCGTTGAGGGCCGACCGGGTGGCTCTCTCGAGCATGCGCTGACCGCAGCTGCAGGCTCATGAGCGACTATGAAGTGACGCTAGTCAACGACAACAGTAAGTTCCTAAGCCCATTCAGACCCCAGATTTTGCGGCGCATTGCTAACCTTAACCCCTCTCGCAGTGTAAGCGATCCCCATCTGAGCCACGCGACATAACCGACGACCCGACAGGCACTGACTCGAACGGCATCAACAGGCAGGAGTTCTACGTCCGCTTCAAGGGCCCTGCAGAAAGTCAGTCGCTCCTCCTCTTCCCCTTTTCCCCGCCGATACAACCCCTCCACCCACCAACCGACCATCTCACTTACACTCTCGCAAAAACAGCACCCTTCGAAGGCGGCGTCTGGAAGATCCACGTCGAGCTCCCCGACCAATACCCGTACAAGTCCCCTAGCATTGGCTTTGTCAACCGGATCTTCCACCCCAACATCGATGAATTGTAAGCCGACCACCGCCACTAAATTTCGGAGAGACAACCAGAATAGTGGGGGGAAAACAAGAAGGAAACAAGACTAAAAAGAGCCGGAATCACAGGTCAGGCTCGGTCTGCCTCGACGTTATCAACCAGACATGGTCGCCCATGTACGACATGATCAACATTTTCGAAGTGTTCCTGCCGCAGCTGCTGCGCTATCCGAATCCGTCAGACCCGCTGAATGGTGAGGCGGCGGCGTTGTTGCTGCGGGAGCCGAAGAATTATGAGGTAAAGGTCAAGGGTGCGTCTCCCCTCTAGAGATGGTACTGTGGATGGTTCGAAGGAAAAGATGGTGCTGATACAGTGTTTACTCGCAGAGTACGTCCAGAAGTACGCCAGCAAAGAAGCCGCCGACGAGGCCGGTGCCGAGAGCGAGGACGACGATGACCTCTCCTCCGTCGCGAGCTATGACGACGACGATGATGATGAGGCGCAGCCTGCTGGGCAGATGGATGACGTATGATTATGGGATGGTGAAATAGAGAAGGGAAGAGGTGGCTCGCTGTGGAATAGTGGTGTTCTTGTGCGTTGCTGGCTTGGCTTTGGCATACATGGAGTTGTATATGGCTGGTTCTGGGCTCGTTTGCACTGGCTTTTTGATTGTTCACTCCCCGCTTTCTTATTTATTATGAATTATCTGGAGAGGGGGTACGCATGGGTTGAGCGGTAGTTCTGGCGTGTCTGGGCTTTGGGTGACGGACTGAACGGCGTGGTCTTTCAACAGTAGGATTTGATGATAGGAGAAATTTACTTAAGTGATGATATTCAGATAATTTGCCCAGTGACATTTCAATACAAGACCCTCAAAAAGCAGCGGGCATTGGAATCGGAGGGATCAGACCACTGTATTAACCAGGGGGCTTGGATTCTGTATTCTTCTAGAGGATAAGACCGGTGGGCATTCCAAGCCTTCGTTGGGGTATCATCTTCTATCAAGTATTCTAGTCGTGGCATCGTAAGGGAACTCGTAGGAGGCCTGCTCAATCCGAGTCCGAGTCGTAGCCGACCAAAGCCGTCGTGCCCGCCGCAGCTTTGGGGGTATCATCCTTCTCCGTGCTGGAGGGTGTTCCTATCGTCGAGGTTGAAGTGGCGACAGGTGAAGGGATTGGTGACCCCTCCTCCACCCTCTTTCGTCTGAGACCAGGAAGCAAACCCGACTTCCTCGGTGTGATTTCCCTGCTGCCAAAGTCTAGGAAGGGATCCTTCGCAGCTCGCGTGTTGCTGACAATCTCCGAGACGAGGCTCTCGCGCATCCGGGATGCAGCGATTTCCGACTTGAGCTTCTTATGCGCCTTTGCTGGCCCGTTGGCATCGGATTTCCTCCTCTTCTCCCCGGGTTCAGGCATAAACAGCGGCCGCGAAAGCGCCTTGTCCACACCTTTATCCTCCCGAGCATCCACGCCCCCAAAATCAACCAACCTCGCTCTCTTCGCATCCTCCTCCGTCTCCGGCAACAACTCAATCCCCAACCCCATCCGCCCTTCAACTCCTCCGTCCTCTCCCCTCCCTCTCCCTCTCCTTCCTCCCCACCCGAAACGCCTCCCTCAACCGCCGATTTTGCGCATACGGATCCTCCCACCTCCTCTCCGCATCATCCACCAACTCGCCTATCCTCTGCGCCGCCCCACCATCTTTTCCCGATCCGCAATCGTCCTCTCCAACTTCCCAAACGCGCTCTCCCTCTTCTCTGCCCTCTCCCGCTCCGTCAGGATCACCAACCCCCAACACCCCCGCTCACTAAACTCTCACCCCTCCTCCCCATCCCGCCATAATCCCGCCTCCTCCCCGCTAACAACCACATACTCCCCTTCTTCGGATCCGTCCGCACCTCGATCTCCCCGCCGCAGACCGTGTGTTTGAGCTTGAAACTCCATATCGGCGTGGTGTAGTAGTTTCCGACCCTCTTCTTTTCGGCGTTGAAGCGCACTCCTTGCCCGATGAGGGTTGGGGAAGGGCAGTGGGCGCACCAGATGCTGAAGGGCATTTCGAAGCGGACTGTGGGGGCGCGTGGAGGGGCGTTTGCGGTGCGGTTTGCTGTGAGGGTGGGAGGAGAGGGAGGGGTCGAGGGAGGTGGCCGGATAGTACCGGCCCATGTTAAAGCCTTGCATTTTACGGGTAGAGGCGCCGGAGGCGCGGGGAATATGGGAAAGGGGGTTGTTGTTGGTGGGGAATGCGAGGGAGTGGTGGGAGTTGTTCTGTGGGAAATTGGTGGTTTGGGCTTTGTGTGAATTCGGAGGAAGACTCGGCGGTATCGAGAAAACAATCGACGCGTGAGTCGAAGGAGGGGCGCAACAAATCGTTGTACCCAGGGAGTCCGGCGTGGTTGGTACTTTGGTGGTGAAGGCGATGGAGGGATGGAGGGTGGCTGAAAGACAGACGCATCATTAACCCTAACCCGCATGTTCTTGGGGTATTGCGGGTGGGACTGGGGACGCAGCGCCAAGATTTGATCCGTATAGCTCCAACCCTGACCTTGCCAGGGCGCCCAGAAAGGGGCCAAGAATATATGTCCATGTTTTGCGTCCATGTCGTACTGCAGAGTTCGATGACATGTATATCGGATTTGACTTGCTTTATTGCCTCATTCTAATTGCCAAAAATATCAAGAACCGACCTTCGTCTTCCTTTTCCTCTTCCTCTGCCTCTCCCCTTCCAACAATAAAGCTTGAAATCCGGGTGTATGATGCGAGCCACTGGGTATTCTAGCGGGGAGAAGAATATAGGGATTGAGGGTGTAAAGTTCATTAAACGAGCCCGGTCGTTAGGAGTCCACTAAATCTCGGGATGGTGAGTGTCTGGGTGGCGGGCTGAACTCCAGCAACGGGCACGCTGCTGAGGATGTATGCAACCAGCAACGGGGGGGAGGCTAGGCGGTACCGTAATTTTTTCCTGGACCAGCGGTATTTGTGAGAACGCAGCTCAGGGATGAGGCGAGATGGTCGGTGTTGGAACGAACTGCTCGCTGGGAAAGCGGGGGATGATTGCCCTCGATGCCCCGATAGTGAGAGAGAATGTGACCATCCTCATGGCCATGATGTTTTCAGGGCAAAATCATCCAAGTTTGGGGTTATTACCAGGATAGCTGACCAATGTCTTCAAACCGTGCCCTTCCGCCGCCTCACCTCAATCCTGGTGTCCACTGGCGGTATCATATTCCCCCCAAACCAAGGCCCCCTCGGTTTCTCTGCCAGCGGTTTGATTTCATAGTTCTGGACCAAATACGCCAAGATCATCTTCAGCTCATGTGCAACAAAGAAGCGGCCGGGACTGTTTCCCCGTTAGCAAACACACCATGTTCAAGAACCCGAACATCAACTCACCAAGCATGTCGCCCATGACTAAACGGTAAATACTCCGCGCTCGTCGTCACCATCCCCAACCTTTTTAACCTCAACCCCTCCTCCACACTCACCCTCTCCCCCGTCTTCACCTTTTCCTCAAACGCCTCTCTCTCCCTCTCAAACCGCCATGCATCATACCTATCCGGGTCCGGATACACCTCCGGATCACGGTGCGTCCCCACCAAATCCAGCATCATATAAGCACCGTACGGGGCGTGCCATCCTTCCGTCGCGTTTGTCACCCCCTCGGGAACAACCACCTTTCGATGCGTTAATGACGTGGCAAAATGGCTGAGTCGCATCGACTCCTTGATAGCGCTGTCTGTGCGATGGAGGCGGGACAGGCCCTGTTTAGTCCACGTTCCTCCTTCCTCTGCGAACACGCGGGCTGTTTCCTCGCAAATGGCGTCGAGGTAGCCCATGGATGGGTCCGAGGAGAGGAGGTCGAGGAATAGGTTGAACCCTGTCATGACAGTCGTGTGGATGGCGGCGAACTGCACGGGGAGGATGCTCTTGGAGAGCAGCTCGGCAGTTAAACCATCTTCCCTCCCCTCCGCTTCCGCCTGGCGGATCAACCAGGTGACCATATCCTCCGGCGGCTCATACCCCTCCCCCTTCCGCACCATATCAGCCAGCCGCTGCTCCAACACCGGCCTCGCCTCCCGAAACGACGTGCGCCAATGCCACCAATTCGCCACCACAAACACCGGCGCAACCAACGGCAGAAATATCCTTGGAAACATACTAAACACAAAACTATTCCTCACAACATCATCCGCAAACGCCACCTGCGCCTTCAAAAACCTCCCATTCCTACACAACCCCACCCCCACAACAACCCTACTCGTCACCCGCGGCACAACCCCCAACCAAGCATCCCACAGATTCAACGCCCTCCACTCCCCGAAACATCATCCCTCCCAAAAACATCATCGATCGCAGCATGCACTTCCTCCTGCACGCCGGGGATTAGGGATACAAGATTGCGCGCGAGGTGCTTGTGGATGGTCTGGATGGGGAACTGGTCGTCAACGCCGAGGAATTGGTAGGTGCTGTAGAGGGTGTCGTGGTGGGCTTCTTTTGTGGAGAGGACGCGGTCGGGGTGCTCAAGGAGCCAGGAGGTTTGGGAGCGGGGAGGACGATTTCTTGGGGGCGGCTGGGGCGGAGGGGACGACGAAGGAGAGGTTTTGTTTGGAGTACTAGGGGGTGGGGGTTAGTGGTGAATTGAGATGGCGGGGTCACAAAGGAGGGGGGCTGACTTTCTCGTAGCCCTCGGCAACCCAGGTGTTATAGCGGGTGGCATAGAAGAACCAGTTCTTGATGGTGCCGAGAAAGCTGTCGCCGAAGGCTACCCGGGGAAGGGATTTGGTGTAGCGAGGCTTCCATGTAAAGTCGATGATAAAGGACGCGAGTGTCAAGATAAAGAGGACGACGACAGTGCGGCCTGGATTCAGAGAGTCGAGGAGCTGGGAGCTGAGTCCGGTGGCCATGACGACAGGCGGTCGAGGCCAGTCTAGTGTTCCGGAATGTTCAACTTTCGCGGGAATGGTGTCTCTTCTTCGCTGAGCCGGGCAGAAGCTTGTCTGTCTGGTTCAATGCTCGGAGAGCGAAGAGGTCGATGAATGGCTGTGCCATATCTGCTTGTCATCCTCCCACTTTGCTGGGAGCACTGACTGGCCGCTGACGAGGAAGTGAAACCACAGAAGTGAGATTGGGGTCGCTGACATGCATTGACAGACAGGGGATGCCTGACAGAGATGATTGTGTGGGGTCTTCTTTCGAGTGGGTCTCCAGGGGTCGGGCCGCAGCACTGCGGGAGCTGCCACGCGAAACTCCACTACATCTTGCATCAATGATCTTGCAGCCATCCTCGTGGGTTGCACAGTGCCCATTGAATAGGGTCGTTTGATGCGTCTCACAGCACTCAAGATAATATGAAACTAAGATTCTGTGAACTTCAGGAAGTATGAGCGCTGACATTGGATAATGGTCGTTCTATGGATTTGACAGCACCTTCACGATACCCTGTCATTCCTCCAACAAAGTCTCGCGTTGGTTGAAGGGGCAGGGCGAAGAAGAGATTGGCTTGGATTGTCTGAAGTGGACGATGGAGGATGATTGGGACTGCAGCTTTGTGTAGCGACACAGCACTGTGTGGGTCAAATGTGCTTGCTGCCTGGAGCACTTTCTTCTCAATTGGCTGCCATTCTTCACCATCAATGCGCAGCATTCCTCTGGATGATTGTATTTGTTTTACTGCCACTCTTGCGGTTGTAATTGATGGTACATCGTGAGGTGTATTGACCATGTCGACCTTCAACGGCCTGGTGGCCGAGTTCCCGGACATTAGAGGCAAGAATACCCAGCTCTGAAGCAAACCATGTTTCAATCTTTGACCAACTGTCCGCAGTCGACTTCTTCCGCTCACACCCCGACCTCCGCCCTCCCTTGGCATGCTTCTTGAGCCACATTCACAGTGACCATCTCGCTGGTTTAGAGAGCCTGCGGTCACCATTGTAGAGCCCTGACCTACTCACCTCTCTGCGAGCAGCCCATGCTAACAGACTCGTAGCGTCTACTGTTCTGCTGCAACAAGAGAGATGCTTCTCCGCCTGGAGAGGTACCCCTTGCCGGATCAACTATGCTCAGGGGATTCTCGAGGCCCGCATCCAGAAATACCGCCATCTCAGGAACTTGTTGGTAAGAAATCACTGGTCTAGGCACTTGCTTGTTGCTCATACAGCCCAGAAACCTATACCCTTGGAAACCCCCACAATCCTCGAGCTTGAACCCGGAAACCGTCTTCAGATCACCCCTCTTCGATGCAAACCACTGCCCAGGGGCCGTTATGTACTGTAAGCAGCCACCTGATCAAGATGTGTTGACTGATTGCTCATGATCTATCAGTGTTCGAAGGCCAAGAAAAGGCTGTACTTTACACCGGAGACATTAGGAGCGAGCCATGGTATGTAAGTGCCATCGCAAGATCGCCCTCCATGATCGAGTACTCCTCTGGGCTCAAAACTCTCGACACCATTTACTTAGACACCTCTTTCATCGACGATGTCGGGTTCCCTACCAAGTCCGAGGGAATCCGTGAACTTTTGCAGAAGGTCTCAAGATATCCCGCCCACACCATCTTCCACTTCCAAGCTTGGACATACGGGTAAGTCTCGCTCGACAAGCCTCGACTGCCGTAGGCAAAAGCTGATTATTCCTCAGCTACGAGGACGTCTGGCTTGCGCTTTCGAAGGCTTTGGGGTCGAAGGTATTATCTCTAGTGGAGATCCGTGGCCAACAACCGTTAACAGAGGACTCAGATCCACGTCGACGAGTACAAGCTGTCCATGTTCAGGGCTCTTGTGGCTTCAAGCTCCGAAAACAAGTTTGCCCCGTCTTTTCACCTCGCCCCAGAAGCTCCTGGGCTGGTTGGCTTCATGTGTGGCAACACCTACCACTCTGGCTGTCTAACTTCCGACGAAACGGTCCGCATACATAGCTGTGAAAAAGGAAATTACTGTGCGACGGTGAAGAACTCGCCAGTCGTGTGGATTCGTCCCGTCATTACTCGCCTCCCAAATGGTGAAGATGTGGCCGAGGTTGGAGTTGGAGGAGGAGGCGATGATTTGGAGAGGGAAGCAGAACTGGATTATCTCTGCCCGGAAGATGTTCAGGCGCTCCTAGAGATGTAAGGTTTGCCGTCTTTTGCTTTTTGACCATTCTGTCAATGTTGAACCCCCGATAGGCTCTCCGAGGTTGACGGTATGCCTGATGAACTACGAAAGCAAATAGCGGAGTTCCTGTTGAACACCATCACCAGTGGCCGGAAAGTTCCAATAGATCTCGAGCGCGCTGCCTTCGGAGAGAATAACGAGGCAGATCTTAGCAAAGGCATCCAGGCCATAACCAGCAAGCTCAAACTTGGCGGCACACAACTTGCAGCAAACGACTCGGACAAATCAGCTCTGCCAAATATCATCACATTCCCCTATTCACGCCATTCTTCATACCCTGAGCTTTGCGACCTTGTTAGAGCACTGAAACCGAGAGACGTCTGGCCCTGCACCGTAAACCTCCGGACATGGTTGCGTGAAGGTTTGACCCCAGTACAAACCTTTAACTCGCATGTATTGACACACTCCAGGCATCACCGTTGAGCGGCTGTTCTCAGAACATTGCTCCGGTGACAGCTTTCGACATGACCAGCTTGTGAGGAAGCAGTTTGGAGATGGTGATAACAGTATCAACAACCCCAACAGCCAATCTACCGTTTCCTTCACAAGCGATGCCCACCACTCCTCGAAAGCCTCATTTTACGAACTGAGACCAGCTCATTACGGTGGGCCGCAAGCACTTCCACCGCAGGCATCGCTGGCCTCTCTTTGCCAACACAATGGTACTCCGAAACCTCAAACCGACCTTTACACAGCAGAAGCCGAGCTAGATGAAACCAGATATATCGACTGGGAAGAACACGAGAACATCGACGAGTCATTAAGAGTTTGGCTCGACCCCACAAGTCTACACGACTCACAGGATTCTGGAATCTCAGAACTGGCGCTCGACATTCGCCTTCAAGCCTTTCAAGCAAGCCTGAGGAATGCTCAGGGCATGGATAGAGTGGATATTGGCTTGCTGTCAACGACGGACAACCATTCCAAGCTTGAGAACGAGCTTGGGTAGGCAGGCGCAGCCACGCCGGGCCCTCTTTCACCGTGGTTACAAGACTCTGACAAAGGCATCCTCTCCCACCCCAAAGCGCGTAGCCTGGCGCATGCCCTCTCAGTGGTTTGAATGAGACCTGAGGGGGACTGCTCCCTTGCTGTTTTTTTGAGGGTGGGAAAGCCCCGACTTTTGAAATTACCAGTGTCTGTGGGTACGGTAAACCAACAAGGCCACAAGGCTTGCCAAAAAAAATCTGGCAGGTTACCCGGGGGTACTTAGAGGAAGATAGGAAGAAGATGTGGCAGAGTAGGTGAAGGGGAGGAGGAAGAAGACAGATGATAGATGGGAGGTTGAGTCAGGGGCAGTGGAAAGCAACGTTGAGACTCTGCTCGAATTTGAGGGTTTTGGAGTTGCCGGAACCGCTTCCTTTTGTCGCAGTATCAGGTACGGATAGTACCGTTCTTTCTTGCGACATGGGGCACTCGCAGATAATGGACAGCGAGAGTACGGGATGGAGTCCGAAGACGGCAAATTCAGGAGGCCGTTTTGCCACTAGCAGGAAGGCTTGGTCATCACGCCCGGCTTCGGCGTTGTCTGCAAACACCCGAAACCACGCGGCCAGCCTTGTCCCCAGTCTTGTCTCTTTATCATCGCTGTCTCTCTGATTTACATATGCACCTGCCCTTTGCGAATTGTGTCTCGGGAATCAGTCCATGATCACGAGAAGCCGAGACATGGAGAGCAAACGGCTCACGAGTCCACACAACACCTCCATCCATGAACATGACCCAAGACTCACGCTCCAGTGCCGTGGTGACTGCCTATTCCCTCTGTCTCCCGAAACAAGGCTCCCGAACCATCTTTCTCTCCTTCCACTTCTGCTAACCGGCGTGTTTCAAGTCGCTGACCCCTGCGAGCACAAAACAAACAGAGTCTAGCCAATCACTTTACACCATTTTTACACATTTCAGGGCTGAAGGGTGGAGCCTCTTCCAGCGCAGCCACCTTCCCTCCAAGAGCAGGAGTACTGCGTGGAAGCTGACAATGGTGAGAGGTTGAGGGAAAGATGAGTGAGTGAGTGAGTGGGTGGCCGTGTAAACGATGAAACGTGCCAGTGCAATAGATTATCATTTTGCTTTTTTGCCATAGAGAGCTTTGTTTCAGGAGTGTATCCTCGTATGTAGATTTGTACGTGTTCATGTGTATACATTTCGATGCAATGCCAATCGGTATCTTCTTAGCAGCCCTTGTTTTGAGAAAGGGGGAAACAGAGAAAGAAAGTAAACCTACACAGAAATAGGTTGAGAGTTACAATGTACCAAAGGAACAACCATGCCCATCCAGCCCAATCCAATCCAATCCCAGGATATCACTCTGAAGTAGTCGTCTCTATGTCCTTCCTTGCCTTCCAGCCCTGATGAGACGTGATGATGGGGTATGCAAAAACAAATGGAAAAGAAGAAAGAGAAGAGAAAAATGGCAAAGAATGAAAGATTGAAGAAAGATGGGGGAAACCTTGACCATAAAAGCAACTCCAAAATCCAACATGAAGCAGCCCTAAGCCTCACATAGCCCCCTGAGAAGATAAACCCGGCCCATGACCAAGAACGTCCTTACTCCATTCTCCTCTTTCCACGTAGTCAGACACCACTCTTACAATCCGCTTCAACACCCCCCTCTTCCCCCGTACCCTCCAACTCAAACCCCATCGCCCCCACCCCAATCCCCAACGCATGCAACCCCCCGCCACTCCTCCCATCCACATTCGAACTCCCATGATGAGGATGATGATACGGGAGATACATCCCCCATGCACCGTCTGCTGATGTTGCGTCTGATGTGTCTGATTTGTCTGATACCCAGCATATCCCCACCCATGCTGGGTGGGTCCTCCTCCTGCCACTTCCGATACTGCTGTTCATAAATGTAGGCGAGCTCGTCGTCGGTAGCGACCCTGGGATAGGGAATGCGGTGAAAAAGGGTGGCTTGTGTTTAGCGGCGGGAAGGCGTGTGTTGTATTCAGGGGTTGGATTGATGTTGTTGTTGCAGTGGCGAGTGGGGAGGGGATGAGGGTGGGGAGGTTAGTAAATGTCGGTTGGGAGGTTGGAGGGAGGGCGTAAGTTGTTGGTAGGGTTGTTGATGTTGTGGTTGGGTAGAGTGTCAGGGTTGTTGGTGTTGCTGTGTCTGGTATGGTGCGCGGGTGAGGGTTGTGGTGGGGGATGTAAGGGTGGTAGGATGTGTCGGTGTCATACCCGCCGCCGTGGGGGCTGTCGGGCGCGGTGCTGCCGTCCATGCGGGCGCGTTTGAGCGGGGGTTTGTCGTCGTAGGTGGTGTAGTCGTAGGCGCCGGAGGCATAATCACCTGCTGCGGAGCGGAGCTGGGGCGATTCGGCATAGTAGCTGCCTTGTGAACTGAGAGTGCTGCGGGCACGGTCGAGCTGGCTGGTTGCGTCGTGCAGGCTGCCAATATGGGGGAAGTGGTGCGGGGAGTGGGTGCTGGGGACGAGGTCGTGGCTGGACTCGTGCGGGAGATACCCGTGCATGGCCTGGGATGCGCGCATCTGGTCGGCCTGGCTAATGGTTCGTTTCTTGGTTGAGGCGGTGCGAGAGTCCTTGCGAAGGCGGAGACGCACGCCTTGATCGCTGAAGGAGCGGGTGAGGAATGTGGATTCGGCCAGGCCAGGGAAAGACTTGGTGGCGTAGACGATGAAGGGGTCGGAGACGGTCCGCGAGAGTAGCCAGCACTCTTTCTCGGACAGCTTGAGCTCATAGAGAATAAAGGCTAGCCGGTAGGTGCCCACCTTCCTGACAGACAGGTCTCCGAAGACAAAGAAGCCGCCTTGGGTGTTGTCTGTATCTTTGAGGCTGTAGAGCGATGATACCAGAGTCCCCGTCAGGTCGCTCTCCTTCGGCCCCGAGCCCTCGTCATGTTCGTCATCTTCCTTCCGGATGAGTCTCGCAGTCAGGATGAGGTATGGATTCTGGAGAAAGGTCCTTGCTGGGTCTTTCCTGGGGTTGACCATAAGTTGAACGATAGGTGGTGGGTCGATTGGTTTTCGCTCTGTCTGGGAGTCAGCATGCCAAGGACGAGAAGACGAAAGAAGGCTGAAGGATACCTTTACCCTTTCCCATGGCAACGCACGCATACTTTGGCTGTTGCCGTACCACCAACTCGAAATCACTCCCTCCCAATGTTTGCATCATGACGGAGGTTTTTGATGCTCTGTGTGGATGTGATGAAGCCGCAGGCTGACCAAAATGTGGCAGGCTAAAAGCCCGGCAGGGCAAGGTTGAGTCACTGTCTTCGTCTGTGGATAGACTTCCGGGATAAGATGGTGCTAAAGATGGAGCTGTCGACGACAACCAAGCGGATTGTGGAGCAAACTCCAAAGTTTCTGAAGGCGGTTGATCTGCAACGCAGGAAGACGGCGATCCGCTAAGGAGAGGGACAAGAGGCACAGAGAAGAGCCCACAGCGGTGGCGGGAGTGGCGTGGGCGTAAAAGGAGCTAACCGAACGAAGCGAGACTGTAAGCGACACGCTCTCCGAGATGGTGTGATCTCGCCCGCGGCGGGTGTCTGCAGGGAGCAGCCGGGTGGCTGGCTCGCCGCCGATAGCTTCGGTATCAGTGGGCGGGGCAGGCCGGTACTCGTGGGGTGAGGGCTCGGGTCGAGAACGGGCGCCAAGCGCGTGACTGTGCGGCCGCGTGAGAGGTGGGATGCCGCGCGCTCTTGTCGCGGTGGGACGTTGATTTGAAGAGTCGAGGACTTGAAGTTGATTCGAGTCCGGAAACAAACCCACGGAGCAGAGAAGGTGTCGGTGATCCTCTTCCGATGTTCAAACTGCCACAGCAAGTATTACCGGCTCTTCTCTCCTACTCTTCTTGTTCGTGTGCCTTTCCTTCCCTGAACAAAAGCTAGATACGGGGCACACCGAGATCGCCGAGACAAGTAGCGCAGAGGGCAGTCGTAACAGATGTTGGTATCGTCGAATCGGTACAGACCTGAACGAGGTAAGAAGAGAGGCAAGCCAAGACAGAACGTAGCAAGCGAATAAGAGGTGATTTGGGTTGCGATGTGCGGGAGGGGTTCCTGGTGTTGCAGCCGGACAGCTAGCGTGCTCTGCCATGCCACAGGCCCCTGGACGGCAACACAGCTGCTGGCAACCCGTCATGGCGGCCGGCAGACCATCCGATCAGTGCAGGGGACGGGTGCAGACATGAACAGGGGTGGGTCGAGATGCCAACGCGGCGCGATAGTTGACTGAACAGACGGGAAGCGCTTGGCGGCGTTTGCAGTCCTGAATCTCGTTTTCTCTGATGATGCCTGCCCAGACCTGTTCCGCTTCCCGGAACGGATTGTCCTTGCCACCCCGCAAACGGCAGTCTCTGGCCGCGCAAAAGACGGCGTTTTGCTGATCTGGAATGACTTTTCGAGGCGGGAAGCAATGGGGATCTCCCAAGCCGGAGAAGCAGCCTTACATGTCCCTAGTGCCCGCCGTGCGAGGCAGGTCTCCCGAACCCGCCAAGGCGACGATGCCCTTCTGGATAAATGTGCCGGAAGATGGCCAGCGCTATGCTCGAAGCGTCATCAGCATCGCCGGTCGTTCTTTGGCCATACTTGACCTGGAATAGCGTCAGAGAAACCTCCGAGTGATCAGGAACCCTGCCCAGGGGCTAGACTTCCCGTCCTTCTCCGCAGTGCTGGTGTGGAGTCAGGGGATGTCATGACGAGGTTGAGCGCGTTGGAGGCTTTTAAGGAAGAGGTGCATCGCGGCTGCTTTATGCAGTTTATGAAAGTGGTGTGCCGCAGATCTTAATGCCTGCTTTCGCCGATGCTGGAAGCTTGCCGACGTTCATCATTCCTCTTTGAGACCTCCCATCCGGTCCCCCACTGTCTGAAGCCCCACGCTGCCGCTGACGTGCTTTGGGGCGGTCAGAGTCCAGCTTGCGAGCTGACCGTCCTTCTCGAACAATGGCTTGCTCGGCATTGAATGATGCAGTGCTCGACCCCTTCCATTTTGAGCCTGCTGTTGGCTGTGCCCTGCATGGCTGCATGCATGCATAAACGCAGGAGGTGCCTCTAAGCCGTATTCAGCCTTGCACACCTGGTCTTATCCACCTCGTTTCGTTGAAGGAAGTTCGTCGTCCTGGCCGGGTACCCGTTAGCCCGAGCTTCTGGTGTAACCTTAACAGCCTTGCCCGAGGTCTTGCCTCTCCTTCTGCAGGCCCCGTTCAGTGCTCGGTTCGAGTTGCGAGCTCTGATGGTGCAAGATGTGACGGGCGTCCTGGGAAGCCAGCGAGAAGGTACTGACAGCCCCGCCACGTGTGTTTCTCAAAAAGTTACGCCTTGGTCCCCCCTCTCGCAAGAGCGAGCTTGACCAAGTGTTCCAATTCAGAATACCGGAGGGGTTGGTTGCAACCATCCAACCGGAAAAACACCAAGCCAAGCACTGCACCCAACCTGCCACGACACAGGATCAGATGGTGGTTGAGGATTGTCGTTCGACCAGGTCTCGTCAGCTTGGTCTCCAAGGCTGGGGAATGTTTCTGCCTGCCCAGGGCTTCCAGAAGGACGAAGTGGTTTCGAACAGGCACAGCTTGCCGTCCAAGCTTATGCATGGAACCTGACATGAGGTTGCATGGCTGGTGTTCAGGAACGGACGAAGGCACCCGCTAATGCAAGAGCGGCAGGTTGAAAGTGGAGAGCCAGTGTTTCGTCTTGTGGCTTGGTCGTTGAGGCCAGCAGCCAGCTGAAGCCATGCCACCCCGCAACGTGGATGAATTGCCCCGCGTCCGTCCCGTGTGGGGACGGTAAGGTGCACCAGGCTAACTTTTGCATCAAGAGAACAAGCTGTGCGGCGCTAAGTCTGCTGACGCAGAGTGTTAAGCAAATGCTCCGGGTCCTGAACAGTGGCTTCATGATGGGGCCATCTGCCAGTATATTGGCGTTGAGCAAGATCCAAGCGGCCAGACTTCGAGCAATATTTGGCGCGTTCTGGGTGTGTTTTAGGGTGCACCGTCAACCAATTGACCCCTGTTAGTGATTGGCGTTTTCGAAGCTCTGAAGAATCTTCGAAAAGAGGTCCAAGCGACGGGGAGGCCGTCTGCGACCCCTGGATGGCTGGGGCCATGCGGCCAGCACATGACATGGGCCCAGGACAAGGGATTGGGCTTCATGCACGTATCCCCTGGCCAAACGAGGAGGCCCGCCACACACCTCGCTCAGGGGGCATGTCAACATCTTGATGCGGTTGTCATGGTGGATGCCAGCGGTTTCATCAATGACGTTGAGGACGTGGCTGGGCTGCTCTTGTTGAAATCCTCGGCATCCGGAATGTGGGCAGTCGATTCCGGCCAATGGAAGGTGTTTCGGTCCAAGCAGGGTGTTGTGTGTCGTTGGGACGCAAGGGTGCTGGCACTGACAGTGACCGATTCTCCAGGGCAGCTCTGGGTCGAATGAAGCGTCCTACTGGTCGGGCATGCTCAACCAAGGATCGCCAGCCGGTTCCACGTTTTCTGGGCCGAGAATGGGTCGCGGTTTAACCCTTTCTTTCTGGATCTTGGTTGCCCATGTGCCAGGGGAACGTTGGGAGGGAAAGGATCCGTCGATGGGCAGTGCGGGCTGAGACCAATCGCCAGTGGCGGGAGAAGGAAGCCGGTCAGGTTGGGTCGCGCCGGATTGGGCGATAAACAGAGCCCTAGCGCAGGAAGCCATCGTGTCCATGATGTGATGGCCGCCATGGCTGCTTGGACTTGCGAACGCCCCAGAGCGGGCGATAACCCTCCCAATTTGTTCCATCCCGCGTGCGACGTGATGGTAAACACCGCTCCACAGCTGAAGTTTTTGAGAATTTGTAACAAAAAAAAAAGGTCGGGCATCAATGTATTTATTCGGGGGTTGCCTTAGTTAACTGTTGCCCTGACTCTGGGAGCTGTTGTTCGTCGTGTTCGTGATTTTGGTGTGGGAGTGGAGAGGAGGGGTTCCAGCTTGCACGAGACGAACTGTTGGGTTGGCCAAAGTGGGTCTTCCCGGTTGGGTATAGGGCGGTTTGGCCCGCTCACAGGTGGAATTTTGGGGGTTATTCAGACCCCCCCAGCAGTTTGACCACTTTTGCTCTCTCTTCCTCAGAACTACTAATTGAAGCCTTTGAAGCAACCATCACGAATATCATCAGTTTTTGACCAATTATCTTGCCTGTGGCCGTTGTCAATCCGATAGCAGCAGTGCCCCACCACGCTGATCCTGTGGAGCCTTGATGGCACCCCCCTGCAGGAACACCACTCAGCCAACCGGATCTTCCCATTTAGGAAAGCGCCTCATCCTCGATTGGGAGGACTGTTCATGCCTCGCGACCCCACGAGAGCGGTGAGACTTCTTTCCAGGTTCAACGCTTTCACCGGCTGCTTCGCACCTGCCCTGGCAGAAGACGGGATCGTTGAGGGCTAAATTTGAGATTTTCACTCACAATCCGTTGATTTGCGATTACAATCTCTTTCAGAAATAAGAACCTCGCCGCCCCTGCTTCCTTTGGATCAGGTATTTTCCCATTTTGGCACTCGTCACATTAGTGTCTGATAGCGCAGAAGCTCCCGCTGAGCTTCCAATCGGCAGCTTCCCTTACCATCCTCCCGCTGGCTTCAAATTCCAGGCGGAGCAGCCTGAGAACCCCCCAGTTGCCCCCCATCGACAAACGGCCGTTCCGAGATTGCCTCTCGTCGGCCTGACCAGATGGAGAACTGCATCGGAGCGTCACTTTCCTGATCCCAGTGGGATCCAACAGCCGCCGGTGCCCAGCGGCACTTTTCCGCATCCCATCGAAACTGGATCGCCGGCTCCCTTCGGCGATCCCCCCACACCATCGTGACCGGTGGCGTCCGCTCGCCTCCTCCCGCACGCTACCAGGAACCAGAAGGCCAGAAACTTGAGAAGCTCGGTCCTACTTCTCGAAGTATTTGGAGAACATGAACAGTGTCTATCCTTGACGATGCTGCCCTCCAAATCTTCCTGTGCAACAGGCGCTGGTTTTCAACACCAGCCAACCCCCTTAACTCACCTGAACCTCCATGTCCTTCAACTTGCCGGATCCTAACCCTCCGACCATCCACTTTGCTTTGTGTCCTGAAACACAGAATTGTTTTGGCATAAGAGTATCGAATACTTAGCGAACGCGTCACCTCGCAGCCACTTCGCTTGACTCTCCAGACCTTGCTTGACATTGAGAGTTCTCGACGCATTGGAGGGGCATAATTATCAAGAGAACCTCGGAAAAGTTAGGGTCTCGTGGCCATAGGAATATGGCTGAAATGGGTTCAATTCCTTGGTTTTAGTCGCCGGCTGCCTCACCACTGTCGAGCCGCAGAGCAGCAGGACGGGAGATGGGCCCGTCGTGATGCTAGGCAATGCAGTGGCTGACAATCCATGCTACCAATTGGACAGATTATTTCTATTTCCATGCTATATAATGCAGCATTTTATACCCCCCCATCCAATTTTCCCACCGCCTCTTCTGCCCATTCATTTTGCTGAAAAGTCCGAGGTCACCCCTGTCGAACTTCCCGTGTTTATGCCCAGCCATGTCTCTTTGCCCACTTGGAAAGGCGGAAAGCGGACCAGTTTTTCCAGCGGCTAGAAAGAGCCGGGAAAGATTGACAGGATTCACCTCTGTCCCTTTAAGTTTTGCGTAAACCTGATATTCGAGGGCTTGGAATGGCAAGTTGCTGTAGATCGCTGCAAGGATCGGTGGATCACCGTCATAGGGTAACAACCTGGATATTTTCCTAATGCGACGTTGAAGACCCAAAAAATCGTAGTAAATACGGAGGGGTTTGGCCGGCTAAGCGGGTAATATGTTGTAAGATACTAACTGGTGCTCTTGTTGACTGGTTCGCTGGTTCTTTGCCGCCAACACAGGGTCTTGATTCCAGTTTCTCATCAGATTCGAAGCCACCCAAGGGCAATACCAAATTCTGTTACTAAATCACTCAAATTAACAAGGCTTTATGGTTATTCTTGTGATATGTCTAGACCCTCACAGTTGTCTATGGTACTAGGTTAAACAGTATAAAATAACTTGCCAAAACTCGGATTGTAAAACCGCAAATCAAAGAAAAGAGACAGAAAAATTGGAAAGCCAACAGACAGAAATGAGAGCCAAGAAAATCAATATCACTCAGTGGAAGCTTTTGATTTCAAGCCATAATCCTAAAACAGCTTCCATACTAAGCCAAAGTTACAACTCTTGAACTCTTCTTACTCAAAGTTCTCAAACAACGATTATCAAACACTCTGTGTGGCACCAAGGACGGTCAAGTCTCTAAAGTACACATACGTCATCATGCTTATATCGTACTCCGGCATTGCTTTTAGACTCAGACGCTGAGCTGTCCCCATCTCCCTTCTTAAACATCATTTCAAAGCCGAGAGTTTTAGATAAACGTTACAAAGACAAGTCAAAACCTGATTAAATGAAAGCTTGGTACTCCATGAGAATAACTAACCAGAAGCACGAATATTGAATTGAGAGTTAGGGTTGCTGTCAGGAGACACAGGATAAAGCCTACAGAATAGGGGTGGTGGAATTCAAATTATCTAAAAGAGAGAGAGAGAGAACGTGGGCTCAGAAGCCCACAAGCTGACAAATAATAAAAGGTGAGCTTGCGTGGCAAGCAAAGGGGGCCAGAGTGGAGTTACAGCTAAATAACTACATAAAGAACACTCAAGATTTCCAATACTCTGGACCAACTTGTGAGAATACACTCTGCTGGCCCACAAAACGGAACTTGAGAAGATTCCACGACCTCACAGGGTTGAGATTGGAGTGGTGGTTTCGGAGCCTGCCTGAGTTTACATCTACCAAGCCAAGTCAGTCTCACTCAGAACGAGTATACGGTGCATGCTGGTTATGTGTATCATTGGTCTTACTGCTGACAATGAGGTATCGAACCCCACCATGCTTGCCGTCTCGGCCAAGCCCCTTGGAGGCGAGATTCTCCAAAAAACTAGTAGTTTCAGGAGGCGCATGTCGACCATTCGATCCTCACCCTCAATGACCTGGGTCCAGAGGGCAACAGGGACATCTTTGACTGGAAATTTTCGTCTGCCTCGAGTTTGACCATGGTAAGACGGTCATTGCCGAGCGTGAATACAAGAGGGAGGATTTCCTCAATCAAAGTGATGCGATTCTGGACTGACATGATTCGTTGTGGAGTCAAAGTAATGGCACAAAGATACTACCGAGTTACTGAATGCTGCTTAGGGATGCTGAGGGCAAATTTATTGAACAAATTGAAGATGCTGAAGGTGACTTAAGTCTCTTTGACGGCAGGGGTGACAGTTCTTTGCATGTTGCTGAATAGCTTTTACTTTATATAGTTAGTCTTTATGCCCACCAGATCAGCTTCATTCAAGTCGCAACACAATTCCCTGACCACACCTCAGGCTGCAATTATTAGAATCTGTCACAGCCAACGTTCTGCGGGCCATGGCTGATGGTTTCACTTGGCCGAACACAGTAAACGCTAGCCACAGAAAGGGGGCTACAGTTGTTGAAATTTCTTTGTCACTTGTGGTCTGATACACACTGAGAGCTGCCAACAAAAATTGCCGAATGCGTCATGTATGATGATGTTGGATGGTCCAGTCCATGTCTCAACACCTCTACCCAGGACCTTCTTGTCTGCATGACAGAGATCTGCGATTTCATCGATAAGTTGCTTTCCATGGCTCCCATGCCCAAGCCAAATATGCCAGACATAATCACCAATATCTTCAACCCAGCTTTCGAGGTTGATAGATCCGTCACACTCTCGCCCCAAGTCTTAGTGCACTGCCACATGGGCATCTCACGCTTTGCCACCGCCGTAATTGGGTACCTCATGAGGAGTACGGGTAAGCCACTGGACGACGTGCTGTGGAATGTCAAGGGAAAGCGGAAGATCAAGGCCAACCCCAACTTCAAGGGGCAGCTCAGAATGTGGGCGAGGTGAACTACCAGATTTGGGAGGATGAGGAGCGAAACGTTTCCAAAGAGCCATAACGTTACCTCTTGTACTTGAAGGGAAGAGCGGCAAGGCTGAAGGAGAAGGTTCTGACTGGGAATGAGCCTGTTTTTTCTCTGTCACTGTAGAGGTGTCACTGTAGAGGACTCACCAATATCTCACACAGGTTGAGTCAGATTGTCAGAACTCCCTGGATCCCGTCGCAACAGGTCCGTAGCGTAGAAAAAATGTAATGACTTGACAAACATTGAAAGGCTCGACCTGAATCGACCACCCCTCAACTACACCGCAACCGATAGTTGTCACCGGCCCCTAAACCCCAAAACTACCGCATATCAAAGAATCTCGCCTCCACCTCCCCCCTCTCAAGCATCCCAATCCCCTCCCCACGCATATACCCCTCCATATAAACCTCCCCAAAAACACAAACTCCCTCCCTCCACCGGCCTTAACCCATACAACGACGCCCCCAAACAACGCCACCACTACATCCCCCACCTCCATCCAAAACGGCACGACCCCCACACTCCCATCGCCCGCGACAAACAACCGCCTACACGTACACCCCATCGTATCAATCAACATCTTCGCTTCATCCACCTCCCCACTACAGTACAAATCCGTGCACATCACCGCGCACTGCACCGCCCTCTCCTGTTCCTCCATCCCCGCATGCACCCTGTCCATCTGCCCCTCAAGCCAATCCCGGAACTGCACGATCATCCCGCGCTTGTACAGCGGATCTCCCTCGACGTTCTCAAAAGGAAACGCCTCGATCGCCAGCTCCGCGAGCAGGACTAGATCCCGCGGGCAGCGGAGTTGCAAGTCTTCGTCCTCGGTAGCGGGGTCGTGCCCAATCTTGGCGATGCGCGCGATGATTTCGCCCCAGAGGAGGCTGAGCAGCAGGGGGATTTGGCTGCCGACAGGTGCGGACTGGGGCATGGCGCCTTTGCCGAGGCGGGAGCCGAAGGAGAGAACGGAGGTAAAGAGGGGGACGAGATTTGGTTTTGTCTGGGCGGGATAGCGGGCTGTTACTTTGGCGGCGTGGGTTTCCAGGAAATGAAAGGACTCTGGGATGGCGTGGCTGTACCAGGAGGGGTTGGGGCCGGTTTGAGGAGGGATGAAGCTAAGTTGGGGGCCGATGGAGGCGATGGTGGCGAGATGGATGCCTTTGAGGGAAAGAATGCGCCAGTTGTTGGGGGTTGGGCGGGGAATTGCTTTGGTGGTGAGGGTGGAGGTGAAGTCGCAATTGAAGAAGTCTAGGGGGTGGTCCGAGTGGGTGATCCAGTCGGGGGTCCAGTTAGGTTCGTCGTAGATGCGGCCGGCTGGTTTGAAGCAGGCGAAGGAGAGGATGCGGAGGGTCTGGGAGGAGTTGATAATTGCTGCAGTTGCTTGGGCGTAGACCTCGGGTATGGACTTGGTGTAGTCTACCACCACGGCGGATTTGTCGTTGATGATTCCGGTCAGAGCGAAGAACTTGTCCCTGGCATCGCTGGCTTTGAAGCCGCGGGTTTCACGAAGGAAGTCCTCCCACTGCACTGACGGGCGATCGGGCGCAAAGAGAATCATGGGCCCAACGACGCTGAGGCTGAAATGCTCCTCGCGCAGACCGACAGAACTCTTGACGTAGAAGCAGTTCTGATAGGTGTAATAGCTTGCCCACCGCAGATCCTCCCATGACAGCTCAGTCTCCCCCCAGAGGAAGGTCACCTTGCGCGCTGCGTGGACCTCCTGGATAACCCATATACGCTCAAAATAGGGCAGCGTGAGCAACGACTCCAGGTGTTTCCATTGAGGCGACGACTTCGGAGGTAATTTGAGTTCAGCCAGTTTTGCATCCGTGGGGAAATATTGCATGGTGGCAACATCATCGCTGGTTTCAAAACAAAGCTCTCTCAATCTGAAAACGAGACTGATGACCTCCGGGGCGCTGTCTTCCGGGTCTGGGCCTGCCCAGATAATTGTTCTCTGGGCGCCTCGATAGATATTACGCATGAGGGCTACCTGACTTGAGCGCTCATCCAGATCGTCTTGGTTAATGCATAGCTGGTCGATCCACAACTTTCGAGGCTGAGAAAGACGCAGTCGGCGCAGGGCAGGCTCCATGCTGCTAGTGATGGCCAGGGGACGGCCATTGCAGACGACGGTCTTGTCCTTGGTTAGATCTCCCCAAACGTAACTGAGGGCTTCGTATGGTGGCGCGTGCTCCCAGGAAAAATGCGTTTCGAGACGGCATTCAATCTCTCCTGCGTCGTCGAGATGCGGGGACGCTGAGGGGGAGGAGTGTGAGGAGGCGGATCGATGCCGGGCCTGGCAAGGGGGTTGTACGAAAAGCTCAAAGTCGATGACATGACAATTTGTAGAGAACTTGTAGAGGTTCACAGGAAATGAACAAAATGGGGACTTTGTTAGCAGTATACCCTTAATATGGGGTTACACGTAGGAAACAATAAACATTGGAGTGCCAAGAGGAGATGTGCCTTGGGGTAAACGCCCAAGCCTCAAAGGCATTCAGCTCAGCAGCCTCGTCCTATCACGATGTTGCACCAATCAGATGATTTTGTCAGGCTGTACAGAAGGCATTTTAGCTCGGGCTTGGGCGGCAAAAGGCGGATTTCTCAGCTCAAGACGAGTATTATTGCTGTTGGTTGGTTGAGCTGGATACTGTCGAACCGCAGGGTGCATAAAGCCACCGCCGAGTTGGTGCATATCTACCCCTCACTTTGATCTACGTGTCATAGCCAGGAGGAGAGCCTTTTCCCTCAATCAACAACATCAAGAACACCTGAACAACCCTTTGAGTTTCATCCTGGTGGTGATATTTGGTGTTGAAAATATTGCTTGATTCCCTGCGCAGTGGTTCAACAGATACTCTCCTCGGCTGATCTTGGCACTTCCTGTCGGATGAAGTACAGTACTACGTGAAACGGTGCCGGATATGCGTGCCTTGAGTATTTGGAATAAATTATCGCCGAAAAATCACAGCAACTTCAACTGTGGAAAGGGGCTAGTGAACTTCCCATTAAACAACGGTGTTCGAACAGTCCAGACCGTGTGTTTGTGTGTATTCAAGTTATGTTTAATACAAGCTCAGTGCGAATTTATGTGTTACTACAAGACCTTCCAAGATTCTACATCCAATATTCCAACCTTGTGGTCTTGTTTGTCATCTTATCTTCCATTTCTTCCCATGTTTCCGCATTCCTGATCGTTATCTTCAACCGATAATATCTGTAGAGTCAGGTAAAGAGGGCAGAGCGTGTCAGCTTGGCAAAAGCCCGAGCCGGCCTCAGACCGCGACTTCTCCTATTCTCTCCAGCGAATTCGTTATTCTGAGTTCTGTATCTCGCAGAGGTAAAAGTATGTGCAGAGAACCCGGCGAGGTTTCGTTGACAGATTGTGTCAGTTCAGAGCATGCAGTGGTCCCTGCAAAGAGTGATGAGCTGGTATGGAGTTTTCGGTGAGTCATGCCAACTACTCCAAACTGAGCAACAATTCAGACCTTCCTCCAAATGCTGAATGACTTCTGCGCATGTACCTTGGCGCCGTACAGGCTGAGGCCGGACGCGAAGTATAAAGCACCACAAAATACGATTGAGATCGCATACGCCTCAGCGCCGTTTTTACCCAGGGACGTTCTGGAGTAATCCAGCAACAGACAAGCCAACCCACTCGACACAGCGGCGGGCGCAGCAGCAACAAGCCAGAAGACGGCCAACGCTGGTCCAAGCTGTGACGGGCCAAGGACCTGGGCAGCCACGGGCACAGCAGCACTCCAAACAGAGCCAGCGGTGCACCCGTGGAAGAAGGAAAACACGGCTAGCACCGAAAAAGAGCGTGCTGGCAGCCAAAGCGCCCAGCAAGTAATGCCGCCCAAGACGTTGGCGAGCAGAGCAATGTTCACCCGCCCTCCTTGCTCCAGCGCAAATCCGGTCAGGGGTCGCCCGATCATTAGGCCGCTGGCCATCAATGACTGCACGGCAGCTGCTTCGGTCTGGGAAAGCCCGATGCCGTCCGTGGCGTACGACGCGACGGAGTAGAGGGCGATGAAGTAGCCCATGACTGCGCAGCACCCAACATCAGTAACGAGATCAATACACATGGCTTGCTCGGGAACAGTCAGATACCTACCAGCCAGACTTCCCCAAAGCCAAACCCACACAAACGCAGGATGGAGCAGTATCCGTAATTGCAACGACACCGCGTTCATACCAACATCAGCAGGCCCTTTTCTAACGAGCAAGACACACGGCAGCATGACGGCCGCCGATATGCCGCCGTTGATGTACAGAGCTTGGCTGAAGGAAAGCTTCTCAATGAGCACGCGCGTGGTGTTGGATAAGACCAAGCCCCCGGCGCCAGCACCGCCCATTGATAGACCCTAGGCTCGAGTCAGCGAATCCTCGAGGCATTAAACCGAGTAGTAGTCACTCGGGAGGATGAGGATGCGGGAACAAACGGATGCGAGGCTCAACTTCTCGTCAAACCACTGTGCTAGTAGTGGTTGCGAGGTTGCGAAGACCTATGCCAAATCAGGGGTAGTTAGTAGGCTGGCAAGAACAGGAATTGGTAAGGAGTTAGTTATGCTTACAATACCCAGCCCTAAGTAGGTCAGAACATCTCCAAGTCATTACAATACTCCATTCCGCAGCATTAATCAACATACCAAGCCCAAAAATAAGCCCCTGACAAACAAGATAAGCCGCAAAAGTCGTCGACACTCCGGCGAGGCATTGTCCCAGCGTGATGCCGAGCATCCCTATTTCACACAACAGTCAGCATTTCTCTTCAAGCCCGCACAAACGATATGGCAGTTCAAACCAAGAAGAATAGGAACCCGAAATCCAAAACGCTTAATCAATATTTTCCCCAAGGGCGCAGCCGAGAGGCATGCGCCGACAGACAGCCCTCCAACGAACGAGTATCGCAAGGGGGTCCCGCCAACAAAGTGGTTCTGCTGGAGGAGGAAGGAGGAGTAAACTCCAAAGGTCATGTTCATGCCTGGTGTTTATAGTATTAGTCTGGGGGTAATTCAAGGTTTGTCCAGGAGGGGGCAGCGCACCCCAGGTGACCGCGTTTAGCAAGATGGCGACCGTCACAATTACCCAGCCATACCCGCCGTTGGGAAGCTTGGGCGTTGTCAAGGCTTCGGGTTCTGTGGCAGTGGCCCCATCCTTTCCGGTATCGCTGCTTGCTGTCATGGTGAATGCAGGAGAGGTGGTCGAAGACGTAGAGACAGGTGAGTCACTGAGATGTAACAGAAAGCCCAACTAGAAGTGAGAGTCTCAGTCGGCAAAAGACTAAACCACCACTCAGACTTTCTCAATGAACCGCTTTTTTTTTTTTGAGTCTCGCATCTCAAACTTTCTGAATTGAGAAAAATCGGGAAATAGTCTTGAGATACGCAATGGATTCGGAGGGATCTCGGGGACAGGAAAACGAGGCCCCGAGAATCGGGTTGGGGTAGGTGGATCTGAGGGGAGACGGGGCCAAGACGCCAACGACTTTTTAGGTCGTGTACACCAATCATCCAGGAAGTCAATGTGGAGAGGCTGACAGGGGGCTGGACTTGAAAAGAAGCCTAAATTAAAGAGATCTTAAAGCTTTAAAGGAGAAGAGGAGGAGGAGGCTTAGGAGGGGCGGGATAGGCGGAGAATACTTCGTATCTAGAGGAAACTAGGGGGAAAGAGAAAGAAAAGTAAAGAAAGAAGGATACCTCAAGAAGTATTGGTAGGTGATAGGAAAAAAAACAGAAATCATACAAAGGTAACTAATATCATATAACGTATGAACCACGACAATTTGGTTTATCAGTAGGTAACTTAGTGTGCTGATCATCAAGTACTTGAGTCCAGAGCTATTGAATCAAAGTATACCGCACAGATTTACCTCATCGTACACTCCAAGAAGCACCGAGCGCCGGCTCCGCCACCTTTGAGAAGTGTCCATCGCAGCCACACGTAATTCTCTTGACATAAGAACGTCCGTGTCTGCATCTGATTTAAGTCTCGACGCTAAACTCGTAACATCTAAGATCGGCCGTTCAACAGTTGCACTGAGGTTCAAATCCGGACCTTTCAATTCTCAGCATGTTAAGTTGTGTTTCTCTTAAACACTTCCTGACTCCCAAGTTTTCAGCCTCTATTTCTACACCCGACACCAGCAGAAGACTCTATTCAAGGACAAGACTCTTAAGAAGCACGAGGGACTGAGCAAAGCGAAGAGCTCGTTGTTGGTCCAAGTCCGAACTGGGGACATAGGCCTTCGGGACTTCTTGTTCAAACGGGGAGTCCCAAGTGTGCTGACTCCCTGCTGCGAGTGCGGCGAAGGGCGGGAGACTGCTGAACACCTGGTGATGTGGTGTTTGGCCCCACCGTTGACCCGGACGTGGGAGAGAGCAGAAGTCAGGACGCGACGAGACTTTTACTCTGTTCTACAGGGTGCCAGTCCTTCAACTGCCCGGCTGACGAGGAGGATACTGGGCTAGCTGATGGATTCAGGAAGACTGCCGATGTACAGCTTGGCTAGGAAGCTCGAGCTGGAGTAGGCATCTGAGTCCCACCGGTCGGAGGTCAAGAGGCCTTCTCTTTTTGTATTTCGCAGGCTCATTCACTGATTTCTTCCCTTAATCATCGGTATAGGTTTTTCACCCGGCCCGCAAGGGCGCGGTGTTCCTGTATAGTAAATGTCTGAGGGTTCGACATGCCCGCAGGGCACAGCGGTGTAGGAATAATAATAATATATTCTTGTCTCAGTCTATTCGACCCACTCCCTGATCATGGAGCTCATTTAGAGTTCTGGTCACTATCTGGGGATTCTGAGACGCGGGATAAAATGCTCGAGTTAATGTGCAGTCAACTAAACGGATACCCACCTGCTTTTTTTTTTTTTTTTTTTTTTTTGAACTGGGAGTTGGGCACTTTTCCATGGAACCCTACCACTCAAAAGTTTACCTTGTTCATGGTAGCCTGTTTGGTCTTGTCCCAAATTGACCTGCCCCTATTGCCGCAAAGGCAATCAGCTTGATATGATTGATGTGGAAAATGGGCATGGCAAGTCGGCAATACACCATCCAGACTTGAGACTTGATTGAGTTACAATTCCTATCTCGTGCCTTGAAAAAGTCCTCTTCTCTTTCTTACCAGGGTGTCTTGATTCCTGTCATGATAGCTGATGCTTCGTGGCACGGGCGCTCGCCTCGTACTACCACCGTGGTGGCAAGGGCGGACGAAGAAGAGGTTCAATGTCACTTCGGGATGCCAATACAGCCTGGCGGAGGGACGATGGTTGGAGGGGTACGGGTTTGGGTCGGGGAAATTTAAAATTGTTGGCTTGCAAGATGTGGTGGTATATCATGGGACCCTGGGCGTTTATTCCACGGAGTATAAGAAATTAAGGATGGCCTTTTACCGTTTTGTTGTATCGGGTTAAGGTGACGAGTTGGGCATGTCATTCGCGAGTTATTGAGATGCGAGGGTATTGAGATGGCAAGGCAAGGAGTGAGGGCTACCAGAAACCTGACAGCGGAGGAAAACATCAGATGTGTGCTCCTTGTGTGAGGTGAGAATTTAAGTTGGCAGCTTGGCTGCCAGAGAGGAAAGAACCGGGGCTGGAAAGTCAAAACTCGCGTCTCCAACGTCAATTCTAGAAAGGTAAAAGAAGTGATGACGCTGCATGTGGCTACCTATCGATGGCATAAGGGTCCGGACTCTCCGCTACGCTATGGACTGCATCAATGCCATGGTGCATATCCACCACGCACAAACCAATCTCAAATTTGGTGCACAAAACGATTACAGGTGCCTTTTTCTTTTTCTTCTTTTTTCTTTTTTTTTTTAAAAAAAAAATCTTCAATCGAATCACCAAATTCCTGCGCCCAGTTCACCTAAATCCTTTGCCATGCCGCATGCAAAGCACTCGTACCCAAGCGAGCGACCTACAGGGCCATCGCCCTCGCCTCGACCAATTTATACGTCATACTTGCCAACAAAAGCTTCATCAGCCCCATCAAGGTCACCATCCTAGGGCTCCTGTTCCTGGTTGAGAAAGCCATTTTCCTGTTGATGGGACACGGTCCACACAAGGCCCACAATATTGCCTGGTTTCCTTCGAATTTATGGACGACCTGGGACGGCCTCAGCACCATCCTCGCCATACCACGTTTCGTGGCCGTCGCTGTCGATTTTGCCCCGCCTTTTGCCTTCCCGAACCTAGACCTCATAGGCCTTGGTGTGTTATCTATGCTTCGTTGGTGTATTGCTTACTCGAGATATTCGACCCGTTCCCAAATCCTGACATTCAATTTCTGTCCCTCCATCTCAATCCGCCTCGTATCCATGAGCGTCCTCAGTCCAGCGTCCCAGACGCTCGTCCAGACTGCTGAGTTTGCTGTGATTTGGGCACTCTCCTTGTGTTACAGCAAGTGGTGGGAGGAGTCGAAGCAAAAAAGGCGCAGCGTCGGTTGAGGATGCCAACATAACAAGTTTTTGGGAGGGTTGGGCTTTTTGAACGGCGTCTCTTCACTGCTGCGGAGGATCCGGACTGGACGACGGCATCATGTACCTGAAGCCCTAGGGAGCCCAATGATAGGCAGGCCGGCGGTTGGTGGTGCTTTGTAGGGCCAACGAGCATGGGGACCATCCGACTTTAACCTGTATGGCGCCAAGGTGTATTCGCAGAAGTCAAGAATCTGGAAGAAAACTTGGACGGTCAAACTTGGATGAAAGCGTTGGTCGGCTTCCGCTAGCTGGCATCTTATACTTGCCAAAAGAGTTGGAACGGAAGTCAAAAGGAAGATGGGAGGATTGGAGTATGGAAAGATGGGAGGATTGGAGTATGGAAAGATGGAAAGATGAGCAGATGAAAAATTGGCTTAAAAAAGGATTTGTCTCAGCGCAACAATCCGGAGAGCGAGGGGTAACAGCGCAAAAGAGCAGATTCAATTTTATAAATATACCCTCCAAAAAGTTGCAAAATCATGATATATACAACGAACAAAACATCAGTCATGCAGGGAGCCCCTTTTCCAAAGGGCACCCTTCGGACCCCCACAACCCCCCAAACCAAAACACCCACATAATAAACCCTTTTAACCCCCATATCACTTCCTCACAATATCCCTCGCATGCCTCCGCTTCTTATCCAAACCAGGGCAGCGCGTCGGGCGCGGGCGCTTCGTCGTCTTAGTAGCGGCAGTCTGCGCCGGAGGCGCAACAGACGTCGTCGTCGAGACAGCGGCAGCGGCAGTGGTCGTGGCGGGCGAGGCATCCGAAACGGGCGAGGCGCCCGTGTTGGCTGAGGCAGTAGTTGTGACGGCCGCAGCGGCAGTGGTGGCAGCGGGAGGAGCAGCCGTGGCGGAGCCGGTCAGGGCCGTGGCAGAGGCGGTGATGGCGGAGGAGCCCTGGGTGATGCTAACCGCGCCGGCGATTAAGGCGGGGCCGGGAATCTCGTACTTGACGGGGGAGGTGTAGATGTTGGCGAGGATGCCGGCGTCAGTGGGCTTGTAGAGGGCGGTGCCCTTGATGCCGGTGGGGGTGGCGGTGCCGGAGCCGGTGATTTGGAGGTTGAAGCATTGGGGGTAGTTTTGGGCGCCGTTGGCTTGGTTGCCGCTGTGCAGGGCGATGATCTCGTGGCGGAGGACGTAGTTGCCGGGGGCGATGTTGGGCGGGATCTGGACCAGCCACGCGTTGTTATTGGCGATCAGTTGATCTGAGCCCCAGACGCCGGGCGCCTTGGTGCCGTCCACCAGGCCGACCTCGGAGATCTTGAAGAACTCGAGCGCGGTCTTGTCGACCGTCTCGCACCCGGCGCTGCCGCAGTTGGCGAGATAGTCAATGACTGGGCCATGGTGAGACTCGGGCCAAGTGTCCCATTGGATGAGGACCTTGTCGCCGGCGGTAACAGCGGCGTGACCCTTGGCGTTGGTGGCGGATCGATGGCAGATGATGTCAGGACTGGCGAAGGCGTCAGGGGCGACGAAGCCGTTGTCGGTGTTGGTGGCGGTCCAGCCAACAACGGCAGGCGGGTTCTGCATGTAAGGGAAAGTGTTGATCTCATAGCCCTGGTAAGAGAGGCCGTTGACCACGATGTTCTTGACATGGCCGTGGGCGGAAACCGAGGCCGCACCGGCAAGGGCGGAAAGGAGGGTCTTGGAGGCGAAAGAAGGCATCTTAAAATAGTTGTCTAGGGATGGAAAGGGTAAAGTTGCATGTGTCGAAGCTCAGTACCGTCTAGCGGAAAGAATGGGTAAGGTGGCAAGGAGTGGAAGAAGAAAAGTCTTCAATCAATGAAGAGAACGTGAAGAAAGAAGGAATGAAAGAGTGGCTTTGCTCGAAGATCGCCTTGCGCCTGGTAAGAGCCAAATGAAGTTCACGGTGGGATCAAGCTGCCTCTTATATCTGGTGACATGCAGCTGAAGAAGCACATTGCGTGATAAGGACAGCAGTGTCAGGAGGGAAAGCTACTGCTGCATGGGGGCATTCCCGGTATCTAGTCCAACCGGTGAGCAGGAGATTCGGTTAGGATAAACCGGAGCGGCCAAGAACAAACAGAACCTGAGCTCATGCCCTCGCTGTTTGGGGAGAATGAGACGTCAGGGAGATCTGAGCAACGCGAGCCAAGGGTGTCGCTGCCAACGCTTGGCATAGGCGCGGAATACCCAAGCCATGCTAGTTGCTCGCAAGATGCACCATCTGATATGCCGGGCAGCGTGAAACACGGCGACGTTGGCGATGTGTTGAAAGCGGGGGATGTGGTGGTTGGTGCAGCGGCTCAGGGGCGGACAGGGGTAAGGTCCGGCAGGCTCATGCAGGAACAAGGCTCGCTTGCGTCTTCGGGTGCCCCACTGAGAGCCCCCAAATCTTAACGCCCGCGTCGACCCCGCTCAGGTGGTGTTCCAGGAAGCGCCCCCAGTGCATGGTGGCAGGGGTCGTGGTGGTGGTGGGAAGTCCCGAAGTCATGTCGCAAGAGCCATTCGGGGCAAACACCACAGAGAACGCCGGGGGTGGTCCGAATACCAAGCATGGTCCCGGAAGAGCGGGCCGAGACAAACGCCTGCGAGAGATCGTTGCTCTGGTTGGTATTTGCGAAACATGGAAGCGCGGGCGGCTCAAGCTCGTCGTTTGCTGGTAGATTGTGCATGACCCCCAATCGGGAGACTGGCCGTTTGCTCCCGGATCTGTTATCGCAGTTTTGACAAGTCCATGTCGTTACGGTCGAGCGGCAATGCTTGCGACGGCTTGGCACTGGGCGTGATCTCGATGTTGCTTTCCGTTGTTGAGATTCTGCAGCGCTCAATCTGTTTCAGACTTCAAATTCGCTTTGAGTGTCCTGGAGCTCAAGCCAAATTGGAGCTCCAACCTTGAAGCCCACGATGAGCTTGGAAGGAGCTTGGAAAGGGCTCGAAAGAGCTTGTGCGATGGAAGCTGAAGAAGCTTGGGGCAGGTGTTCGAGAATGCGAGCTCGATTGGTGGATTCTCCAGTCTGCAGGCTCCACAGAACCCAAGCAAACGGCGCCGGAAGAAGCCGAGGCTAACAGCAGCAAGCAGCATGACAGCAAGCGAATCAGCCCTCGGGAGTCAGCTCCACCCCTGAGAACTCTGACCTCACATCACGACTTCCTTGTGGTCGGTTGCTAAACAATCGTGCAGTTGCCCGTCCGTCATCGCTGCCGAGCCAACTGAGAGGAAGGACTCGAAGCCGCGTCCACGTTCAGTTTGAGTGTGACAAACTGCCGGCCCGATCACGCCTTTCGTCGAGGTCACAGAAGAGTCCGGCCCCGTTAGTTTGGGTTGTGATTTGGGCTTCGGCATCGTCTTTGATCTGAGTTCTCGCCAAGTTTGAGCGAGCTCAATTTCAATTTCTCTCCGAGAGCCGCTAGATCACAAATTTGTTTAGATCGTTTTTGCGAAAGGTAAATCATCAGATAACCTCTCGTACTGTGCCCAACTATTGCTGGATGAGTGCTGAAAGGGCATTCCAGCTGGTTGAAGAAACAAAACCTGGAAGCTCGCCTTTATCTGGCAAATAGAGACAGGCTCAAACCTCAGTGGGCTTAACAAACCTGTTCTTCTTTTGGAGACTCAGCGCAAAAAGGATGTGGCCTCGCAACCTATCAAGCTGGCAGGAGCCCGATCCAGGTCACGGTTCCTTCCTTCCCAATCCTGACGGCTATTTTCCACCGCAAACCTCCAACACCGACGAGTTTGCATCTCAGGCTATTTTCTCGCCGCCTACCGCTATTCAATCGAGCGTTTCGGCAAGTATCAGCGTACCTTGACCACCCGTTTTCCTTCCTTTCCCTGGATGCTCGCTGACCAGGTGCCAGTCGCCCTCGAGAATCGATGCTATGACAATGACGCAGCCCCCATCAGCTCACAGGCTGGGTCTGGACGCTCGCGCTGCCGAACTTAAGAAGAAGCTCCTCCGGAGCCGCAGCCAGTCCCGTGCGAACACAGCCGAGTCGCCGAGACCAGACCCAGAGCCCGCCACGGCCGCCTCTGTGGGGATTGCTCCCTCGCAGCCAGCACAGCTTTCCGCAACTAACTTCGATACCCACAAACCCCCTCGGCCACCACCGCTAAAAACCTCGCTCCAGGCCGATGCGAACGACATTGCAGCCTTGATCTCGTCCATTTCGTCCAACGTTGACGAGATTCCAGGGCCGAGCATTAGGAACTCGAACAGTAGTAATGTGCATCAGCAGCGCCAACAGCCCGTGTTTGCCGATGGGCATTCTTCAACTTCAATAGACACTACCACAAAGACAACGCGTCCAGTCCCGGCAGCCTCCGCGGAAGAAGGCAAGAAACCCTCGGTGCAAGAACGGCCTGTCCCCAGCCTTCCAGCACGGGTGGTACCCGCCGTTGCAGAAGACAAGCAGAAGGAGGCCCATCAACCCAGCAAAGAGGTTAAAGTTCTTGAAAATGTGACCCTCAAAGCGTCAAAGAGCCCAGCCAATCTAGCTTCCCTTAAGGCGGGAGAAACCTTGCCGCCGAAACAACAAAAATTGGCGACAGCAGACCCAAAGATTGCACGGCCCTCCACTACTCCGCCCTCTGTTGCCGCAAACAGCCGCCAACAGCTCGCTCGCGGAAGAACTGACTCGACATCTGAAAAGACCACCGCCTCCGAACCACCCCATCGGGAGAGCGAACGCAAATCGCGGCCAGCCCCGCCCGAAACAGCACAAAAGACTCCCCATTCATTTGATATACCCAAGGCATCCCGTGGCAGCACGGAAGGACGAGCGCCGTCTTGGGACAAGCCAAGTACCAATAGCAAAGTGGAACAGAGGCCTTCTACAGTCAAGAACGGTAACAGCAAGGTGGAAGAGGCTCTTATCAGCGTCAAAAGCAATGGCGATAACAAACTACTTCAAGCTCCCAAACAGGCCTCATCTGACGAGTGCTTCACACAACTCTTGAACAAGGTTCCTGACGTCAACGATTGGCTCGAAATGACGGACTACTACAACGCGGAGCTTCGCGCCAGAAAGCTCGACCGATTCAGGAGAGTAAAAGCGCTCGCTGCCGAAAAATTGAGAATCGAGGAGGAGGAGCGGAAACTGATGGAAGAGGAAGAACTGGACATGGATTTACAGCGCTCGACAGTCACACGGCTTACAAACGTGGTCTCCAACTCGCCAGCAATTGGCGAGAGCAGCGGCTTACTGACCCCCGCCACCCCCATGCCTGTGCCTGTGCCCGAGGCCAAAGTGGTCGTCGTCGCCAACCCCCCTAGCAAGAGGGCACACGACGAAGAGGTCACCACAGATCGCAAGGAAAAAGCTCCGCGGCTTGAGGGCCCATCGAGCCGTGCCAAGGATGCTGACAACAGGCCGCGGGGAAGTGACCGCCGCGACTCTCATCATGACAGAACTGACCGGCGCCCGCATTCGCCGTCTTCCCGCCATGACTATTGTCGGACTCCCCCGACGCGCCCGCGGGATTTCTCGCCTCACCGACGTGTCAGCACCCAGTCCCGCCGAGATTATGACGACTACGAAGACCGCCCCCGCCAGTATGGCCGGTACAAGAGCGATAGCATGCTCTCCGAGTCGCCGCGCCGCAAGGACCCCGGCCACCATGCCTCACCATACCCGGCCTCCGTCGATCTGGGCCGCAGGGGCGGTGAGTATCTTGCCTCTCATCCCATCGACTTCCATGACTAACGACGAAACAGACACGCGCTTCTTCATCGTGAAGTCTTACAACGAAGCGAATGTGCAGGGATGCATGGAAATTGCAAGTCCCCGAGTCTCCAACTTACGCCCACCACCCAGCTCGCTAACCCCCACGCTCAGGGCGTCTGGACCACCCAAGTCCACAACGGCGAGAAACTCGCTGCAGCCTTTGCCGAGTGCAAGAACGTGATCCTCTTCTTCTCAGTGAACCAGAGCAAAGCGTTTCAAGGATATGTCTGTCTACCCCAACCTCCATACCTCCCCTTTTTCCTTCCTTCCCCTGTTCTCACACTAACCCACCACCAAGGCACGCATGACATCCGCCCCATCACCCTCCATTCCCCGCCCCAGCTGGGTCAAGAGCATCCACTGGGACGTGAGCGATTCGTTCAAGGTGCAGTGGCTCAGCAAGACGCCCGTCGACTTCTTCCGCATCGGGCACATCAAGAACCCGTTCAACGAAGGCTTGGCGGTATTTGTCGGCCGTGATGGGCAAGAGCTGGAGGAGGACTGCGGGATAGAACTGCTGCATGAGATGGAGGGATTTACGAGGGCGCTGGCGGAGGGTAAGGAGAATGGTGGCGAGGGGTGGAGGTTTGATAAAGGGGAGGAGGGAGGGTGGCAAGCGGCATCCCGGTGGTGGGCGTGGCGGGAGGAGGGGTGGGTATCGTGGTGGGGGTATTCGGGGAAGAAGTATATCAAACGGGAAGGGTCGGTGGGTAGGGATTGAAAGTGTTTGAGGGGTGAGATAGGAGGGAGCATGGAGTTGGACCTAGGGGAGGGGAAGGTGAACTAAAGGGGTTGGCTCATAGAGAGAATACTATGGAGGGTGAATTTAAGATAGATATTGTGTAGACACGGGCATTGCCCCGACGAGCAAATAGATGGACGATTTCTATAGCCTTCCGACACCGGATACTGCATCGTTGTCGTCCTTTTGCGAATTTTTCATCTGCTCTGGAATTTAATATATCACGGACTGGGAATCAACCCCTCGATCATCCCATCCTGGTCAACTTGTGTCTGTTAATTAAAAGAAGAAAAAAAACCAAAAAACATTATCATTACCCCAAAAGCCCAGCAGCTCAAAACAACCCCAAGACCGACCCTTCCCGGCTCTCCCCATCGCCCCTTATCACCATGGCTCCAAAACCTTCGCAGGCGGCACCCCAAGCTCCTCCCGCTCCTCCGATCCTCCGACAAATCAAACTCGCGCATCACCACAATCCCCTTCACATCATCCCCACCCCCTCCTCCCTATTTCCTCCACCACCACCACCACACCCCCGTCACCGCCGTCGTCTTCTTAATACACTGCAACTTGACCACCTCCTCCCAACCAATCCCGCCATAATCTTCTCCTCACTCTCCGTAAAACTGATATTCGTCAACGGGTGCTGACTCCCCGCTTTACTCCCCCACCACCACTCTTCAACCCCCAGTCCCACCATGCGTCCCGCCCCGCCGTGGGTGCGGCGAACTGCTCCCGCCGATGCTCCGAAAGTGGTTGTTGTTATCCGGGGTCTTGTATTTGGCCTTTTCAGTCGTGCGCCGTGCGCTGCTGCCGAGGAGGGGCGCAGCCAGGTCTTGAGGAGAGGGAAGACCATAGGCAGGTTGGTGGTGGCGACAGCGACGAAGGCTTCGCGTGTACCCCAAGCGCCGGCGAGGGCGGCGCCGTGGACTTCGTCCTGGGGTTATGTGTTAGTGGTATGAGCGGGTGAGCGAGAGGATGGGGGTGATGGGAGGGTTTGGAGGTAAAAAGGGGAGAAGGCGGGGAGAAGAAGGTGGAAAATGGGGTGGAAAAGGGGACCTACCACAATAATAAACACCGTTTTCAGCGTCGCGCACACCAGCACAAACACGCCCGCACCAAGGATGAGCGTTGACGCGATCTTCTCAACCAACCGCAGGCGCGAGCGCCAGAGCAGTGGCAGCGGGATGGCGAGGAGATAGAGATCACTGAACAGGTTGGCGCCGTAGGATACCCACACGACTGGGTGCGACACGGCGGGCTGGCACACGTTGCCCGGGTTGGGGTGGATCTGCCAGTTGCGCGGGAAGGGCCGGCACACGAGGAAGATAGCGAAGATGGAGGCCAGCCAGCCGGCGAGGACCAAGGCGAGGCCGCCGTGCACGCGGTTGCGGTAGCGGCTGCCAAGGCCGTTCTAGGAGAAGGGTATCTGTCGCTGTTCAGGAGAAAGGGTGGTGGTGGGAAGGGAAACGTACGGTTAATCGGAAGTAGAAGAATAGCATGGCGCACTTGAGGGTGGTCATCAGCGTTGCATAGAAGGACCACCCGGCAATCTGGATCTTGGAGCCGATCTCCCGCATGTGGTATTCCGGGTCGCTGGGCAAGAGGGCTGCGCGCTCAGCGTCGGTCAGGCCGTTGTTTGCCATGCCATGCGCATGGGTGCCGATTCCGTATCCCAGACATGTCTGGATTGTGTAGAGCAGCTGGATGAACATGACAGTTCCATGGTCAGCAGCCGAATTTGAACCCGCCGAATTAAGAGAGTATCACTTACAACGGCAACCCACACCAGGTAGTCATCCGTCTCGAAGTGCCTCCATCCCACGGCCTTGACGCGTGCGTAGGTCCTCAGGGTGGTGATGACGACGCCAAAGGCGTACAGGGTCCAGAGCGTGATGTCGGAAGCGCGGGCGGCAGCAGCGGCAGCCGCGGCCGCTTCCGCTGCGGCGTCAGACATTGATGAGCCCGCTCCTCATGCACCAAACTACCAATCCTTTGAGTCCGAATACCGGGGAAGCCCAATTCGATCGAGATGGTGCGTAGTTTCCACCAAGATGATTCGATTGAACCGACAAACACGGCAGAAAGGTAGGAAGATCAGAACATGGAGACATGGGTCCCATTTGTATTTCACATAGAAAAGCTTGCCGAACTGGGAAAGCCATAAATGGAGAACTAGGAACGCTGGACATTGGCGAACGCCTCGTTGTGGGGAGCTGGGCACCGGAATGGGGAAGGCTCCGAGAGAGAAAAGGTCCCCGGAGGTCGAGGCACGGCGGCCGTTTGATTTGACCCGTGGATAGTGGCAAACAACCGCATTCAGGCGGCTTGGTCCGGGCTGCTCTCCGGAGAACGGCCTGGACAACGTGGGAATCCCGGCAGAGGGCCCTGGCGATAGCTGCAACGTCAAGTGCCGGCCCCGTCCCATGTCCTCGGATTCGCTCGCGGAATGTGTCTTAGGCAGGGGTAAGAAGCAGCCGATTCGATTCCCGATACTAGCACGTGCAGAACTGGATCTGATGTGGGTGTCAGCTTGTCTTAGCCGCTGGGCGTTGGACAGGGGGTGGGCCGTGGTGTTTCCACATCCTATGCTCATAGCGTCCCAAACTTTTTGGGAAAATAAGGAGGAAAGTAGAAAGAGAAAAAAAAAAGTTCTGCTTTAAACTCTGGAGTAAGTTCTGTTAAATCTCCTGTTTTTGAAGCCGTCGTCCTGGAGCTTGCCATGTCTTGGATGGAGACATGTTGTCTTAAGCTTTCAGACAACAAGGGCCCTTGGACCCTGCCACCAGTTCGCGCTAACAAACGAAGAATGCTTGGCGAGAGCCGCATTGTGGGGAACTGCAACGTCCAGCCGAGGGCTCTCTGCTGAGATTGTCAACAAACTGGAGCCCGCAACCGTCTCCAGTCTCTCTTTTCTAGCCACAGGCTAGCGAGAAAATTGCGCAACAACTCCATGGAATCCCCTAATCTTCTAGCATGTGAGTCCCTTAAACTAACCAAGTTTGTTTGTACAAACAATGTGTTCAAGCGTTGGGGCTCCTAACGCAAAGGCCTTTGTTTTGTTGATGCCCCTGAGAGGCTGAGACATGCAGACTGCGGACTGCCGCCCGAGATTCCCTGGACAGATCCCCGCCATAAAAACAGGAATTGCCGCATCTGCACAACATCAAAGCGAGACCGGGGTTACACGTGGAGAAGAACCGGAGCCCAATATGAAAACGTTGAGAGCTTGACTCCTTCCGTCCACTCTCGCGTGGCCTTTTTCCACATTGGGACAGTAGTTCGTGGAGTTCAGGAAACTGCGACGGTTAATAGATACAGAAACCCGACTCGCTACGAGTATATTAGCCGAGGCGCCGCTCGTGGCCCCCCCCGATGGCCTTGAGCTTGACAGTGTTTGACGCATTCTTCCCTTCTTCCCCTTTTCGCCCCTGAACAGTCGCAAACACAATGCGCTGGACCAACCTCCTGGCCTCTGCGGCCACCTGGGCTGTGGCAGCCGCCGTGCCCGTTGTGGAATCCGATGCGAGCATGGCTTTCATCGCCGGCAGCCGTCCTTGCAGCATCCTCGACTTCTGGAAGTTTGCCTTGAGCCTCTCCAAGGATGCCGAGGTTTACTTCCCAGGAATGACTGGCTTCAACCAGTTTTCTCAAAGATGGTCTGCCCTGGAGTCTCCCTCCGTCAATATTACCGTCCTCCCCGCTACCGAGAACGACGTTGTCGAGATTGTGAGCCCTTCCCCCGTCGCCATCCTCTGCCAACATAATTGCTGACAATTCCATCAGGTCCGCATCGCAAACCATTGCAACATTCCCTTCCTCGCATACAATGGCCTCCACGGCTCCGTCACCACTCTGGGCCGCATGGACTGGGGTATTGCCGTCAACCTGAAGAAGCTCTCCGGCGTGTCCATTGCCGGCGACGGCCAGACGGCCACCGTTGCTGGTGGCACCAACTCCAAGCTGCTCATCGACACCCTCTGGGAGGCCGAGAAGCAGGCCGTGACTGGCACCTGCGAGTGTGTCAGCTACATGGGCCCCGCCCTCGGCGGCGGTCACGGCTGGCTCCAGGGCCGCCACGGCCTCATCGCCGACCAGTTTGTGTCTCTGCGAGTCGTCCTCGCCGATGGCACCCTCAAGACCGTCGACGCCAACTCAGACCTCTGGTGGGCCATGCGCGGTGCCGGCCACAACTTCGGCATCGTCACCTCCGTCACCATCAAGATCTTCCCCATCGAGCACACCAACTGGGCCATTGAAACCCTCATGTTCACCGGCGACAAGGTCAAGGCCCTTTACCAAGCCGCCAACGACTACATTCTTAAGAACGGCGACCAACCCGTCGACATCATCAACTGGTCCTACTGGTTCAACCTTCCCCAGGTCGATCCCAACGGCCCTGTCATCGAGTTTTACATCATCCAGGAGGGCGTTGACGTCGTCGACCCAGCCTACACCGAGCCCTTCCACGCCCTTGGCCCCATCTCCATAACCCCCAAGAACGGCACCTACCGCGACGTCTCCGGCTGGACTGGCATCGCCATGGACAGCCCCCCGTGCCAAAACGCCGGCATGGCCAACCCCCGCTTCCCCATCTACCTCCCCACCTACAACCCCGACGCCCAGGAGGAGCTCTACAAGGCCTTTGCCTCCGCCACGGCCGGCTCCTCTCCCTTCGCGGGCTCGCTCTTCATGTTTGAGGGCTACTCCACCCAGGGCGTCGACGCCGTTGACGCCGAGTCCTCGGCTTACGCCTATCGCGAGGATAACCTGCTCATCGCCCCGCTCATGCAGTACACCCCCGCGGGCCCCGAGCGCGATGCCGAGGCGAAGAAGCTTGGTAATGTGATGCGCAATATTCTGCATGAGGGCAGCGGCCGCGCTGAGATGCATACGTATGTTAACTATGCGTATGGTGATGAGGGTGTGAAGGCGTGGTATGGCTATGAGGATTGGCGTCAGGATAGGCTGCAGGCGCTGAAGACGAAGTATGATCCTAAAGGGAGGTTTAGCTTTTATGCGCCTGCTGCGTGAGAGGTGGGTAGTGAGGGTGAGCTGTGATGGGTGATGGCGGAGGAGGATTATTGTTAGTGGTAATAGTAATAGGGTGATAGAAATAATGGACTGAATCTGTAAGAAAATCAGGAATTCTTTTGCCAAATTGTTGTGATGGTCACTTCCTGTCATCTTTCTTGCAAAGTCGTTTTGAGCGCTGCTCTCACTGCTTCAGGAAACGGCATTCTGTTATAGAAATGTGACAAGGAGTGTTTTGGGGTTTCCATCTCAGATGACAGTTCGAGAACGGAGAAGGAGACTGCCCTTTGCTGTTAATGGATTAAGCAAGTTAAGACAGCTCAAAAAATTTGGTTTTAACAACATAAACTTGAAATGTGCCTGCCCGGCCGGCCGACGTAAGGGAAAAGCCCTACATGCTAATGCAGGCAACTTGAGAGAGATAACTAGAGATCTCGTTCATACTCTGAGTCTGACAACGAGCGCTCGCTGAGCCACAATATGCCGTTTCGGTTAACAGATTGGTACTGTGGTGGTTCCTACAGTGGCTTTGCATCCTTCCTTTGTTAGCTTGGTGGGCTTATTTGCCCACCATCGCAGCCCTCTCTAAGATAGCTCTGAATATTACAATCATCTTTCTCTGGTGCGCTTCGCCTTGCTTTCGTTAAACATATTAAGAGATGTGTGATCTCATTTCCAGATCAGAGAACATACTTGACCTGGTATACATGACGCATCTAGGTCAGCAAGTTGGATTGCCGTTTCCCTTTATTATTCCACGGCAGTTTAGTTGTCCGCTACATTTCCGGGATGGTCACCGAGCTTCTGGCCGTGTTATGTGACTGCGAATGATGAACAGTCATATCGTCTACAGTCTGATATAATGGCTGCTTAGAGAGATTCCCTTGGCAAACTGTTTGCGAAGGGTGACTTGAGCTAATTTTAAATCACTGTCTTTTAAATAGTTATGAGAAACGAGCAATCTTTAGAAACAAATAGGCCAAGCTCTCACGATACCTTTTCCCATTCCTTTTTTCTTTCCTTTTTTGTTTTTGTTCCTTCTCTTCTTTCCTTTCCATGTTCTCTTTCCTCCTTTTATTTCTCTCCCTTCTTCTTTGATGCCCCGATTGCGTCAACATTCTCCAATTTGAACCAAGCTCTCCGGCAATGGGCCGCTTTAAGACTCGAGTTATCTCAAGCCGCTATGCGGGCAAGCTCAACACCAAAGATGGAGCCCCGGCATCATCTATGTATAATGGTGCTGGCTATGGCTTTTGATGAGCTAGTTTTCTGTCCGTGAGTTTTAATTTATCCCAATCGGCACTGCCTTTATGACTGAACACTGCCTCCCCACAGACTGTCTTATCTGTGCAACACGGCATAGAGCGTCATCGCACCTGCAAATTGTGACGGCATTCAGAGTCTGGGCGCACCGCTTCGCAACCCAGCCGTTCCTGCTATAAAATCCTGTCCCTCATCTCTCCTTCTGCCCTTCATCTTCTTTCTTTCTTCATCCGTTCGTTGCCAGCACAGCACTCAGCAACAGCTTAACCTCTCACTCCTGTACCAACACCTCTTGTACCATCACAAGATCTCCATCAAAATGGCCTGGATTCAGTCTAACTCTCGAAACTCTCAACCCGCTTCGGGTCAGAGCAGCTCCGCCTCCACCCAGCCAACCCAGGGCGTGGTCATTGGGCTCAACCCAAAGCCAACCGCAACCTCAACCCACCGCCTCAAGCCGGCCACTAAAAAACTCACAATGCAACAATTTCTCTATATCCTAATTCTCCAGGGCATCGGCGCCATGATCATCGCAGGCGGCATTAACTTTGCCGTTGGATACGGTACGAATCCCCCCACCTCCCTCCCCCACACCCAGCCCCTCTAACGCTCCTCCCCTTCACAGTCCTCTACCCACTCCCCACCCCACCCTCGCCCCACTCCTCGTCCATGGCCCCTCTCGCTCCTCACCGACTTCGCCTTTACGACGCTCATCAATCCCTCATCACCTGGTTCACCTGCATGCTGCTCATCAACCGGGACCTTACGCGCGGCGCCATCGCGCCCACCCCCTCCAACTGCCTCTACGACCCCAGCACCGCGCTCGACGGCGTCCCGCACCACCGCTTCTCTCGCTGGCTGTACTTCCTCGACCACTACAACGCCGTCCGCGGGAGTTGTTTGTTGGGGTGGTGTCTTGGGAAGACGAATAAGGTGGGAAGAGTGGTGGGATTTGGGTTGGCGGGACTGGGGAGGGTGTTGTTGGCGGTGATGTCGTGTACGGTGTGGATAGGGCCTGTCGCGGCGGTATTGGTGCTGGTTGGGGAGTTGGTGGATGTTGAGGGGTGGGGAGGGATGTGGTTTTAAGGGGAGGTGGACGGGGCCGGTGTTTAAGATGGTTTATGGGGGGTTGTTGGGTCTATTTCAAAGTTCGTTGTTGGCGGGCATGTGGATGGTAAGAGCGGGGTGGATTGTTAGGGAGGAGGGGCCAAGCAAGTAAGTTTGCGCGTTTGCTACGGTTTTGTGTTTGGTGGTTGATCGCGAGTACTGTTTAATTGTATTGTTGCTTTGCAGTTCTTAACGAGTATCCCGCTGACAGAGGTTCAAGGCCTGGCTTCTTTGAATCCACTACCTGCCCGTCATCGGTTATCGCGGATAATGTCCCGGACCATTCGATCGAAGGTCAAGAACTCCAGCAGTGGTCTGAGCATCGGGCGGACAAGGACTCCAAACGCCCGCCGAGTGAAGAGTTGGAGTACACCATCCCCACCGTCGCCTATATCCCCTAGATCTGGACGACCAAACCTTCGCTACTGCAGCCCGTGAACAACAGGACGTACCCGTGGGCGAAGACAAGCTGAAGGCCATCTGAGCACCGAAGCAGATGGCCGGACCGCGAATGTTGGCTTCGTTGCGTGCAAGGGGTCGATGGACAAAATGATGTGAGATGTGGTGGAATCTGAAATGGTTGATCGAAAAAGAATATATTTGTAGGATGGGCTATCGTGGGATAAGATACCCAGGTTGTTAGATAGGATGTTTGGGTGTATAACATTTGAATAAAGGCTGGGGCACCCGATCAAAATATTGTCAAAAATATGAAATCCGTTGCGGTTTATGTGGATCGAACACATGACCTTCAGATTGACTTCCCGAAGTTTGACTTCAGTCTGACGCTCTCCCAACTGAGCTAAACCCGCTAGTGGAGATGGAATACGGGACGCAAACTGATGCTGATGGGTGCACGCCCCGCATCATGGTGTTGGCATCTCGAGATGTGTCGATTGTCGCAAGCTCAAGTGCCTTTGGGGGATGGAGCTAGATTGACTTGACTGAAGCACGTGAGTGAAAGTCCTCTCCCATGGAGTTGGGAGTCGCCGCTTTGGCCAGACCAGACAACCCGGAGTCCATTCGCAGGACATGGGTGTCGTATGTATTACACCTGCTACGCTGGCGGAAGAAACGACGCAAACAGCGCGCCCTGGACCGACGCGTAGATGACCATGAACATGACGATGCGCTTCCCAGTCTTCTCTCCGCGGACGAGTCGCCCAGCAAGCCACCAGTACCACAGCGGATAGCCGGACGATATCCTGGTGATAATCTGCACATGGTATGTCGTCAAAGCAAGTACCGCCAGCAGCACCTGCGCGGAAGCGGCGGACCGGACAAGCGCTACCAACCGAGCCGACTCAGCAGGCTTGTCGGCGAGCCGCAGCCGCCGATCACCGATGTGCTCTAGGCCTGACTGTATCAGTACTAGCAGCATTGGGGTGGCGAGCAGGAACAGCGGGATGTTGGGTGCGACCCAGTAGCGGAGGAAGCCGGTATTCCTGTCATCATCAGTAAACACACTCATTCCCGCGCGGGATGTCCCGGAAATCAGCCCTACCAATAATGCCGCTGCACAAACGCGTAGATGCTCGGCAGGTAGCCCTGGCACCACGGCCTTGGCGGGGCGGCAGCCCCGGAAGCGCCGGAGCAGAAGTGCAGGTAGGCGGCAGCTTGGGGGCCGGCGGACCCCGCCGCCACGCAGACCCCACCCACGCCAAGGGCCAGCAGCCGGCGGATGGTGTCGGTGGGCCGGGATGGCAGCCTCGGCAGGGCCCGCAGCACTTCCCAGGCGAATGGCAGGCCGTTCAGGATGCCATTGCTGCGGAAGGCGGTGGCGAGTCCGAAGAGGACGCCCGCTAAGATGGTGTACAGATCGCGCCGGCTGGGGGATCGTTCGGCGCGGCAGCTGAGGGCGAAGAGGAGGTAGCCTGAGAAGGAGAGAAGGGCGAAGGAGCTCTCGGCGTATGGGGCGGAGAGGAACAGGCCGGCTGGGGAGATGATGTGCAGCAGAGCGGCAACGAGAGAGAGGGTTTGGTCGCGCCAGACGACCTGGCCCAGGCGGTAGAGGATCAGGACCGAGAGGAGATGGGCGGTGTTGGCGACGGCGATACCAGCAAGTGCTTCAGGGACGGCGCCTGTGTAGGGGGTGGATGGACCGACGAGGCCGGTGTGCTCGAGGGCTGGCGGCAATGGATGGCAGGTAATGTCAGCCGGAAGTTACGGATTACAGAGGGATACAGTACAGTTGATGAGGTAAACAGAACGAAATAGAAGTGCTGATGAGCGTATCATCCCACCTCAATGATCACAAATCCACCACCACATGATCGCTCACCTCTGAGTAACCCCCTCACAACAACCGGCAGACCCGCGCCAAAGGCCCATTCCTGCTCGAACCGGTAGCCGCGACGAGCGGCGGTGACAAAGTAGATGGCGTCCCAGCTGGTGAGGCGGGCGACCAGGCTGGTACCGAGATCCGCGGTGGGCCGGCGAACAGCAGGGACATCACTGCCGGCTAGCCCCCGCACAACCAGGTCTGCCGAAGTGTCGTAGGCTTCACCGACGAGGGCACTGCCGAGGGTGATGGCAAAGAGGAAGAGCTTCCATGTTGCGAAGGAGGTGAGGAGGGTTCGGTATGGGCGGGCGAGGGAGTCGTTGGGAGGCGGCATGGTGGAATACAAGACGGAAGGAGGCAAATCGTCAATTCCTTTTCAGACCTTGTAGCACGGGGATCCTGCTTGCCGGCTGCTGGACTGTTTTGTTTCATGCCAGATTGTTGATTGATCATTTGACGAAGCTTGGCACGCGATCGCGAATGTCACACCAACGCGGCAGTTCGGTGTAACCCTGGTAGGCAAGGTGAGGATATGTGGGGTCGCCTCGGTCGCTGTCGGTCAGACCGGCCCGGCTCTGGCTCATGGATGCCACGACAGAACAGCCGTACGCAATGCAACACTCCTCTCAGCCTGGAACATTCTGAGCTTCAATGCCGTTGGGAGTCTCGGGTAAGTGCATTCCACGTTGCTGGTCTCAGGAACAGCACCGTCATGTTTCATCCAGCCAAATCCCATCGACCTGCTCAGGTGACAGACCCTAACCCTCGACTTCAACTGGTTTGTCGGAGCTCGGCCACTTCTCGTAGATCAAGTTGCCCCGACCGGGACTGATGAAAAGCGCAAACCTGGAAAGTCATGCATGCTCGCAGTATTTTTGGTCTGGGTTTTCAGTTTTGCGTTGTTTCCAGGATCCAGTCGGCGGGATTCAAGAGCCTGATCCAAGCCCGGGCTCCAGGTTGGTTGATCATCCGATGCCATCGCCAGCCATGTGCGCGCCGCCTGATGACAATTTCGAAGCCAGTCCCCCTCACTGCCTCCGAGATTTCCGGTGGTGCGAACAAGCCAGAAGCCTGTATTTTTCTCTTACCGCCCTCTCCGTTGACACCAACCTCCCGCCCAGAGACTGATCATGGGTTAGGACTGGATGCCGTTTGGTCCCGATGGGTTTTCGCCGAATTGAAGGTTCCAGGTCAGGTTGTTGGAAACCCGGGACCCCGGTGGCCAAGCGGCCCCGCTCTCGGCCGCGGTGAAAAAGAAAAGAAAAGTCCAGGGTGTTGGTGTCCGCTCGATCCACTTCTCAGCCACCAGGAGACGTCGAATTCGAGGTTTTTTTCAGTTTTCAGTGCCGGTGTTCCTGGTACAGACTTTTGATTGCCCACAGCCCCTTTTTCTGGCGATCTTGTGTCGCGTTTACTCAGGTCTTGAATCATCACTCCTCGCACTTGGGTTGAGATGGGAAGAAAGGGAGCAACACCAAAGGAGCGAGAGACCAATGAGCATGTAAAGGCTCAAAGCCACCTGATTCATCTGATTCCAGCTCCCAGGGCTCTGGTTCTCCACAACAGTTATGCCCCGCTGTTGACCCCACCACAGCCCCCTGCACCTCGGAGTCAAAGCAGGACCCCGTTCCCGAGCGGGACGCAGAACGTGGGCCTGGCGTCACAAACAGCGTAATAATACACACTTCGTACCATTTCCCCTTCAACATCGTCTCTTTCCCCCTGACCGCCGCCCTTAAACGTACGACTCTGGCACCAAGCCGCCCTTCTTTCTTCTCGACACTCATTACCTACAAGCTTTAGCTTCCTGTTGGCGCTGCCTCTTCATACGTCACATATACGCAACATTTCCTTTTCGACGATACCACCCGACTTTTTTTTCCCTTTCCGTTACATTCACAGCGACAGGACGGCGCTTGGCTTTGGGGGCACGAGCTGCATCAACCGACAAGGCTGGACGACACTGGAACTGCTGGGCTTCGATTCATTCAATGGCAACTCCCATTGCTGTTCGCAACTCCAGCATTCGTCCCCTTTGTCGTCGCCACTAGATTCGTGCCAAAGCTGCACGGCTGGTGGAGAGAGCTGCAGTGGGATTCGAGGTGGTGGACCCTTGACGTTGAGACGGATTCATCCAGTCCTGCGGGACACCCATCAGCTCATCCCGTGGCCCATCCGATCGACGTCGGATCGCCGCGGGCACTGGCACTGCCTCCAGGCAGCTTGAAGCTCCCAGCGAGGCAGGTCCTGCGCATCTAGTCGCCCTACCCTGGGCATCTTTCTCTTTCCTGTCTTTTCTTTCTTCCTTCAGGGTCCTAGAACCAAACTGTCGGATACACCATGTTCTTACACGCTGGGGCCAGCCTCCACGGCCACGAATACTCAAATCGTCCCACCTCCCAGATGCAGTCTCCCGCACCCCGACGATCTCCGCTCTTACGATCAGCCTTCTCATCACAGAAACAGAGAGGCCGCACCGACGCCGAGGGCAACCCCCCGCCCGCCCTCCAGCAACGGCCCGCCTCAGACTACGTCTCCCGTGACCCCTCGCCGGTTGTCCGATTCCGAGATGTTGAGGATGAGCCGCCACCCACACCATCCACGACACACGATGGGTCCATCTCCGACTCCGAACTCAGCGATGCCACCCTCTCCCTCGACGGCACTGTGTCGTCGCGCTCTGCCCGCCGCCGCCGCCCACACCGGGCCCAGCTCAAGACGACGTACTACCTGGGATATCCGGCGCCGAGGTTGATTGGCAGGACAAAGGTCATGCAGAAGGTCTTCATGCCGAGGCTTTTACTACAGCTCCAGAAGGTCATGGAGGATAAAAGGTCTCACCCAGTTCTGGAGGTTTTTCCCGCGGCGCGCATCGCCGGACCGGTGGTAGCCCCGCGGCTGTCGAAGCGGTTTCCGGGCATTTTTGGCGTCAAGCGGCATCTCGGGTACGACGACATTGTGCTGGTGAGGAGGGACGACAACGATGCTGGCGTAGATGGGACAGAGAGCGAGCATGAGGAGGGTCTGGAGAGGAGGAATCTGCTGGCAGTGTACAGCCCGTTGAAACACTCGGACGACGCCGAGATAGTGCTGGACGATGGTTCGGTGTGGGTGGCCAGGCCGCTACCAACCGGGTCATTTGACTTTGTCTGCACCGACGTCGACGGCAACATCACCACCGCACGCTGGGCGCGCAGGCACACTCCATCCGTCGTCCCAAATACCGTTCCCACGGACGCTACCAGTTCATCCGCCGCCGCGCCCCAGCCGCGGTATACTTTCAGCCTACTCAACCCCCGCACCCGCCGCCATCCGGTCATGGCGACCCTCACACCCTCCACTCTCGACGTGCAAGACACCTACACCTCTGTTTCATCTTCCCACGCGCTGCACCCGCCCATCACTCGCATCGGCCGCTCGCAGTCGGTCACTTCCTCCGCCCCATACTCCCCTCCGAAACCCTCAGCCAACGACAACGGCGAGAACGACTCTGCCGTCTGCATCCCCTCGTCCCCCGACGCCGAGTCCAACGAGCGGACCGTCCACCAAATCGACGACCGCACAAAGATGCTCATCGCCGTCACCGCCTTCTGGGTGGCCCTCCGATCCGGCTGGTCACAAACCTACTCTCCATCCGCATCATCCACCACCACCCAAGACAACAACCCCACCTCTCCCACAACCCCAACAGCCCCGTCAAGAAACTGCTCCCGCTCCCGCCGCAACACCTGGACCCGCTCATCCACCACCGACCAACTCCCCCGCTCAGGCGACATCTCCAGCACTGAATCCGCCCGCGAAACTACCGACACCACCACTTGCACCAACCGCCGCTCCGTCACGGGCGTCTTTAAACGCCACTCCCTGCCCCTTGCCCCGACACCACCGCAATCCCCAACCCCGCCAACCCCCAACACCACAACCACCGTCACCACCATCAACAGAACCCCGCCGGCCCGACCCCCTCCGCCTCCCGCGCCTCAACCCCCACCTCCCTGTTAATGTCCTCCTCCATCATCCCCACCCTCGGCGAACGCCCCCTTCCGAGGAGGGCGACGAGTACGGGGGCGTCGTTTATGCAGCAACACCTGCAAAAGTCCACTACGTCTGGGACAGAGCGGGGTTTTGTTGCCGTGAACGGCATTGACCGGAGCAGCACGGTCTCCGAACGTGGCGAATGGAGCGAGAGCGACACAGCTGGTACGAGTGGCATGGGAAGTTGGCGGAGTCGACACCTGCACCTCGCTCTCCGTCAGACGAAGCACATGTCGTTGCCGGTGCCGCCACCGGTCACGTCGCCCGTTGTTGATGCGCCGCTGGCTCCCGTGACGTTGCAGCAGCTGCAGTTGCAGCGGCCGCTGCCGTTGCTGCCGCCGCCGGTAGTGGGTGTGGAGGCGAAGAGGTTTAGTCTTTCGGGGCAGGCGTGGCAGTCGGAGACGGAGGGGAGGGATGGGGTACGGTGGAGGAGTGGTGAAGAAGGGAGGAGTGAGGTCGAGGTTTGCGAGGTGGATTAGGGGGATTGGGACTTCTTCTTCTAAGTAGGCCAAGGGAGAAAGGTATGGGGCTGAGAGGAGGCTTAGGAGGGGGGTAGGGTGTGGGTGTTGGTGTTGGTTGGGGTGTTTTGGTTGAGGCTGGGTGGCAGCATTCTCTTTGACGTGAGCATGCAATGCATGTGAGCTGTGTAGTTTTAGGATATCCATTTGAGATTTTAGCTGGAGATGAAGCAACACTTGAGTCCAATCACTGGTGTGGTGTGCGATACTGTCTCTCAAGATGGGGCTGTACAAAGTATTCTGATACTGAAATGCAGTGATCGCGGCAATCAAACACTACACTCCACACAATGGTACCTTTCTCTTCCTATCAATTCCAAAAACCCCCATTGCACTTCTACACACTATTGCACCGTTAACTCTCACAAAAACCATCATCAACCCAAAAATTGAGTTTCATTCTAGGCATTTGAGTCCCCTCAACCATGACGCCATCCCCCCTCCACGTGCCCCAAACTGCGCCGCAGATCGACACTGCACAGCCGCATCCAGCAAAGCAAAGCAACACACACTGTCCCACCGGAACGGATAGCCGTAACGCCAAGACCCACACCTGCGAATGCGAGCCGAGCCGCGGCCCAAAGCGGCTAGGGCTTATCTCCGGGTTGGGCCGAGGTGGAAGTGGGGCATTTCCCAGCAGCACTTCTTCGATAAATCCATCTGTCCCTCATCTTCTTGTCCTTCCTCTTCTCTTTTTCCTGTTTGCTCTTCGTTTTTTTCCCTTTCTGTTTTATTATTCTCCTGCTCTTGTAATCTGAAATTCAGTCACATTTCTTTCTCAAAAGTCTGCACCGAAGGCGAGATAGGCCGCGGAGCAGACGCTGGTGATGGTCGAGAGACACCGCAGGCATCAGGCACGGACAGGCGACGATGGACACGACTCGCGGAGCCACCGATAAAGACCGGAAGGTTCTAGCAGGCCTGGAAGATCGATTTAAGCGATCGAGGACATCTTAGAAGGGGGCTTAAATAGGAACTAGGCACAGTCGAGGATGGTGCGCGGGAGGCGGGAGTCGCGCGCTTGATTGTGGTTACTACCGTCGGACAAAGTTGGAGCAGAGGCAGTCACGAATGTGTCGGCGATATGCTTCTAGCGTGTCGCGGTATCTGACTTCTGGACCTCCTCGAGTTGCAAGTTCATAGTGGCGCCGCGACTGACTGGAGGGTCTGCAAAAGACGAGACCCTCAACGCGCAAGTTGTAATTTGTCACCTGGACGTTAGCGGGTAGATGTACAGGGAACCGTTGGACGAAGGAACCTTTTTCAGGGGCAGTGATAGCCGCACCCGAGTACCTAGACAGCAGATGCCACTGCCGAATGCCTCTCTCTAAATTCCACTGGTTAACCTCTGCTTTTCGGCCACGCTGAGGTCTCTAAGGACCTGTCGACGTGTGGCTGCAGCATTGTCCTTCTTGGACGCTAAGGCGTTCATCAAAGGCCGAGCTACTTTGGAGAAAGCAAAGACCAATGTGCCCGGAGATTATTGTCTAAAACGAGTTGTAAAAGATTGTTTCACCCGTACTGTAGTCTTCGGGGGTTGCTGCTTGAGATGGGGTGGCAGGTGGAGAGTAGCGCGCTGTATAGCGGCATGTGAATTTTCGGGGAAAATATGATGATAATGTAGTATATATAAGTTCAGGAACATACTGGAGAAAGGCGGGCGGTTGCCTCATTCCAGGTACCCATCTTTGCCCTGTGTAGCTTTTCGGGTGTGGTGGGACTTGTCACGGTATTTTGACTATCTTTTGTGGTCATGCGGTCTTGCCATTTCTGCGAACCGTGCTGAGGGTACCGATGTTGAGGTTGGATGTGCGAACAGGGCACGGCTTGAGCTGGATGTTTTCATTGCGCAACCCACGCCTTGACCACATCTCGTCGCAAATCGCAATGCTGGACGACGACCGGGTAGGTGAAAGAAGTCGCTTCAAATCGCGTGTGGCTTGAAGCCGCGTTTGTACAGCACGTGCAACGGGCTGGCGGTGGTCTCGCTGAAGGTTGCCGGCGCCCGCCGTATCCAGACCCGACCACCGCGGAATCTAAAGCTGGTAAAATTCATTATGTTTAAATGGAGAGGGCCGCACCTCTCAAACGTAAGTTTTGGAATATCCCAATGAGACCCCATAAACCGAGAGTCTCTCGTCTGGCTCTCCGCCACGGACTTGACAAGCCCTCATGGGGCGGCGGCCTCGCTCCGGTTAGGTACTCCAGGTTGATGATGTTGTGAGGCTTATGGGGGAAAATTGGTGATGTTGTTGCTATGGAGGAGAGAGACACTGGTGGCCGCAGGCAGGAAGATGGCTGTCGGGAAGCGCGGTAGACCGCCAAACGGGGCAGCCTGCACAACAGATGTTCACTTCCCAGTCTTCCTTATTGAGCAAGCAAAAGCAGAGACAGTTCTGGGAAGAGAAGTTTTGTGGGCGCCCATTCGGGTTGCAATCCTCCTTCTTGCCGCTTACTGTGAAGGCGGGCTTAAGGAGGGCTTCAGGTGCTTGCTATTGCGGCTGTCGCAGACTTCCGCACAACACCCACAAGACTCGGTTGGCAGGTTGCATCGTACTGGAGTGGTAATTACCCCTGTCGCGTTTGTCTAGACTGGTTACGAAGGTAAGTATATAGAAGTGACAAAAGGGAGATTGTGAAGTCTTCAAAGCCTTTCTGACAATCTCCAGCTTCTGTTTCTTCGCGAAGACCCGGAACTTCCCTCCCTTCATCAATTCATCAACATCTTGCAGTTTCAGCTGTGCCCGCTTGAAACGACCCAGTCAGTCGCAGTTAGATGAATCGAGATGTCAGCAAATGCATATTTAGGGAGCTGAATAATCGATTCTCTGGAGTTAACCATGGTGATGACTTGGGTGGGGAGTGTGATGGTTTTGAGAACTCGAGGAGCAGATTGGAAAGGTTGGAGATAATCAAGCCACTAGCGCAAAACTTATCCCAGCATCATTAACACGACAAATAAAAATCCACCTGGAAAACGAGGGTCAGAACCCTAGGTATGTTCAAATTCAGATGAAAGGCAAGGCAAAAGCTGTCGACACACAACGCGACTAATGAAACGTAATATTGATGAGAACTCTTGCTAAGCGTCCCGGCAACCATTGCCAGCGGGGACCCTGCCTTTTCTTCAGCAAGCAGAAGGCCTTGAACCAAGTTAATTGATAGGAGACGCTACGGCAAGGAGAGTTATTGAAGCATCGCAAAATATTATTATTATTCCTACACCGCTGTGCCCTGCGGGCATGTCGAACCCTCAGACATTTACTATACAGGAACACCGCGCCCTTGCGGGCCGGGTGAAAAACCTATACCGATGATTAAGGGAAGAAATCAGTGAATGAGCCTGCGAAATACAAAAAGAGAAGGCCTCTTGGCCTCCGACCGGTGGGAGTCAGATTGTCTACTCCAGCTCGAGCTTCCTAGCCAAGTTGTACATCGGCAGTCTTCCTGAATCCATCAGCCAGCCCAGTATCCTCCTCGTCAGCCGGGCAGTTGAAGGACCGGCACCCTGTAGAACAGAGTAAAAGTCTCGTCGCGTCCTGACTTCTGCTCTCTCCCACGTCCGGGTCAACGGTGGGGCCAAACACCACACTACCAGGTGTTCAGCAGTCTCCCGCCCTTCGCCGCACTCGCAGCAGGGCGTCAGCACACTTGGGACTCCCCGTTTGAACAAGAAGTCCCGAAGGCCTATGTCCCCAGTTCGGACTTGGACCAACAACGAGCTCTTCGCTTTGCTCAGTCCCTCGTGCTTCTTAAGAGTCTTGTCCTTGAATAGAGTCTTCTGCTGGTGGTCGAGGTCGTCCGCTGGTCTCGTCGTCGCCCGACTGTCTCGTCCCTTTAGCCATCTTTCTTTCCAAGCCTCCTCGACTACCTTGTCCGTGTCGGTGGTTCCCCCGGTCCAACGTGCTATTACCCCTGCGGCCTCTTCTACCGCTGTCGGACAAAATATTTTTACTTCATTCAAATTAACGTTAGGGGACATCCAGCTGCGAGTAAACGTGGTGTATTGCAAGAGATCGTAGAAGTCTTCCTGGCTGTGGTGGAGTACAGACGTTGAATCTCTACCATCCCGGTCATGCGGGCACTGAAAGTTTTGACAACAAGTATATAACGGTTACTCATCTATTTTGTTGAGGCGTGAAGCTGATGGTTGGTGGTGGGCGGGGGCTTTTCTCAAAACTGCTCCATGGGCAGGCTTAAAATAGGGGTAATATTTACTTATCCCTGAGTCAGAGGCATGACTCCACCGACTCACTGTGCCAACTGATCACAACAACACCCAGTCACAAAGAAGACTCAAGTATCCTGGGTCGGAAGACAAATGACAGATGGAATGACTGTTTAAAGTCAGGCGACAAACAGTATCCGTCGACCGGATCGCAAACCTCTTCGTCGTCTTCTTAATATGTTTGTTGACGGACTCCTTACCCCTGACAAGGGTTAAGTGGTACTTGTGGCACCCGAAAGAGTCAGAAGACCAAAAGCGACTGACATTGACAGAGGGTTTCAAAGTAAAATGAGTGCAATATGCTAATTAACTTACAGCTAACTTGTAAGGGTCTTGTTTGTTAGATCCTCGAGATCATAGCTCGCCGTTTCTCTTGCTCCATCCTTCCAACAAACAACCCGTTTGTCATGCCCCCTGTCTTATCCATCAAGACGCCAAACGCAGAACAACCGACTTCTCTGGTAACTCCAGTCCAAGCCCACCTACCACTTACTCCAACAACACCTCAACATTGTACTCTTTCCATGCATGCAGCGTATACTCCTCCAGCGTCTCGGGCCCACACGACCCCGTCCCGAGCCCATGATGATACCAATCCAAATGCACCACACTGTCCTGTCTCTTCCTCTCATGCAACTCAAACGGATGCTTCGCCTCATCCAAATCCTTCGCCTCATACGGCAACACCGAAAACTCGCCCCTCAAAATCCCCCACCTCGCCGTCAACAACGCCTCCCCCTTCCCCACTAACTCCATCCACCTCACATCCACCCTATTCCCATTCTCCTGTGGAAACTCATACTCCGTTCCCATCCCCCCACCCCTTCTCCCACTCCCCCACCAACTGACTCATCTTCTTATCCCTGTACCCTCTCCCGGCCCCCTTCCAAACCACCTCACCCACTCACACCCCCTCACCCCCATCACCAGCCCCAACCGCCCCATGCCCTCGGCAACAACTCCCCAGTCGGTTTAACCTCCTTCACCAGCACCTGCTCCCCGGTAAAGACGTACGTCGCGGTCACCTCCAAAGCCCAGTTCAGCACCGGCGGGGCGATGCGGGAGGTGGCGGTGACTTCGATGGTGCCAGTGGTGGGGTTGGCGGACCAGGTGGTTTGCAGGGGGTGTTGGACGGCTTGGTGCAGCCGGCGGTCGCGCCAGTTGCGGCCGAAGTCGCAGCCGCGGTCGTTGTCGGTTTGGGCGCGGTAGAGGGAGAAGAGGAGGGGGAGGTGAGGAGGTTGGGAGTGAAGGCGGTTGGAAAGGTGGAAGTGTTGGGACGGAGCGTTCCCAGCTGATGAGGGCGCCGCGCGCGAGGGAGAAGAGCCACCGGTTGTTGGGGCTGGTGATGGAGAGGATTGGGGTGGTGGTGGAGGGAAGGGAGGTTAGTTCTGCGTGAGGTTGGGGGTGTTGGGGTTGCGGAGGAGTTGGAGCTTGGAGGGGGTGGTGAGTTGGATCTGGCCAGTGGCGATGATGTGGCTGGCTTTGGCCCAGGAAGTGTCCTTTGCGAGACAGAACTCTAGATTGAGGTGGGTGTCGGCTGCGTGGTTATCCTCAATACCTGGGATATGCAAAACATCCTCGGTATGGGGCTTGATGTCTGAAATGCGTGAGATGAAGGACTCATGGGGTTGAAGAAGGCACGCTTACCTCGACTCAGTTGCACCGTCCCACTCCTATGAGCTGCGCCATGCGAGGCAGCAGAGATGATCGACCAGCGGCATGTCAAATGCTCGAGAGTGAGAAAGTCGTAGCGATTGACAATGCGCACTTTGTTTCCCTTCTCGATGCCGAGTACCTGGACCGGCTCGATGGCTTTCTTGTACTCGAGAAGACCGGGAGTGGGCGTGTGGTTTGAGAAGTTCAGCCCGTCCAAGACGAAGTTGTAGTCGTTGGGGTCATCGCCAAAGTCACCGCCATATCCCATGTATTCTCTGCCGTCTTTTGTCTTTGTTCTCAAGCCCTAGTGGTATGAGGTTAGCGCAGTGCCAGCCAGCAGACACGCCGTCACTTACATGGTTTGCCCACTCCCACACAAAACCGCCCATCAGGCGAGGATACCGGTAAAACAGCTCAATGTACTCCTTGATCGCCCCAGGCCCGTTGCCCATGGCATGGATAAACTCGCAAAGAACGAGCGGTTTGGTCCAGTTGCGGTCCTTAGCGTAGGCTTCTGTGTCGTAGATTGAGTGATACATCCTGCTGTAGATATCCGCAGTTTGTGCATGCCAGTCGCCTTCGTAATGGATTAAACGGCTCTGGTCGATGCTCTTGATGTACTTGTACATTGCTGCATGGTTCCGGCCGTAGCCGGCTTCATTGCCGAGGGACCACAGGATGATGCTGGGGCGGTTGAAGTCGCGCATCACCATCTGGCGGGCGCGGTCGATGTACGCCTCTTCCCACTCGGGATTGTCAGATGCAAACGCGTTGCCGTTGCCTCCCACCACAAACAGGCCATGGCACTCGAGGTCGCTAAGGCCACGTTAGTCATATCCCTGCCCAAGGGAGAGATAAACCCACCACTCGTCCAAAATCCACAAGCCCAGCTCATCAGCAAGCTCGTACAGCCTGTAGTCATTGATATAATGAGACGTCCTAATGGCATTGACGTTGTGCTGCTTCATACTGATCAAGTCCTTCTTCAAGAAGTCAAACGGAACAGCACGTCCGTGGTCGGGGTGGTGTTCGTGTCTGTTGACGCCCCTCAACTTGACAGGCTTACCGTTGACGCAGAAAACGCCGTCGACAAGTTTGGTCTGACGGAAGCCCACCCTTTCTCCAACCGCACAACCGGGCATCTCGAGCAGCAGATGGTAGAGGTACGGCGTCTCGGCAGTCCATTTGTGCGGGTTCTTTACTGGAATGTCGAAGTGGATTGAGCTATGCCCTTTCTTCATGTGAGTGGTGATCTCTGTCCCGTCCTCGTCGCGGAGGCTCAATTTCACTTCGGCGGAACAGTTCAGGTTGAGGTCAACGACCAATTTCGCGTCTTTGTAGTCGCGGTCCAGGAGTGTTTGCACGTGGAAGTCCTCGATGCGTTTCTTTGGGAAGTAAAGCAGCCATACATCGCGGAAAATTCCACTTAACCACCACTGATCCTGCAGGGAGTGAGCACGAGGTTAAGCCGCGAGGAAGGAAATGAAGCGAACCTGGTCCTCAATGTAGGTGCCATCACAGCGCTGATATACCTCGACATGAAGGTGGTTGGTACCTGAGAAATAAACAAAGGGGGGTGATGTCAAATTCACTGGGGTTCCTGGAGCCCTGGGAATAGCCGACTTTGGAGTGGTTGACCCAGAGAGAAAAAGCAGAGTCGACACCCTCAAACCGCAGCCTAATCTGGTGGTCTTTGGCTTCCGGGGGAATAGAAAAGTGCGTCGCATAACGGCCGCATTCGTTGTCATCGATGGGGACGCGGGGCGGATCAACAGGAAAGGGGAAGTTGATGTTGGTGTACTGCGGCCCTTTTCCATATCCCTGCAACTGCCACATGCCCGGGACTTGGATCTGCCCATCGAAGACACGCTCTTCTCCATCCTGCAATTCTTCGATCGTGTGCTGGTGAAAATCGACGGGTCCCTCAAAGGGTGATTTGGACAGGTGAAAGCGCCACGTGCCAGAGAGAAGCTTGCTCTTGGAAGACGACACGTCGCGCCGTAATGCGGCGTCGGGGTCATCGTACAGGAAGAAGTGGGCTCGCGGCGGAAGGGTGTTCCGATGGATGACCTTCAGGTTGTTCCAGTCTGGCGTCTCCGAAGGGGAACGGGTGGGAGGAGTCCGTTGCATCAGTTGCATTGGTGCCACCAGGGGCGGGCGTCTGTCCTGACGGGGCGGAGGCTCCGTTTCCTCGAAACATCGAAGGAAGTTCCGGGAAGGGCATTGTCGGGGAGTTTGAAGTCGAAATCACTCAATCAACAGAAAATCACAGCGCTGGGGAAAAATGAAGATTTGGAAATTGTAGTGTTTTAATAAAAAAACAAAACATCCAGGCCGGCAATTGACGTGAGGGTCATTATCTGAACACAGATATCAATGGATGGTCACAAGGAAGTTAGAAGGTCACAAGCAACAAAGTCTGGAGGTGAATGACGGTCAGCTGTCCGGCCCCGCATTTCGCATTGGGGAAGAGTTGGGGTTGCGAAACACCAGGCTTGGATAAATCAGACGGCAAGCAGTGGAAATGTGGGGTTTAAAACATCAGCTGCCCCTGCCATCTCCAATGGTGCAACTTGAATTTCGCCAAGAAAAGCACATCCGCCTTCCCCACAATCACCCCACATTTTCCCCACAACGCCAACGGCATCTCCCTCCTTGCTTCCGACCCAAAATCGAACTCGAGCAACAAGGTGATGTTATCTTGTTGGTGTTGGTCAGAGATATAGGACTTATTTTATGGTTTTTGAGCACCAAAAGAGTTGGATCTTGAGCCTGATTGACACCTGGCTTCCGTTTGACTTCCCCCACAGTAACCCCGAGGCCAGAGTTCAAACGCGGAAGCACATCTTCCACCCCCTCTCAAACGACGTCGCATCCACGGAATCGCGGGACCGGCTGGCGGATATGGCTCCGCAAACTCCCTCAGGTCTCATAAAGCCCACTGCCGACTCGGAGATATGCTTGCGAGTTCTTGGCTGATGGGCCTTTTGCCGATACCCAGCTCGAACCATGGGTCTGGGACCTCTGCCGTCTCTCACAACACCCCGCCGCCTGGGGTTGCCTCCTGAGCGGTGCTAACGGCAAGCCGGGAACATGCAGCCTGCGGAGCCTACGAGTCCGGATGTCTTCCTGAAGGAGTCGCTACCACATTTGTTTGCCTTGTGGTATATCATGATGCCTCTCTTGCTGCCCCTGCATTCCGAGGCTCTGCCGCTTGTGCATCCAACTGCAACGACATCTCGCGTGTGCCTTTACCATGAGGCAATCAGTTTTGCAGCTTCTTGCTGCCGTGGTGGCCCCTGTCGCCGCGGCCACCTGGAAAAACGTCAACATTGGAGGCGGCGGCGGCTTCGTTCCCAGCGTTGTCTTCCACCCCAAGGTCAAGGGCGTCGCCTATGCCCGGACAGATATCGGTGGTCTTTACAGACTGAATGCCGACGACTCGTGGACCGCTATTACGGACAACATCAACACTGATGAGAGATGGTAAGACATTCAATGACTCGTGGGCACTGCACTTATTCACACGAATAGGGGCCACTGGGGCATCGATGCTGTCGCTGTCGACCCTCAAGATGCCAACAAGGTTTTTGCCGCCACCGGCATGTACACCAACAGCTGGGACCCGAACCCCGGCGCCATCATCCGCAGCTCCGACAAGGGAGCTACCTGGGCCGTGACCGACCTCCCCTTCAAGGTCGGCGGTAACATGCCCGGCCGCGGTATGGGCGAGAGGCTGGCTGTGGACCCCAACAACTCCAAGGTCCTCTACTTTGGCGCCCGCAGCGGCAACGGCCTGTGGAAGAGCACAGACGGCGGCGCGACCTGGGCCAAGGTCTCGTCCTTCACCAACCCGGGCACCTTCATCCCCGACCCCAAGGACGTTGGTGGGTACAACGGTGACATTATCGGCCTGACTTTCGTCACCTTTGACTCGACGTCCGCCGTCACCAACGGTGCCACCTCGCGCATCTTCGTCGGTACCGCCGACAACATCACGGCTTCGGTTTACGTCTCCAACGACGCCGGCGCCACGTGGTCGGCGATTCCCGGCCAGCCTAAGAAGTACTTTCCCCACAAGTGCAAGCTCCAGCCCACCGAGAAGGCCCTTTACCTCACCTACAGCGATGGTGCTGGCCCGTACGACGGCACCTCGGGTGCTGTCTACCGCTACGACATCACCGCCGGTACTTGGAAGGACATTACCCCGGCGTCCGGGAGCGACCTGTACTTTGGTTTTGGCGGTCTCGGTGTGGATATCCAGAAGCCCGGCACTCTCATGGTCGCCACCCTGAATTCCTGGTGGCCCGATGCCCAGTTCTTCAGGTCGACCGACTCGGGCGCCACCTGGTCCAAGATCTGGGAGTGGACTTCGTACCCGAGCCAGAACTGGTACTATAGCCTGAATGTAAGTGTCTAGTGCTGAGTTGAGCGACATTAGCTGACCCCGCAGACCGACAACGCCCCCTGGATCAACGCCGGTTTTGTTTCTGTGGACACAAAACGCCTGGGATGGATGATTGAGGCCCTCGAGATTGACCCCCTTGACAGTGATCACTGGCTGTACGGAACTGGCCTGACCCTCTACGGCGGTCGTGACCTGACAAAGTGGGATACCGCTGTCCGCAACGTCTCCATCTCATCTCTGGCTGTTGGCATTGAGGAAATGGCTGTCCTGGGCCTTGCCTCGCCCCCTGGTGGCTCCGAGCTTCTGGCTGCTGTCGGTGACGACTGCGGCTTTACCTTCCGCAGCAGCAGTGACCTTGGCACCTCTCCCAAGACACCTTGGATGACCCCCATGTGGACCAGCTCCACGGATGTTGGTGAGTATCAACTAGCTGAGAAATATACCTCATGCTAATACTCTCAGATTACGCCGGCAACAAGCCCGAGAACGTCATCCGCGTCGGCAACACCGCGGGCGCCCCCCAAGTCGCCATGTCCACCGACGGCGGCCGCAGCTGGAACATCCACTACGGTACCGACAACACCAAGAACAGCGGCACCCTCGCTTACTCTGCCGACGCCGACACTATCGTCTGGTCTTCAGGCAACGCGGGTGTCCTCCGCTCCCAGCACCAGGGCACCTTCACCGCCGTCGCCTCCGTCCCCTCCGGCGCCGCCATCGCCTCCGACAAGCGCGACAACACCGTCTTCTACGCCGGCTCCGGCGCCGCCTTCTACCGCAGCACCGACACAGGTTCCACCTTTACCAAGGTTGCCTCAGCCTTCCCCAGCGACGTCACCGCCGTCAAGGTCATCGTCGCACACCCCACCGTCGCCGGCGAGGTCTGGGTTAGCACCGACGCGGGTCTGTTCCGCAGCACGAATTTTGGCGTGACATTTACCAAGGCCGGCACCCTCACCAAGACAGAGCATATCGCCTTCGGCAAGGGCGAGGGCGCCGCATGGAACCTGTACGCCTTTGGCGCTGGCGCGGCCGGTAACAAGCTGTACGCCACCTCCGACAACGGCGCGTCGTGGGTCGATATCCAGGGCAGCACGGGCTTTGGCGCCATGGGCGCGAACCGCGTCGTCGGCAGCGGCAACGTCGCCGGCCAGGTTTACGTCGGCACCAACGGGCGTGGTGTTTTCTACGCAAAGGTGTCGGTCCCCGGTGGTGGGAGCGGCCCGAGCTCGTCCTCTGCTGTGCCCTCGTCGACATCGACTGCGACCAAGACTAGCACCAGCGTGCCGACTACCATGGCGACGTCGACTGTGAAGGTTACTTCGTCGTCGTCGTCGACTTCGGTAAAGACTACTACTACCACGACGAGCTCGACGATCAAGAGCTCGACTTCCACCAGCTCGGCGCCTGCCGCTACGGCCACGGCGTTGGCTCAGCAGTGGCAGCAGTGTGGGGGTGCGGCGTGGACGGGGCCGACGCAGTGTGTTGCGCCGTGGGTGTGCACGAAGCAGAATGATTGGTATTCGCAGTGTCTGTGAGTATCAGGGGGGCGGTTGATGGGTGGGGAGTGTGGTTGAGTGAGCGGAGGGGGCTGGGAGGGAGTGGGATGTTTTTCGTTGTACATATTCTGAGCTTCTGCTGTACATATTTTAGGCAATGTATATACCCGAGCGCTTGCGCAAGGTTTGGTTGACTGGTCCCTTGGTGATAAATGGGTGGTTTTCCTTGAGCCCCGTGACTGCTGAATTTTACCTTGAAGTCATGTGTTTGCAGCGGCAGGCCCGGGGCAGGGAGAGCGGGTGTTTATTTTAGTCGGCCAGTCCCCAAGCCTGAGAAAGAATCCTAACTCCTGAGGCACAACTCCCGACTTCCAGCTTGTTGCCTGCCTAGATGTGCATGCGACAAGTCTTCGTCCCGCACCTTCCAACGCAGAATCACTCGGTCTTGTTGCACCATTTTCACCTTCCCTTCAGATCCTCTCTAATTTGAGACCACTAAAAGCGTACAATCGAGATGGATCAACCACTAGATCAACTACTTGACGCTCTAGAAGTTTTGCGAGCAATAAAGGAGAGGGCGGACAGCACGGTGGGGCCAGTCTCCTGGCAACTGGTGGAGCTCTTTCGTCGCGAAGCGGAGAACTTCGCGTTGATGGCGAGCCGCCGGCCAGACGCGCAACGCGTCGCCGAGGCCAGGAGCGAAGAGCTCGAGCGGGAACTGAACGAGTTCCGGGTGCAGCAGGCCCGCCTTGAGGCCAGCCTTGGTGGCAAGATTGACGTCCTGAAGGAGCAAATCTGGGCCAGAATGGAAGAGGCCGAGCAGAAGCGGGCAGACGCAGACGCAAAGGCAGAGGCCCTGGTGAAGCAGTTTCGCAGTGTCAAAGAGACGTGTGTGAAGCTGGAAGAAGAGAATGCGGATCTCATGATTGGAATGGTGGGAGACAACTCGGAGATGGGGTTTGCATTGAGGTCCTCAGAGAGGCCTTCAGAAACGTCGCGTCGGTGCTGGCGGATGTGACAGGTGATAGGAGCTCGTTGTTAATGGCAATGTACCGCAGCGCCAGACAAAATGCGTGGCTGTGCTTTGGGACAGCAATCTCTACGGGATGGGAAGCTGCCGTGGTCTTCTGTTTGGTTCACGAAAAGTGTACCCAGGTCTGAAGATCTGAAAAAGGCGTAGGGTTGTGGGTATACCGTAGTTCAATATAAATAATACACATCATCGAAACCGTTGTGCACTGTAATCAAATCGGCCATTTGCTCTGTGACTATAGCTAAGATGATGCCTGATAAAGATGTCGCACATTAACAGAACAACTCGGACAAAAACACATGAAGTGAGACCGGTTCTCTTGATGCAGCTATCTATCTAGGTACGCAATCCTTGGTTGGCGTAGGCGCTTGCAAATACGGCCATGGGGTCTCCCTTTCCTCCAAACCTCTCCTTCCAAATCCGCTCTAAACACTGGGTGTCTAGAAGCACCGTTCTATATGCCGACAAATAACCATTTGAGTCGATGATCTTCAGGGCAGTGGCTCACAGTCCGGCACCTTCGTGAAGTCCTGTCAGAACAATGGCCTCTTTCCAATCATTTATGACCAATGGTGAGCTGGACACGAAGCAGCGACTCGCTCGTTAGCTGCTCGTCTATGTCGGCTGCTGGCTCTATCTTGAACGCCTTTTCGAGGGCCAAGACACGTTTGTAGATGAGGTTGCCGTAATGCAGCCACACCCGCCCGCCGAAGGCCTCGCTCGCCTCTCTGTTTGACTCGAATTTGTTGTCCGTCTCTCGTCTGATAATTTCCCACACAGACAGAGTTGCCCAGAAATGGCCACAATGAACCATACTGGGCGCAGGGCCACATGCCTCTTGCTCGAGCAGGAGCATAGTACTTGCCAGCATTTCTGGTTGGAGCACCAAAGGTCCCGCATGCTCTACAATGGCAGCTAGGCGAACTATGACTCGCCTTTCAATCATCAGCGTATGTTTGCAAATGTGGGCAGGGAAGGACGCGATGCGCCAGTCTGGGGTCAAATGTAGCCAGGAAATCAGGTTGAGGCCGGTCTGCGTCGGCTGCCCAAGCTTGGTAATTATTCCGATGGCCTTGGGGGAGTCGTGTTGCATCCCGCCACTTAAATCCGTTGTATGGAGGCCCAGTCTTAGCATTAATCGCTTGCCGTCGTAGAAAACCGCACAGACGTCGGAGATTGGTAGCGTAACGGAGATCGAGGGGTTCATTGTGACTAGGGCCCGGCCTTCCGCGGCCTGCAATGCTTTGACCGAAACTGCATTGCTCAGTTTTTCCGGTGTTAAGGTGTGGGTGTCGAGGGACAGATTGTGGGTCTGAGTATCACGATGACATATTGCGCAAGTGCCGCGTTGGTCTTCAAATCGGTACGGAGGTCCACGTCAAAAGTTCTGTCCAGGCGCTAACGACGCCACCCTCGTTATCACGATATTATTCCGCCATTATCACGCATTACCCCGCTGAACAACCTTGCTCTGCAAGTTTCCCTCATCATCACAAATGGCTCCTAATACTGATATTGCAACTCGCGCGCTTATTGTTACGTTAAGATCTCCATTTGGCGGGAAAACGTCTGCTCAGATTTCAGAAGAAACTGGGATTTCTGTACGGCAAATCAACCGCATCTATGCTCGCGCTATCGAACGTGGATTTGAGCCAAATCACCGGCCTTTCATCTTAAGGGATGAATGGCTAGAGGATGCCCCTCGCGCTGGTCGTCCATCTAAGCAAACCCCTGAAGTCATCGAAAAGATTGTCAAGCAGGTGCGCCATGACCGGTTTGGTCGTGAAAAGACTGCGGCTGATCTCGCGGGCACGCTTAGCCTCGAGGGCATCGACATCTCAGCAACAACAGTCCTCCGGATTCTCAAACTTGCGGGTTTCAAGAAGACCAAGCCGACGAGGAAGCCTGGGTTGACGAAGAAGATGAGGGGCTGAACGCCTCCAATGGTGTTTAGCTCACCAACACTGGACTCTTGAGGACTGGAAACGAGTTATCTGGTCTGATGAGACTTCTGTTGTTCTTCTTCATCGCCGTGGCGGTTATCGGATCTGGAGGACAACGGAGGAGAGATTTGTTCGGAGCGCTATTCGAGAGCGTTGGAAAGGATATTCCGAGTTTATGTTCTGGGGTTGTTTCTCTTATAATAAAAAGGGCCCTTGCCATTGTTGGCTTCCTGAAACAAAGCAAGAGAAGGAACAAGCGGAGAAAGATATCGAGAAGCTGAACGAAGAGCTGGAACCCGTCTTACGTGATGCTTGGGAGCTCGAATCAAAAATGGGGAGGTTATCTTTGGTCACCCGTTCTGGTCGGAAACCACAGTGGAGATGGAATAAAAAGAATGGAAAACTGGCGCGAGGAGGAAAAGGAGGTATTGATTGGTATCGTTACCAGACGAAGATCCTTCTTCCCAAGCTCTTTCCCTTTGCAAGAGAATGTGAGGAGGTCAGCCCTGGTACGATAGTCCAAGAAGACAAGGCCCCAGCACATGCACACCACTTCCAAGCCAGACTCTATGATCTTCATCGGGTCAGACGACTACTTTGGCCAGGGAATTCACCAGATCTTAATCCAATTGAGCCCTGTTGGCCATGGATGAAGAGATATACAACGAAGAAAGGGCCACCAAAAAGCCGTCAGGAGGCAATTAAGGTATGGGAGCAGTGTTGGGAGAGCTTGTCACAGGAGCAAATCCAGGCATGGATTGAGAGGATCCCGTGGCATATTGAACAAATTATTCAGTTAGAAGGAGGAAATGAGTATAAAGAGGGCCGAAAGAAAGACTAAATTAATAAACGAGGGTGGCGTCGTTAGCGCCTGGACAGAACTTTTGACGTGGACCTCCGTACTGAAATCCAAAATCCGGCCGTTGCTCGACTTGCACAGGTCTGCGGCTACCTGCATTGTGGCGTTGTTGAGGTTGACGGCGCTTGTTATCGACTCGACATCTGGGATTGCCGCGTTGCCCAATCCACCAGAGCAAGCAGATGTTGAATAACCCTTGCCCGGTCTTCTCGAACGGTCAAGTCGAACCAGATGGACGAGTCGACCTGTAGATACGGATTCTCTTTATCATCAGGGGACAGAGATTAAAGGCTATTTCGGTAAGGCTCCGAGATTTTGAAGGAGAAAAATATCAGATAGTGGCGCGTGGCGTGGATAGTGATAGCGCTGGTGCATTTACATTGTCTTTTAAGTAACGGGCAATGAAGATGACAAGATGTTGAAAAGAAAGCGTAGGGCGGGTTCACCAGAAATCTGTTACGCGGGGAACCGACTGCTCAAACAGAAAGGCGATAACCTGCCCGACCATTTGAGCAAGCCGTCCGAAACAGAAGGCTTCCCTCCATCGATGGTTTGGGAGCGCCGCTTCGCCTCCAGCAGCGCCACTTGAACAAGCTGCCCCTTAGCCTCAAAAACCACTTTTCAAGTTCCTAACGCCCCTCAACACACTGCTCCAAGTAGTCGAAACTGGCTATCCTGGAAGCATCTACACAACTTCTAGGCAGGTTCGTCAACTTTCAATTATTATGACTGGAAGCTTGCTGTTGCTCGAGGACCGGCGTTCATGAGATTGGGCGGGTTTGTGTAGAAGGTCTGGAGTTGAAGTTCTTGGTATCACTTAGAGTGGTGCCCTTATCTGAGGAGCACCATCTCTCAAAACCTTTTCGAATTTGTCATGGTTAATATGCGGTTGTGAAGACTCGACACGTTTCCACCCTCTGCAGGATTGGTTCAGTTTCTCTTGGGCGAGGACGCGTCTGATCGATCTCTGCCAGTGTCGTAGGACCCCAATTCCTGCACGCCTTTACATGCAACTTTGCCTTCCCCACTACCGCAGAAGAAACCCTCTGGCATGTCTGCACAATTCTCTGTATCGGGTTGCCGCTGCTCGGCCGGGTTGTACGAGAGCTGGTTTGGCATCAGGATGATGTGAATGAGAAAGAAGCCAGCCGAGCTTGCACGATGCTTGAGCAAGTCTACAACAAGCAGGATTCTAGCCGAGGGGCGGACAAAGGCGAACTTTATAGGGATATCCTTTGGCCTAAACTGCGTTTTGAGCACGGGTCCAGTCTTCGGAGGAAGCTGTTGGCCTTTGTTGAAAGAGCCCAACCTTTTCAGAATCGGCCCGATATTGACTTGCCACCGCAATACACGAAATATTTTCGTCAGCTTTGCCGCCTGATGGACGGAGACGGGCCAAGAAGGTGGTTGAGGAGGCCGCGAGGACACGTCTCTCCTCGACGCAGCATCTCCCCGCTTTTCAACTCCTGGTTGGTTTATGTGACCAAGGGGGTTGTACTGCACGGCGAGGTTCATCATCGTCGCCATTGGTTTGTCAAGCCTGCGTGCCATGCCCGAGGGCGTCTATAACTCAACATGGGCAGAGTTAATTCCTTCTCTTTAGTGTCACTTAAAACACTAGGCATGTCAAGTAGCGAGAGGTAGCCAAACCAAGTCAAAGATAGCCAATAACCACGAGACCATCAGCCTCGCAGCATCTTTAATCACCGCCTCCCTACCAGTAAACTCCAAGATTATACACAAACGCTCTGTGTACGCCCAAACCCTACCTGACCCTCAACCTCCAGACGCCGATCCTTTCCCCCAAAGCCAAAAACATACCGCCCGTCTCCACCCAGACGCATCAACCAAGACTACTTCCCTCCCGCCAAGCAAATGACTTAGAAAAGAATGCGGTCTAATAACAACTTCCTGCAGAGAAAGCACCAGAAGAGGCGAGACAAAGCCACGCCCCGCTCATCCCCCCACCTCCCACACCCATCACACCCCATTCATCACCTCCTTCTCCCCTCCCCTCCCCTGCGCCGCCTTGTTGACCGCCTCAGAGGAGCCACAAAAGGCACCGCAGGCACATCAGGAACAACAGGCACAACAGGCACCACAGGCACCACAAGCTCAACAAGCTTGACAGGCTCGACAGGCTCGACAGGCTCAACAGGCTCAACAGGCTCAACAGGCTCAACAGGCTCAACCCGGCAGGTAACAGTATCCTACACTTCCACCTCCATCCCCTCGGGCGCCGCGTGCGCGGCTGCGTCCGCCGGCGCCACACCATTCTCGGCGGCGGCATCACTCCCCCCGTCCTCGTCGCCGGCTGTCAGGCCCAGGATGCGCGCGTACTGGACGGTGAGGCGCTGGAGGTCTCGGAATTTGCCTGGAGGTGGGGAGGGGGGTTAATGGATTGTCTCACAGAACAGAGCCAAATGGGCTTGTTTTGGGGTGGAAGAATAGGAGGTTGAAAAGAAGGTGAAAAAAAGAGCATGGTGAGAGTGAAGGGCGGGGGAGAAAAAAGAAAATATAAAAAGTAAAAGTAATGGTAAAGGACGAGCGAGAGAAGAAGGAAAAAATGTAAACTCACCCAAAATCAACACAACCCCTTCAACAACTCCCCTCTCCCATCCCCCCAACCTCTCCTCCCCTTACTAAACCACCCCTCCTCGCCCCCTCCCCTTCCCCTGTAACACCCCCAACCAAACAATTCAACAACTCCTCCACTTTACTCCTCAACCCCTCCGCACCAATCCTCTTCGCATACATAAACAAATACAACCTAAACTCCTCCTTCGCGCCCAGCGCCAACGCGCCCGCGATCCTGTTCTCCAGATGCGCCACGCTCACCGTACTCTCAAACCCCTCAAACCCGTCGCGCGACAGCAGCGTCTTAATCAGCCTTTGCAGCGTGAAGGCGCGACCCTTGAGGAGGAACTCGGCGGTGGTGTGGCGCTCAGGAAGGGGATGATTCCTGCGGAGACCGAGACTTCGGTTTCGTCGCCGGGGAGGGTTTAAATTTATTGGGGGATTGGGAGTGGTGGGACCGACGGCGGTGGAGGACAGCGCGCTGATGGACGAGTCGTTGCTGTTCCAGTATTGGGAGCCGAGAGCCCACCACGACTCGCTGAGGCGCTGCCAGGCGTACATGGCGGCCGAGTAGTAGAAGCCGTCGCCGCTGCTGAGGGTGACGACGATGGCGCCGGCGCTGTTGAGGTGGGCCGAGGTGACACCCGGGGCGGCGGTGGGGCCCTCCGGGGAGAGGGAGGTGATGGCGATGTCGAGGATCGGAGCGAGAGACACAGGTGGGTGCGCGGCGGACATGGTCTTGATGTTGAAGACGTGGCAGAGCCCGACGGATGTGATGCAGAGTAGCCAGTGCTCGCGCGACTCGAGGATGACGGGCTGGGATTCGAGGATGATGCCGTTGAGGAGACGGCGTCCGGCGGGCGTCCAGGTGTGCAGTGAGCCGTCCTCGCACGCCGCTGCCCAGAAGTGCTTGTTGCCCGTGACGAGGATGACGGAGCGCGGGAGGAAGTCCTGCCAGAGCAGGGCGCCGCGCTTGGTGGCGGTGATGTGTGCGGGCTCGCGCGGCTTGAGGGCGTTGCGGGCCTCGAAAATGATGTTCTCGGGCGTTTTGGATGCTTCTTCCAGCGTGGTCTCTCCTTGCAGAACGCCCTTCTCGAGGGGTCTAAGGATGTGCGACCGGATCTTCGGAACCGCCAGCCTCACTTGAGAAAAGGTAATTGCGGGGTTTATGACTGCCGGCCGGAGATATTCTGGTGTCGGCACAACGCCGTGCGCTGGGGCTGTAAGAGGGGCAGGCTCAAGTCCGTCCGGCGTGTCGACCAAGATCGGCGCGGGGCCTGTCGATGGCCTTTTGGCACCTGGCTCGTCCTCGTCCTCTCCCTCTAACGCCACTGCTTTCCTCTTGTTGCCGAGAAGCAGCGCGGCGATGCCGCCCTTTGGCAAACCGTGGGATGGCTTGGAAAGATCCAGTATTGTCTGTGGCGCTTCATTTTGTGTCGATTTTGTCGATTTCGCTCCGACGAGCTGCGACTGGGGGAGTGATAAAAGGCCGGTGGCAGACGACGAAACCAGGAGCGGGGCCACCCTCTTTCTGCCGTCCTTGGTAACCTGCACCCGCGCCTTGAGCTCTGCTATCCGCTCAGCGGCCTTCTCTTCGCTCTCCTCCGCAGGAACCGAAGTCAAGACCACTCTCTTCTTGCCATCCTTGGTATCCTCCGCAGGAGCCGTCTTTGAGGCCTCTTTGCTCGCCTTTGGCTCACCGGTGCCGTTCATCTCGCCGTTCTTGATCGCCTTCGTACCGTTTGCCGTGACAGCCGGACTCTTGTCCGCCGGTTGAAAGTCTCCCATCAGGGCGCCCATCCTCGACTCGGCGCCCCGCAGCTCTCCGGCCTTGCTGTGGTTCTCGAGATGCAACCCGTCCACGTCCTCGGCGGTTCCCATCCCCTTCCGCGACCCGCCATACTTCTGCAACGCCTTGTCGTTCTCCTCGGACGTTGCAACCCAGCCAAGCTCGCCCTCTTCAAATTTGACTGCCAAGATACCGCCGTCCAAGCTAGAAGCATAGAGTGTCTGGCCATCGGGGGTCCACGCAAGATCGGACATGGACTTGGACGCCACGTCCTGCAAGATAACCACCGGCCTTGAGGTGTTGGTATTCCAGATGCTCAGCGTCTTGTCCTGACCAGCGCAGGCGATAACCGTAACAAGGCTCGAGGAGGCCGATCCCTTATCGCTGGGCTTTTCAGTGTGGAACAGCCGAGGGGAGAACATGCAGACTTCGGTCGGGGCTTCGTGGCCGATGAGGTTGATCTCGCCGTCCCATCGCGTGCGTTCGATGATGGCCACACTGCTGACAGGTCCGTTTACCGCGTTCGACGCGGCGATATGGTTACCATCCGGAGACCAGCTGCATCTCCGGAAGTATGTCGTGAGCGGCGAGCTCTTGAACGGCGCGCTGATTGTGGTCTCCAGGACAAAGTTGTTAACCATGTCATGCTGGGTCGCGTTCGGCGCGGGCGGGGTGAAGCGGAAGATTTTGATGTGTCGGTCGTCGCCGGCGGTCGCAAAGAACTTGTTTGCCGGATCGAATGTGATGCCCTTGACGTGACTCTGGTGGACGGCAATTGTCTTGAGCTTCTCAAATGTGTGTCCTGACCACACCACCACCTTAGAGTCAAGGCCCACAGAGACGAGGATCGAGTTGTCGTAGGACCAGGCGAGGTCCTGGACATCGCTGTCGTGGCCAACGAGGCGTTTGTGTGTCTTCCAATTCTCAACCGGCGGAGGTTCGTTTGTGCCTACAGCCACGTCAGCCTAGAAATTGGCTCACTCTTCCTGTCGTCCCATACCAAAGGTCGCCGCATGTGAGGGTGGGTTGCTATCAAGCTGGTAAATGCAAATAACTCTATCGTCGGCGCCGGATGCGAGATATCGGCCGTTCGGGGAAAATCGAACGGAGTGGATAGTGCCGAGGTGGTGGCTCATGTGGCAGAGCTGCCTAGGCTTCGTGTAGTCGGGGTTGTCGGCGTTGAGGATGGCTTCAGTCGACCAGACGCGGACGTGGCCATCTGCTCTAGTTAGTATGGCATCGGCCAGCTGAAAGTAATCGATCTCATCGGCGTACCTCCTCCGGCTGTAGCTAACCTCGAGCCATCTGGGGAGATGTGGCAGCTGTAGACCTCAAAGTCCTTCTGCTCTCCTGCGCGCGCCGTTGATATCAGCAACTGGACAGAACACCGCACAAGCAAACCGTTGGCAACTCACCACTGTGCCGAAGCCACGAGGGCTTAATGATATACATGTTGGGTGTGCGGTGCCAATAAACACGCAATGCTCATGTCGGCGCTGTTGGGTGAAAATAGACAAAGGCACGGAACGAACTCTGGGCGAGAATCGCGAACATGCACGTCTGGAGCGAGCCTGCCTGGGGTGTTGCGACGCGCCGCTAAATGGGCCGCTGTTCTGGGCGTCCATTGGTTGAAATAAACCAGAGCCGAAGCTTGCCTGCCGGGCAATGGGTGGGTCCTAGGTTTTGGGCCAGAACATTCAACGGCCTGGGGCCCTGGAGTTCAGCATTCCTCTGGGGTTCAAACTCGAAAAAGGCTGAGGGGGGTAAAACAGCTTCTCAACACTTAGTCCATTTAAGATGGCTCGAGTTTTCGAATAACTTTCCTGCTGCTTTCTTGTTTTGATCGGACATGGTATCATAGCCTTTGTCTTTGGAGCACACACAGCCATGGGCTCTCCACAACCCTAACATCCTTAACTCTTGCCTGCTCTCGATGATGAGCAACGTGATGTCCTTGATGAGGCCCATCTCCAAACAATTTTGTTCTCCCAAGACCATGCTCTTACAAAAGGAGACAAGCTTGTCCTCAGTATGACCATATCCGATGTCTCTCAGCCTTCCCGTCGAAGAGTGAGTGGAAAGGTGGGTGAAAAGGTAGAAGAGTAAGTGGAGAGTGAGTGGGAAAGTGAGTGAAAAGTGGTTGAATCGGGGCCGCTGATTCACAAAGTGCCTTCATATTTCCAAAAACAATCAATAGATACAAACAGCTGGTCGCTACATCCCTATCCCTTCCAATATACCATGAAGAACCCTGCAAGACTGCAAAAGACGTTGCCCAAAGATGTACCCAAGCCAGAGAAACGAGATGTGGATAACCAAGAAACCCTAAAAAGCAACAGATGATACAGCCGCTTGCTTGACACAGACAACGACAGACAGCAAGAAAAACCAGTCACCAACCCGCGCTCACTTGGCAGGGGTCGGCTCCTTCTTCTTGGTCGTCGTCTTGGGCTTGGCCGCCTGGGGGGAGAGTTAGCGATCGAGTTTAAGTCGCGGGAGAAACTGATAGAGGGAGGGGTTGGGCTAGGGGATAGGTCTTACTTTCTCGGTCTTCTCAGCCTTCTCCTCGGTCTTCTCCCCCGCCTTCTCTGCCTTGGTCTCGGCCTTCTTCTCAGTCGCGTCCGCCTTCTTGACCGTCTTCTTCACCGCAGCCTTGACCTACACAAGCGACCAGTCAGTATTGGGGTCATGGCGACCGCCCATCAGGCGACGTGAGGGAGATCAGCGTACCTTCTTAGCAGCGGCGCCGCTCTCCTTCTTGGGCGCCGCCTTCTTCTTGGTCACGCCAGTGGGTTTGGAGCCCTTGGCGGCCTCCGCCTTGGGGGAGGCGGCCTTCTTGGTGACGGTGCGCTTGATGGTGGGCGCGGTGTCGACGACGGGGACGACGCGCGGCTTCGAGTTGCCGGTCTGGGAGCGCGTTTCACGAGCCATTTCTGTGTATTTGCGTTGCACGGGTAATCTGCGCAGACAAATAAGTAATGCGGTCGACGAAAATCTGGGACGCGAACGCAGATATGTTGTTGCGCGCAAAACGCGCGACAGGATGATCTGGAAAACTGTGCGGGCTCCGTCGCGCGCCGTCGTATGGCGCGACAGGCGCGGGTAGGAAGGGGAGCGCAAAACGCAAACTTACAATGAGGAACAATTGTGTCTTCTGTGTCAAAAGCTGAAGAAATAAACGGCCGGGTGAGGACTCGAAGATGCGTCTTTTGAAGAAAAAGAAGAAAGGATGGGGTCGTCAGGAAGGCCAATGTCGCGTGGAAAACAAAGGGTGGGCGGCACAAAAACACGGGGTTGGCGTGAGCAACACCACCGGCACCACCATCAGCTTCCCCTGCTTGTCCGGCCCCTCCCACAAGCCCCAACAAGGCGGTCTGGAACTCGTGCCGCGTGGTCGCTAAGCTCGCGCTTGTTGGAGGGGCGCATTCTGCCGCTTGTGCTGCCGATTTGGCCTTCTTTCGTCCACCAGATCATGGAGCCCCGGGCTGGCTCCAGGGCCTGACGAGATTGAGCCCCCCAGCCTGAAGCTCTCCGGATGTCGCATTGCCGCGCGCGTGTCGGCTTCATCCCTGAATACAGCCGTGACACGTGGCGTTCGAAGGATTCACTGGAACCCAGCCCTTTCTCGCGATTGTTTTCGCGATTCTTCTCCCTGAGGTGGCCGAAAGCTTTGGATTCATGTTCCCGATCACTCAGGGTCTCGTCCGCCCCAGACCAGCGCCAAGATCCCTGGATGCCACTCCATCGCGAACACAAACTTCTGGACGGTTCAGTCCGAGATTTGATCCGGTAATGAAAAGATGGCAAACCACAAAATGTTGGTGGAAATCGGGTGACAGTGAACAATGGTTTCCAGCTTGTTGATGGATTGAAGTTCCAAGAGCATGGAAAAGACGGATGCGGCCCGACCAGTTTGAGTTGTGGGACTGGACCCATAATGTAGACAAACTGACCAGTAAAATGCACAACCGAGAACCGTTGCAGCGGAAGGCGAGTACCCCACACTTTCGTGGGTCACATATGCTGAAGCTATTCGGAACCCCAATCTGGCAACCCGGGCAAGCAACTCTCGATCGATTTGAGGGGCAGTTGACAGAGAAATGCCGGTTATTTGTGGATATTACACAGCCACCTTGCATGTACATTCGCGAATTCAAGACTAATTTATAGGAGACCGGAACAGAGGGAAGAGGCTGCAAAATTTGGTCCTGTGCTTCGGTTCGCATCTCTTTGCGTCTCCTTCAGGCCTTCAAGACCAAGAGATACTCCACTCCTAAAACTACAACCTACATGCAGAACTTAGTAGGGAACCTTCACAATAGCACGGGGACATCTTGTCTCCCACCAAACCCGCAGCATCCGCTCGTAGAAGAATAGCGACTTTCGCCAAGACCCAGTGATCGGAGCTACCCCTGCAATCCGGCACTCTGGGTCTGCCTCCCGAAAAGCTTGGCGCTTGGAGTGGATCATCCCACATGGGGAAGCACACAGTATCCGCTGTTGCTTGCACCGTGCCATAGTTGTTTCTCTCCAGATCATTCTAGGGAAGGGCTCATCCAAGGATTAGTCCCATCGATGATAGAGAAGTTCTTGAGCCTATCTAAGCCTGACATTTACAGGAGAAGTAGCGAAACTGTACTGAGCAGACTCACCCTTTGGAGCCACCATTTCAGGGCTGTCCTGCCAGCCCGGCCTCAAGCTTGAGGGGGTGGTCTGGGAAGCTCAATCAGATCACAGAGGTTGCCAGTTGCGTAGAAGTAGTAAGCAGTAGAACAATTAGTGTCGAAAAATGCATAAATAAGAAGAAATGAAGCGTTGGAGCGAACAAGATAGGAATGTAATCAGATGATGGGAAGTAGTTGTTCAAGCCGTCCGTGATTTAAGTTCATGAAGCTGTGAGCTGAATTTGGGCACCAATAACAGCCATCAGACATCTCTAATCAGATTCACACTACTTGAACAGCTCTGAATCTAACAAACAAAAAAAAAAAAAAGAATGCAGAAAGACAAACGAAAAGAAATGAGAAAAAGAAACGGAAGAAGCCAGGCAAAGAGGAGAAGAAAGGAAAAGGAAGAAGGAAAAATGGTTTGCACTTTCATTGACTAACCAACTTCAGCTCCAAACAAAATCATCAACTACTCACCTCCATGGTTTCGGCTGAGGCGTTCTGTTAAACGAACCTCTAGCGAAGACCATTCCTGATGGAATGGAAGCAGTTAGATACAGGCTTTTCCGTGTCGTTGAGCTTTGAGACGAACAATGGATCTTCGAAACAGACTCGATCTCGATGGGACTGCTGGCCAGTGCTTTAAATATCAGGTCTGTCGGCTCACTGTCACCAACTCTCAATGGCCTGCGGTGGCCGATCAGTATTCGGGGTTGAAAACTTGGAGGCATAATCAGTAACCGAAGGGGCCAGGTCTGGCTCCTAGTTAGCGAAGTAAGATCCTTCACAAAAAGAAGTATTTTCGTAACCGACCACCTCTCTGCGACTGGTGCAGAGGGTTGGTCGGTGAGCTTTTTGCTTTTGAGCTTTCTTCGACTGTTCCGCCTTCCTTTCCTCTTCATGTCGCCGTCATCTTCAAACATTAAAATTGAGCCACGGACAACTCGCAGATTTGCACCAAAACCTAGGTCAAAATCGACCGAGATTGCGTGCCACGCCATTCCATCCTTCTTGTCCATGAGGTCTATACCAAATGTACCAAAGTTCTTGCCTTCTCGTTACATTTATAACAATAACTCTTTTAAGTAACTGTCAGAACTTTGGCTTTTGAGATCCCCAATATCATCGCCTTAAGTGCCACGGGATCCTTCCATCTTGAGAACATGACAGTCCATTGCTGCTCAAGAACAACCCACTGCTGGGGGGTTTTTCCAATGCCAGCGGTGTTCTCTATCATAAATTAAACCACTGTTTCAATATTTACGCCCTCCCTTTGACCTTTCAATGTTGCCACGGCTCAGGAGAAAGAGGACGATCGGTCGTCATTTCATGGCGTTGCCATCCCACGCCAAGCCTCAAGATAACGGGCTGCTTCCCCCTCAATCTAGCTGCTGCTGCAGGATGCAAGCGGTGCCTTCTTGACTCATGCACCTTCTCCATTTCGCATAGAAGACTTGTCATTCACAAGGCGTGGCCCAAATCCGTGGAACATGAAAACATAAAACCCCCCCTTTCTGCATTTCTCACCACCACACCACCCTCCCAATTCCAACCCCTTCAATTTACCATCACCTACGTCCCAAAAGACTCCTCGCAAAACGGCACCGCCATCAGTTAGGTCCCCCGGCTTTTTTCCTCTTCAACGACAGAGACTCACACCCCCTGTCCAGCAAACGGCACCGAGTCCCAGCAGCAGCAACAAGAAATGGTCGGCTTCGCCCGGCTGGTGACAGATCACGTCACCTTTGGGTACTTGACAGATGTGTATGTGCTGGCAGAGCATCAGGGTAAGGGGTTGGGGAGATGGATGATGCAGTGTCTAGAGGAGGTGCTCGTGTCGTGGCCGCACCTCCGCAGGTGCCTGCTGTTTACGCGGGACAGGTCGGCGGCAAAGCTCTACAGGGAGACGATTGGGGCCAAGGAGACGAGTGAGACGACGTCGAGCAGGCTGATTTGTATGGAGAGGCCGGGCACGATTTCGAAGGCGCTGGGTGAGGGGAGGTGAAGGGGAGGGGAGAATGGGGAGGTAGGAGTAGTAGGAGGAGTGGATAATTGATAGAGGGTTTTATTATTGCAGAGGCTATTTCGCAGGTGGTTTGCCATAGGCGCCGCCGTGGGCTCTCCTGAGCTCGATCGCGCGCTTGTAAGGGGGCGCGGTGGGCGGCTGCACCGGGTCGAGGGAGACGTGGTCGTCAGGGAGCTTGTACGAGGCGTCTGAGTCGAAGGCGGAGAGATCGCCGCATGCGACAAACGGCGCAATCCAGCGGATATCCTTGTCCGCGGGCTCAGTAGACAAGTCCTCCACCTCCAGATCTTCTATGCCATGCTCGTCCGTGCTGTGTACCCGCTCAGGGATCACATCCCACGCCCCAGTCTCCTGGTTTTGCATCAACACCGGCGCGGTAATCGGCGCAACAGCATTCCTCTCCGCCAACATCTTGGGCAACCGGCTCCCCACACCCAGCGGCTCCTCCAGGCTCGCCTTGAACCCCTCGGGCGGCTGGAAGTTGATGCACACGATAAAAGCTTCGACACTGCTCGCGCGCGAGGAGCGGGGCTTCGCGACGTAGACCTTCTCGAAGAAGACCTTGAGCTGAGCGTAAAGCAGGTCGACGTTGCGGCCCCTGAAGATTTTGGCGACGAACTTGCCGCCGGGCTTCAGCACGCACAGGGCGAGGTTGAGCGCCGCGAACAGCAGCTGCGACTGCACGTAGATGTCGAGGTCGTGCAGGCCCGTGACGTCGGGCGCGCCGTCGCTGATGACGAGGTCCACGGGGTGTGTGGCTTGCTGGTTCATCGTCTCCGGGTCGTGGTCGGGGTCCAGGGCCTTGAGGAGGAGAGGAACGGTTGCCGGGTGGGTGATATCGGCGCGGAGGGTGATAATGCCGGGGAGCGGGCTAATGGGTTGCAGGTCGATAGAAACAATTTTGACGTCTCTCCGGGGCTTCAGTTCCTCGTTGGTTGAGACCTCCTTCTGGGCGGTCTCAGGGGCGGTCTTAGGGGCTGTCTCCGAAGGCACAACCTTGAGCATGTGCTGGCGAAACTTGGCTTCCCGGTCCTGCCAGGCACACCGGCCAAACTTCTCGCCCTTGATGAGCACCCTGGAGAGTACTTGAGACCAGCTGCCGGGGGCGGCGCAGAGATCGACCACCCGTGTGACATCCTCAAAGAGGTTGAACTCTGGTGTGGTTAGTTATGTGGCGGGATGTGAGGTGATGGTTGTAACTCACCTTCATCGAGCTGGAGCAGTTTAAAAGCGCTCCTGGCTCTCCATCCTTGCTCTTTGGCGAGCCTGTAGTAGGCGTCGCGCTTGTCTTTCGATGACTTTCCCATATTGATACTGGCTTGAGAGAGGAGAACCCGGGTTGGAGAGGTGGGAGAAGTTACGAGTAGATCCTCAAGTGAGATTGGGAGTGAGGAGTGGCCTTCACTGTATTTGCCTCAGTAAAAAGCAAATTAATTCGGCGCGCCCGTTGTGAATTGTGACGAATTGTGACTTGATGCTTCAGCAAGTGAGGACTCATCCAGCGACGAAATTGAAGCCCAAGTTGAAACAAATGGAGGGGCAACTGTAACGTACGGTAACCAGCCTAACGTGATCAGGAAAGCGGTGAAGTCTGTGTTCCGTTTGTATCTCCCAACTTCCCACACGATATTCAAGAGGCCAGGCTATAAAATATGAAAGATAACAACCTCTGAGTATAGTAGAATTTTTAAAGAGTCAAAAGTAGGATCATTGCTTTTATGGGGAGTTGGTTGGCATGGACAAATTACCTTACCTAATTTTGGGCTTGTCGTCGGAGCAAGGATCAAAAGTGGGGCCAAAATTTCGCTTTCTGTATTGGCGATGATTTCTGCCATTTTCATCTTCATCAACCCTCAACAACAAACTCAAAAGAACCTCACAGCTCAAACAGACATTCTCACACGATGGCTTTCGACAAAAAGAGAAAACGGTCTGATGGCCAAGGAAAGCGCGCAAAAGCGCCTGGCGCGGGCCCGAAGCGGCAAAAAAATAATGTCGGAAAGAAGGTGACGAGTGTCCACTCACTCGCCTGGAAGTCGGTTGATGTGCCGGAGATGTTCGATGATGCCGAGGGTTTCTACGGACTGGAAGAGGTGGAAGGCGTTGAGATCGTGCGGGATGGCAACACAGTGAAGTTTGTGAGTCTTCATTTTCCGCTCTGTGCAGCCCGGTTACCTGCTGACACACATATAGGTTGCTGCGGCTGATGCTGTCGCCGAGTCTGATTCTGGTGATGAGTTTGAAGGGTTTGATGATACCCCTGCAGAAGGTGAGGCAGAGGAGGAGAGTGCTTCACCTGCAGCAACAGAGCCTGCCACGCCCGCTGAGCCCAAGACGAAGCCCAAGGCCAAGGGCGCCAAATCTGGGGCAAAAGAGACCAACGCTCAGAAGAAAGAGGACAACGACAAGAAGAACGACAAAAAGGAAAGGCAAGTGAAGGAAAAGAAGACCCCCAAATCTCAACAACACGCCGACACCGAGCTGGAGTCCAATATCTTCGCCCAAGCCGCCGACGTCGCCGAGGCCGATGCTAAGATTGACGCCGTTGACATGTCCCAGTGGGATCGGCTCGATCTCTCTTCCCAGTTGCTGTCATCGATCGCCCGTCTCAAATTTCTGAAGCCAACAGCAATTCAGGCCAGGGCCATCCCGGAAGTCATGAAGGGCCACGATGTCATCGGAAAAGCATCCACCGGCTCAGGAAAAACGCTCGCCTTCGGCATCCCCATCGTGGAGAGCTGGCTGGCCAAAAATGCCACGGCAAAGCAAACTGCGGAAAACCATCAGACGACTGCGCTAATTCTCTCGCCGACAAGAGAACTTGCCCACCAAATCGCTGACCACCTGAAGCAACTGTGTGCCGGGCTCACCACTGCTCCGTACATCTGCTCGGTAACTGGCGGATTGGCGGTGCAGAAACAGCAGAGGCAGCTGGAGAAGGCCGATATTGTCGTCGGAACGCCTGGGCGTATGTGGGAGGTGATGAGCACAGGCACTTCGGTACTTCAGTCACTCAGGGCCGTCAACTTTCTGGTTGTGGACGAGGCCGATCGTCTCCTGAAAGATGGCCACTTCAAAGAGGCCGAGGAGATTATTAAGTCCTTGGACCGGACCGCACCAGGCGAGGAGAACGAGGACTCCGACGACGAAGACACCCCCCGCCACCAACGCCAGACCCTCGTCTTCTCTGCCACATTCAACAAGACACTCCAGCAAAAGCTCGCCGGAAAAGCCCGGTTTAACCTCCTGGGCGATGCCGAATCCCTCGAGTACCTCCTCAAGAAGCTCAACTTCCGCGAGGAGCGCCCCAAATACGTCGACACTAATCCCGTCTCGCAGATGGCCGAGAACCTCAAAGAAGGCCTTATCCAGTGCGGCGACCTTGAAAAAGACCTCTATCTCTATGCCGTCCTCCTCCTGCAACCCACGCGGCGCGCCCTTGTCTTCACCAATTCCATCAGCACCGTCCGGCGCCTCACCCCCTTCTTACAGGCCCTCAACCTGCCCGCCTTCGCTTTGCACTCGGACATGGAGCAAAAAGCCCGTCTCCGCTCCATCGAGCGCTTCAAGTCCGACAAGACCGACGGCCAGTCCTCCATCCTCATCGCGACCGACGTCGCCGCCCGCGGCCTCGACATCCCAAACATCGACCTCGTCGTCCACTACCACGTGCCGCGCACCGCAGACGACTACGTCCACCGCTCGGGCCGCACGGCCCGCGCCTCCAGTGCCGGCGTCTCGATTCTCCTGAGCGGACCGAAGGAGGCCGTGCCCACGCAGCGCCTTATCGCAAAGGTGCATGCCACGGCGGCCGCCGCACTCAACACCTCCAAAGCCAAACTTGCCTCCGCGGGCGTCGGGGTCCTGACCATCGACATTGACCGCCGTCTCGTCTCACACCTGCGCCCGCGCGTGACGCTCGCCAAGAAGATTACCGAGACGACGCTCGCCAAGGAGAAAGGCTCGAAGGAGGTTGATTGGATGAAGAAGGCTGCGGAGGATCTGGGGCTGGAGTATGATGAGGAGTCGCTGGAGCAGGCGGGGAACTGGAAGGGGAAGGGGAGCGGGAGGAAGTTGAAGGAGAAGGATGCGAGGGAGGTGACGAAGGGGGAGGTCAAGCAGTGGCGGTGGGAGTTGAAGGAGTTGCTGAGTAAGAGGGTGAATACGGGGGTGAGTGAGAGGTATCTTGCGGGGTGGATGTGGAGGGGCTGTTGAGGGGCGCGAGGGGTGAGTTTTGGGGCAGGTGGAGGGGCTGGGGTTGTGAAGTGTTGAAGGGGTGATAGATTCTGGTATGTGCATGTACATGTACAGCACACGCGGAAGGGTTAACATTGCAGAGGACAGGATTGCCAGCAATATCTGTGAATTCAACAAAAACAAAAAACAAAAATCGGTACCCCCATCGTACCCCCGTCTATCCAACCACCTTTCCTCTTTGCCTGCTGCCTGTCTGAACTTGTACTGATGCGCCTACCCTCCGGGCCACGCCCATCAGCTCACCCATCACCCTCAACACCTCACTGAAAGTCCGCTGGTGACTGGCCTCCGACCTCTCCTCCGCCACTTCGCCCTGCTCCTGTTGCCCTCCCTCCCCCCCACCTCCGTCGACGCGTCCGACCACCTCCGCCTGCGGGGCGACTCCTCTCTCTGCCAGAACCCATCCTCACCTCTCCCCACTGACGATACTGGCTCATACACCGCTTGCTTCCCTTCTCCCTCCCCAGTGCCCACACTGATTCCCGCACATAGGACACTCATGCCCGCCCCCCGGCCTTTCTCCGCGCTTGCCTCCGACACCGCCGTGTCATCCCCTGAATTACCACCGCGTTCCTCTCCTCTTCCTCAAGTTGCGTAAACAGCGAAACCCCACCTCCTCACTAATCCCCGGCGCGCGCAGCAACCGCCGGCACGCCAGCACGCCCTGCTCCTGCGGCATCCGGCCGATGGCGCGCAGCTGGGCGAGCAGATGCCGCAGTCCACAACGATGCTATAGGACTGCATGGGCCAGCGGGCGCAGGAAGGCGCGGAGGTACTCCTGCGCGTCCCAGACGGCGAGGAGGGTGTGGTGGGGCCGGTGGGGGAGGAAGAGGGTGGGAGGATGGCGGAAGAGCGGGACGAGAGGACGTTGGTGGGTGGTGGGGAAGGGCTGCGGCGGCGGCGGGCCAGGAAGGAGGAGACTCTGGAAAGCGGCGGGCGCTGCAATGCCAGTGCCGACGGCGGGTGGTGCGCCGGTGGGGTGGCTGCTGGAAGAGGGGCGGTACTTCGTGTCGCCGGCGGGGAAGAGCTCCGGGGAATTCCTTGGCTAGAAAGGAATACATCTCTTGAAGGAGATCCTTCGTGAGACGGGGTTCTGGGGACGGGATCCAGCTGAGGAGGAAGGACCTGTGGCAGGGGAACCTGCCGCGGAAGGGAAACTCGGGGCGGAGGGGACTCGCCATGAGGGAGGAGTTCGCCGTGGCAGGGAGACTTCTGGTGGAAGGGGAATCCGTTGTGGAAAGAGAAGACATTGTGGAAGCAGAGTTAATCTTTCTTGAGAGTGGTGGTGATCTTGAGGATTTCGGGCGAGAATACACACTTTTGCTGGTCTGGTTTGACAGGAAGTGTAAGGCTTGCATTTGTTTGAAGCCATTGTCTTCCACATTGTCTTTCTGCTTGAATGTGTTGTTGAGTTGATTGTCGGCTGGGTCTGAGAGACTCCAGAATTGAGATGTTCAAGCCGGCACATGTTTCATCACCAGTCATCCAATCGGCTGGGAACCTGTAGATCCGCGTTGGAGAAGGCTCAAGCATGATTCACGCGGAATGCGAGACGCTCTCGTCAGGATGTGTTCCGCATGAGACGGCCATGACCTCGGTTGTCAAGCCCCTCAGTGTGCCGGGTTCACTGGCGGGGTTTCCGGAGTCTTGTGTATGGTTACCGGAACTGGCATAACCTGGGAGCCTCAAATGTGAGTTCGAACAATAAAATTGTGACCAAAAACACTACAGGCCGTGGGTCAGATGCACGGGTGTCATTCCGGTCTCAGTCGTCTTTATCCGTCTGATATCACTTTTATTGCATCTGGAAGGCTAAGAGATGAATTCAAGCAACACCTTGTATTCCCCTCCAAGCCTGACTCTAGCATTGGATCCGGTGGGGAAAAATATTGTAAGAGTCAATCATAGCGGTTGATGGTGATGTGAGGTTGGAGGTTCAGAGGATTGAGATCATCGAACTGATGCCCCACCAAAGATATTTAGCTGCTGGATGAGGTCATTACAGCCAGGATTTTAGACCCACATCATTCTGGAACAGGGTTCTCCACACACTTCGTAACACTTTACATTACGAATACGTACTCCAGTTCAAAGCACTCTGATCTCATGGTTCTGTCGCTGGATAACGACACAGGTCATTCAAACTGGGACGTGCAGTCAAAGATTATTTGGTGCAATAATTATTTATAAAGATGCAAAGATATAGCAACAGGAGAGGTCCACACTCTAATTTTCCGGGTGATGTTGCCTTGCTTAAGGTATTCAGAATTCAAGTTAACCTGTCAGGCGTCTAGGCTGCATTCGTATGGTGATGTATTTTGCGTGCCATACAGCCAGCTGTTGCGGCCCGTGCCAGCGCAGTTCCCGGCCCGATGGGCAACCATTGGTCCGGTCCGATCAACAAGGCTGAATTCAGCCCGGAACCTGGCACCAACAGGGGTCACACCGGCACAAGGCAGCCCATTCCGTGCCATTTTGCCATTGGGTAATGAGGACGTCAGGCATCACCAGGAAACAACGACAAGACACCGCCTGCCACTGAACAACAAAGAAGATTTATCGACGACATCTTCCCACGGATCATAAGGATTCCATCATCTTTCTTGCCAAGATTCCAGGAGTCGCATTTGCCGAGGCTGAGATAGGGTGCTTTTTGCCAGGCAGCGCCTCATACACCGCTCCAAAGTCAAGGCTGAAGGAAGGACTGGTACTGGAGTACTTTACCTGACCGCAACATCTTGAACAAAGAACCCGGCTTGATCAAACAACAAAAAGCGCTCCGAAAAGGAGAACGCGACAAACCAAAAACACCGACCGGACACATCGACCGCCACCATGTCGGAAGCATATCCGGAAGCCGGGGGGGTGGCTACCGATCACTGGTCTCCGACAGGATGTCTCTCGCCCCATCACTCAACGAGTCGCAGCGCCCGCGCTCGCTACGTCTCTTGGTCGCTGCCAACGGGCCGCGGGACGTCGCATTTGCCGAGGCCATCGGCGTCCGCCTATCGAAAGACTCTCAGATCACCACACGAGCCATCGCCGACGAGATGACCCACAGGCTAGCGCAGGAAATTATAGTGCTGCAGAACCGCAGCTTGCGGAAGGGCGTTCCCGGGTCAAACCCTAGGGAAGTCGAGTCCTGTCAGCAGCAGGCGCTCGAGCTTGTCGACTGGGCTGACCTGCTTGTGCTGGCTCCGATCGACGCCGACTCCCTTGCCAAGATGATGGTTGGCATCTCCGACACCCTGCTGTTGGAGGTGCTGCGCAGCTGGGACGCCTCGAAGCGCATCATCCTGGTCCCGGGGATGAGCACGCAGATGTGGGAGAACCCCGTCACCAAGCGGCAGATGAGCAAGCTGCACCGGAAATGGAGCTGGATCCGGGTCTTGCCACCCATCTTGTGGTACTACGACAAGAGCGCCATCCCCAAGCGCGTCGTCGACTGGGGCGGCTTCAACGAACTACTAGGCATCATCAAGAACCAAGCCGACTTCCTCAAGCTCGGCCACGATATTGAGATTAGCACCCAACCAGGCACACCCCCGGCGCTGCGCACCCGCGCCCGCAGCACGCTCCCCCCTGAGATCTGGAGCATCATCTTCCAGTTTACCAATGACTGGGAGCTCGCGACCTGCCTCAACATCTACACCACCCTGGACATGCCAACCTCCCAAGGCTGGCGGCGCGAGCCCAAGGACCCGCACGACCCCCCTCCAAGTCTTCATGCACGACCTCGAATGGACGCTTCTCACAGCCGACACCGACGCCGTCAACGCCAAACTCGCCCTCGCTCCGCCATCCTTCCACGACCTCTCCGCCCTAGCCGTTCACCTCATCTTCAAATTCTCCCTTACCGGCGTGCTCACCTACATCGAGTCCACCCTCCCGCACATCTTCAAATGCTTCGACGGCAAGACCATCCCCACCAAGGCCTCGGGCTACTACGGCCGCACCGCGATCCTCGACTGGTGGTGGCGATCCCCCTCCTTCCTCGAGAAGCAGTACGACTCGGAAGCGCTCAACAACGCCTCCGGCCGCGGGTTCGTGCACGTGCTGGAGTGGTGGCGGCGGTCGGGGCTGCCGCTGAAGTACGACGAGACGGCGTTTGAGATGGCGTCGTCTAAGGGGCATGTGCATGTGCTGGAGTGGTGGCGCGAGGCGAGCATGCAGGACCCGGCGGTGGTGCTGAAGCCCGGGAGGTCGTTGCTGGCGGCGGCGCAGTGGGGCCAGGTGGCGGTGATGAGGTGGTGGGAGGAGAGCGGGATTCCTGTGGGCCATCAGGATGCGGTGTGTAAGATGGCGAGTCGGTGGGGGCAGGTCAAGGTGTTGGATTTGTGGCGGCAGTTGAGGGGGGATGATAAGCTACAGTTTGATAACCAGATCTTGATCGATGCGACGTATCATGCGCATGTTCCGGTGTTGGATTGGTGGAGGAAGTATGCGCATGGGGAGTTGCCGGGGATGGGCGGGAGGAAGGGGCATCGGGTGGAGTATAAGACGATGGATGTGGAGGAGGCGTTGGAGGATAGTCTGGGGGATCAGACGAGGGTGAGGAAGTGGTGGGCGGAGAACGGGCTGAATCTGGGGCTGGGGACGAGTGAGTGGATGAAAATACGGAGTTTGTGAGGCTGGAGAGGGGGTTCAACGGATTAGGGGGATACACCAAGGCCTGGTTTTTATTTATGGGTTTGTATATGGACAAGCGGTACAGGAAGGGTTCAGGAAGGGTTCACGGTTATCGGCAACGCAGGACATGACTGAAAATGTATATCATAACACACCGGGGTATATCTCGAAAACAATGAAGTAACGACCTAGGCAAACTTCGCCGGGTTACTGGGTATCATCCGCCGCAGAACTTCAATCTGCCTCGCTTGGCCCTTGTGCCTCAGCTCGACTGCGCCCCGCCGATCCGTTCGCCGCATGCCGTTCGAGTAGACGACCGTAAAATCGGGTACCACGTCGCCGGGCGCGATCTCGGTATGCGGCGCAAGAGTGCAGTTCTGCCACGAATAAAGTCAGCACCACTCTCTCTCAAGACCAAGATCCAACCTGACTACTAACCTTCCCAATCACCGCCCCCGCCCCAACCCTCGCCCCAACACTCACCACTGTCCCATCCCCAATCACCGTCTCTCCCGCCTCGATCGTCGCCGCAACCTCAATCGTGACATAGTCCCCTAGCGTAACCGCGGCCTCTGTGATTCTGCCACTGGTGCCTACGGCTCCCAGCGCAGCCCGCTCATGTATGATGCACCGCCGCCCAATGTTGATGCGTCCGGCTAGGGAGTCTAGTTTTGCGCGCGGGTGTACGACGCTCTCGGAGTGGATCGCGATGAGGTGCGTGCCGGTCAGCAGGGCCGAGTCGGCGATGGTGATGGAGGAGGAGAAGTGGATCGGGGTTTGGGGCCGGAGGAAACGGGGGAGGATAGTGTGGCGTTTGGAAGACATTCTCGTTTCGTTCTTGGTGGTTGTCTTGTTTAAGGGGGTCGGTGTGGCATCGTGGTGTTGACGAGGAGGGCCATTCGAAGTGGTGGTTGTTGGGAGACGCGCACGAGAAGCTCCCCCTGCTCTTGGTGAAAGCTCCCCACACACGTCAGAGTCTTGGCGGCTCGCGCCACAGCCGGAGCAGAGCACCCGCCACAAACTCTCTCCCGTAGCCAATCACGGCGCACCTGAAACCAAACCTCAAGAAAGCCGCTCACCAGTGCCTCGCCTCGTCCGCTCGCTCCATCCGACAGGCCAACCACCCCCGTCCACCGCGCTCACCAACTTCGCCAATTGGCATTCGCAACCTCTGCTCGGCCCGAGCAGAGAGCCACAGACACCCGACGCCATGCTGTCACGCACCGCCGCGCCGACCAAGGCGTCGGCGAGAACACTGGCCAGCGCCCTCTCCTCCTCCACCACCACACAGCCATGCCGCGCCTTCGCCACCGTCCAGGACCCCGCCGCCAACCCCGTGCGCACCTACGGCGGCCTGCGCGACCAGGACCGCATCTTTCAGAACCTCTACGGCCGCTACCCGCCCAACCTCAAGTCCGCCAAGAAGATGGGCGACTGGCACAAGACTAAGGAGATCATCCTCAAGGGCCACGACTGGATCATCGGCGAGATCAAGGCCTCGGGCCTGCGCGGGCGCGGCGGTGCCGGTTTCCCCTTCGGGGCTGAAATGGGTGGGTGTTGATGCTGTCTGTCCGGCTTGACACAATAGCTGACAATTCCTCCCGCAGTCGTTCATGAACTTCAAGGACTGGGACAAGGACACCAAGCCGAGATACCTGGTGGTCAACGCCGACGAGGGTGAGCCGGGCACATGCAAGGACCGCGAGATTATGCGCAAGGACCCCCACAAGCTGATTGAGGGTTGCCTCGTCGCCGGTCGCGCCATGAACGCCACTGCCGCCTACATCTACATCCGTGGAGAGTTCATCCACGAGGCTGCCGTTCTTCAAAACGCCATCAACGAGGCCTACGCCGAGGGTCTCATTGGCAAGAACGCTTGCGGCTCCGGCTACGACTTCGACGTCTACGTCCACCGCGGTGGCGGTGCCTACGTCTGCGGCGAGGAGACCAGCTTGATCGAGTCGCTCGAGGGCAAGCCGGGCAAGCCGCGTCTTAAGCCCCCTTTCCCTGCCGCCGTCGGTCTCTTTGGCTGCCCCTCAACCGTCGCCAACGTCGAGACGATCGCGGTGGCCCCCACCATCTGCCGCCGCGGCGGCAACTGGTTCGCCGGCTTTGGCCGCGAGCGCAACCAGGGCACCAAGCTCTTCTGCATCAGCGGGCACGTCAACAACCCGTGCACTGTTGAGGAGGAGATGAGCATCCCCATGCGTGAGCTGATTGACAAGCACTGCGGCGGCGTGCGCGGCGGCTGGGACAACCTGCTGGCTGTCATTCCCGGCGGCTCGTCGACCCCCATCCTGCCCAAGCACATCTGCGACGACCAGCTGATGGACTTTGACGCCCTCAAGGACAGCCAGTCTGGTCTGGGTACTGCCGCTGTGATCGTCATGGACAAGAGCACCGATGTAGTGCGCGCCATCTCCCGTCTCAGCCACTTCTACCGCCACGAGTCCTGCGGCCAGTGCACCCCCTGCCGCGAGGGCTCCAAGTGGACTGAGCAGATCATGCAGCGCTTTGAGAAGGGCATGGGCCGCGAGCGTGAAATTGATATGTTGCAGGAGCTGACCAAGCAGGTTGAGGGTCATACTATCTGCGGTAGGCTTTCCCCTTTCTACTGTGCTTATTTGAAGAAGATGCTGATTCTTTTTGATAGCCCTCGGTGAGGCCTTCGCCTGGCCCATCCAGGGCTTGATCCGCCACTTCCGCCCCGAGCTGGAGGCGCGCATGCAAAAGTTTGCCAAGGAGAACGGCGGCGAGGCGCTGGCCGGTGGCTGGAATCATGATTCCAAGGTGCAGGGCAGGCTTGTCTCTCCGGGTATGTAAAGAGTGAAGGGGAATTGGGTGGTTGGCGGCTATAGGAAGGGGAGGAGGATTCCATGTACGTTGTACATATGCCTACTTCGCCGGAGTGCCTGCACAGGCTATACTTGTTTACTTTGTTCAATGCATTGGGTGAGATGGCGATGTTTGGTCGGTGTCCTCGCGGAAATGATCATGTCCTGCATAGCCGTGCCCAGACCTCCTTGGAACTATACTGCACATCTTTCTACTCGGTTTATCCAGCCTTCAACCTTCTTCGGCACTCTTTACCTGCCCATTTAAGCCCCTGGAAATGGCCTGACCCCTGAGAAACGCCAAGCCTAGGAAATTGGCCAATAAACAAAGGTGTGTCCACAGCTGTCGGCTTTCTCCTGATGTTGAAACCAGGCGGTGAGCGTTGAGAACCTCACCAAGAGCACTAGATATAGCAGTCACTGAGATTTCTCTCACTCTCCACGTTATATTTTCCTCAATTTATTCAGTAACAGCACAGGAACCGCCATAATGGCGGAAATGGTTACAATCTTCGAGCAGTTCGTCAAATTCGCAACTGACGCTTGTAAGCGAAGCTTTGATGTCTTATTTTCACCACCCTTAATCCTCTTTATACGGCTTTTAGAAGCACTATACGTGTATTCACCTCGCACTTTGTTCAGGTTACCTGAGAGGAACTTTCTCTCCCCTACACGTACCTTTAACTCGCTTCGAGACTATCTCCCCCGTTCTCTCTGCCTCCCTTTTCTCCCCTAAGCCCAGCCTCCCATTTTCTCATCCTCAACCCTACTATGTATGAGCCCCAGAACTAACCACCATTAAAAGACGGCCTCGAACGCCTCCTCCGCACTCTCCAATCTTTCCTCCAACTCCTCCTCCTCCCTCACCTCCCTCCAAACCCTCTCCCGCAAACTTGCCCACACCGACAATTCATCCGGCTCTTCCGCTTTCTCGACGCCTTCCGCGGGGCGTGGGATGCTTGATTTGTCCCCACCATCCCCACCAACGATACTGACAATAATGGCTGGGAGGGTGTAACTGAGAGGGTGGAGAGGTGGGCAGATTTGGGGGCAAAAGTGTTTAACAGCATGTATCTTGCGCTGAGAGCGCGGCGTTTGTGGATATGGTGTTGGGGAGGGGTGGCTGGGTTTGGGGGTTGTGGGGAGGGAAAGGGCCGGGGAGATGGTGTTGGATGGGCAAAGGTTTTGGTTTTGGGGTTGGTGTGTGCGGTTGTGGCCCGATGGTGTCGGTGGAGGGGCTGGGGTGGAAGGCGGAAAGGGTGAAGGGGGGAGAAGACTGCTGGGGTAAAGGAGAAAGAAGGCACGGGAGGTGATGGGGAAAGGGAGTGGTGGAGAAGAGGGAGCGGGTGAAGAGTGAGTTGAATGGGAGGATGGAAAAGATGTGTAGGAGGATGATTGCGGATTTGTTGGATTTGCCGCTTCCTGCGACCGCGGTGGGTTGGATGAAGGTGACACCTGCGAAGTTGGCGGGGTTTATGCTAATGAGCTCTGTGCTGACGGGGATGGAGGTCTGGGAGAGGTGTGGGAGGGAGCTGGCGGCGGCCAAGGCGGCTGCAAAGAAGGGCAAGTGATTTCAGGGAGAAGGGGAGGCGTGGTTTGGCAGGTGAAGGCACTCTGCCGGGAGAATTTGGAGAATGAAAAGGAAGCTGACACTGCTTCGGTGACTGCGGATGGAGTTTTAGTCTGCCGTTTACGCTGGGCCTCAACGCTGTGCTTGGTTTCCCAACATCCATCGGGACAGCGGCATCCAGATTCCCGCATTCAATGGCTTTACGCTCTGCACATGCCAATCCTAGCCACCTCCACCATAGCCCAGGGAATCGAGACAAAATAGTTTTACACTCGAAAAGGCCGCTTTACTCAACCTGAAACTACTTACTTGAACGCTACCACTTACTGCTTAGACCAAACCCACCCCCCAACGCCTTTCCGTCATGATTGTTTCGTTTAAACATCCCCTCGCGCATACAAAGCCACCCGTCATATATCCCTGAGATTCCTCTCCTTTCGCCCCGCGCTCCTTCTACCGACTTAACCCCTTACCCCTTGCCCCGCCTCCCGGGTCAGACAACCAGTGAGCATGCTGCAAGCAGCAATCACGAACTATCATCATCCGCAGAGACAATGCTCGACGTGCCAAGCTCCACTACAGCCGCCAATTGTTCTCCTTCCAAGCAACCTCAAGTTATATCACCTCAGCAGGGTGTTGGTGGTGCTAGAAATGGGAACTCAGACAGAAACAGCCACAGTCCCTGCCGCCGTGCGCCGGTCATCAGCGTCGCTCGGAAGTCTGATGCGGGCATGCCTGTCGCTGTCACTGTAGTGTCTATACACAATGCCAAGTTCGAGGATTTGCTCCGAATTCCAGTCGGCAAGAGTCAAAATGCCAGCAACAATTTCGAAGGCCCTGCAAGCAAGCACGTCAGTGTCGGGTGTCTGAGGAAGAAAAAAGGAGGGCGCCAAAGGAAGATGTATGCTTACGCAACGATGCTGCTAAGAACAATAGTAACGTCCCTTCCAGTCTGGTACCACCACGGGGCCAAGGGCCATGGATGGGCGTTGATTCCGATGATGGTAAATGCAAAGCCCATGTCGAGGGCGGTCGTCAGGACGATGAGCCTCCTGGCCCACGTCTTGCCGGCGAAGCGCGACGGCTTGCGCAGCAGCTCGTACTCCTCGTCGTTGCCGTTGAACGCGCAGGAGAGAACGCCGATCTTGCACACGACGATCGGCAGCCAGGAGAGCCAACCCTTTCTGCGGCAATTGAGGTTTTGCAGAAGAAGGAGATATATGTTCCAGAGCAGCACGAAGTATAGGAACATGTAGGCCACCCAGTAACCACCGTTGTGAGCGGGGAGGACGCCGTTCAGGCTCCAGATGATGATGGTTGTGAGGGTGAGGGGCACGAGCGCCAGGCGGAACAGGTTGGCTATCCTGATGCTGAGTTTCCAGCGGTTGTTCTCGTCTTCGTCGTCGATGCCGTACTCGAGGGCGGGAGGGCATGCGGGCTGGTATGTCATGCCTGGGTGGGGGGTGAGGCTCGGGCTGGGGGCGAAGCCCGTCGAAGGGGAAGCCATATCGAGTTTGAATTGGGGTGATACCGCTGGTCGTCGATGGTGTAGGGGGACTTGGTGAGAGCTTATGTGCCGAGCGGGCTCTGGGAGACAAGTTTCGAACGGGCAGTTCAATGTTTGTCTCAAGCACAAGAGGCGAGCCTGCATAATATAGAACAGAAAATGGCGGAACGATCTGCTGCTGTGCTTAGGCCCAATGCGAGTGTGGCTGCAACAAAGGCTGACAACCAACTCAGGCCACCACACGTTCCCAGGAAGCACACGGATGCTTCTTCGAGAACCAACACTGCCCACATCCTGTTCCTTATTTTGCTGCCTGGCTGTGGTCCCCATATTCTCTAACTCAATTGGTATTCAAAACAAAAACCCAGAGCCAACAACAGAAAATCTACCACCCATGTGATGCCTCCTGCGTCGAGGACGCGCGTCTGCAGAAGCAGCCCCCAAAAGAGGAGACGAGAATTCTTGGCATCGAGAAGGGGAAGACGGACATTGGAGGCATTCCGAGCCAAGCCCTTGGACAATATTGAATGGGAGGATCAAGTCTCGCTTGAGAAGGGGGTTGGTCGTTGGTCCTGAACGATGGATAGTGGCAAGCAAGTCAGGGGTAGTTGAGAATGAACCTAACGAGCGAGGAAGAAAGACTAAGAACCCCAATGGATAGGGGAGGTATGTAAAGAAGTGACAAGTTTGTTGCAAAACTGTTCTCTTACTGTTTTATCTTCGTTTTATTCTAAGTAGCGGCGTTTTCCTGTGAAGAGATGGGATTGTTTGTTGGACTTTGTTCCCATGTTCGAATTCTGCCTGTCCCTCACGAGATCCACATGTGATCGTGAGATGTGAACGGCGGAGCTCTGGAGGTTGAGATGAATATGGCAGCTGCCGGGCAGTGCCCATGGCTGGCTCAGGTACTAGGCTAATTCAATGGACCCTTGGGGCTGCAGACCCACATCCCAATGGCAGAATTCAGAAAAAAAAGGCGGTGAAGCGCATCCGGAAGCAGAACAACTCAAATTTTCTTGCGACAGAAGCACGCGCCTGCTTCCACCAGCAACCCAATCTCTTTGTCACGCACAATTTGGGTGGGTGCCAACACTCGCAGCTTCATCAATCTTGTGCCTTCGCCTTTACCCATGTCCGTACCGCCAGCGTGGCTCTTCTCCAACAGCTCTGCACCGACTGCGACTCCCAAACCGACCACGAGCGACGCCATATCCACAATGCCAGGCACCAAGAAGTCCAAAACTAGCGGATCGGGGAAGAAGGCCCCCGCCGTCAAGAAGTCCGGATCGGCCTCCCAGCCACCTTCCCAGCTCATGGACCTCGTCGCGTCCTTCCTCTCTGAACACGAGTTCACCGACGCCCATCGCGCTTTCACCAAGCAGCGTGCCAAGAAGGGCTGGAAGGAGGAGGGCGACAAGAAGGCCGGGCATCACTCTCTGGTCAATGTCTTCCAGACCTGGGAGACATCGCTGACCAACAAGGGCATTAAGGCTGCCGCCGACAAGGTCACCAAGGTCAGCAGCAGCAGCGAGTCCGACTCCGACTCGTCCGACAGCGAGAGCGAGGCCGACGTCGAGATGAAGGACATCGCGGAGGAGTCCGATTCCTCGAGCTCCGATTCCTCGAGCTCCGACTCCAGCAGCGACAGCGAGAGCGAGGATGAGAAGAAGACCAAGAAGCCCGCCCCGAAGCAGCCGGTCGCCAACCCCTTGAAGCGCAAGGCCGTTTCCGAGAGCAGCGACTCGTCCGACTCCGATTCTAGCTCTGATTCCAGCTCCGACGAGGAAGCCCCACGCGCCAAGAAGCAGAAGGTTGCTGCCCCGGCCATCCACTCGCCTTCCGCTTTATCGTCCGACTCATCCTCCGATTCTTCCGACTCTACTGATTCCGAGATAAAGAGGCTTGAGGCGCACAAGCTCAAGACGGACGATTCGTCGTCGGAGTCTTCTTCTGACGAGTCTTCATCTGACGAGTCTTCGTCTGACGAGTCTTCATCCGACGAGTCTTCTGATTCTGAGTCTGAGGACGAGAAGAAGCCCAAGAAGAAGGTCGCCGTGAAGAAGGATACTAAGAAGGACGACTCATCCTCCGATTCTTCATCTGATGACTCCTCCTCTGACGACTCTTCCTCTTCCTCCGATTCGGATTCGGATTCTTCGTCCTCTGATTCTGATTCCGACTCTGAGGACGAAACCGAGGAGGCGGCTAAGGTTCCTCTCCCGGAGTCCGACTCTGACTCTTCCAGCGACTCGTCCTCCGACTCCGAGTCTGAGTCCGAGGAGAAGCTCAAGAACAACAAGTCCAGCTCGTCCGCCACCACCGAGTCGGACAGCTCCGCCACCCTCGACAAGACTTCCCCCACTCTCTACCCCGTCGACAAGTTCGCCCCGCTGCCGCCCGACCCGGAGACCTTCAAGGCCAACAACCGTGGCCGCAACAACGAGGAGAAGAAGCTCAACCAGCCCTTCTCGCGCATCGACCGCAACATCAAGGTCGACCCGCGCCTCTCCTCCAATGCCTTCCTCGGCCACGACTGGGGCCGCAAGGCCCACGAGGACCTGATCGTCACCCGCGGCAAGGGCTTCACCAAGGAGAAGAACAAGAAGAAGAAGGGCAGCTACCGCGGCGGGTTTATCGACACCTCTGCTGTGGCCAGCTTCAAGTTTGAGGACTAAGCGTCGCTTCCTTTACGGTTATGGAGTTCAACGGGGTCCTCCCCCGGAGGGAGGCGGGGGCAGGTCTGGCAGAAAAGCGGGGTGGCCACGCGTCAATGATGTGGCCCGGTAATCCCTTCGGCATGGTACACATGGCATAGCAAGGAGTCTGAGGGGATATTTGTGTTGGGCCTATTAAGCCCTCATTTCACATGTACTGCCTAGGTTAGGCATGGGGCAACGCTCCCGGGGGTGGCGCGAAGGATCAAGGAGAAAGAGGAGCAGACCAAGTCACTTTTGAGCAACGTTGGGGGCGATAGAGGTAGAGGTCAGAGCCTTTTTTGTTTTGTGTTACGTATATACCACCAACGAGACCCATTTCTACATCATTGCTCGGCTGCCTGCTCGTGCCCATCAAACCCCCTCACCCGGAGATGGTCCGGCACCTCTCACAAAACAAACACCACGGCGCAAGATATGATCTCCCCCGACGAGAAAGCCTGGCGATTAGCCATACAACCCTGGCCTCCTCACCACCGTGGCGACACATCAAACACTGCCCAAACATCATCCAGCTATTCGAAGGTTACACAAGTTCCGTACAGCAAGTGGGATGGTACGGCATTTTGATTTTAAATGAAGGAAATGAAAGGCTTCTCCTTTCCCATAGCCGTGGCGAGACATCAAACAAGCACCGCCCAGAAATCATCTTCCAGGCCTGCTTTTTACGGGTCTGACTCCCATCCCATCCCGAGCCACGTTCCAGCCCTCCAGGATCAAGAGTCCCAGGCTGCTGGGTCGAGCTCCGGCAGAGCGTCAGCCACGAAATCTCTCCACTTGAAACTCAGATTATTGCCCGCATTGCCTCACCGCAAAAGTCACATTTATTTCCATCTCCCGAAGGCTTTCTGCACCCCGGACTTCCACGTGGATGGTACCTTGCTGCTTGGATCCGTCTGCGGCTGGTTCCCTCCATCGGGGTGGCAGGGCTTGGACGTCTAGGCATAATAGTGGCTCAAATAATATCAACCGCCTCTTCATTTACCTTTGTGCTTTAGAATCTGCCAGGAGGCCTGGGATGCAAGCTCTTGATGTTTGCCATAAGCCTCAGTTCACTGGTATCTTAAGCTCCTTCCCGACCCTCCCTAGCCTCCCACTCATGCAGCTTCATGTCGCCTCGGTCATTTTGGGGATGTCATGAAGCGGCTGAATACTACCGGTGTTTACTGCCAGACGGAATAGATGCTGGTTCAGTTTGAGGCCTACTCCCTGGGCAGCTTTCGGTTTTCTTAAGCTGCGAAAAGGTGATGGTATGAGGACGGACATGCCATTCAAAGGCCTTTATCGGCTGCCTCTACTTTTTACTTACAGTTCAAGACCTTGACCATCCACTAGATAGGGACGACCACTGGGGTACTGTTTCTTGTCCCCGTCGTCTGCTGCCAGTCTGCCTCGCCCGCCCGCACACCCCAGACCTGCTTCTCCAACTGGGGAGTATTGGTTCCAAACACGCCTCATTCTTGAAACAAACCGGAACACAAGATCCGCGCAGTAAGAATGAAGGCTGAGCAAGTTTACAGCCAAGAATTCTGGCGGATATTGGCAGATGGGACCTTGATCTCTTCCCAGCAACCCAACTTGACCGCCACTTCGTAATGATGTTAGCCTGTCGATGGGGCAAGAAACGCCCTTAGATAACACTGGAAGCATCGATTTGGAATTTCTTGCTGAGATTTAACGCTATTCATTACAGAAGGATGCGAAAACCGACCGACAAGGCTCTCAGGTGAGCCCCCTCACCAGTTCTAGACAGAGCATCCCAGGTTGCAGAACCGCTTTACGAGTCAACACAATCTAAACAGATCCTAGATCAAGCTTCAACTTGTGCTGTCACCCACTGCTCCAGATTACCCAAGCTGTTGGCATCATCGATTGCCCCATTGTCCCCAAGCCCCGTAAAATCCTCCCCATTCTGCCTACTCTACTGACTTTCTGCCAGAAGAACCTCCTGACTGACCTTTGCCAGAGAATTGTGTAAGTCAACCAACATGCGAACCCAGGCCCACCATTGTCCTTCCTCATGTTTATCCACCACCTCAGGCCACAACCCACCCACCCAGTCTGCCCCGGCTGTGTTCCCCCTATACCTCCCCGCCAACCACCGCCACCAGTTACTTTTCACCACAAGTTACGCATCTTCAACACAGCACACACATGTGAAATGTGAGAGCCAAAAGCTCATCATTACCTGACTTTCTGCCTTGACACTCAAGAAACGAGGCTTTGCCAACCACATCTATCCATCTATGGCCCAACCAAGATGCCATTCCATGCCATGACACTGCTGTACGGAACTTGTGCACCCGCCTCCAGTACCCCCTACTCTTTCCAAGCGGCCGCCAGCTTAGGGTAAGAAAAGTTACGCGTGCTGGTCCTCAGACTCGGGCACAAGACACGTCGGTTGAGATGGGCAGTTCGCGTGGAGTGTCGTGGGTGGTCGGGTGTTTAATCAGGGTCTGCCCCAGACTCAGCCTTAAAAGTTGAAGGTGGGGCGTCCGATCAACCTTGGGTGGGATCCTGCAGGGAACCAGCCGCTCGGCTTGGCGTTCAGATGCAGGCGCCCAGCGCCTTCTGGCAGCGCAGCGCCGAGTGACACCTCTCGTCACTATCTCGCGTTGCCCAGCCGGTCATCGACAGGATAAACACCATGCCGGTTGGCGCCGCCTCGGAAAACACACTCACTATAAGAACCGGCGCGCCACCCGTTCCCAGCCGGGTCCGGTGACATCGCCCTTCATCACTGAGCTCACAGAGTCGCACCCGCATGTTTGGCGCTGCGCTCACTCCTCCTCTGCCGGATCTGACAGAGAATTGTCACCGTCGAATCCAGAGACGCCAACGCTCTTTTCCCATCGCCAATTTCTAGAGAACCTTTCAACGTTTTGCCAGACAGTCAGCAGCCGACTGGCACATCGCCAAGACATGGGCATCCCGAACAGTGTGGACTCGCCCGAATCCAGCCACAATGGTCTCGAGGCTTCGCAAGAGCCCAAGGAAGCGCATCTGGACAATGTAAAACCAACCCACAGACAACGCCTGGCCCAGTTGGTGGCTAAACGGTTCCGCAGCAGCGAGAAGGGAGATGATGGCCGGAAGGGACGCGCCCACACTGCGGCCAAACGCCAGAAACAAGAGACGTTTGCTGAGGGGGCTTTTGAAGGGGTTGATACGCCCTCAGACAGCGAAAAAGCAGGTGCAGCTCTGGAGAAGTACATCGGCGAGCTCAAGCCGGTCATTGACAAGGCCAAGTCTTTAGGGGACGCATCCTTTGAGATTCCCAAGGAAATGGAGGACATTCTTGCATCATACCCCAAGGAACAGGCCGCAGAGTACGATAAATTGCGCAAAGATGCCATTGCTCAGGAGAGCTCGCTGGGATTCGAACATGCCTGCACCAAGAATGCGAAGGACATCGAGAAGAAGGCCAACACCATCCTGCAGCATTTGAGGAAGAACGACATCGAACGGTTCTATGAGACGGCGCCCAAGAAGCGCGGCTACCGCGGCCAGGAACACCCTCGCTTCTACGGTGACCATTTCCTCTCCAACACCGACATCATCGAGAAGACCCAGCTTTTTGCCCTCTGCCGAGCCATGCCCAAGGGCGCACACCTCCACATCCACTTCAACGCCAACCTCCTGCCCAGTGTGCTGCTTGGCATTGCGAAGGACATGCCGCGCATGTTCACATGGAGCAACATCCCTCTGGATCGGGACGAGGCATTCGGTCTCTGCAGGATACAATTCAGTATCATGAATGCGGCAGCAGTGGAAGACAAAGGGGTCGGCAACCCGTTTGACGGCAACTACCAGGGCGGGAGCGTCATGCAATTTCAACGGTTCAGGGAGACCTTTCCCGGTGGACAGGAAGCGGCTGACTGCTGGCTTCAAAGCAAGCTGGTTTTCCAAGAGGAGGAAGCGCACCATCTTCTACAAACAGCAGACGGGTGAGTCCTCTCATGAAATGCCCACTAGACCGCAACTGACGCTTGCAGCGCATGGGAGAAATTCAATGCCAGGACACAGATGATGAAAGGCCTCTTCAACTACGAGACCGCCTACAAGCGGTACACGCGGCAGTGTCTGGAGGAGTTCGTCGACGACAACATCCAGTACGCCGAGATCCGGCCCAACTTCATGTCGTCAAACCAGGTGTGGAAGGACGACGGCTCGAGCCGGATCGACAACGTCGGCATCATGAACCTTATCATCGGCGAATACGAGGCTTTCCAGAAAGAACACCAACGGGAAGTGCTCAAGGGCCTGAAAGTAATCTACTGCACGCCCCGCTCCTTCGACCCGAAGCAAATTGGCGAGGCCCTCTATCAATGCTTCCAGTTCAAGAAGGACGAGAGATTTTCCAGCTACATCGCTGGCTTTGACCTGGTCGGCGAAGAAAGCAAGGGCAAGCCGCTCATTGAGTTCCGGCAGCAATTCCTGCAGTTCAAAGCTCTCTGCAAGGCTGGCAGGGTTGAGATCCCTCTCCTCCTGCACTGCGGCGAGACGCTGGATATCGGCACCAGCACAGATGGCAACCTGTTCGACGCTCTCCTCATTGGCGCCAAGCGCATTGGCCACGGCTTTGCTCTCCCGCGACACCCCTATGTCATGGAGAAGATGAAGGAACGCGGGGTCTGTATTGAAGTCTGCCCCATCTCGAACGAGATCTTGGGCTTGACACCCCGAGTGAGCGGCCACGCGGCGTACAGCCTGCTCGCTAACAACGTGGCCTGCACAGTTAGCACAGACAACGGAACCTTATTCGGTACGCCCCCCTCCCTCCCCTCTTTCTCTCCCCACCACCCCAACTCACAGACACACAGATCCCGCCTCTCCACGATTTCTACCAAATCATGGCCGGCAAGCCCGACATGACGCTGCACGGCCTGCGCCAGCTGGTCGAGTGGAGCATCGAGCACTCGTGCATGGAGCCGGCGCTGATGGAAGAGGTGCGCAAGAGCTGGGAGGGAATGTGGGAAGGGTTTTGTCGGAGGATTGTGGAGGGGATTTTACGATTAAGGATGAGAGGAGGGTGGAGGGGATTTGGAAGGGGTGTGATTCAGGAGAGGGGAGGGGGGAAGGAGGTGAGGGGATGCGAGGTGGGGTGGTGTTAGTTTGATGGGGGGTTTTGATATTGGGGAGTTGGGATTTTTGGACTTGTTGTTTGCAACTTTTTTCTTTTCTCTTTTTTTTCTCTTTTGCTATTATGAGTATGACTTACGACGCTGACTACGGAGAGATACGTTTTGGATACCACAAAGAAACATGTAATGCCCAGAGAATCTATCCGTGTCTTTCTGAGGCATGCTGTTGACGATTGCTTCTCAGCAACTTAGCCAATCCAGCATTCTGCTTGTTCTCTGCCCATGATCCTCCAGCCTCAAATTCCCCTGATCGTGAAAGATGAATGATCAACCACCAGCTCGTGGGGTAACTGGGCAATAGCAACCCAACATTGTGTGTTTAATTGGGAGGTTACCAACACTGCATACCTATTCTTTAAGCTCCCTTGTACGCTGCAACGTTGGTTGATGCCCGCCCTTAGACTTTTGTACGTTGGATGATGAATTATTTTGCGCGGCTCTTTCGGCTTAACGTACTTGCATAACGGGTCGGCCAGCATAACGAGTCGGCCACTTTTCCTAAACCTCTATTACTTTATATAAGTCAATTCAACCACAATAGCTCAGATCAATTAAAACTACTCGGAATCGCTTTCCTCAGACATCTCGCATACTACTTGACAGGTTCGTACATTATGGCCAGGCTTCTTGCAGTTGCTGCAGAGCCGAACGTGCGGCTCACCTGCATTCGTACGACCACCACTCCGAGACGTTTCCTCGCAATCCTGACCACTAAGTCCCCGATCAGCTATCAAAACCGTCGCCTCTTGTAAACTAAGTGATCCTCCATCCTGCAGACGTGTTTTTTTTTATCCTGCGTCGCTTGCTTTTCCGCTCATTTGCCGTACGAAGCTCCTTGTTCTCGGCCCGGAGCAATACCATCTCGTACGCCAATTTCGAGATGCTCTTTGCCTGCAAGTCGATGACGTCGAAAATATGGGTAGGAGAGCTGCCTTGATGGTTTTCGATCTTGCGCTTGAGAGTGCTCGAGCTCTGGGCCGCGTCGTACGCATTAGACGGGGTCTTCGGGACCCAAGACAAGGCCGTCCCAGGACGTGAGTTCGGAGGAGATGGGGTAATTGGCTTAGGGTCGAGGCGAGAGATCACCAATTCGGGGTCAAAAGGGACAAGTCCAGCTGCTCGAAAGCCTGCTCGTACGTTGTTTTCCGTAATAGAGGCGCAGAACGCCTCAACAAATGCGTCGAAGAAGTCCTCCTTTGTGATGTGGGCGATTTGCATCCGCATCATCTGCTCGATTTGCTTGCCGTACGAAGCCTTGAGCGGACTAAAACACCCGACATCGAGAGGCTGGAGGAAGTGAGATGAATGAGGAGGCATGCAAAGCGGAATAATGTTGTTGGCCTTGCAGAAATCTTCGAAGTCGACCGAGTGGTGGCTTTCGTGGCCGTCGAGGATGAGCAGTCGATATGCTCCCTTCGTACGATGCTTGGTAGACTGATCAAAATGTTTTAACCAATCGAGACCAATCTCGTTTGTCGTCCAGCCATTTTCGCTCGTGTGGACTCTCCATTCGGGCTGGAATCGGCTGTCCTGGTACCAGGGGAGGAGGTGGTTTTTTTTCCCTTGACGACGAAGTACGGCGGCGCGATCCAGCCATCCGCACACACAGCCTGGATCACCGTAACCCATTCCCAATTGCCAGGCTGCTTCGTACGAGGCCGGCCACGGCGTTCGGAGCTTGTCACGACCTTTGCAGCCGAGAGCATGCCCATCATAAACCCAGTCTCGTCGAAATTGTAGATATCCCCCTCTTGGATCGCGTACTTGTCAACCACATTTCGTACGAGACGAAACCACGCGTTTACCACGTCGGGATCTTCGCATTGGGCCCTCTGGTAATCGATTCGACGTCGGAAACGCGTCGTAAGCTCGGGATGTCGTTTCACGAAGCCGTTCGCCCATCGGGGTCCGACACGCGACGCGTCGCGTGTCGTACGAAGGCGATCTGCCATTTCTCGAACGTCGGAGAGCCGGGGCTGAAATCCTCGCGTATCAAGGTCGAGTACCCTCTCAAGAAGCACTTTTTCTTCCAAGTCGGTCAATTTCCGAAGGTTGGCAGGTAATTCGCATCGTGGTTGCTTTCCAGCGCGTCGGTCTTGGAGCGAGCTTCGTGGAATCTCGTAGATCGTAGCAGCTTTTCGCATGGAAAGTTTGGGGTCTTTGTCAAGAGCTTTGAGTGCAAGAATAACGCGACTTTCTTTTGGAAGAGATTCCATTGCGTTTTGTGGATGAAATTGGCAACGAAGTTAAAAGGTTGTAAAGGGAAGAAAAGTGGCCGACTCGTTATGCTGGCCGACCCGTTATGCAAGTACGTTAGGCTGCTGTTGTTCCGCTGATTCGGAACCTGTAGTCCATGTGTTATCCTTGCTGACAATGTATTGCAAGGCATAGCGGCATCGAGCGCAAATCATTTTGACGTCTGGATGGTCTGGTGCTGGCTTCAATGTTCACAGACAAGCTGAAATCGAAATGGCAAATCAGGATTGTGAGGACCATGAGGTGCAAGAGAAGCGGAGGGCAACTATAAAGATTTGAGGAAACCAAGTGAGAGCCCAACAGGTTCTCTTGCGGTACCTCGCCCATAGGCACGCAAGACTTTGCTGGTTGCATTGTGCCTTGGACACATAATAGATGCAGCCCTCAGAAGCACTAACCGGGCGCTGCAACATCAGGCGCACTCCTGGGGCCTTGATGTGGAAAAGGAAAGTCGGGCACTGTCCTTTTCAGCTCTTCCCCGCCAAGGCTGGAGGCATCATCGAGGCGCCGACGAACCACAGCTCCCATCACCACCCCCTGTCTGTCGCTGGAGTCAAGGCGCCCTAGCCGCTTCACAAATCCAGGGGCTTGAGTCCGCTTGTGCTGACGGGTTTCCACTCTTGTCACTTTTTCTTCAATCCTTTGTGTGTTGTTGTTTCCAAGTAAACCCCGGCAAGAGCTTATTAAGGGACAGCAAAGTTGCTCCAAGCCGTTTGCTTTCTGTATCTTCCTTCTCTTCCATATTTGGGTACCGAGCGGCTCCTTCAGAACGGACCGAAGCAACAGCTGCGGCACAGCTTCCAAGATTCCAGGCTTGGATCCCGCAGCCTTACCACGCCAAGAATCGCCTTGGAAGACTGAGCCTCCATCTCCGACGGGGTGACGAGGCTCCTGTCGGCAGTTGTTCTTCTTTCGCTTTCATCCCGCTTTCTCTTTTGGAAGGGCTTCTGAAGACGGAAAGAAGCTGTCTATCTTACCTGAACATCATCCATATCCCACTGTAGCGTCACGAAACTCACTTACACTGCAATGTCCGAAGGCGCCAGCGGACCCCCTCCTGGGCCCTTGACCTGGTATGTCTCCTTCTACAGCAGCAAAAAATTGAGACTGACACTGTTACCAGGTTTCCATGGGGCCAACAAGACCTCCCCGGCTGGCGCTTCGACGTCATCACCCTTCTCGCCATCATCGGCGAGTCCTCGGTAGCCGAGCACGCCCAGACACTAACTGCCTCGTCGCTTTGCCTGCTGCCGCGCATCATCCCCGCGCCGCAGGCCCTCCTCCGGCCGGCACGCCCACAACGCCTACCAGAAGTCACGGCCAAGATGGCGGGCGTGTACGGCGGCGTCATTCTTGACTCTGTCGGCTTTTTTGCAAACATCATGCATCCCCTGGAAGATTTCAAGCCGTTTGCCTTCAAGGTGCTGGAGATCCGGCATGCTCACCTTCATGCAAAGAGGCCTGTTCCCGGGGTGAGAGGAAAAAGGGCGAGGCTGATGGCTGGGTTGGGAGCGTTGCGGCGTTTACTGAAGGGGAAGAACCCTACCTCAAACACCAACCCCCCCCCAAAAGACCGCAAGAACCTCCCCACCGTCCGCTTCGCGTCCCCAACCCAGATGCCGACCCCGAGCGCGGCCTCCCCCTCTCCCGCTCCCCCTCTCCCTTCTCAACCCTGACCACCTCCCCCGCCGAACAACCACCTTCTCAGAACGCATCACCGAGATTCTCACCAACCTAACCATAGTCACCTCCGAAGAGCGCTACACCGTGCCCGCAGCGTACTACTCCCCGGTGCACTTCCTCAACGTCTTCTCCACCCTCCTGACCATCGCCATCATCGCGTGCGCGGCCATCTGGCGCGACGGCACCGCCATCCTCGCGGTATCCCTCATCTCGCTGGCCGGGTCGGTGGTGTGCTACGCGTCGTGGTGGAGGCCGCTGCTGATGAACCGGCGGACGACAAATAAAGTCCCGCGGGGGGACGTGGTGATCCGGACGCGGGAGGGGGCGTTTTTGTTGGTGAAGTGCACGGAGGAGGTCGCGAGGGAACTGTATTCCGGGACGGAGGAGTGTAGGTATGTGAGTAGTAGTGGGTGGCATAGGGGATTTATGGGGCTGGGGATGGTGTTGTTGATGGTGTCGGTTGTGTTGTTGGGGAATTGCGGGTGGAATAGTCAGGTGTTTATTGGGGGAGGATATATTTTGCTGAATGGGTTGTATTGGTTGATGGGACTGCTACCGCAGGAGTATTTTTGGGATTTGGGGAGGTATGATGTGCGGGATGTGACGCCGGAGGATTCGAAGCGGGCGGATGACACGACGGATCCGGATGATCCGAGGGAGGGGACGCCGTCGTTTACGCGGACGCTGTGGTATGCGGTGCGGGAGACGAGGCACGGTGCGTGGGTGGAGAGGAGCGGGGCGATGCCGGGGACGGAGCAGTGGAAGGAGTGGTTGACTGAGGCGGTTGATGAGGCGTGGAAGGACAATAGGCAGTGGGAGGCGGTGAGGAGGAAGAATGAGATTATGAAGGACGCGTTGGACGGGAGCTCGCCGACGGGGATGAGACATAATCATCCTGCGGATAAGGCTGAGCAGAGGGCGCCGTTGGCTGAGGTGCAGCCGCCAAGGAGGGAGACGCAGAGCCTGGGGAGTTCAACGTTCTAGGGTCGGTGAGGATGGGGAGAAAGCATTGGTAAGGGCCTGGGATGGCGCTAGCAGTTTGGAAAAGGGCATATCAAAAGGTTGGCTTGTATTTTGGGTAATGAAGTCGGACGGTTGGATGGGTTTGACATGATTATGTGGTATTTGATGGGCAATAGCATCTGACACGAATGTTTGTTTGAAATGGAGATAAGCATGAGGTTGAGATAAGCTCACGAACTTGATGTTTTCATCTCAAGGGTCGATGTCCGTCGTCGGCGTGTCACCGTTGAAGAACCCAACCGCCGGTCCGGTGTTTCCCCGACGTGCTCCGGTGCGCCGGGACGTGGCGGGCGCAGATCCAGCTCCGGCCGGGATGGGCATGTCTTGAGCTGTGGGTCTCTATCCGTAAAACGGGCGGAAGCTCATGTTCCTTTGCCAAAGCTGGAGACTGGGAAGGGTCTCATTCACCTGCGGGACTTTGTGTCCCTCAATCCCCAAGACAAGCGGGCGCGGCGCATAGACGAAGGAGAAACTCGGCAGCGCTTGTCCCTTTCCCGTCCATTTTCATCGATGCAACTGGACAAATTGTCGCAGTGGAGGCGGACGGCGCGCTGGACTTGGCTCCCTGAACAGGTCTCGGCTGAGTTGCCAGGGCTGGGGATAAGCGAGTGACTCACAAACTCAATTGCAACATCGCGACCAGCTCCTTCCAATTGACTCTTCTGATTCGACAGGAAGAAATAAATCTGCGGCATGGGAATTCTGTCGTGAAACTGGGAACTCAGCTCTTCTCTCTCCTCTTTTCCTGATTCCCAGACGATCATGCTCTGCCCGCCCTCGTCGCGTGGCAGACATCGTGGAGGCATGGATGTGGAGATGGATGGAAAAGCGCTCTTCCAGGGGTTCCACCCATTCGATACGCGACTGCTGTGCAACATGGACGCTGCCAGTGCATTCTCCCCCTCGAAGACTGGATCTCGATTTCTTCCTCGGCACGCTCGGGGGGTGATGGCCAACACGAAAGATGCCGCAGAGCATCCCCTTGTCAGGACGCCAGCCCGCCCCCACCAGCAGATCGATCAGGGTTAGCCGCGACGTTGGTCGGCGTCGCAAGCATGTTGCGCGTCCTCAGTGAGGACGTGGAAGAGCCGAGAGGCCACCTCGTCGAACCGATGGCCGAGGTTGCGCAGACGTTGACCCGTGGCCTCTCCACTGGGAACTCTCCACGGCTCCATCAACGTCTCTCATCGTCCACGAAGCTCTTGTGGCTCTTTGGGCTTCCTTTCCATCGAATTCTCTCAAACCGATGAGGACACATCTGCCTCCAGGGCCGCCCCAGGCGGACGAATCCTGCCTGGCCGCCTGGGATATCTGCGCCCTTTCTTTGGAGGCCTGGTCGTGTCGCGGCGCGGACGGGACAGTGGCTGCAGTCAGCCTGCAGCTCCGACAGGAATTGCATTGGTGGGTCGCCTACGCTAGCCCGGTGTCTTACTGGCTGGCCTGCAAAAATGCAGATCCTGGTGGGGCAGTGCTGGGCGCTCTGTGCCCGCCAGGCGAGCCGCTACAGAAAAGTCAAAACTAAAAGATCATTTCACCACTCGAAGTCGGGACAGTCAATGAGCAAATGGAAGAAACCGCCAATTGTCAAACAACAACAGACAAGCCCACGTGTCAAAGACTCAATCTGCCAGCTCTTCTCAAACCGCCACCTCAACGCAAACCTGTGATAAGTCAGCAGCCTCAAACTATTTGCGTTTCGCAATCCACCGGCCCCCACAGATCGCTACCTACTCCGTAGATATTCTTGCCCTGACGTTATTGCTGCTGTGGGGTAACTCTTGGAGCATGGGCTGCGAGGGCGTGTGACTCATACTTTCCGTTTGGGGCTGCCCGGTCACGCAGGGCCAATCAGACGCCGGCCCAGCGGGCTCTGCCTGGGCGCCAGGGCACGCGCGCCTTGCTGGGCGCAGCTTGCTGCCTGATAAAAAGTCTTCCACTGCCCGCTTCCGGTTGCCTTCTCTTTCTTTCCCCCAACCCCAAACTCTCAACCAGAACCACAATCACAGCAATCCAGACAACCTTCAAGATGCGTTAAAGCATCCCCTTTCCCCAGTCTTCCGACTTGCCTTCGCAAAGTCGTCAAAATTCATTCCCAAGAGTTTAACGTCCTCCCCACTCAAACCCCCCCTTCAGCTCTACCTGCAAAGGTTGAACTGAACTTTAGCACATTGCTTCCCAGCTCGCGCTCAAGTTCTCCCACCACCACCGCCATTCCCGGCCCAGACTTTCCAGTCTTCACCACGGATTCAAATCAGTCAACATGGTTTCCCTCCAGTTCCTCGAGCCTGCCGGCATCATCCGCGCATCAACAGCATCTTCAGCACCTGAATCTGCCTCCTCATCAACAGGACTTTGTCTTGTTCGATCAGCCGATCAAACCGCCCCGTCAACATAGTCGTACCGCAGCCCAACCTTCCCCCAACGGAAGTGTGAATCGCAACATTCAACAACATCGCAGCCAGCCTCGTCTTCAGCAGCCTTCGACCTCACCGTCTCTGCAGAACCAGCGAGTTGCCAGCATCATAAACGCTACTGGGCATCCGACTTCCCCGGTTTTTTCCAATCGGTACAGCACTCCCACACAGAACCACCAGCACCAGCATCAGTTTTACGCATCATCCGCTCCATCTTCGTCTGTTGCCCTGAACCTGCAGAAGCAGAACCGGCCCATTCGCCCGCCCGTTCCCCTGTTCCCGCAAACCACCGGTAACATACCGCGAGCCAAGATGCACATCTCAGGTAAACCCTTTTCTGCCCCGCACGCTCGACCGCGAGGCTCACATGCACCATCAGATCTGGATTTGGAGGACTTCACTGCCTTCGGCGGCGGTGCTTCCACCACTGCGTACTCGTCGCCCGCGCTTCCCAGCGTGTTCGACCTGAGTGCCAGTGTCTCGAGCGCGGCAACCAACATGGGCACCGTCTCTCCTCAGGATCTCCTGGTCCACGACCCGTTCATGTCGGCGCCCAACTCGGCCGCCCTCACGGCTCTCACTTCGCCATCCATCTACAATGAGTCGCCCGACTTCGACTGCTATGATGTCTCGCCGAACTTTGCAGGCAGCGACTTCGAGACGGGCCCGGCCGACTGGTTCCCGCTCTTCCCCCAGGCCAATCCCGGCCTGGAGGCTGCGCCCAAGCCTGCTACCGCTGAGCTCTCCCCGACTACCAAGGCGGACGATCTGGAGATTGCTGAGGCTCTCTCGGGTCACCGCCGCAAGTCGTCGGCCTCCTCCCCCACGTCTCGCCCCTCTTCCGTTGCTGGCGTCGGCTCGCGTCGTCGTGACAAGCCCCTGCCTCCCATTATTGTGGAGGATCCGAACGACACCATCGCCATGAAGCGCGCCCGCAACACACTCGCTGCTCGCAAGTCGCGTGAACGCAAGGCGCAGCGTCTGGACGAGCTGGAGGAGCAGATCGCGAAGCTCAAGGCGGAGCGTGATCACTGGAAGAACCTTGCTATTGCTCATGGTGCAAAGGAGTAAAAATTCAGAGGCATTTGGCTTCCTGGAATGATATGATATCCCTTGGTGCTCGTGTCACCGAGGAGGGGTTTCCTGATTTCTTTATGTAATTTTTCTATCGGGTTATTCATGTTTGGGCGCCTGCTGTCATAAGGACCAGGCTTGGGATCGCATTGTATTTCCTCGTAAACGAGTTCCTTTGGAACCGAGCGAGACTGAGTTTCGTACTTTAAAAGTTAATTCACCGATTTTGATATCAACATTGTCCTCGTTGTTTTGCGCTCATGTCTCGTCCCAGGTCCAAGTGTCAAATGCGCGATTGCTGAGATCGCACGAGGTCCCACCCCTCCCCAACCTCGCGAAATGCAAGACAGTAAAAGAAAAGGAAAGACACAAGGCAGAATAAGAGGTAACGTTAAAGTAAAAGGCAAAATAAAAGACTAAATAAAAGACGAAAAAAAGGCGAAAAAAAAAGGATTTTTTAAAAAAAAAATGAGAAGAAAAAGAGGAAACAATGAAGAAAATAATAAAACTAAAAAAAGATACAAAAAAAGACAAAAAAGAAAGAGAGATGAAAGAGAAAAGAAAAAGAGAGAAAGAGAGACGAGGGGAAAATCATGGCGAGAGAAAGGCTAGGTGACTCTGCTCGCACACGAAACGGAAGAAATGAAGAATAACCGGGGGGGCCGGATGATAAATTATTTATTTCAATTCATGATGTTAAACGACGCCGTTGTTGACAACGCCGAGACTCAAACCCCATCTGAGACGGACCAACCAAGTCTGCAGACACAAGGCTCGCAAGCCAGTCTCACATCGATACTGACTCGAGAGAAAGACTACCACCCTCCTTGCCTCTCCTCTAGCAAACCAACTCACACCACCTTCGGCAAACTCCTCTAGCCCAACACCGACTCTCTCTGGCCAACGCCCCAAACCACCACCAACCAACCGTTCAAACAAACTCTAAACCACCTCGATAATCAAGAAGAGAAAGACAACGCAATCGTTTTGTGTATCCCATCCCCAGCCCAGCAGTGAATCCTCTCCACAACCGCACCAAACACACGTTGTTTTCCCAAACCACACCACAAGGAAGCAGAAGAACCGAGGTGAAGAAAGAAACCATGCCATGCCATGCCATACCATAGCCACAACCCCCTCCCCCCATTATCCATTTCCATTAATCACAAAACAATAGGTTCGTCCGTAGCCCTTCCTTTAAGGGTGTCATCGGGTCACAATCCCAGAAAAAGATGTAGAAAGGAGAGGGAAGGACGGGAGGGGAAGTGAAGAAAGGCTCTTTGTCTCCATCACCTAGTTGATCCGCCAGTGATTCCCTCAGCCGGAACATGATCACACAAACTCCAGCCAGCAAACACCACTTCCCAGCTTCAACCAGTAACCCCATCCCTTATCCTCCCCTCTACCCATCAACGGCAGCATCCACATTCCATAGTACCAAACCATCCCAAGCAATACCATCATCACTCCCCCCCATCCCATTTCCTTCAGTACTAGTATCCACTTTTGGCCAGTAACTAAAGTTAAGTACCCCATGCCATGCCACGCCATGCAAGAAAAAGGAACGAAAACACCTGTAACAGAAGTAGCAATAGTTATCATCCAAGCTCTGCCTTGCCCCTGCCCTTTCTCTCCCCACTGCTCAGACCCACCGGTCTCTCTCTCTCTCTCTCTCTCTCTCTCTCTCTCTCTTTTTTATCGACATGCCCATGTGATAACCCAGCGGTCTGTCGGTCTGTCTCTGCCGTCGACCGTCTAGCCAGACAGACAGAAACAGAGCCAGCAAAAAAAAAAAAAAAAGGGATATTCGTACAGATATACAAATTCTGACATTGATCATGGCGCGAACAAACCGTCTCTAGTGTTTGCATCCCCTAGCGCCACCGTCCGTCCATCTGTCCGTCGACACTCAATAACCACACCCAGAAACGATCTCAACAACCCAATGTCCGGCTCAACTAACAGCAACCCCTCAACCTCACCTCCTCCCACCCTCCCCAACCGCCCCTGCACTCCGACTCGCACTCAACCCCTCCTGGACGACGGACTCCCACCACCTCCTACCACCCCGCCCATCGGATCCACAAAAACCCTCGTAAACGCCGGGCTCCCATCCGCATTACCCTGGCGACCATTATCATTGTGACCATGTCCGTGGTGGTGGTGGTGGTAATTAATATTGTGCCCCATCCCATGGCCATGGTTATGGTTGTGGTGGTGGCGATGTCTCTCCCCAGCGGTCCCACCGCCAGCTCCGCGCCTGGGGGTGCCCGCAGGGCTCTGGGTGAGGAGTTCCGCGCGGCGGACGGCGTCGGAGAGGGCGTCGCGGAGCTGGCCCGCGCGCTTGACCAGTTCTTGGAGACTGTTTGTGTCGAAGAAGAGTTTGGTCGTGGTTGCGGTTGCAGGGGGTGATGCTGGTGGGGTTGGGGGTTGGGGTGGGGCGGTTGTTGGACTTTTGCTGCTGTTGTTGGTGTTTCATGGCTTCGATGACGGAGGAAATGACGGCTGAGTTGCGGTTGGGGCTGGAGCAGCGGCTGGGGGTACGCGGCCGGGAGATGGTTGTGGTGCCCTCGGCTAGCGGCCAGTTGCCGAAGATGTCGTCTTCGGGGGAGAAGACGGATCGTCGGCGAACGCTGTTCCGCTCACGGATAACGGCCGTTTTGGACATTTCGGGTTCGGGGATCGTGAACGGGTCATCGGCGTTGTCGAGGACAGGGCCGTCGAATCCTTCGTCCAGAAAGCGGTCGTCGATCTTGGAGCGGTCAAAGTCCACTGAAGGTCTTGTTGAGGCGTACTCCTCGTCTTCGTCTTCGTCTGGCGACGCCAAAGCAATGATGCTCTCTGCCTCGGCCCACTTTGATGCCAGCGGCCCTCGGAGAATGTCAAGGTCCTTTCCGTGGCGGCACAGCCTTTTCAAGTCGTTGACAAGCAGCGACAGCTCGCGGATCTGGCCAGAGTGCGCCCTTACGCTGGGCTGGGTCGCCTGGATCGACGCAGGAACCACCACGGAGAAACTCGTGGCCGAGTCCTTGCCGCCGGGTGAGAGAACAGAGGGCTCCTCCCCTTCAAACTCGAAATCGTCGTCCCAGTCCTCACTGGCCGTTTTCGCGCTCAGCCCCCAGGTTCCAAACTTGGGAGGCGGCTTCGAACCGTCTGTGGGATCCGCAACAACCGGCACACTTTGACTCCGTATATGCGCAGCGCCTGGTGGCTTCCGGCTCGCGGAGCGTCCTCCCCTTAAGTCAAGCTCCTGCTTGCCGTGTACCGTCTTAGGTCGTGGCATGTCCGTGTCGTACCTGTCGGGGACCGAGGGCTCCGACCAGTCAAAGATGTTGCTCCGCGGACGGTCACTCATGCTGTCTTGCTGAGGGTCCAGGACATTGTTGCCGTTAATATTCCTGAGAGCTTGTCGCAGGGTGGGGCTGACGCGTCGGGAATTAGTCGAGCTCGGCGGCGAGAGGTGGTTGCTGAGAGCGTTCTCGTCTTCCCGTGCCCAGTCATAATCGTCGTCATCATCAAATGACAATCGTTCAAAGTCGCGGTTGACCAACGACATACCCTGCGTCGAGTCGAACCCAAAGTCACCCTCTATTTGGCCTTGCTGCCCAAGCTCTGGGGTGGCCGCCAAGTGTGCGCTCCTGATTGGTGTTGGGACGCTCTCGTCTTCCTCAGTGATCCTCGTTTCGCCATCCCAAGAAGGTCCAAGCATTTCCTGAATCGACAGCCGTTTCGTCCTGCCGTTGCTCATGGCGCTGTGCGGCGAGTCATCAAACATGGATTCCAGCGGGGTCTCAACGGACCTCACCCGATTCGAAGAGGCCCCGGTGAGGAAACAATCGTACATGGCGTCGCTCTTGAAGTCGGTGTACTCGTCGTCGCCGTAACCCCCATCGCGAACCTCAACATCGGAGCCGGCAAGAGTGACGGAGCGCTCACCCGAAGGTCCTCTGCTGTGAGTGGTTGCCGAAGAGGCTTGCGAGTAGTTTATCGGACTGTGCAAGGGCCTCGACGGGGCGGTTGATGCTGCGGACGACCCTATCGTCGCAACGTCAACGTTAAAGCTGGAAAGCCGGTTCAAGGTAGGCAGAGGGGTTGAGGAATTCCTCCTGCGCGTTCGCGGGAGATCGACAGGTTTCATATCGGGGTCCTGTTGCGTCCGAGGGTGCTGGTGGGCATCGTGTGGCGCAAACATCCTCTCAGACAGCGGGCTGACCGGGGTGTAAGTTTGGTCGTGCGGCGCAGCACCAGGGTCCGGCGCGTACCGGCTCCCTGTCTTGGTGTCAATTGTGCTCCGTCTGGGACGCCGAGTACTTCCAGCCCGGGCAATCCAGTGGCTGGCTGAACTAAAATGCATCGACATTGACCTTCGCGGCGGATGATCAGAGTCAGCCGAATCAGACTGCTTGCTCGGGAACGGAAAACCGTCTCGGTTACTCCCGTAGCTTTGCGGTGTTTCCGGCTCGTCTGGGGAGACAGGAAGCTCGGCGATGTCACTTGGCTTGATGAGGTAGGCGCGAGAAACATGGCCGGGGCCTACCGACATCCTCCTTCGGGGGAACATGCCGTGATGGAAGTGAACACCCGGCGGCAGCCCAGATGTATCTCGCCCTGAGGTGGTCGAGCGGCGAGCATGGAAAAAAGAGGTCCACCTCTTGGGAAGCAGACTGTTGTCCGCTATCGGCGAGAACGTGGGGGAAATGGGCGAGGAGTTGTAGTTATCGAAGGAGGTGTTGACGTCGGGGGGCGAAAGGGGTTCGGGGAATGCGCCCTGGTGGTGGAATTGTTGCAAGGTCGCAGATCGTTGGTGGCTCGTGGCAGGTCTTCGGAGCGTCAGCACCTGGGAGCTTCGCCGTGTCCCATCACCAGGCGGCCTGTTTTGGCCCGATGTTGCCCTCTTGACCAGCTTATTTGGGCTCGTATGTGAAGTTGGCGGTTGCCCAAGCATCGCAGCACCAGAGCCGTGTGAGAAGGTCATTGACGATGAGTCGGGGCCCATGCTCGACCTTTGGCTCCCGTGCTGAGACAGCGGGCGGAGAGACAGTCGGCGGATCCAAGACTCTCTTGACGACACCGAGTCCCGAACATTCTCGGGAATGGGCTGCGATACCACGTCCCCTGGCGCGGACCGTATGAACGAATGCCTCCTGCCGTGCGACCTGGGGGATGAGACCGAGACGCCGGTGAGAGGGCGCTGGGCGCTTGGTGGGCCAGTCGGATGCGAAGTAAGCGGTCCTGGCGCCGCATTGGAGAATTGGCGGAAGGAACCATACGGGAAGTCCTCGACCGGGGACGGGTCCGGGAAATAACTGTGGACGGCGCTTGTGCTGGGGCGCGGAGGGAGAGGCCGGGATCGAAAGCGGTCGTCGTCGGCGGGGAATCTGTGTGGAATCGAGTTTGGGAACGGTGGTTGGGGTTCGGGGGGCTGGCCAAAGACGAGACCAATGGCGGCGACAGTGGCAGCGGTGCCGGTTCCCACGAGCTGGAATTAGACCCAGACGTTAGCATGAAGCAGACAAGAAGCAAATGGGTTGGTCGTGAAAGAGGGCCGAGTCGGAGGGGCGAGAGAAGGGCTGTCTTGCGGCTGTTTGCTGTGACAAGCCCAACCAAACGGCGCGTGTTTGTATGCTCGTTTGAGCTGCGCCCGAAAAGCAGAACCTTGAAGGCAGCGATAATATTATCCAAACTTACACTCGGCACAGCCTGCATGCTGGCTGCGGATGGCGGTTATGTCGACGGCAAGCGGCCGTGAGCGGAAAGAGTGGCGAGGAGGGAGTCGGTAGTCGTGAGTGTCGTCGTTTGCATCGTCAGGGCATTACGAAAGGAGGGACTGGACTGCTAGCGGTGGAAAACGGATGGCTCGAGGGAGGTGGAATGCAGGGCGCGTTCTTGCAGTCGACGGCCGGGGATGCCCAACTTGCAGAGTTGGACGGCGGGAGAAGGAGTGATGGTGGGAAATGCGACAATGCGCACGCGCACTACGAAGCCGCTTCGACAAGACGGCCGAGCCGGGGCCGCGTGGTGGTGGCTCGTGGGGACGGAGGGGACGGGGAGACAGCACGGTCGAGCCGGCGGGGCGGGTTCGAGGTTGGAGGTCGGTCGGGTTGGCTGGCGGCGACAAGCGAGCAGGAAGTTGCTGTTGCTGCTGCTGCTATTGCTCCCTTGTTGCTGTTGGCTTTTTTGTGCTGGCAGCCCGCAATTGGTGCAGAGTCGCTACTGTCGAGTCGAGATGGGGTGGAGGCCGCGGCCGTGGCCTGGGTCGCACGTTTCTCGCTCTGATCCGGGGAAGAAGCAACGAAGCAGCGCCCGTTTGCCAGAAAAACAAGCCGCCCGATCCCAGATCCCAGGTCCAGACGCGACACGGCAAGGCGCAAGTCGTCAGTGGGTGGGCCAGAAACACACCACGGCCAGAAACGGGGCCACGATACTAAAACTAAAAGAAGGAGGTCCCGCCCTGACAACGCCGCCAGAGCAAAGGGCATGGAAATTCACAGCAAAAAAAAAAACAACATGGCCGTGGCCAGTGGCGGCCAACGAGTGGTCGACCAAACCAAGACCAAAGCAAGACCTCTGTGCCTTGGCGCCAGCACAACCACCGCGCATTCCACTGGGTTTTTTGTGCGTTCTCAGCGTGCTTGCTGCTGTGTAAATTTCAGGCGTCAGCAGCCCGTCGTTCTGTTTCGTACATGCTGCGTACATGCGCGTCCAGGGCTGTTTGATGAGAGACGCAGCCCCTCTGCATCTGGCTTTGCGCGCTTGCGCATGTCGCTCGCCCTCTCAGCCAACCTGAACTCCCGAGAGGTCAGCTCACCGCAGAAAATTCGCCTGGGACAGCCAGTCATCCCACGCCGCCATCCCAACATGCAACAGCGCATCGGCGCCTCCTTATTATTACACAAACCTCGTCTGATGAGGCTCTTGCGCCTGAGGGGCACCCTTGACTCCCGATGTCTGGTCTCGGCTGCCCCTCGTCTGATCAGCAAAGCGCGATTTCTCAAACCCGATTTGATCCAACTCGGAGTCGGCCGAGAGCATTGACCGGCGTTCTTCGACGCTGCTGCCCGCTAGCCGCCTTCGGTTGATGGGCAGCACTGCGCCAGCCGCAACAACATCCCACACACCACACGGCTTCACCTCTCAGCGCCTCCCTCCTCCCCAATCGGCTTCCAGACAGATCCAAGGATGTCAGAAGCTGGGGATGCGAGCTGGGAGCAATCAAATGCTCCACCCACATCTCTCCACCCCATCCTTTCAAGGCAAAAGCCCATTCAGCATTGTCAATGGACGGAAGACCTGCATGGCAGGGTGACTTCCAGGAACGCGAAACATGTCTCCAATCTCCGGTCTGCGAATCGACTTGACTGGCTCCGGAGAGTCTGGTGCGATGGATCCAAAAACAGCTTCGACCGGGGAAAGGGCATCAAGTTTGATGCCGCTACCTGTTAGCGTCGCCCACAGTTGACCACCATTCCCACTTTGCTTGAACTATGACGTCGCGCAAACCAACCCTCCCAGATATGTGTCGCTTTGTTGGACACCTCGACTCGGGAATTGAAGCCGGTGATAGTGTTCGTAAACTCGGCGCGCTGTCCACTTTCCACCTCCTCAGACTGACGTTTGATACTCGAGAATCAACCTAGAAACAACAAAGCTAGAACTCCAAAGACATCGGGGCAGCCCATCTTCTCGCCCATCTCACCTCTGCCGATCCCTTTTGTGCACAAAATTGTGCCGGCTTCCACGGGCTGATCCAGAAGAAGCTTCTCCATCCAGAAGCAGGATTTCTCGATCCCAGCCCTGCGGATCTTCCAGATTCTCTTCCCCGCAGAACGCTCTCTTTGTCACCCCAACGGAGATCTCTTGCATTACCCAACCACTCCTAAGCCTAGTCCATCTTTTATGCTTGCATCCCAAGAGCCGGCAGACCGGCAGGCTGACAGGCCAACTCAAGGATCTTCGGATCTCCCGCCGTGGCCAACCACCGCCAACCGCCCCTCACCCCTCACTCGGTCTCGGCTTTGTTGGAGAGGGGGGACTCGATAGGCAAGAGAGCACATGGCTTTACTGCTGCCACATGTGCTTGGACTTAAGCCGAAAAAAGAATCATTCTTTCCAGACCAACGGAACTCCTCCTGTTTCCCGTGGCGTACTCTGAATCACTCAATGCATTTAATTTTTGTCACAACGATCGATAGTAGTGTTACACCAAACCCCTACCCAAAATCAAGCCTAACATCAGGAAATAAATGATCTCGCCTCAAAAAAGTTTCAGCACAACCCCCAAGAAAGTTCGGAAGAGAAATCGGTAAGAGGAAATACGACGGGCGAAGGGGAAGCGTTTATACTCCCAGGAATGGGTACAATGACGCGGTATTTTGTGTGGGTAAGTACTGGCTGAGAAACGCGCCTTCTCACTGCTTGTCTATAATCCCCTCAAACTCAATTCCATGGGCTCCAGACATACCATCATCGTTCCCAATACCTCCTGTTCCCCGTCACTTTAGAAACAGCAGCAGCGGCAGCAGGACGCCGTCTGTTGGTTCTGTAATTTACCCCCTTTCTAGGTTAGGTCCCACCCCTAACCAGCAACAACCAAGCCCATCGCACCCATCCAAACCCTTAAAGCATACTACGGACAACGTACAGTACACACCTACCCCCTAACACGACATTGCCGCGCTCGCCCCCTCTATGTAAAGTGGCAGCTTGTACAATATGTATGCTGCCGCCCGGCCGGCGGTTGTCTGAGATGTAGTACTTCGTACGACAGTGCAATGCTGCGCCTACCAGCCTGCCTGCCTGCCTATCGATCAATTAATATCTGCAAAGCTGCAGACGCTGAGGCGGATACGGGGCCTCGCTGTTGTGGTGAGTTTCAGATGCCTTTGGAGTTTGAGGCTGAGCGCCGGATAGATGGGGGGGGATGTACCAGTAGATGTGGTGTAGCGCTGTGATGCATGATCGGGCGGAAAGATGCTTGTTTGCGTGGGGGTTTGGGTTGTGTCTTGGGGTTAGGAGCCCTTGGCTGGGGTTAATGATTGTTGTGATATTGTGGATAACTGGCTTGGGCAATATCTCGTGATGAGCGGGTCAGAGATGGAAAGGGCTCTATCGAGGGAGTTCTCCAACTCAAGAGGGGGCTTAGAGGGGGGGCCCAGTGGTAAGGAAGATCGCGACAACAGAGTACCATCATTGTTTAGATATTGTCGTCTCCCCTTCCGCCACGTCTCTCAACGAGCATGTTTCATAGCCCAGCCGCCAACCGCCATCTTGTGACACCATGCTAAGCTGCTGTTGTTTTCTTTTTCTTCAACGCGGATCATCATAAGCACAGACTCCACAATGAGGCGCTGTCTCGGGAGCTTGACACGACCGACACCGCGCTGTCCTCCCGAGTATTCTTTTCCGAATCTTCGTCTCCCGTCTCCACACCCCGAGAACAACAAGATCTTCAACCGAAAGCATGCATCTCCGGAGCCAACCCAACAAATGACGCCGTCCCGGTCCTAGGATCGGACCCGGGTGGCGTCCGGCAGCGTGCTTCTCGCGCGCCGCATCAGCGTCAGTCACCTACATCTCTGCCACTGCGCGCGATAGATAATATATTGCTGTGTCACAGACGGCGGCGGGTCGAATATCATTTAATTCTTACTGTGTATGCTCTCATCAACAACAACAATCTGGGTTGAGATTAGATACATAGACACGGTAAGTTGAGCCCAGATACCCGAAGGCCCGGGCCCTTGCATCAGCAAAGTCCCGGCGATCCCGCTGGCGAGATGAAGGGCCTCCGATCCCGCGCCAGAAGCCGCATCGTGACAGCTGTCTGTGTTACGGACGAAGGTTGTAGGGTTTTTCTCGTCAAATCGGCCCATATTTCTGGGTCTTGAAGACGTGTCCAGCGAGAAAGGTTGCTCGGCGACAGTCTGACGTGTGATGGGAATCAGGGGATGCTGCAGGCGAGCCCCTGTGCCTGCCGTGTTTTTGGAATCCGTGCGCTGCAGCAGAAGAGATTGAATCATGATATCCCGGCCGATAATCGAAAAATCGCCATGGTAAAACTTGAAGGAAGCCAGAGTGGCTGGCCATGTATCAAGAGCGAACCCAATCTTTGAGGCCTCAAGCTCTAGTGACAATCAACAAACAGTTTGTTGCCATTGCTCTCCTAACAAAGAGGCCAGGACTGCATCTCTAGATTTGTAGTATAGTAGGATAGGAAACCGGACAACAGACAGCACCATCCCAGCTGAGAAGACTTGGGGTAGTGCTCTCGCAGGTCAAGATTAGGCCCGTCCTGGCAACGCAGTAAGCCGGGCCGGAGCAGATTAGGATTTCCACCATACTGTATGGGAGAGAAGCCGGGAAACCGCCGGCCTCTGTCCCGCCTGGCTCGGCAGTTCGGCTTCGTTCACTACACTTGCTGACATCAACTTCTCGGGATTGCGCCAAGCACATGGCAGCACTTATGAAGCAGTGAGCATTGAGATTTTGTTGTTCGGGAAGCCAAGGATCCGACAGCGAAGGATCGAAGCTGCAGCAGCCCTCGGTCACACATGCAAGTCGGTGATCGCATTCGATCGATGGGAAAGAGGGGCATTGCCACTTCCAGCCGCCTCTTTTGTTCCCCAAAAACGAGAAGAGCGCTTCCAGCTGACTCCCCCTGAGACCGGAGAAGCATGTGCGGCTCGGGTGGGAGCGATGGTCGAATCAATGATGCCCTCCTTCAAGCAAGAGGACCAACAGAGTGTCATCCGCTTACAGACCTTGAATTGGAGTTGGCCTGGGGTGAGCAGAGCGCACTCCGATTGGCGCAACATGTCGAGACAGGAAGCCGGGGGTTGCTCGACCAACCAGTCCGAGTCTTGAACTCCTCGATGAAGTTCAGCCGAGCTCAAATCGCGTCATCATGAACCGCCGTCTTCGCCCCTTTCCCACGTGGAGAGAAGTTTCCTGGCTGCCACGCCAACGCCCAGGTTCCACCATCGACGAGAGACGATGAAAGACAAGCGCCTAGTGGTGGCTGTTGTTGACAGGGAAGAATGGGTTGGTTGCCCAGGAAATGCTTCTGGAAACGTTAGCTGGTCGTTTGGAGTGGACCAGGTTTGTCGCACATCGGCCAATCACAATTTTCTGGCTTGCCAGATGTGGGCGGCTGGGACGGGGCGGCAAGTCCCGCCACACCACCACCGCCAAAATCTCACTATCTCGCCCCCCACTTCAGTCACTGATTGCGATTGCCAGGCGCCAAATTCAGGGACCAGGGACGTGATCACGAACCGGGACGAAAACAGCTGAAACATTCTAAAAGTGGTGGTTTGACTATCCGTTTTGAGTTCCTACCTCGGCCCAGTAATTTCATCGCACTCCCCCGACCTCAGCACCCCGGAGCCCACCATGGACGCCGAGATCCGCGCCGTGCTCCCGGGCATCGACCCGGTGCTCTCCGAGTACTCGGCCGGCTACCTAACTCATGCCTCCACCGCCTGGGCCGGAGATGAGGACGCCGTCGGCCCGTCACCCCTGGACGAGGCCGCCTCCACCATCACCGAGCTGCTCATCTCCGCCTCGGGCAGTCTCGGCGCCGCCACCCACGACAAGGTCCGGAGTCTTGTCGAGAAGTGGGTTGGCAAGTACGCCGCCGCCGGCAACAGCGAGGAGAAGAGGGGCCCGGCCGTCAAGCGGTTGGACCAGACCTACCAAGTGAGCTCGCAGCGGGGTATCTCGTCGACTCTGGCTGTCGCCACCGGCGCTGTTGATCTCGAGTCGGCCAATGTGCGCAAGGTCGAGTCTAAGGTCGACAGGAAGAAGCTCGAGAAGGCCGAGCGGAAGATTGCTGCCAAGCAGAGCAAGAAGACGTTCAAGACGGTTGAGTATGAGGCTTCCCGCCTGCTCAACCAGCCTGAGTCGACGCAGTCGTACGAGGAGTTTTACATGGCGGTCAACCCGCTGCAGCTGGGCAGCCAGGGCAAGTCCAAGGACATCAAGATTGACAATATCGATGTGTCGATTGGTGGACAGAGGATCTTGACCGATACCACACTGACACTGGCGTATGGCCACCGGTATGGTCTGGTTGGTAACAACGGTGTTGGTAAATCGACGCTGCTCAGGGCATTGTCCAAGAGAGAGGTTCCTATTCCGACGCACATTTCTATTCTCCACGTTGAGCAGGAGGTGAGTTTGCATTATTTCCCTCGTCCGTGAGTCGAGCTGACTGGCGATAGATTACTGGTGACGATACGCCGGCGCTCCAGGCGGTCCTTGATGCCGATGTCTGGCGCAAGGTATTGCTCAAGGAGCAAGCGGAAATCACTCAAAAGCTGGCAGATATCGAGACGGCGCGAGCCGGGATGGCCGACACAGCCACCGATGCTGCGAAGCTCGACAAGGACCGCGAGGCGCAAGATCAGCGCCTCGGCGACATCCAAGCCAAGCTTGCCGAGATGGAGTCCGACAAGGCAGAGTCCAGAGCCGCCAGCATCCTGGCAGGTCTGGGTTTCTCACCCGAGCGGCAGCAGTTTGCGACCAAGACCTTCTCCGGTGGTTGGAGAATGCGTCTTGCGCTTGCTCGTGCTCTTTTCTGCGAACCGGATCTGCTGCTTCTCGACGAGCCGTCTAACATGTTGGACGTCCCGTCTATTACTTTCCTTTCAAATTACCTCCAGGGCTACCCCAGCACGGTTCTCGTCGTTTCTCACGACAGAGCCTTCCTCAACGAAATCGCCACCGACATCATCCACCAGCATTCGCAGCGCCTCGACTACTACCGCAGCGCTAACTTCGACTCTTTCTACGCCACCAAGGAGGAGCGGAAGAAGACGGCCAAGAGGGAGTACGAGAACCAGATGGCGCAGCGCGCCCATCTCCAAGCCTTCATCGACAAGTTCCGTTACAACGCGGCCAAGTCATCAGAAGCGCAGTCTCGCATCAAGAAGCTGGAGCGCATGCCGGTGCTCGAGGCTCCAGAGACCGAGTACAGCGTCAAGTTCACCTTCCCCGACGTTGAGAAGATGACGCCGCCAATCATCCAGATGACGGGCGTCACCTTCGGCTACACAAAAGACAAAATCTTACTCAAGAACGTCGATCTCGACGTCCAGCTTGACTCCCGTATCGGCATCGTCGGGCCCAACGGCGCGGGCAAAACCACAGTCCTCAAACTCCTCATCGGCAAGCTCGAGCCAACATCCGGCCTCATCTCGCAGAACCCGCGCCTACGCATCGGCTACTTTGCACAGCACCACGTCGACGCCCTCGACCTCACCACTAGCGCCGTCAGCTTCATGGCCAAGACGTACCCGGGCAAGACGGATGAGGAGTACCGGCGACAGCTGGGCGCGTTCGGCATCACGGGCACGACGGGCCTGCAGAAGATGGAGCTGCTGTCGGGTGGTCAGAAGTCGCGTGTCGCCTTCGCTTGCTTGGCGCTGACCAACCCGCACATCCTCGTCATGGACGAGCCGTCCAACCACTTGGATATCGAGGCCATGGACGCGCTTGCCGACGCGCTCAAGGAGTTCCAGGGCGGTGTGCTGATGGTTTCTCACGACGTGACGATGCTGCAGACGGTGTGCACGTCGCTGTGGGTTTGTGATAATGGGACGGTGGAGAAGTTCCCTGGTGATGTGCAGGCGTACAAGAAGAGGATCGCGGCGCAGGCGGATGCCGCGGGGTGTGGTTAAGGCGCATTAGGGGGGAATAGGCTTAGAATGAATGGGAATATGATATGTTGGAGGCCACTTCTTGGAAGGCGTTTTAATCAGCCCATGAGGTCAAGTATGTACATAACAGGCAGCAAAAAGCTCATATCATGCGATCAACCCTCAGCTCAGGCCCCAGACGATGATCGAATGTTGAGGGAAAAGCAACAGAGTGCTTCAGTTCGAGGTCAAGCCAAGTTGCAAAACCCAAACCCTAAATACACAGCGAAAACACCCAATCTCCAATTATTGTATATACAGCTACATCGAGAAGGATATCAAAATGTCTCAAGCATTCTGGAACTGCTAAATGACCTACCTTGTCGTGGGTGTTGAAGAGGTGAGGTCGTCGAGCTACCCCACACTTGTCTGGCGTGTCCGCCCTGAAAACGGCCTAGCGGGTCGCGCTACCCCTCTGATTCGCCGCCAGAACAGGCCTAGCGCAATCAGGAGCCAACGCAGGGACCACCCAGGCAGCCAGACTTGCCACAATTGGTGGTGCCTGGGCTCCACCGGGCAGCAGCAAGCGGTGAACGGCTCTCGCCGCTCTTGCCTTCTCAAATCTCGCCCCAAAAATCAACAATCTCTCTCCTCTCCCGACCGACCCTTCTCCACTCCATCTGCTTTTCCACAGCTCGCCCGTTCCGACGTCGACTTTCCCTCCAGCAATTGCATCAACTTGCAGACCACCATTTACACAAACCGCCAAAATGCGCGAGATCGTAAGTCCCCATCCCCGCTGGACCCTGACCCAAGCCGACGCGTCGGGAGCCCTTTTTTTTTTTTTTTTGGGAGGCCCCTGATGCTACCCCACACGCTGGGACAACGTCGGGTCGTTCCACCACCAAGGTCCCGGGACCGACGCGCACGGCGAGGGCGGCACTGTGATGATCAAGATGACGCGATGCTGACCCGTCTTTCCACTACAGGTTCACCTCCAGACTGGCCAGTGCGTAAGTACAATCGGCTCTACCATTGACGACAACCAAGTGGCGCGGGTGGACTGACACGAAGCTTGACAGGGTAACCAAATTGGTGCCGCCTTCTGGTATGTTCAACCTCATGATCAACAACACGCATCACATCAAGTCATTCGTTACTGACTCCCTCTCCAGGCAGACCATCTCTGGCGAGCACGGCCTCGACAGCAGCGGTGTGTACGTGACCGTCGCCGACCCGCGTTCGATAATTTCTCGCTCACCGCTTCAATAGGTACAATGGCACCTCCGAGATCCAGCTCGAGCGCATGAACGTCTACTTCAACGAGGTTAGTTGGGCAATACACATGATCGGGCTATAGGCGCGTTTGCTGACAGGTTTCCCCAGGCTTCCGGCAACAAGTATGTTCCCCGCGCCGTCCTCGTCGATCTGGAGCCCGGCACCATGGACGCCGTCCGCGCCGGTCCCTTCGGCCAGCTCTTCCGCCCCGACAACTTTGTCTTCGGCCAGTCCGGTGCTGGCAACAACTGGGCCAAGGGTCATTACACTGAGGGTGCCGAGCTCGTCGACCAGGTCCTTGATGTCGTCCGCCGCGAGGCCGAGGGCTGCGACTGCCTCCAGGGCTTCCAGATCACCCACTCGCTCGGTGGTGGTACCGGTGCCGGTATGGGTACTCTCCTCATCTCCAAGATCCGCGAGGAGTTCCCCGACCGCATGATGGCCACTTTCTCCGTCGTGCCCTCCCCCAAGGTCTCCGACACCGTTGTCGAGCCCTACAACGCCACCCTCTCCGTCCACCAGCTGGTCGAGAACTCGGACGAGACCTTCTGCATTGACAACGAGGCTCTCTACGACATCTGCATGCGCACCCTCAAGCTGTCCAACCCCTCGTACGGCGACCTCAACCATCTCGTTTCGGCCGTCATGTCGGGCGTCACCGTCTCGCTGCGCTTCCCCGGCCAGCTCAACTCTGACCTCCGCAAGCTCGCCGTCAACATGGTGCCCTTCCCCCGTCTCCACTTCTTCATGGTCGGCTTCGCCCCCCTGACCAGCCGTGGCGCCAACTCTTTCCGCGCCGTCTCCGTGCCGGAGCTCACCCAGCAGATGTTCGACCCCAAGAACATGATGGCTGCCTCTGACTTCCGCAACGGTCGCTATCTGACCTGCTCTGCCATCTTGTAAGATCTCCTCTTCTCAAGTTGTGAATTTCCCGACAACTAACCGTTTCACAGCCGTGGCAAGGTCTCCATGAAGGAGATCGAGGACCAGATGCGCAACGTGCAGAACAAGAACTCGTCCTACTTCGTCGAGTGGATTCCCAACAATGTGCAGACTGCCCTTTGCTCCATCCCGCCCCGCGGCCTCAAGATGTCGTCGACCTTTGTCGGCAACTCGACGGCCATCCAGGAGCTGTTCAAGCGTATTGGCGAGCAGTTCACTGCTATGTTCCGTCGCAAGGCTTTCTTGCATTGGTACACTGGCGAGGGTATGGACGAGATGGAGTTCACCGAGGCTGAGTCCAACATGAACGATCTCGTCTCGGAGTACCAGCAGTACCAGGATGCTGGTGTCGATGAGGAGGAGGAGGAGTACGAGGAGGAGGCTCCCCTTGAGCACGACGAGTAAGCGCAAGCTTGTTTTGCGTGCGAAGAGCAAGGCTTGGTCGGGTGTTAGTCCTCGGTGGGCTTAGCGAGTCTGTTTGTTGGACATATGCCGGCCTGGGTCTGGTTTGGTCAGCTGTGAGCTAGTCTTGCTGTTGGCGTTGATAAGTGATGATTTAATATTAAGCAGGCGTGTTTTGCCGCTTACTATCTTTTGCCCTTTTTGCACAACTCCGGACTTGTGAGTGTTCAGGTTGTTTGCCTGGGCGCAGGTTTTGAGATGTTAGCGGGCGACGGCGGGTTTTGTCGTCTATGGTATCGTAATCGGAGGAGAGGGACGGGAGGGGCGCTGGAAAATCTGGACTACGAATACAGTTCAGTCTGGTTTGCAGTTGGCCCGCTCTTTATTGTTGGTTTGCCTTCGTATCATGCCCGAATAGATACATACACCGTGACGGTGGTGTCGAATGTTTCGACGGGTCATGGCTGTGGTTGACGTTGGGTCGTGTCTGTAAATGAGGACTATTTGGAGCTTGTGCCCAAGTGGAAAGGAGAGTGGGTTGGATCAGGACTATGGAAGAGAGTTTTCTGATCTTAGCCTGATGTTGGTTCATTCTCTTTTTGTCCTTCTCCTATCTGCCCCCGAGGACCCAGACTCTCTCCCTTCCTCACTATTAACCCTTCTCTCCCTGCCTGTAATTCTCTCCCTATCTCTCTTTCCGTCTCTGTTTCTCTTTTCGTCCTTTTCTCTCTTTATCTGTCTCTGTCTCCGTTGCTTGCTGGAAGTTAGGGGAGTTCTTACCTACCCCTATCCTACCCAGTACTCTCAACGCTACTAAGCTCTCTCCTAGTCCCATGGTAATCTCTTATGCTCGCTGTGGTATGCTGCAAATGGTCGCCTGTCTACCGTTGAAAGGTTTCTCTTCCTCCGCCCGCCCCGCTCACGCGCCCGATTCCCTCTCCGTCTCCAAGTCTTGTCATCGCTTCCAAAAGGCTTTGCGTTCGATTTATAGCCCCAACCGGCATTCTCAATGCTAGCCCTTGTATGCAATTCCTTCCAATTACTCATGTCTCCTTACTTACGGCATGTTGGAACTGGTTGCATATGCTGGCAGGGCATCTCATCCTGTGGTAGCCATCCTCTTGTTTATCTGATGGCGATATATGCTGAGGCTGGGCTGGCTGGATGGATAAATGGGCTGTGTCCATGGCCGGACGAGGCATGGTGAGTAGTGCTGCTTTTTGCTAGAGGGCAGGTTTGTAGCCAGCGAATCAACGAACTCGTGTGTGATGGTTGTAGGATGCGAGGCTAGTGGCTCGGTGATTGTTAGATTTAACTAAGAGATTTTGAGGACAAAGTCAAATCAATCCTTCCTTTGGGAGTTTAATCTGAATAAGATGCTTACTCTTGTCATGCTTTGTTTGTCTTGTTGATATGTTTTCCTCGCTGGCTGGCACGTTCTTTGGGATGCTGTCGCCAATTGTCTCTTCTCTTTGTTCGGTATTGTGGAATTTTGTTCCGGAGACAGGATATAGAGTAATTCGGATTGGCGGGGAGAGAAAAGCTCACCCCGCTGGGCAGCGTACAAGACTGCTTCTTGAACGATGAGGTGTATCGGTAATTCAGAAATTTTGGCCATTACAAGGAGTGTCGTCCGGACACAATATCATGGCTTGGTGGGTGTCCAATATCCGTCTTTGGAGCCTGTGGGTGGGCGCAGTTTTAAAGATACTACTACCAGGTGGGTTCAAACTACGACAGTCCAGCGAATATTGAGCGCATCATATAATTCGAGTCTCTTTATTGCAGTCTCTGGCCCTAGTTGTTGAACTCACAATGGCCTTGAGTCTGGAGTAGTTGATCCAGAGCTTCCAATTCCAGTGTTCGGCCAACCGCAGATGCCAGGCCCTTGGAGCCTTCTCGCTGTCACTTGTTTTAAGTCTTGGTGCCCACTTCAGTGTTTCAATTTTAGCCACCAAGGAGCTGACTTCTTATGTCTAGGCTAAAAGCTAGAAGAACCTGCCTGGCTACCTACTCGTTCAAGGTCAATAAACCAAAGTCCTCAGTTCTTATTATTCAAGACTCAGCGCAGTTCCTGACCGTCTCAAGTATCTCAAGTCTTTTGATCCAGACTACTGGGCCTCTTGTTTGTGTTGAAACCAAATCCTTCCAGTTTCCAAGACCTCTCTGGCAGACCCAAAGACAGACAAGTGGTCTGAAACCCCTTATGCCCAAGTCAGGCAAGCTTTTGTTACGCCTTTGCAAATGGCATCCGGGCCCCAGATCTCGAAAACCATATCCCAGGCGAAATCACATATCTTGGTCTTTTTGGCACCCTCGCCACCATCCAAGGCCTAAACTTGGACCAAGCGTCGAATTGATACGATATGAGTACCTAGGCACACGTTTCTACTTGAGAATTTCCGCAGGTATTACCGCTGTCGCGAAGACTACCAGTTTCAGCAAGTCAGGTACAATACGAAGCAGCGGATCAAGTTCAACCATCACCCGGAAGACATCCATCCCGCGACAAGCCGACGACACAGCCACGGAATTTGTGAGTATGATTCTGGATGCGGTTACCATACCCGAAGCGCAAAACGTTGTTTCGCGTTGGATTCAGAGGGTACTTGTTATTGCCAGTTTGAGAAATAGAAATGCGGCCCAGGGCACGCAAGTGCTCCAACTCCCACCCCAAGCCACAACGACGAGAAAGGAAAGACTTCAACAAGAGCCTCACACTCCTCCGGCGTATGTATAACGTTACCATAGGGGGTGATTTAACCGACGGTCGTGGCGAGCACAGCCTCGAGCCTTCCTCGGCTCCAGCTGCTGCCCCGTTACAGACCGCCGGATGGATGTAACCCCGAGCTGCGAAAATGTCTCCTAGAACTCACTGGTCGACGGACGCCCCACCTGCTTCAAACTATTCACACCGGTTGCACAACGTTCCCGCAGAACTAGCATCAGCCCTGCGGCCCCGTCGTGCCGGTGTTCCTCAAGAAAGAAAACGGCGGTAGATCAAAAACGCAAGGCTCGCCTTTTCCCCAGGATTGACAGCCTGCATAATTTGTACAACAAGACGAAGAAGCTCGCTTGAGCCCCATCATCTCGCATCCGTGGCTCAAATACGCCAAGGGTATTGGTCGCATGCCACAGAGGAGGATCTGGCTCCTCCTGCAACTTTTCGGAGCAGTAGAGCCCAGCCTCAGCGGGGTGATAGGTAGGAAGGCTCCGGATATCTCGCTACGGCTCCGGGGACGATTGGGTGCTGACTGCGAGAACGCCATGTTCCACCGCTCTGGGTCGCCGGCCAACGCCTCATGCTTGGTGGTGGGGGTGGTCGTGTCTGCAAAGTTCCCAATGCGAGCATGTGCCGAAGCAAGGCGGGTGCTCAGCCTGATGGACTTTGCTCGCGGGGTTGAGGCAGACAAAGGTTCAGGAAATCGTGTGGGGGGGGGACTTTCAAGCACCGTAAGTAACTTCGCAGCAAGCAGAGGCAAAATTCCGACGGCGGTATGATTTCATCTGCTGTTTCTGGGAGTGTTAATGCGATCGAAGGATTTGAGGAACTTGGGAAGGATTGTGCCTGTGTCTCTTGCATCAGCGGATCATGCCTCGCCAGCTAGTATCACCGACGGGATGGAGGCGAAGTCGAGGTCTAGGACTAGCCTTGTGTGACACCACCCAGAGCCCTGTGCCACGGGGTTGGATTCACCAGTTGGAACTTTGGTGTCGTCATTGAACCAACGTGGTATTGTTCCGGTCCTCTGGCTGCTGGAGTTAGCGAACAAGTTCCGAGACGCATCGGAGGTTAACAAAATTGAAGGTAACAGAGCTTCTCTTTCAAGCCTAGCTGTCGATAAAACCGGCGATCAATAGCGATATGTTCGCAATCAGGCTACGATTGGGCGCTTTCCGAGTAGATGATCTGGGCAGAACGAATAGTCGCGGCTGCTTCTCGGCGGCGGGTGTAAATGTTTGAGTTGTAGAGATTTTGAGACCTTGTCCTTCCAAAAAAACTCAACTTCATGTTCAGTTTCGATGCTGAAGGTTGTTGCCAGTACCAGGAAGATCAGGCGGTGGTGGGTGACTTCCACTCAGGGAGGGTTGGAGGACGAAGGAACGACGATTGATGCCTGATATTTCTTCTCCCAATCCAAAATATCTCAATTAACTCCTCAGGAGGGAGCCCAAGTCAGCTCTATCTGCCTGCTCGATGCCTCTTGGTGATGTCCGCGTCCTGTCGTTCTTGGTTGGTGGTTCTTGGAATTGTGATGCGCACTAGGGTTAGGGTCCATGATGCACATGAAATCATCCAGAGCTCTGGGAGAGGCCCCTGTCAAGCTTGCAGGGATCCGTAGACCCTGGTCTCTGCCCCACTCCGCTCTTTCCTGGTGGCAGTCGCACCTCGCACACGCAAAACAAGCGGGAATTGCTCTACATGCTGCGCCGCCAATCCCCGCCAATCCCCCGCCAATCTGGCCCACACAACACAACGCCCAACGCCAAGAGGTTTCTGCGTCAAACATCCATGATCCAGCGCCAGCCGCAGCCGTTGTTCCACCAGGCTTCGCTTGGCAGCATCATTCCTTGTTGTTCCTGGCCTTTGGAATCTCCTTCGCTGCATCTCGATCCGTCCCGTCCTGGGTAAAATCGAGGCGAAAGCGGGCCCGCCACCATTCAGCGCCTCCGACTCGTCGATGTACGGCTTCCTCTCCGAGTCACTCGGTGACAGAGACGGGGCGGCATCGCCCGCCCTCATGCTTGATCGGGAACCTGAAGAGAGATGGGGAATGTGGGAAGAGACACACGGCCGGTTGCCTCCAAGAATTGCCTGATCGCACGGCAATGTCGAAGTCATTTCCTGGGATAGGGCTCTGACAACCAAGAGAGCGGCCCTCACGCGTCTGTTGACGCGCTGAAGATCTTGGTTGGCCGACCTCGAGGACCATCCGAGCACTCAGCACCTCGACCATGTGTGGCAATTGAAGGGAGAACAGTGTTGCCTTCCAAACTCTTCCCCCGAGCCGTCTCCAGAGTTCCATTCCGTCCGATGACAAATAGCACGGTTTTTTATGCCATCAATGACCTTCCAGAAGGATCACAAGCAACCTCATCCCGCCACCAGCATCAACGGGCTGGAAAATGCTACGGCAAGATGGCTCTCGGAAGACCGCGGGGGCATCTCGAAGCAGCATCTTGTCACCCTGATCGGTTACACCCTCAGGTTGCTTAAGCGCTGCGGAGACTCATTGCTATGCGTCACATCTAGCTCAATATCCGGATCCTCGTGATACCCCGCTCGGGCGTGGCCGTGCTCACCATAGAAGAGGCATTGCCATTGTTAAGTTGACCGCCTCGGGGGCTGTATGCAATACAACAGCAAGCTTGGAGCTTCCACAGCTCCACCGAGCTTCCTCAAGGCGCCGACGCCGAGAAGGCAGCGAGGGGCGTGAGGTGCTGCACAGCGGTACAACCCGGGGCCTACAGGAACTAAGGCATGGAGGAGGCGGAAACTGGGTGCTGACAGGCGAGTCGGAGCGCTTGCTCTCCTTCTTGGCTCGATGGAGGTGCTCTGCTGCTTCCTCCAAGGGCAGTCCCAACCGCCCGGCTCCAACCACCAAAACTCAGCCCTATAAGGCACCCGCCCGCATGCAGCATGACAGCCGGGCTCCGTCCCACAGGCCGGGCCGTCCAGGACACTGTACGGACTGTATGTAGGACGGGGAGGTGTAACCGACCACTCGGCCATGCAATGATGTAGAATTATTCCTCTGTTTCACTCACGACTCCCGCATTTGCAACCCTTACACCGCCATAGTTTACCAGCCGGTCGTGGGAAAGTGGTGGTGGAAGATCGGCGAGCATAAGGGGGTACTTCGGCAACGAGTACGGCCCGCCGCCAGGGATTGTCTCCGAAAGGAATCTCTGGCGCAGCAGCGCAGCAGCGCAGCACAGTACTCACCAACCAGAAACCCCAGAAAGCAAGTCGTGATAATCGACGGATCCAGCCTCGGATTCGCATCATCCGTCGCATCATCGGTCAAACCCATACGCACACAGTGCTTGGAAATCCCCCTCGCTCTGCGTGTGGAGCACAGTGCCACACACCAACACCTTTGCCCAGCCCAGCCCTACGCGAGCCAAGACCTCTTCAGTGTAGTGGCACCACGTGGGTGGGGGGAAAAGGGCTGTGTGTGCGTTCCGGTAGCAGCAAGGGGGCGTGTGTCTTGCAACCTCGCGGGCTTTGCCTGATGCAGCTTAGGTGTCCGTTTCCTTGGACGACAACAACACCTCTCTCTTCTTTCTCTCCCAGATGGAACGATGAGAGACTGAGAAAAGCGAGCTGAAAACTAGAATCTGCGCATGTTTTGGTCTTACTCATCAGACGTGAGCAGATTCTCGGGTTTTGGTGAGTCTGTTCTCGTGTTTCTCTTGATTCAACCCGGGAGTTTGAAGAGAGATGTGCTCGAGGAGGGTAAAAAGCCCAAAATGGGTGGGGAAACGGAGGAGGGGCAGGGTGTCGGTACACTTACAACCTTCCTAAAGGAGATATTTAGCCCTCCTTCGAGTCTCAGCCCTGGAGCAGGGGGCGGCTGGTGAGAGATCTGATTGGCGATGGGCCGCATGCAGGTTCCAGAGAGAGATTGTGGCCAACACACACACACACACACGCTTGACTCGCTGTCAACAACCCAGTCCCTCGGCTCGTTGACGATGGTGAACCAAGTGGTGGTGAACTTACTCATGCCTGAGCGCGTCCTGATATGGATATATCTTTCGAAGCTCTGGCCGCGGCTCACCGAACAATGGCGTGTTTCGGGCAATGGCCAAGGTCGCTGAGCTCCCCGCTGATGCTCTCTTCTTCCGCCTTTTCGGACTGCGCGCAATTGAGAACGAAAGGGTTTGTTGTCGCCAGCGAGGCGGTCAGTCGTTTTCCTGCACCGGACCGGTTGAGTGAAATGAAGGTCGCCAGCAAAGCCCATCATATGTTAACTGGTTCCGAGGAGAGAAACCTGGTGCCTGGAGGTTCAGCTCGCTTTCGCTGGCATGGGAATAGCAACACCATGACTGCTTCGGTGTCTAGAACGGCTTCGTCTTGCGAGTAGCCAGCACTTCATCGGCAGGTCTTTGGTTGAGACTTTCGTGTTGATCCTTGGTGTTTTGCTGAGCTACATTATCATGCGGCTGCCTCGCGCGATGCTCCTGAGGGATCGATCGTAATGGTGGTCAATTGCTTGATCTGACCTCCTCCCCGCATCACGATTTCTGTTTAGCTTCCGGACCCAGAGTCGGGGGACCGGGTCGGGAAGGCTTACATTGCCGGCTGGTGGTGTGATGCAGGTGTGCTTCTGTTGTTGGCTTGGCTGGACCCTTGGATTGGGGTGAACATTTTTTGGAATAAACATTTTGAAAAACATCCGGCACGGCTCTCGGTGGCCTGTTGTTGACTCGGATATCGTCTCGTCACCGTCGCCGAGCCGCCCCTTCTCTGTCAGCTACCTTCTCTCTCTGTCCAAGACATTCTGCTGTTGCCTTGTTTCCATAATGAAGATTCCACCCAAACCCGCTCTGCCACGAAGGCATTCCCGGTGCCATCGTTGTCTTGCCCCGTCCGGAGACAAGTCCGGCCGCGGAAATAACCCGCCGGAGCTTAGTCCTGCAAGGTGCTTACTGAACAAGCCACCCGGAATCCCAAGGCCGTGGGTGTGGCTTTGGCGCGTCGCGGGCATCGGCTTTTGACATCGGCATTTTTTGCCCCCGGTTTGGAATCAGCACTTCCGGGAAACAGTTGTTGAGTTGTGGGTTGTTTTGCTTCATTGTGGGACTCGAACTGTGGCTCCAGCACCGTTGGGAAATTGTGTAAAGTTTCTCTTTTCGGGAGGACGTCCGTTTCAACGCGGCATGGCTGTGGATTACATGGACGGGCTGTGTTGATCACGGGAATGGGAAGTATCGGAACTTTCCTATTCTGGGGCACTGGGAGTCTCAGGAGGAGAGGTGAGGGATGATGCCTTGTTAGGAATGTCCTCGCTTGCTCGTTCCCCAGGAGCATGCATTGGGTCTTGAAGACAGCAATCTAAACTGCAGGCTAAGTTGTTAGCCGAAGCATGGCTCTTTCTGGAACAACGCCTTTGTCCATTCGCTGAACTCAACGCCCTGACCGTCGACTTGCAAATGGCAGAAATCTTCATTTGAACATGGCAATGTCCCATCTGGTCTGCGCCCGTCGGTCTGTGGCCAATCACTCTCTCCAGGATCATCAGCAAGCGAAGCCTAAAAGTCCAGAAATCTCTTCCAGGCAGCGAAATTATCGGCAAAGGAAAGGGGCAGGACAGGCTTCAGGAGAGGTTGAGTCAGAGTCTCCATAGATAGAGTTAGTCTTCGATATCCGGGTTCCGGGTTCTTCTTGGATTGCTGATGACCTAGAGCCAGAACGTTTCTTGTCCAAAAGGGCCGCCCAACTACAGACCGAGGTTCTGTTGTTTAGGTCAACAGGGGAGAAAGGGGTCCTAAGGAAAACTGTCATGCCGAAGGGCCTGGTACTCCGGACTGAGACCCCCATCAAAAGGGACTACGTTCGACCTATCAGAGACCAAAGAAAGCCAAAGCAGGGAAGGAAGGGGGAGGCGTGGTGCTGTCAGCACCTTAAAAGAAGGCACCGGAATGCGGCCTGTGCATCCAACTCGACGCCGCCTTCATGCACAAAGTTCCTCAAGGCAGGTCGCCTGGCAACTCGCCTTGTTCTTGTGAATGGTTCGGGGAGATTTGGATGAAACAATGCTTCAGGGGTCTCAACCCGGAGCCTGGGCGAGTGTCCTGAAGTCAAACGAAGAAGCTCGCTGTTCCCAGAGAACGGATAAGGGAGAACTTGGAATGTTCCCTCAGCTCAACCACTAAGTGTCGTATCTTAGACTGGGCAAATTGCTCTGGAGAAGAGTTAACCTGATGCCTGGGGATGGAGCTCGAGCAGTGCCCCATGACAGCCGCGCCTCAGTTTTAGCAGCCGCGGCGAGGTCACAGATCTCCATCCCAGAGATGCCATGGCTGTGTTCTCGGACAAACGCCAGATCCGGCATGTGGAATCGAGCTGGGTGGACCTGGTTAGGAATCGCGGGATGGTGTTAGCCAGGGGAACCAGGTCCAGGAACCACACGGAGGCCTTGCCGGGTACGAGTAGCGCGGCATAATTGGGTGAGAGAGGAGCTGGAGAATGCTGCCTGTGTGTTGTGATCAGAAAGTGACTCGGTCGGCATAGGGCTGAACAAGGCGATGGATCATGTTTAGCCTGGAGGGAAGACAAGACGAAAGCCAGCTTTTCGGGCATGGATTGGTGGATGTGGACGGGGAGAAAGACAGGCGCTGATGATGGAGATGGGACGATGGAGACTCAGGCACCAGGCAGCGAGATTTGGCGCAACGCAACTGGCCCAGCAAGATGCCCCACCAAACTGTTGGCCTGATCGCTGAGGGCGTCGGGGATGCCAAGGCGCGAGAAGAAAAACCTTATTTCATAACCCGCTCTGCTCGGCATCTAGACCAATCAACACACTGCGCCAATGTCGTCTATTTCTGGCGGGTGAAATGAGCGAAGGCGCACGTGATCAGAGTCGGCGTCAAGCTGCGCCGATGCCATCACTGGCTGGCCGAGAAGCTGAGCGGCCGCTTTGACCCATTTTCTTGGTGCCTGGAATGGAGGGACGGCACGCGCACGGTTGGTCGTGCCAACGTACTTTCAGCTTGTAGCACGGACCATATCAACAGCCAACGGTCAGCAGCGAACCACCCCCTTGGGACTCGGTAAAACCCATCGACCATGGCATCGGGACCGATGTCAGTTGATACAGAGGATACCTGCGACGAACATGGCGTTCCGGAGTGCTGCACTTTCGCAAAAGAACGTTGCCCGATACCGCAACGGTTTTCTCTGGGGCGCGGGCTGTTCGTCGAAGACATGTCTAGAACAGGAAAGTGAACCGCAGCCCTATGCCCAGCCAAGCCCCGGGGACATGTTTGGGCATGGGGCCATCGATCTGCCAATCACCGATCCAAGCCTGCGCCAGAATCACAAAATGGGCAAAATACACTTTTTGTGGGGCTAACTCGACCCAACGGTCCCTTTTGTGGCTGCCTGGCGAGGATCCTGGCCATTTCCCTCCGTTTTCCACCGCCAGCTTCTCGTAAAGTCGACCACGCAGCTGGTCGCGATTTTGTCCAACACAGCGACGCCCACCTGTTCGGTCGAGCCGACACTCCACAGCTTTCTCCGTTTCCGGACGGCACCCAACCTCGAAAGGGCCGAAGTGTGCTGCGGTTCACTCCACACTGCCAGACCTGGTGATCGAGCCGATGGAGCAGCGAGAGATTCCGTTTCCACATCTTCCCCAGCCGGGAGAGTTGAATGTTCCTCCCCGCCCGAGGAACTCCGTTCGGGGCTCCGTTGTTCTGTGGAGGGCACCCAGGCTGCGCTGCTGCCACGACACAGAGCATTGGGCCGCGTCGGTTCTCGAGTGCAAGGGCAGCGACATTGACCGCATGAGGCATGAGATGAGTTCTTGAATGTCGAATGTCGGAGTGGACTCCATACCTTAGGCGACCTGAGGCTACCAAACCGCGGGCAGATGGAATCCCAGGCAAGACCCTGGCCCCAATGTCCTCATCATTGCCGGGCGCGGTCTCGAGACTCGAACAAACCCCTGTCGGGTCCTAGGTGGGTCTGGGGTGTGTCCGATGCGACAATGGAATCAACAGGGGGGAGGGGGGTGCACAGCCAAGAAGGTACCGACACCCTCCGCCGCCATGTGGGCTCCTATGGCTGAACGAGGGACGTTCTCTTTGGATATTTAATCCTGGGGCCCTTCCTGCTTCCTAGCCACCCTCCAACTTGTCCTCCCCTAAGAACACACATCCGTCGTCAGCCTTATATCTTATATCTCACACTTCCCCGACCATCGTGGGGTTTTGCTTCTCACATCATCTCTGTGTCGCTTGCCACCCGCCTCAAGCAACCGCTTTACACTCAAGGTCCACGGAGTGACCATGTTCACCATGTCGCACCACACATACGCCTACGCGGCCCAACCGCCACCTCCTCCCACAAGGCACTACGCCAACCACAGCACAAGTAGCGCCTTCAGCAGCTCCGCAAACCCAGACGAGGACTGGACCAAGATCTCAGACCTGGCCGAGCGCAGGAGGATACAGAACCGCATTGCCCAGCGCAACTACCGTATGTGGTCTCCGGCAGTGAAGTTGGGTGTGGCTGGTTGCTAACCCGCTCATTGCAGGCAAAAAGCTCAAGAAGCGCTTGGAGGATCTTGAGAGGCGCGCGGGAACCTCGGATGCGGGCTCGTCGTCGGGCAGCGAGAAGCCAAGCCCCCCAGCCAAGACGAAGCGCACGCAGACACCCAAAGCGCGCCGCCAGACACCGCCCGCCCCAGTGAAGCCCGCACTCCAGGGCCAATTCACCCCGCCCATGCACCACGATGACGAATACCTCTTTCCCCCATCCGCCTACGACGAGCGGGAACGCTCGCACACGCCTCCCATGTTTGCGTACTCGACATACCCGCCTCCGCCCGAGGAGATGATGATGCCGACATACGGGGCTATGCCCACTTACCGGCCCATGCCTACCGACACATACTCCGGGTACTTGTCGCCGCCATCATTGCCAGTCACCCTCCCGCCAATGACGCACTTCAGCGATGCCATCAAGCGCGAGTCGGGCTACCCGGGTGGGCCGGAGGAGTCTCTCGCTTACATGGGCTACAACGCCTATCAGATCCCGGGAGTCGACATGGGCGGTCACCCGTCACCGTACGACCAGATGCCTCTCGTGAGTGCTTCGCGCAACCTTCAACCTCTCTATCCTCGTTGCTGACGAGTGGTTTGTCGCAGACTCCCCCTTTGTGTCAATCCTTCGATCACTCGGGGGCCTGCTCGGACGCGGGGGAGCTATGAAGCCTACCCCACAACGCCGCTGTCGATGCCGGGCTCTCCCGGCTTGATAGTATAAGAAGGATACACAGGAAACTGTCGCTGCGGGAGGGCGCATGATACGTTTTGGTCTTCTGTTTTCTCTCAAATAACGGGAAATGAAGACAACTTTGGCTTGGAGCGAATCATTTTTTTATACACTAGGGGGGGAACCGGGGGCGTCAAATGCGCATTGGATATTGGGATTATTGTACTTTTCTCTCCCTCGCCGTCGAAGTGCTCGACCTCGACGGGAAGGGGGTTCCGGCCATCTGTCTTTGAAGCAGGTGGCAAGATTGGATCGGCGTTTCTGTCGCGCCTAGATCATCCAGACAGTCACCTCTCACGAATCCAATGACAAATTCTAAGATAAACATTCAATATTTTTTCTCACATGCCAGTGTTCCTCCCATCTTTATGTTTTAACAAACCTGCTCTTTCTCTTGGCACGCCGTTAAAAAGAAACAAGTTTAAAGATCTGACAGTCCCCTCACTAGCGCATGTGTCACAGTCAGCACCACATAGGGCTGAAGAAGCATCCAAGAAGCACCGAGAAATATCTAAATTCTTCCATCCTCCTCTTTTCATCCTCACCAATCTTTCTCTCTGTCTACCTCTTCCTCCTCACATTTGGACACGCCCCAAATTGCCAATCCCCCCTCGCACTGCTCACCCCAGTTCCAGTCTCGAACTTCGTATTCCCGGAACCGAGCCCAAGGCCTGTCCAAGCCACCAACTCGCGTTCCTTTCCATCCCGTTTCGTTTAGTTTCGTTTCGTCCTCTCTCGCTGCGCCACTCGGGTGACAAAAAAGCCGGAGTGTGTTTCGTTTTCTGTTTTGTTTCTAGCTGCTTGGTGCCAACAAGCGGCGACGAAAAGGCCGGAGTGTGTTTCATTTCCTGTTCTGTTTCTAGCTGCTTGGTGCCAACAAGCGGCGACGGCACAGCTCCCACCGGCATCCCACCGACTGGTCAGGCCGACAATATCTTCAAATATCCTACCATTGCTAGAGAAGCGCACCTCCAGCCCCCTTCAACATTGCCGTAACAAGCAGCATCTCCTCCCCTAACACGCCCCATCCCGCAGGTCCCGAACTCGTGCTCTCGTCCGAGCCACCTCCGCCTGTAACGAACCTCGACCAAATTTGGTGGGCTTCACATGCCACCCCTTTTGAGACCCTCACCGACCGTCTTGCGTGGCAGTTGCTTTGGCATGTGGGTACTACATATGCTTGAAAGGTAACGTAAGGTAGGTAGTGAGGAAGTCACGCATCCCGCCCCCAAAAAAACAAGGAAGCAAGTCCATCCTGATGTGGTGACAGTGACTGGTTTGTCATCGAAAAGCAGCCGGGGAAAATAGAAGGGAACTGCTTGTCCACGTCAAGAGCCGAGAGGTTTGAGCAGGTCCAGCGCTTTCTGCTTTAGCCGTGAGGTCCAGAAGCCCAATTTGGCAGTGCTGAGCTCCTGGACATCAACTACTATTTTGTTATCACCCGAGCTCCATCTAAGATCTAATAGTCTAAGTCCCACAGCTCCGAAGCTTTTGCGCGTCTGCTACCTGCAGGGGCACGGCAGGGTAGCGGTGATGAGGTGGCAGGGCTTGGGTCAGAGAGTTGGGCGAAATGAGCAGCGTCGTTGGCAGAGTCCACAGTATGCAATTTGGCCCATCGTCGTTGCTCGCAGCTGCGTCGTCCTTGGGTTGGCTTTTGAGGTCAGGATTGGTCCAAGATGGATCCTGAATCCTCACACACGCACACCTTCGAACCGCCAAACCTGGAAACAGCCCAGCAGCAGTCAAAAGCCCACACCACCGTCTGTTCCCAGCCGGAGACATTTCATTGTAATCCATCCGTGCTCCTTCATTTTACCTGAAGTAAACGGCGAGTTCGGGAATTTGGAATCCTGGAATGCTGGAATCCCAAAGGCGTGTCGATGGCTTTGGGGTGGCTTGGGCATGGAATCACAAATCACGGAAAAGTGTCCGGGGAGAACGACCTGACGTTGTATTCGTGCACGAGCCACCCGCTGCCACAAGCTCTTGAACGATCCGATTGGACCGTTTCCCTGCTGTTGATTTCTTCCAGGTTCCCCCTGGTTCTCAACCCTGACCGAAACAACACAAGGCCCTGGAATCAACAAACCCAAGAAGGGCACTTTGACAAGACATGGCCTGATCGCCTGGTTTTAGCAGACTGTTCGAGATTCGCCAACTCGATTCATAATCCCGCCAACGCGGCACTTCCAGGGTTTCTTGACAAGCGAGCCCCTGGCCGATAGAGTGCTGATGGGGCGCGTCTGCAAGAAAGTCACCGTCGGCCTTTTTGATACGGACCTCCCGCTGTCCTCGGGTCTACCCCCCATTCGGATTCAGCTCCGCCCGGTCCTATCCCACAGCCATGGCGGTGGCGCCTGGCTACTTCGGCCGGGGCGGTGATGGGTGCGCTAGGAAGCACTTCTGGCGGCCCATCATCGGTGGCATCTCCACCACCACCAAGCAGTCCATCTCCCCGATCAGTAATTGCCGACCCCCGTCACCGGGACAATCGTCTTGGGAGATGAATCCTTCGCGGTTGACGGGCTGTTTTGGGAAGATGTCGCCGTCAACGACTCCCAAAAGTTGGCTGGCTGCCATCAAGACTTCGTAAACTACACCACTCCAAAGCTGAGGCACTGAGAACCTCCTGCCCCATCCAGCAAAACATCTCCTGCGTAGCCTTCAGCAGGCATTGACTCACTGCCATACCCAGCGGCTACCCAAACTCCCTTCTCCCCACTAACCACTCACTCCTTCCCCCTCCCTACAGCTTTCTCCCCAATAATCTCCCAACGCTCAGCCCTACGCAGACCCAGCGGGCTGGATGGGAAAGGGGCCGGGCTTGGCTTCCTTTCCGAAAGAAGAAAAGACAAGACACCCTTGTGCAGCCTTCCCGGATGGAGCTTTTTTTGTTGGGGGGGACAGACGCATGTCAGATTCTCCTTACCATTCTGGGGAGATTGTTTGATGAGCCGCAACCCCGCTGCACAACAACCCCGTCCCCGTACATCCACCTGTAAGAAGATAGAGGATGGGGGGTTTGAGAGTCTGAAGACGAAAGCGAAGAAGGGTATTGTGAGTGTGATGTGGATAGGCTAAGGAACTACCGTACCAAGCCTCGATGATGTCTCCTCTTAATGGGGATGTGGTCTCTCCGAAAAAAAAAACAACACTCACGCGGTGTTCCAAGCCACACCTTCCCCACACGGAGTTACCTTGTTTCTACCTAAGCCCGTAGACGATTGTGCGGAGAAACCCACAGTCAAGCCCATCTACTCCGTAGTTTACTCCCTCTAGGTAACGGGAGTGGGATAGCATTTCGCTTCTCCGTTCCTAGGACTCTTGACGAGCACAAGGTGGATCTGCTTTAATGACTCCGTTTCCTAGCCTCTGTTTAAATGTTATCGTCATTGAGCTTGAGAAGTAGTTCGTGACAAACAGTGTAAGAGGCCAATGAGGGTTAAAAAAATACGGGTAGATACATAAACACAAAACACTGTTGAGAGAGTGTGACTAAGATAAAACTAACTCGACAGCTAAGCAACAAGAAAAACTTTTCAATATCTTAAACTAACAAGATCTTGTTAGTTCAAGTTGTGTAGCAAACACTCTGCGTTAAACACAAGCCGCTGGTTACAAGCTAAACCACCTCGTCTAGACTGAGACATAGCAACACAGCACTTGCACATCACACAGTAACCAACTGCCACCCTCCCACAATCACAATTCATTCAGCACCAAGTCCAAAGATACACATTTGCCAACAACATCAAATCCCATTCATTCCCACTTCACCCCAACAAACAGGTTCCATGCTACGCCTAGTCCCATGCCAAGACAGCAAAAGCGAAAGATAAATAATACAAAGTCCGTATAACATCAGACAGAGACAGAGAACCTTGAAGCTGTAGCATTCTTCTTTTTCATCCCATCAACCACCCAACCATTTCTCATGTCGTGGTATATCCCCCTCTACCTCTCCCCCTAGACTCAACCACCCAGTCCCTCCCAAAAGACAAATCAGCACATCATTTCCAACTAACGCGTCCCCGTCTTCTCACATCCCATCTCCCATGATAAAAACACGCTTCATCACTGCCCCCACCCGAGCCCTCTTCCCCCGTCCCCATCCCCAGGCCCACCCCATCCGCCCCATCCTCGGCCTCTTACTCCCCGCACCACCCGTCGGGTTAAACTCTCCCGCACCAGGGTTCATCCCGCCACGAGCAAACCCACCACGCCCGCCACGCTGTCCCTGGCCACCGCGGCCAGGCCCCGCCTGGTAGACGCCGCGTCCTCCACGGTTGGCGCCGCCTCGGGTCGAGGGCACTGGGATGCCGCGCGGCTGCTGTTGTTGTTGCTGTTGGCCAGCAGTGGGGACCGGCAGGCCGGTGGTAGGTGCTGCAGGAGCGCCAAAGGGGTTGGAAACTGCCGGGGGCGGAATCCCAGATGGTTTTGCGGGTTGTGGCAGAGCGCTCTGAGGAGCGGGTGCTGCTGCGGGTTTGGGTTCCTCTTTGATGGGAGCTGATGGTGGATTGTTAGTATGTTTGTGGATTGTTCCGGGTTTGGAAGTTGAGGACATACCCTGAGGAGCCTGAGCGGCAGGGGCGGCCGGAGCAGCTGGAGCACCGGCCTGAGCTGGGACGGCACCAGCAGGGGATGCCGTCAGTGTAGGAGTGGCCGGAGCAGCTGGAGGTGCAGGCGGCTTAGCGTCCTTGGCAATAGTCCAAACCTCAATGACCGGCCTCTGGGGCGTCTCCTTGGCCGCCGCCTCGACGACCGCAATCTTCGCCTGCGCGGTCTTGCTCTGGCGGTCGAGCATGTTGATGCGCAGTGCTGATTTCTTCTCACTCAGCGCAGCAGCCTGCTCCCTCGCGTTGGCAACCTTCTGATCACACTCAGCCTTGAGGGCAGCCTCGGTCTCGTCCTTGACCTTCTTGGACTCGACCGCGACCATCCTCTTGATATTGGCCTTAACAATGCTTGAAACGGTCGGGTTGGTGGCGACGAAGTCGCGGATTTGCGCGTCATTCATGGTGCTGAGATCAGGACCGGGAGTCTGAGGCATCTTGTTGTCGTTAGGCTTGGCCGGTGTTGATGGCACCCCGTTCTGGGGGGCGGCAGTTTGCTGCTCCGCCTTGACAATGGCCAGCTCCTGCTGCAGTCGGAGATCAAACTCCGCCTTCAACTTCTCCCGCTCCTCCTGAGCCTGCTTCTCCAGAGTCTCCTTAGACTCCGCGAGCCTCTTGTTGAGGGCGGTCTTCATCTTTTCAGACCGCTGCTTCACGATGCTGTCTGACTGCTCCTCAAGCTCCTTGGCCTTCTGCTCGAATTCAGCAGCCTTGGCCTCAGCAACAGCGATCTTCTCCTCGAGAGCCTTCCGCTCCTCGTCGGAGAGACCAGCAGCAGGTTGGGAAGGCGCAGTAGCAGCATCCGCCATGGGCGCGTCGCCGGCATTCGCGGACTGCGAAGCCTGTGCGAGGGCCCGGTCGCGGTCCGCAACGGCGACGGCGAGTTCAGATTTGAGTTGGTCAACCTGGGCCTCCGCCGCATCCTTTTGCGCCGAGATGGCATCGAGCTCCGGCATCAAGCTTTCAATTTGTTGCGTGAGCTCGGCAAACCGATCGTCGTCAGCAGGGGCGGCAGCAGGTTGCTCAACCGCCGGGGCAGCCGCCGGGGCAGCTGCCGCCTGCTGTTCAAGAGCCTGGTTCTTGTCGGTGAGTGAACCCAGCTCTTGCTTAGCCGCCTCCAGTTCCTTCTCGATAGCAGCCAGCCGTTCGTTGACGGAGTCAAGGTCGCTTTGAAGAGTGTTCTTCTCGTTGACAGCCTCATCACGCTGTGTCTTCATGGCCCTGTAGCGTGTCTTGAAATCCTCGGCAAAGCGAGCCTTGGTGGCCTGCCACTCGTTGGTCTTGGCCTCCAAGGTCTCCTCGCCCTCCTTCACCTTCTGCTGAAGGGCCTGCTCGGACTGCTTGAGGGCATCCCGCTCGGCCTCGAGAGTCGCGATCGCGGCCTTGAGCTGCTCTACCTCCTGAGGATCGCCCTGGCCATACTTGCTGAGGATGGACTCGATCCTCTTCTGCAGGCCATCACGAGCCTCCTGGAGCTGCTTGATCTCCTGGTCCTTGAAGCTCCTATCCAGCTCGAGTTCGGAGATCCGTGCTTCCAGAGGCTGGATCTTGCCCTCGAGCTTGGAGATTTTTTGGGTCTTTTGCTCGAGCTGGGCTTGAACGCGGTGGTTCTCGTTCCGGAGAGTGACGTTGCTCTCGCGGATGAGGTTGAGCTCGTTGAGTTTGTCCATGAGCTCCTTGTGGGTAAGGGAGCTCCTGGAGCTGTCAGCCTGCGCCCTGCGCTCCTGGTCGAGCTTGAGACGCGCCTCGTCGAGTTGCGACTGAGAATACTGGAGCTGCTGCTGGAGTCTCTTCGCTTCCTGGAGCTTGATGTCGTACTGCACCTCGAGAATCTCCTTCTCGCGACGCAGGTAATTGTTGAGTTCGCGGAGACCCTCGGTTGCGGTGTCCGCGATGGCAGGCGAGGGGCCTTCACCATCGGCTTGAGCACGGTTCTGTTGCAGGGCAGCGATCTGAGACGTGACGCTGTCAAGCTGCTGGTTGAGAAGCTTGTTCTGGGCCGCCATGTCGTCGCGCCGAGTCTTGATCTCGGTAACCTCCTGCTCCAGATGTTGCCGGCGCTCCTCCCAGGATTGTTCACTCTGTGCGAGAGAAAGCCTGGCAGACTCCGCCTCGGCCCTCCAAGATGCTGACTGAGTTTTAAGGTCGTTGTGCTCAGCACGGAGTTGTTGCAGCAGCTTTGCGGCCTCGGCGTGTTTGACCAGTTCCACCTCGTAGTCCTGCTGTGCCTTTGTCGCGATCTCGGCCTGAGCACGCAGATCTTGCTGATGAAAGCGAGCGGTCTCCTTGAACCGCTCCTCCTCGTCCTTGAGACGAGTGATCTCACTCTGCAGCATTCGCTCCTTGTCCTCAAATTTCCTGGCAATGTCGCCTTGTGAATCCCGCAGCATGTTTAGCTCGTTGTTGGAGTTTGAGAGCTCAGCAGTGAGCGCCTCCACGCGTTGATGTAGCTCAGCGATGTTGCTGGTCTTTGTCTCAAGAGCAGCGTCCATTTCCTCGCGGTACTGCTCTTGGGACTCGCTGATGCTTGTCAGCTCCTCCTCCATATCTTTGCTGAGCTGTTTGAACTGCTCAGCCTGCTGCTTTGCGTTGTCGAGTTGGACATTGAGGAGGTCCACGTTGTTCTTGAGCTCCTGAACCTCATTCTCGAGCTCCTCAATGCGAGCCTGAGATTCATCGGAGGTGTCCTGGTCATTGATGGTACCCGGTCTGGGTGTTGGGAGAGGGCGAAGGCGCTCAGCACGTTCCTGGGCATTCTTGACCTCAATCTCCAACTCATTGACGCGGGCCTGAAGGTGATCGCGGGTCGTCTTGACCTGCACGTTCTCCTCCTTAATCTGGCCAATCAGGGAGGTAAGCTCGTCAATGCGCTTTTGCGACTGTTGAGCGTCGAACTCCTTCCGGAGCTGAATCTTCTTGCCCTCCTCCATCTCCTCGGAGAGCTTCCGCTTCGTGGTCGTGAGTTCAGTGTCGAGAGCATCAATCTGAGCCTGCAGCCTGCGCTTCGTCTCCGACTCAGAGAGCTCACGCTCGTTGAGGAGTGATTGCTGGCTCGAGAAAAGACCGTTAAGTCTGGTCTTCTCCTGAGCGAGGCTCTCGTTGTCCTGGCTGAGACGCTCCTGGATGGTCTTCCAGAGAGTCTTCTCGGCCCGCAGGTTGGCGTTCTCACTCCGCAGGCTCTCAACCAGGCCGCGAGCCTCCACAAGATCTTCGGCCACCTGCTGGGTGCGCATGTCCTGCTTGGCCGCGGACTCGGACAGGACCTGGTTCCTCTTCTGCAGCTCTTGCTTCTCGTTCTGAAGAGCCTTGAAGTTGGAATCCAGCATGTTGAAACGCTCGGTCGCAAGCGTAAGCTGGCTGGAGACACGCGAAATCTCGCTTTGAAGGGCGCCCTTTTCGGTGGAGAGCTTCTCGATTTGGTCCTTCATCGCAGTCCTGTCTGTCGACTGATCGTTGCGGTAAGAGTCGAACTGCGCCTGCAGCTCTCTCAGAGCCACCGTGAGGTTGGCATCCTCGACGTGTGGCTGCTCGAGGCTAGCGAGCACCTCACGCTGGCCGGACTGGGGTCCACCGAGGACCTGGTTAATTTCGGCAGCGCTAGCCTTCTGCTGAAGCATGCGACGGAACATGTCGCGCTCCGTCATGTAGCTCTTCATGCGCACCGTAATCGACTGGACCTCGTCTTGCAATGCCGAGACCACGCCACGAAGTTGTTGGACTTCCTCGTGGTCCGAAGCCGCCTGCTGTTTGGCAGCCAGGGCTTCCTCGTTCTCCATCTTGGTGGCGAGCTCGCGAGTGAGCTTCAACAGCTGCTCGTTCTTCTCCTGCAGTTCGTAGATGTCCTTGAAAGCCGTAAACCTTTCTGTGATGAACCGATGAGTGTCGGACATGTCGTCTAGAGCATTCTCGGCGACCTCGCCGCGCTGGAGGCGCTCGAACTGGGCAACTTCATCCTCAGTCAGCTGGTCCATGCCCTTCTCCCGAGCATGGATGTTAAAAATGAGCACATGAATTTGAGTGCTCAGGTCCCGAAGCTGCGTCCGAAGAATGGTGATTTCGGCCTGGGCACTAGCGGCAGTGTTCTCGGCCTTCCGAGCGACCTTGACGGCCGTGTCCCGCTCCTCGTAAGATTGCTGGGCGAGCTCCGACATCTGAACGACCTCGTGGGTCAGGCGGTCCTTCTCGGCATGAAGTTCTTCGAGCTCCGGGATCTTTGCCTCCAACATGGCGACGGCGTCATCAAGCTCGACTTGAATTCTCTCGCTGCGGCGCAGCTCGGCCCCGAGCTGGGACTTGATCTTGAGGAGTTCCTCAAGAGTATCGGTGGCGCGCATCGACGCCCTTCCACGCAACGACCCTGGGGTGCCAAATGGCGATGAAGGTCGGGCATGGAAGGAACCATTGGCCCGGGGCGTTTGAGGCGCTGAACCGGGAATGCCATTTTGGGCGTCGGCACGAGTGGTGAGGGCGTCAATTTGGGCTTGGAGTTCTTGGGCCTGCTTCTCGGTTTGGGCATGGGCTTCCTTCTCCTGCTCCAAATCGCGCCGGACGCGCCGGATCTCCTCAGAGCTGTCATCCTTGACTTGCTCCAAACGAAGTTCCACGTCCTTCAGGCGATTTCGGTGAGTCTGGGACTGTTGGTCCTTTAACTCAACAAGGCGTCTTGACGACTCGAGTTCCTGCCGGAAGCTCTCCTCGGCGCGTGCCGCAGATTCCTGCAGCTGCTGCACCTTCGTCAGAGCCTCTTCCGCCTTCGACTGCGCTTCCTCCAACCTCTTGCGGAGTTGCTGGTCGGTCCGGGTAAGGGATTGGATGTTGGAAAGGGCATCCTCGTTTTGCCGTTGCAGTTCGGCGATGCGAGCGCCCTTCTCCTTCCGGAACTTCAGGCTCTCGGCGGTTTTCGTCTTGAGCTCGGCATCGTACCAATCGTTGTTCTTTTTGGCAAGCTCGAGCTCCTGCTTGAGGGCCTCTTCGCGGTACTTGGCTGAATTCGCTGCGGTTTGTGCGGTCTGGACCGACTGGTTCAACGCGGTGATATCCTGGTTGAGCTTCAAGATCTTCTGGTGTTGCTTCTGCAGCTCTTCAGACAGGCTGGCATTTGCCGTGGTCTTGGAATCGACGATCGCCAGTGTTTCGCGGTTCGAAGTCTCCAGGGACGCGATGCGTGCCCGAAGCGTCTCAATCTCCGAAGAGGATGCGGAGCCTGATGATTTCAGGGTTTGGAGTTCGTTTTCCAACGATCGCCGGGCAGTTTCTGGACAACCAAAGGTTAACCAACCAACAAACGGCAGGAAAGCAAGGGAACAGCGACATACCTTCATTCTGAAGCTTTTGCCGCAGCTCCTCCACCTGCTTGAGGGCATTGTCGGATGTGGCCTTGAATTGCTCGCATCTGGACTCTGCGCCTCGGAACGCGCCTTCGAGCTCGACACCGAGCTGGAACTTGTCCTGCTCAAGGTCCCGAAGCTTCCTGATAATTGCGCTGAAAACCGAGGCAACAATTTCGGGTGTTGGCGCGGTTACGGCAACGTCCAGGTCGGGCGCCGGCACGCCAGCGTGCTCCGCGAGGTAGCTGATGTCAACCTCTGCGGCCGCCATCTTGTTTGGCGATGGATCTCAGCGCATGAATGGGGAGAGGATTGGCAAACTGGTCGGATGGTGGGAAATTTTGAAATGTTGGATGGAGGAAAGTCTGAAGACTCCCCGGGCACGAAAGATCGCGTGGTGGTTAGGCGGGGCTTTTCCTTGAGGTTGGTGAAGAAGAAAGCTTAAGTTGTTGCTTTGGTTGCAACTGTTTTTGGAACAACCAGCCAGCTGCGAGCTTGCGCGCGGCTGCCAATCAAGCAGTGCAACGATAAAAGTGGGACTGTGACACCACTGGGAGGTGGGCCCTGGACAGCAGCAGTTGGTCTGTGCGCAAGCAGTGGCTTCGCTTGTTGCGTTTTCGGGCATGACAATTGGTCTCCTTTTGGCAATTCAGGCAAGTCGATTTCAAATTTCCAATCTCCTCTCTTGACTCCAAGCTTCTCTCATCAATCTGGCGTTGTTTAAGACCATCACTGGTCACATTCTGATTTTGTTTTATAGTTTATTTCAGTTCAATCCAAAATCAGAAACATTTTCTCTGTCGTAACCAACCCATCATATCCCAACAAACAGTCTTGCATGGTAAAGAAATGGTCAACGATGGTATTACAAACACCTCACGCCCATCTCCAAGATAATGACAAGACCATAACCAACAAACACCTGCTCCCGATACCATCCGACCTAACAAACTCCCAACATCATCCCTTCCTCAGCGCCCCCCTCCCCCACCCCCATATCAACCTAAATCATCAGCTCGCATGCCCTCCACCATCCATCTCATGCAACTCTGGCACCGGTCCCGACTGCCATGTCGCCTGCGGCGCGCCCTGCTGTGGCCCATACATCCCCGGATGATGACCTTGCGGCGGAGGAGGAGGAGGCGACGGTGTCCCCGGGTGGTAGGCCGGATGATACCCGCCGCCCATCATCATCTGCTGTCCCGGATGCGGCGAGGGCGTCGGCGTGGGATATTGCTGCTGTGGCTGTCCCGGGTACTGTTGCCCTGGATACTGCTGCGGTGGCTGTCCTGGATACTGTCCTTGCTGTTGACCCGGATACTGACCCTGCTGCTGCCCCGGATATCCCCCTTGCTGCTGCCCCGGATATTGCTGACCCTGCTGATACCCCCATACGGCACCGCCCCACCGCCAACAGCAACCCCCGCCAACTCCGGCCTCCCCCATTCACATTATGAAACTGGGAGCCCTGCCCCTGCAGTTCACTCACACCCCGGGCGGCGGCGCCGCATACATCGCGCCCTGCCCCGCCAACTCAGGCCGGTTGACATTAGGCACGCCCTGACCATACAGCTCCGACGTTCCCGGCGACGGAGGCGGCGGGCTCCCCGCCACTGCCGCTCCAGTTCCGAGCTCAGCGCGGGGCGGGTAAAGCGCCGACTGCCCGCTCAACTCCGCCTGGTTTGGCGGTGGAGTGAAGGCGGCAGGGTGTGTCGAAGCAGGGGACACGGTGTCAGTGCGGGCCGGGGAGACGGCAGCAGCCGCGGCAGTTTTGAGGGTTGACGGGGAGGGGGAGGGAGGAGGAACGGCGACGGAGTCGGAGGGAAGTTCGGCCTGCCACCGCTGGGGTGAAGGGGACGAGAGGGACGGGGGTTGGGGTGGGACTGATCCTGGGGCGGAATCCGGGATGGGAAGGGAGGGGATTGGCGCTTGCGGACGGTCTTTATGATGAAGAAAATTATGGCGCCCAGGAGGGCGAGGCCGCCGACTACGCCGACCACGGCGCCTACGATAAGGGGGGTGCTGGGGCCTTTTTTGGAGGAGGAGGAGTCGCCTGAGGTGGAACCGCCTGTGCCGCCGTTGGAGCCCCCGTTAGAGTCGCTGTTGCCATTGCCGTTGCCGTTGCCAGTGCCTCCGTTACCGCCGCCGTTGCTGCCGCCGGTTTCTTGGGGACCGCCGGGGGCGCGGCTCGCGGGGTATGTTTGCTCGATCGAGGCACTCACACCGGCGGCCGTGACTTTGGCTTGGGCGGCGCTGCAATAATAGTCGAAAACCTGGCGAGAGTTTAGTTTTTGACAAGCCAATTTTGGGAAGGTAAGGGACTCACTGCAACAGCAGACGAAATGTCCTCAGTGGCGGTCGACTCGCAGCTCGACTTGACCGACGAAGTAAGCACCTTGAGGACGTCGTTGCTCATGCCCTCTTTGATGCACACGCACGAGGCGAGAGCCTGCGGGCCTTCGGCGCACATGTAGTTGGTTTGCTACGAACAGTGTCAACTTCTCTCGCCCGGAGGGTTCCTTGTTGGGGGTGAATGGTGTTGGCGTACGTAGTTGATGACATAGCTGAGAGCGTTGGCGGCGCATGGAGCCAAAGAGCTATATTGTGGCAAGTCGGTGATGTAGTAGGTCACTTCTCCTGTCAGCTATTGCTCATGAGCCAGACCTGTTGTTTTTGACTCACTGTCTCCAGGCGGGTTTGTGGGGACCGGGAAGCTTGTTGTGCCGTTGTTCATGAGACAGTAGGCCGCAAACATGGCCTGGGCCGACGAGACATCCTCCATGTGGCCGGAGCAGGACGACTTTGCCGAAGTGTTGATGACCTGGCTGACCACCAACGAGTTCTGGTTCTTGAAGCAGGCGCAGCTCGCGAGGGCCGGTAGTTGTGTTGGGCATCGGGAGCTCTGGGCTTGAGTCAGGTACGTGTTCTTCGAGGGTGTGTAAGTTCATCGCGTGGCATACCATGGTCCTGTTTTGCTGTTAGTCACAACCGCCAACTTGTGTGCTCACAGGAGGACGGATTCCACATACCCGATGGCATAATACAGCGCGCTCTGGGCGCATGGCGCCATGTAACTGAATTCAGGGATCTCGGTGATATGGGTGCTGACAGCGGTCGGAGTCGCAAATGTGAATGTCGAGTCTGGGTTGCAATACGCGCTGAGGACCTGCGCACGAGTCAGCCCAACTTGTCTTTGGCGCGCCCATCAGGTTTGTCTAACTGTTGCCGCCGACGCTTGGTCCTCGCTTGCCGTCGATCCGCAGCTGTAGGCAATACTGGCAGAGACCTTGGACGATATCGAGCCGAAGTTCTTGTTCTTGGTGCAGACACATGACTGGAGCTCTGTTACGGCTTCGGGGCAGTTATTGTACGTCTGCGAGAGGACCCCGTAACTGATGGCATATTGAGCACATGGCGCCTTGAGCACACAGCTTCGTTAGTTCCTATCGATGGATGGGAAGTTCTGGAGCCCGGCCGTACAAGTTGATCGAACAGGGGCAAGTCGGTCACGTAGGCGACCGATGCCGCCCTCGCCGACACCACGGCCAGAGCCAACAGCGCAGCTGGGAGGAGTGTCTGGCCCATCTTGGTTGTCGAGAAAAGAATGAAAGACACAAATGGATCTCAAACAGAGTCAACAAGGAGTGCAAACGAGAGGACGGCACTAGGAGATGGCGTTGTCCCGAGGGGTACCCTGGGCTTTCCACGGGCCTGATGTGCAGCACGACCGAGGAAGAAGGAAAAAAGATGTGGGCAAGCAGTCTCGAGATGGTTTCCCATGTGGGAGGGGCCCTAAGCGCGCCTCGCTCCAGGCAGGCCGCCGCCATGGCATGTCTCGTGGGAGCGAACTAGGCAAGCCGTCCCTGCCAAGGAGAGCCCACCGCAACGCCCTGCTGAAAGGGGCATGGCGGAGGTTGAGAGGGTACAAAATACAGGCAGCCAAACCGCCGAGTTTTCTGGAGTGACTCTCGCCGACGGAGCCTTGTGGTCCTTGGCGATGTGATGCCCCTGACGGAGTTCTGGTTGAGGATCCCTGCCAGCTGAAAGACGGCGCCGAACTTTAATACAAAGAAGCTTGTCTCAAAAATGGATTGACCAATGGACAGGCAGACGAGATGCAGGTCCAGCCAATGACTCTGGGGCTCGGCAGTCGAGAGGCTGATCTGGGCATGCAGTGCGAAGATGAGCTGTTTCGATACCATTTGGTCGTTCAGAAGTTGCTGAATCTTTGAAGATGAAAAGTTCAAATCTCTCAGGCTGCGCTCTCCAACGCCTGCGTTAAGCTTTGACCGCCATAGGGGCGTAGTATCTGTACACAAGAAGCTGTCACATGAGAGGAAGTTGGAGTTATCAAGCCGTCTCTTCACACGAACCACCAAGACAGACGCAACGAGGAAGAAGATGCCGAGTCCCGTTGACCCCTTCCTGTTGCATGTCAGCCACGGCGCAACATGATGCCGCTGTATTGGTTCCCGATGGCCCCTTGCCCCTGAGCAGATCTATGGAAATACGAATTTCCATGCCAAGTTTCACGAAAATGCAAAAGAACAGAAGAGAAAGACAAACATGAGTTCAAGAACATGACGCCGGCCGTTTTCCGCAAAAACAAATAAATTCCATCGAGTGTTTTTCAGATTGCCAGCAACATTAGCACCTCCATAGCCTCCCTGAAACCTTACCAACGAACCCACCATCAAGACCCTCGCCTCACTCCCAACAACACAACTCACCCCACACAAACAACTCCTTCGACCACCCAACCCTCTCTACCTTCCCTCCCCCTTCACCTCTTAAAAATCCCCAACCCAACTCCACCTCTCCCCAACCAAATAGCCCCCTCCGTATGATTCCTCAACTCCCTCTCCAACTCCGTCCCACCCTTCCCATCCTCCGTGGTCGTGTTCGGGTGCACTAGTACCGACAGCGGGCCCCTCCAGACGGAGATCCAGGGCACGAATGCCCCAAACTGCGCTGGCGACAGCAGGTTGACTTCAAACATGGCGATGGGGTGGGGCCCCACCGGCCGGTCCCAGAAGGTGTAGATGCGCAGCTCGGGGAACTCACGCCGGATGCGCTCCCAGAGTTGACGGGCATAGAGGGACTCGGTGGAGTTGGTTTGGTTGTGGTAGATGTGGACGTCGCTGTGAGGGTTAGTACAGGGGTTAAGGAAGGGAAGGTTGGGGTAGTGGGTGAGGGGTGTAGAAGGTAAGGGGACTTACAACCCGCCTCGTCGGCCGTTATCCAAGGGTTTGGGAAACTTCTCATAGGCGTCGCTGAGTACACCCGTTTGCGGGTTTTTGAAGCTCTTGCCGTCCTCGGCCCGGTCTGAGGGGAGCGGCGGGGCGTTCTCGTAGCCGGCCAGCGGCGAGGGGTAGTTGAAGCTGGAGGCATCCATCGTTGGACTTGCTTATCGGGCCTTCACTTTGAGACCGTCTTGAATGAGGATTTTCAATATAAGAATGAGCCGGCCGGGCTCATTCTCAACTTCTAAGACGAAGAAGTTGAACGACGTCGTCGGCTTTGTCAGCACTGTCCCACAGTTGACCAAGCATGACCGATGGTGGAGCCCCGCACTCGGACGGCGTCGACGGCCACTGAGTTACGTTGCCAAACATGACGTGATTGTCTTGCTGCTCCAAAATTGGAACTAATCCAAGAAACTTGATATCTCCACCTACAGGTTCAAAAAATCGGACGCTTCGCTGGCACTCCGTACATTCTCCTTGACCCAAAATCCCGGATATTCCGGAGCCGGTTTCTTGGCGTCCCGGCTCCGGGCCGGATCCATTCGCCGGAAGCGGGTCCTTCATCGGGAGCTGTAGCATCTCTTCCGGTCATATCCTGAATTCTTTTTTGATCTCATAGAGTAACCAAAAACGACCCATCCTCCTGCATGTCCTTCAGCAGCCCATACCGCGGGCTTTCAATGGAAAAGTTGAGCACAGTGGTTGCAATAGCCTGGTACGCCTCGATGACCTGCCCGAGCTTGCTGGCGGCGTCTCCTCCGTGTTCGCGGATAACTGTTGCCTTCAGCGCCGCCGAGTTGTCTTCAAACTGCCGTCTGCAGTTGTGAATTGCCTGGACAACGCTCCGGACTGCTTCTCGCAGGTCCAAACCAAACGAATGCATCGTGATGGGGATCAGGTTCCCAAGTGCTCCGTCCTTCTGAGCACCAGTTAGAGTATTGGTCATGACAGAGAAACCATACAGGTTTGCCCGAGAAATGAAGCTTGTGATAGTTCGAATAAGACCAAAAGGAAAGAAGACGAAAATGGTAAATCAAAGGGAAAAAAGGGAAAGGAGGTCAGAACAAGAAATAGGCGGTGAGGTTGCCTGGTGCCCCACCCTCTACTCATCTTCCTCGTTCCAACATTAGAGAACTTACCAGTTCCTTTTTCAGAGAGAAAAGCTCGTTGATCCTGCAGAGCAACCGGTCAGCCAGCTCAATTGATTAATCCCCGCCAGGAACATCACTTACAAAATGAGCAACCTATTCACCCCCGACCCCATCGCCACCAACTCCTTCGACTCAAGCACTCCCCTCGGAAGCACCACCCCATTCAATATCCTGCCACACCAGTTAGCATCAAACTCTGTCCCATTTCCACCACAACCACCAACCTGCTCAAATCCAACATGACATCCACCCCCGACGTCCTCGGCCTCCACCCCCAAAACTTCTCCATACTTGGAAACTCACCACCCACCCTCGCTCTCCACTCTTCCACGCACCCCTCCATGTACTCCCTCAAATTCCCTTCCAACCTCACCATCTCCTCCCTCCCACGTCCCTCTCTCATTTCACCACACCCTCCGCACCCTCCTCCCAACCTCCCCAAAACTCTCGCACACCCTCGTCGGCGCCTTTGGCGCCTTCTCCCCATTCCCATCCCCACCCCCATCCCCATTATCCAAAGCAAGATGATACATCACAAAGGCCACTGACTGCAGACAGTACTCTTCCGCAGACAGCACAGAATCTTCGTCAGTGGAAATAGCACAGTTGCTGCCGTCGATGGCATCATCCCACAGAAAGAGCCAGACACAGTAGAACGCGGCTGTTTCAAGTGGGGAATAGGGGGCTGTAGGAAACCATCTACCTCATAAAAATCATCCAGGTTGGTTAGTGAAACGATTGGTGGGCACAGTGGGAGTTAAAGGTGTGAATTAGGGAGGAGGGTAGAACTGGAGTAAGAGTTGAGGGTAAATGTGGAAAGGAGGGGGAGATGTTTACCCTGCCGCAAACAACGCAATATCAGCCGCTTTTATTTTGGCCAGAACCTTCTCATTGCCGATGAGGCCTGCTAGTCGGGCGTCTACGGCTTGTTTGAGCTGGGGGTAGTGGGGGTTGATGCCTTGGTGCCAGGAGGCGAAGGCGGGGCGGAGGTTGGGGATTTGGAAATGTTGGCCATGGAGGGTAGTGAGTGAATTAGGGGAGTGTAAGATTTCTGTATTCATGTTGGTGGTTGATTGTGCTGTGTTGAGAGAAGTGAGATGGGAGGTTATGGGATGTTAGGGTTAAACTCCACATCTGCGAGTGAGTGCATGCATGAAGCTCCCCACACCAGCTTCATCGGCTGGGTTACATGGGTGATGGAACACGGCCACTCTACCACACATGACACACACTCAGAGTAAGAGAACAAGAGATTGGAGACAATGTGTATCAACTATTTAGGGTCCCGTAAGCCACCAAATTCAAAACCGTCCGTCTACACGTCAACACCTCTATCCGCCCAGAGAGCAGCATCGGTGAATAGCGAGCAACTGCAGCAATGCGCACAGGGTCCGCACATTCGAGTGTCGTACCACCCTAGCTGCCATGCCAGTTCCAAGTGCCAATGCAAGAAAAGCCAATCGAGGTTCAAAATCAAAAACGAGGAGGCAAGAGACAAAACTCCAGATCCTCCCATCCGCCCCTTCCAACGCCCCATGTATGCAACACACACACACATATATCCCTCTTCTTTATCCATCCATCATGCCATTGCCAAGTAGGCTGAAGCGCCGAGCTAGAGTCGGTTCCCAGGTGAGGAACCAGTCCCATGTCGAAAATGGGGAGTGGTAGCTGTAGGTGGAGAGAAAGAGTCGAGACAAAAGAAAGCAAAATACAGTAGGTGCAAGTCGAGACGTGACGGCGAAACAATACGTCGTACAGATAACTGAGGTGCGAGCCCTAGACGAAGAAGGGACCCGATTTTCCCCAGTGCAGGTTGTGTCAGAAAAGGTATGTTTGAGTTGACAGCGCTTTCCTCTCAACTGGGTGCGACGCGACGCGATTAGGCGCTGTTCTTGCCGAGAGCGCCAGGGCCAGAAATGTCGTCATCGTCGTCGTCCTGCGTGGTCTTGACCGTCTCGCCGGTAACCGCATTGACGAAGCCGTCGCCTTCGACCACGACCTCGCGGTTGCCGATGCGGCGCATGAGCTCAAAGAAACGCGAGTTCTTGAACTTCTCGGACGTGTTGTCGGCGACCGAGTTGACAATGTCGACGGCGGCCTGCGCCAGCTCGTCGTCGGAGCGTTTCTTGTCCTGCTCCTGGGCGAGCTTCTCCATGTTGGCGTCGATGATGGCCATCTCCTCGGCCGTGGGGGGCGCAACCTCAGGCCCGTGCTCCGCCATCCACTGGTCCTGCGCCTCGAGAAACTCGTTGTTAGCGAGCTTCTGCTGCTCGGTCCAACCGGCGAGTTCCGTCTCAAAGTTCGAGTCGTCGTACTCGCCAAAGGCCTTGTTGAAGGCTTCGACGTCGATCGCGGCGGCCGAATCGTGAGCGAGATTGGTCTGCGGTTGCTGCTGGATGACGGTGTTCATGCCAGAGTTCTGAAAGCCGAACATGGGCTGAGGCGCGCCGTACATGGGCATGCCAAAGGCACCCGACTGCATCAAGGTTTGATTCATCGGGGACATGGTGGTATGATGCGCTTGAACTTGCATCGCAACGCTGGGACCAGCCGCGCCAGGACCAAGCTGCATGCCCGCAAACTGACCGACCCATTCGTTGTGGGTGGCACCGCCAGTAGCAGGAGAGGCCAGCCGAGCAGCAGGAGGGGCCGGGCCAACGTGACCCATCTGAGCCGGAACGCCGGAAACAGGCTGGCCGTAGGGTCTAGCGCCATGAATTGCATTCATGTCGAGGCCGGGACCGAAAGTCGCATCGAGAGGAAGGCCAGCCTGCTGGAAGCCACCGAAGGCCGCGTCGGCGGTCCCGAGAGGGGCCTGGGAACGGAAGGACTGGAACACACACAGTTAGCGATAACTTCTAGCGTACAATCCAGTGCGCAAAAGAAAACATACCGAACCCGCGCCATTCTGAGGACCATTAACGAGGCGGTCCTGGTGGTGGCTGCGATCGCGGTCGACATGGGCCAGAAGGTTCTTGGCGCCGTTGGACGGACCACACATTGCGTCGGCCATCTTGGAGACTTTTGCAAAGCGAGAGTCGGTTGTGAGGTGTTTTTCGATTTCTTCGTCAAGAAGTGAAGTCTGAAATCGGGTTCCTTTGCTCAACGAAAGGAGAATCAAGGGTGGTTCGAGATGCCGAGGTCGTCCGAGGCAGGGCGTCAAGTCGAACCGAGCGGGGAGGTTACAGCGGTTGCGTTGTTAAGGAAGAAAAGAAGGTCTGAATTTAAAGAACCATGGTCTATAGACAATAGAATGATGAAGCCATTCCGAGGCGGCCCCGCTTTCGACGTGTGGTGTTTGTGAGCGCTGAAACAGCCATGGGGTTCGTGATGGCGCGGTCTGTGGTTGTCGGCGCCGGATCATCGCGGTTGAGGGACAGGACCAGGCCTGTGACCGCGGGGCGAGCCAAGAGCCGAAGTGGGTGCGCACAGCACACTGTGGGGCTTCAAGGTGGCGGCCCCTGCAGGCCAGACCAGGGCCACTCACCGAGCTCACCTTGATTTTCTTGACAGCTGGACAACAACAGGGGGGTGCATCACGACTGGGTCCATCATGAAGGCGGCGCCGAGCCTAAGACCTGCAACTCACACCAGCCGTCTGCAATCACCACTTTACAGAATCAAAAAGAACGCCGCCATTCTCGATTCTTTTTCGAAGAAACCCACCCAATTCGTGTCAAAAAAAAACTGCCAACACAATGGTGCGCAGCCCCCATTGTCTTGTCTCCCGACACCTGGCGGCAGTTTCCCCTGGTCTCCAGCTAACAACAGCTTGCGCAGGCGGCAGGAACCCAGGTTATCGCCAACTCTGGCCACGATGACATGATTGTACGTTGCTTTACAGCTTGCCACATTCTCCCCACATCTCCCCGGCCGACAAACCGAGACGGACACCGGATTCTGACTCCCCGCAGCACGATGCAGTCCTCGACTACTACGGCCGGAGGTTAGCAACCTGCTCCTCGGACCGCACCATCAAGATCTTCGAGATTGAGGGCGAGACACAACGGCTTACCGAGACACTCAAGGGGTACGTGGGCATCATCACCCGGTGAAAGACGAGGACGGACGAAAGCTCATGGTGGCAGGCACGACGGCGCGGTGTGGTGCGTCTCGTGGGCGCACCCCAAGTACGGCAACATCCTGGCGAGCGCGGGCTACGACGGCAAGGTGCTGATCTGGCGCGAGATGAACGGCGCGTGGCAGCGCATCTTCGACTTTGCCCTGCACAAGGCGAGCGTCAACGTGGTGTCGTGGTCGCCGCACGAGGCCGGTTGCCTGCTCGCCTGCGCTTCGTCCGACGGCAACGTCAGCGTGCTCGAGTTCAAGGACAACAGCTGGGAGCACAGCATCTTCCACGCCCACGGCCTGGGCGCCAACTCCGTGTCGTGGGCCCCCGCCACTAGCCCCGGCAGCATCGTCAGCAGCAAGCCCGGGCCCAAGTCGACGGGCAACCGGCGCTTTGTGACCGGCGGCTCCGACAACACCCTCAAAATCTGGGCCTTTGACCCGGCCACCAGCACGTACAAGCTCGAGCGCGAGCCGCTGACGGGCCACACCGAGTGGGTGCGCGACGTGGCGTGGAGCCCTACGGTGCTGCAGAAGAGCTACATCGCGAGCGCGTCGCAGGACCGCACCGTGCGCATCTGGACCAGCGACCCGGCCAACCCGACGCAGTGGAACTGCAAGGTGCTCAACTTTGACGCCGAGGTCTGGCGCGTCAGCTGGTCGCTGAGCGGCAACGTGCTGGCCGCGAGCGGGGCTGACAACAAGGTCACGCTGTGGAAGGAGAACCTCAAGGGCGAGTGGGAGTGCGTCAAGACGATTGAGGAGTGATGATGGGACGGCGGGAGGGCTTGGGCGTTACGGTTTGGACGGTCTGGTAGAGCAATGTCATGTGGTTTGTGTCAACTTGCGGTCGCACTGAGGTACCATTTGGCGAGGCGACTGAAATGGAATTGTATTACGCGCACTCATATGGAAACTTATTAACTCTTCAAGTGCAAAGAGGTAGACCTAAACTTAAAATGATCGTAGATATCCCATCATGCTCGAGGTGTCTGGCCATCCGTATCGACCAATCTCCGACATTAACTCATTAGCCATCACACTCTACCCAGCAAACCCCAACGCCCCCAACGCCATCATCACAACCGTCAACCCAACAACCACCCACCCCCTCTCTCCCAACAGCCCCAATCCCCGGCACCGCAGCTCCCGACGAGGTACTCGCCGGCGGCGCCCTGTCCCTGTCGGGCTACCACCCCCTTCTCCCCATCCTCACCCCATCCTCGCCCCCATCCTCCCCATCCTCACCCCAACCACCCCCATTCCTCATCACAACCCAAACCTCCCCGTCGCATCACTCGTCACAAACAGTCTCCCCTCTTGATCAAATGCCATCCCGGCCGGCCTAAAACACTCACCGTCCGCACACGCACCCACATCCGCTGCGGTCATCACATCTTTCACTGCGGTGACACTGTCCTCCGGCTCGGTCGGCTCACCACTGGTGCTGTTAAAAACCACGTAGGACAGCTTATACCCTGCAGGCTGCTCCCGGTTCCAGCTCCCATGAAAGGTAATGAATGCCAGCCCCGGGTTGTTCTCCTTGGTAGGAGGGAATTTGATATCCAGGGGCGCCATGTGCGCGCGGAAGGTAAGGCGTGGGGGTGGTGGTTTCAAGACAGGTTGTGTCGTTAAGCGAGGAGTTGGCCGGGGTGAGGGAGAAGGGGCTACCGACTGTGAGGGGCCTAGGGAGGAAGGAAGGGGATGAGGTGGTGTTCCAGAGGGTGAAGCAGGAGGGGTAGCCAAAGTTGTGGCCGAGGGAGGAGGGGTCGGAGAGCTTGCCGTGGTAGTTGAGTTCCTCGCCGGGATTATCTTCGTGGATGTCGGTGCCGGCGCGGACGATGTTGTCGGCGGAGTTTTCGACGGACCAGAGACCGCCGGTGAGGGGGTGTTCGGTGAGGCCGACCGAGTTGCGCAGGCCCCAGGCGATGAGCAGGCCGTCGTCCGGGTAGCTGTAGGGGCGTTGGAGGGAGGTGGTGGAAGTCAGGGTGGCGTTGGGGATGGTGAAGGCGCGGATTTGGGAGATGCCCGTGGTTTTATTGGCGGCGTCGGGGTCAAGGTTGCCCATGCTGCCGCGAGAGACGAGAAGGAGGTCGGGTTGATGGCGGGAGAGGAGGAGGGTGCGGGTGCTGTGGCCGGGGCCAGGGTGTGACATGTTGGCGATGAGGCGGCGGAGGTTGCTTACGGTCTTGGTCTCAGGGTCGTAGTCGTGGCTGTCGACGTTCTCCTCGGAGGAGACGTAGAGTGTCTTGCCATCCTTAGACAGCTCGAGACCATGGTTGAGCTAGTGTAGTGGTGAGTATTTTGTTTTTGTGGCCGGATAATGGAGGGATACCCACCTCTTCATCGTCAATCACGTTTGTCCTGCTTTTGACAAAGATACAGGTGCCTCCGTTGTCTTGAAGCGTCAGATGAGTGAGGCCAGTGCCTGCTTCAATCACCAGCAACCCGCCCTTGCTATCAACCTTGATGCCGCGGGGGCGTTTGAGGCCGGTTGCCACAAGCTGGGCACTCCATCCGTCAGCCACCACGTATCCGGTCGCCGGTAAAGCAGTAGTTTCCTGTGCTTCCACGCTGCTGATGGAGTGCAGCAGCAGGGCTGCGGTTGCAGCTCGCTTCATGAGGCTGTTCATCCTGCAATATCAACCGATTGGTGTAAGTGAGAGCAGATCTACATGAATCGCACGAGAAGACAGAATTCCTCTTTAAAAAAGGCCTTTCATTAGATACAGGAAACCAAACGGACATTTATGGCACGGATTCAGCCTGAGACGTCATCCAAGTTGTCGTTGCCAAGTTGTGGCTGCCCACATTCCAGGTTGCCTGCCTGCCGGCTTGGTTGCCACATTCCGAAACCTGAGTGAGGTGCCATTGAAGCAGGCCTTCCCCAATAAAATCGAAGTAATTTTCCCTTCCAATGACGATGTATGATCCAAAATGGTGTCCCTGTTTCTTGGAGAGCAAAGGGTTCTCGGGGTTTTGCATCGTCTTGACATTAAACTCGAACAATACTCGCCCCTCGGGTTGCCTCACTGTTCTTATGTGTCTGGGATATGAATAAGCTTCATGATTATTGTTCTTTCGTTGAATTCAAAATGATTGTGCGCCAGGAGCAAAATGTAAACCATTTGCTGCCCCGTAAAACTTAGTAGACTTTAGTCCTTATGGATTTAAGACATCTTCAACCATTTGGGCAACTCGAGAGACTCAAGAAAATTGCCTGTTTTACGGCTCGCAGAGTCGTAGTCACGCAACTAACCAAAATTATTATGTTAGCAATGTATATAGACTGCTTCCCTTAAACCATCTATCCACCCAATTCTCTGTATAGACCTCGGGACTGCTGCTTGATACCTACCCTCTCTCTACAGCATGGCTGTTCCTCCATCTTCCTTTTTGCATCCTCTCCCGGGCCTAAATACGGCTTCCTCGGCTGCATCTTCCTCTCCGCATCCTCGATACCCGCCACCGGCGCCGTAAACACACTCGCCGCATATTTCGTCGCCGCAATCCCCCCAGCCTTGGTCGCCTGCTCAGCAAGCGCCGCCTTCCTGTGCAAATCCAGCGCCTCCTGCATCTTTCCCGCCTTGTACAGGTTATACACCTCGACGATTGTCTTGGGAAGGACGTTCGCAAACGCCGCAATGCACCCGGCACTCCCCACTGCCAGACCCCCAATCAAGAAATCACTCTGCCCCCCAAACACCGCAAACCTCTCCGGCGGGAACTCGGCCGCCAGTCGCGTAATCTTGGCCACGCTTCCGCACGTGAGCTTGACCCCCACGATGTTCTTATGCTTCCTCACCAGCTTGGCGATAGTCTCACTGTCTCCTGTCAGCTCTTACACTCGAAGATAAGGTACCCCAATGCTCTTCCCAATGACCAAAGAGACCCCCCAAAAACGTACCTATCCAAATCCCCCCCACAAACCCCGGAAAATTATACACCACCACCCTCACCCCTCTCCTCCCACTCCTCGCCACATCCCCATAAACCCTCCACCACCGCCGCAATATTCCCCACCTTCCCAAAATATCCCGGCGGCAGCAGCAGCACATAATCTGCGCCCGCCTCAACCGCGTCGGCGATATACTCCCTGACCTGCGCAGTCGAGTGACCCCCGACACCGGCCATAATGGGGAACTTGGGCGGGAGGACGCTACGCGCGAGCTGCAGGAGCTGTTTGCGCTCGGAGCGCGTGAGGAGGAAGGTCTCGGCGTTGGTGCCGAGGATGAGCAGGCCGGTGAGGCCCGTGGTGGAGAGGTAGCGGTAGTACTTTGCTTCTGTAGAGATGTTAGTTGTTTTTACGGGGCTAGGAAAGGGGACTGCTGCTGCTGCTGCTGCTGCTGGAGCTGAAATGGAATGGGATATGGTATGACATACGGCCATCGAGATCGAGCGTGTCCGTGTCTGGGTTGAAGAGCGTCACGGCGGGACACCAGACTCCAGCGGCGGGGGCGTGGGGGGCCATTATCGCTGGTGGGTGTTGTTGAGGTTCTTGTTTGGGTAATTCGCCCAATCTGTCAATTAAATTCGTTTCTTTTCACTAAGTGAGAGTCGATGACCTCGTCTTCAAAATACAAACCAGCAGCACGTCTCAAGATAAGCTGCTCAACTGCCCTCGTGTAAGTCAACAAAAAGCGGGTCCATCTCCGGCTAGGCGCGGCAAGACCACACCATCCACGCGATCCAGATCGACTCTGCGGTGGGCCATGCGGTCCGGATAGGGGCATCCTGCAGACGGGGAGCCACTCGGGCAGCTCCACGCGTCCCTAGACGCCGGGGGAACCCGGCGGGGCAGGGCGCCGACACCGGCTGCGGAGGCCCATGGGACCCGGCTGGCGGCGGGCCGAGTCCGGGGATAACATCACAGCAAGAGCCTTGTGTCCAGGCCTTTGGGTGGTGGTGATCTCTCCAACGCGATTTTGGTATTATTAACAGATTTCGTCTCAGTTATGCCCAAGCAAACCAACAACCCCATGCCTTGCAGCGGAAGAAGCAGAAGAACCGACGGGAAGGAAAAAAGGAAGACAGACAGAATGGGGATGAAACAAAAGGAAAGGGGTAGTGAAAAGACAGAAACAACAAGCGCCCATCCAGCAAGGTTGTATATACCCTCTCGCAAGAAACCACCAAACAAGCAACAAACCGCTCCCTGGGCCCATTCCCAACAAACAAATCCCTCTCTCCTGCCAGAAACTTCAAACCACCTTCACCCCTCCCCCCCCTTTCCAGACCGCATCACCTAACGCAGCCCAATAACGCTCATCTCCAGCGTCCACACCCTCCGAATCCACACCTTGAGCTTCGCGCCGGGTGGCATTCCCTCGACGTTCTCAAGCTCAATGCCCTCCCACCAGCAGCGGCGGGCAGGCTTGCGCCAGAACAGCAGCAGCTTCTGGGCCATGCCGACGGCGGAGCTGCCCATGTCGTTGCCGCGGATGTCGGAACGCAGGCGGGCGAGCGCCAGCGAGCAGATGACGGCCTTGTTGGGCTCGCCCGCGCGGTGGCCCCAGGTGTCGTCGTGGTTGAAGCCGCTGCGTACGACAAAGAGGTTAGTGAGTGGGTTTTTGTGAGATGGGGGGAGGGGGGAGGCTTACCCAGCCGTCAACATCTCAATCAAATGTGCCTCCGTGGTACCAGGCTCGTCGCTCTTCTTAAGCCCGCTGAAAATGCCGTCCTGCTTGAGCAGAGCCTTGGCGGCGGCGCGCTTGACCTCGATCATCTCGGGCTGGCCGATGTCCTGCTTGGGCGGAATTGTATAGAAGTCGAGGTCCTCGCGCAGGACAATGATGCCCGCGCGACGGCTGCTCTCGTCGCGTGCGCTCGGGTCCAGCGGCACCACGCCGTCGGCACCCTGTTCCTGCTGCTGCTGCCCGCCGCTGACGCTGGCCTGCTCGGCGGGGATACTCTGCGCTACGTTGCGGAAGAAGTCGAGCATGTATTGCAGGGAGGCGGGGTCGTACTGGAAGGGGGGTTAGCAACATCAACTGCTGAATTGGGGCGTGATTAACTCACGTCAACTTGCACGGCGCCACCTTCACCAAAGCCACCCATGTGTCCTTCGGGGAACAGCCCATTGGGAAAGAGTGAGAGGAGCACAAACTCCGGTAGTGTGAGCAGCTCATCGCGGGACAGCTTGAAGCGGGTACCCCGCAAGTCCATCAAAATCGTCTCATCGCCGGGAACATCTAGACGCCCATCATTAGCCTCATTTCCCTTCGCTCTTTCCTTCCCGCACAGCTACCCACCTCCTAACGGGTTCAGCGCCGGCCCGCCCTGCTGAACCTGAGTAATAATACTCGAGGCGCCTCCTGCGGCAGCCATGAGATATGTGAAAGAGTAGAGGGGACTGGATCCCTCCTCGTATGCCGGTGGCGGCTCTGCTTCGTCGTCCTTGCTACTGCTTCTTCCCTTTTCGGGATCCTGCGGGAGCGCGCGCTTGGTCTCGTCCTGAAACCGGAGGGCTGCGCTGCTGGCTGAAGACGATCCAGGGAATGCTACCTGCTCGGAAGAGGAACAACAGGGCGCGTACGCTGGAGCGGCGGTAGATGCCGAGGCGACTGCTGCTGTGGTGACGTTGTCGGTGCGGACGGGAGGTTTGTCGGAATCGAAAACGGGCTCGTGGACCTGGGTCGGAAAGAGCGACGAAAACGAGGGTGGTGGCCGAAAGGCGGTGGTGCCAGAGGCCTCAGAAGCGGGATATTGCGGTGGGGGGGAGCGTGCGCGGGAAGGTGAGCCGTCGTCGTTAACGGGGGAATGTAGGGGCCCGGCGTCGACCTCGGCGGTGAAGCACACTAAATTCGTCTCGGCCACGATGTCGGGAGGCTCTGGGATGCCGATTTCTTCTTCGACACTGCGCCGTTTGCGGGGGACGGGCCCGAGGGATGAGCTGCGGGAATCTCGGCGGTCGAACAACGTGACGGCGGTAGGCGGCAGCTGTGCGAAGCGGGCTTCTTTATTCTGGGACTCGTGATGCTCGAGGGAACGTTGCTCAATGAATTGACACGCTGTGGCTCGTGGCGCGCTGTGTTCGCGTGATTCTCTGTGTCGAAGTCGCTGCCTAGGCGACTGGGCCGTGATTCGTGTGATTGAGCAGCGGCTAGGTCGTGACTTGTCGGGGGTGTAGAAGCCAAAGGGCCCGGATTGCCAGATGAATGGATGCTTGGACTGGCGCCGAGTCTAAGGTCAGGGAGTAAGGTATCCGGGGATGCTCGCGCACAATTTCAATGCATCAAACAGTAAAGATCAAAGGTTTCAAACCCCGCGACACATGTAATTCAGAGAAAAAGAAGCAGAGGGGACGCTGGCAACATGGGTGATTAATCCGTAGGTTTCGTTCAGAAGGTCGTCCTGGTTGTCAGGGATGTCAGGGATCCATTCCCGAGATGAGGTTGGCCCAGCGCTGTTGGGGCTGTTGGGCTGCCCCCTGAGCCTCGTGCAGCTGCTTGCTGTGGGGATCCCCTCCAGGAGTCCAGATTGGCCAGCGCCAAGCTGGAGTAGCCGCCCTTCAAACGAGCCAATTACGACTCAATATTCCTGGTCTGGTATTGAGCGACTTCCAGGTTGGGATGTAAAGTCTCAAAGAGCTCAACTGACAAGATCAATTGGATGTTGAAGAATTCTTGAATTGCTACTTGTTTGTTTTTGATAATAACTAAAAATCGGGCATTTTAATCCTCATCGTCACTATCGCCAAAGATCGCCTTGAACACATCCTCTCCAGCCCTGTTCCCCTCCAAAGCCTCGTTCCTGGTTGCATCGACCTCAACCTTCTCCGGGGCTGCCAGCAGTGCTGGGTTGGAAATAATCTCTCTCTCCCTTGGAGTTAAGGTGCCCCTCGAGGACCCAGGAAGAGAGCCACATTCGAACGCCAGTGGTTCCCGACCTGAAGAATCATGGTCTTGAGGGGGGCCAAACTGGGACCCGCCATCAAACTTACCCCGGCCTTGTCCAGGACCAGCTGGCGGGACCTCGTCTGGGGAAATGTGCTCAGGGGGTTTGACGTTGAACCTCTTGCAGAGCAGCCTGGTAGGATAAAAGTCGGTTACCGTCCTCGTCATGGGTCCAAACATACCCAGTTTGGCAGCTTCCTCGGCCGGATCCCGAGGCTTAGGGGCCGGCTTTGAGAGCATTTCCCTGTTGCCTGTCTCGCCTCCTGAACCAGTTCCAGGTATTGTCGAAGATGTCGTGAACCGGCTGGCCATAAAACCCGTCATGGGCTTGAATATCCTCGCGCAGTTGTAGAACTCCTGCAACTCCCTCATCCAGTCCTCACTCTTGATCCTGGATGGTTGAGGCCCGGGAGTAGGCTTGAACCCGGCTTGGTACTCGAGGAAGGAAATGTACCTTGCGCGTTTTGCCTCATCGTCTGCGTATGGCGGGTTGCCCCCAGCTCCTCTGGAGATGGCAGCAATGGCTGTTTCCTTGTCCAATTTTGGGACACGACTGAGCAGCTCTTGCAACCGGTCGCGCTCACTGAGAGCATATCCAGTGGGAATCTCGCCACGCGCTTGGGGGAGATCGGCCCTCCCGCTTGCAGCAGCGAGACGCTCTCTAGCGTCTGCAGACATGAAATCAAAAACGGATTTCCCGGGGAGCTGCTTTTCACCAAGGATGGCCGCGCGAGCCTTTGGTTCAAGCATTGAGGCCTTGGCCGCGTCTGCCGTGGAGACATAGCCAGTTGCCCCTGTATCCTGTGACGCTTGTTTTGACGGTACCCAGTCTGGCGGAATCTTGGGAGGCGGATATTTCCCTTCGGCATTGATCTCGGATGTTAAAGCATCAGGCTCCTTGCCAAAAACAAATCCCTCCAGGGGAAGCCGCCCATCGTGGCACTTCCGCACACCAAGCGCAACCTTTCCAAGGATCGACTTCCTCGACGGCACAAATGTCGGTTTTGCCTTGAGTGTTGGGTTTATCGAAGTGGTCGCCTTCTTCTTCTTTTTTTCGGTCCCTATAACCCGGTTGTACGATATTCGGGGCCCGATTTCGTATGGATCTTCGTCGTCGGAACCCGTGTCGTTCAAGACACCGACACCGATCCCACCTCTGCTTTTGTCCCGCTCTTTCTTGCGCCCGGTCGATAATGTGAACTTTGAACGTCCGATGCTGCTCAAACTTTGGCCATCATCGTCCTCGTCGGAATCGTTTGCGCCGCTTGTCCTGTCGGGGAGACCGATCGGAGTTAATCTTGCCTCTCCTCCATAACCAAGCCCCCTGTGGTCTGTCTTTCGGACGAAGCTGATCATGGGAACGTTTTCCGGCGCAAACAGATGCTTCTCTCCTGCATCGTGTGTATCGCTGCGCAGGTCGAGACGGGCCGCCCTGCGGACTTTCGGACCAACCCCTTGACCCTCCCTCCAGCCCATCTTCTTCAACAACTTCGTGCCCATCGTATCTCCATCTGCGTGGAACAGACCCATGAGGCCGCTCGCTCGGGAGGCATCATCAGCAGTGGTGCCAAGACCAGAGAATGCGGCCTGGGTCTGGATCCTTTTCGATTCCTCGGCATCGGCAATGTCTTCCTCGTCCATAAAGTCCTCGGGTCGTTGCTGAGCTGCTTTCGAGTCATCCTTGCGGCGGTTTGCCCGAGATGAGACGAAGGTCGAGGGCGTCCATCCTTCTTTCGAGCCGACGGTGTTGAAGTAGCTAAGAAACATGTCAGCGTGTCCCGTCGCAAGCTAGACGATGAGCGTACTTGCCCTGCGCTCCATCCGCCGGTAAATGCGCCGTGAAGCCTCTTCCTTCCCCGCTCGTCCCTCACCTCCTGCTTCCACAGCGGCACGTAAGAGCCATCATCCCGGACGTCTGGGTCTTGGGGTGGAAGCGGTGTTCCGAAGAGGACGAAGGGGGATTGTTCCGCGGTCAAATCGGCCTCGTAGGTGGCGCGCGATCGCTTGTATGACATGGGGTCGATGACAAGTTGCAATTCGAGCGGGTTGCAAAACGAGGCCTTTCTAACGAACAGAATGTGTTGTTTCGTTACGGATGTTGGAGCTTTGAATTCCCGAATCAGGGCCCTTGCATATGGCCCGTAGTCGAGCTTAGGATCCGCCAGGAACAGCAGGCGGTGAAGAACTGCCGGCGAATGGGTCCCACTCGTTGGGACCCACGGAGGATGCGGGGAAACAGAACTCCTTCCAGTTTGAGGGAGGCACAACCCAGCAGAGAGACACTGCCATCCATTCACCGAAATATGAGACTAACACAAGAAGTCCATCTTTGCCTCACACAGAGGAGACAAATCGCTGATTGAAAATGGATTTTGAGTCTCAGATGAACATCCTGACAGCTCGACAATCATAAACCTCACTTTTGCTCTTGGAGATCTGTGATCACACATTCGGCTTCTTCGTTTGAAATTCCACGAAGCTCAATGGCAACCAGTCTTGCGCTTCTGTTTCCCAACATAAGCGGTCCCCAGACGTCACAGCTTGAATAAAGTGGCATTTGGAGGAGCGGGATCAGGTTCAGAACGGTCTCGGCGCTGAGTGATCAGCGCCATGAGATCATCCCAGAGCAAGGCCACCCCAACGAAGGAGGCATTGGGCAACATGATTCTCCTCAACTGATGTGCCCTCAGCTTCGCATCTTGGACGGTCCTCTCTGGAGAGTAATATTTATCCAGGGACTCACCTCATTCCACAACGACGATGCGTGTTTTAGTTACAGGACGGCAGACCGCGCTGTGTAACAATGAGTGCACCGAGCTGCCGTTGTTTGCTTGTAAATTACACGCAAACCAGGGATGCCCTCAGCTGTAACAAACATTCAGAACAGCCACCCTTCTGCGAAACCCACTCGCCTTCATCTATTCAGCCAACAATCAGCGAGAAGCCCCCTTCCCGTAAGTTTTTTAGATACGGAAGAGACACCGGAAAATAAGTGCCGATGCAGCAAGTTAACTTGCTCTGCGAACGTTCCGTTGCTGCGAAGAACCTCTTTGGTGCTTCTCCACTGAAAAAGAGACCAATCAAGAAACATTCTTGCAGCCACTGAGCCAGACACGCTGCATGGCAAATGAAGGGAAGAAATCATCACTATTCCATTTGGGAAGGTAAATAGGAGGGAAGGGCGCCTTTTGCCCAAAGCAACCTGCGTTTCTTCCAACTCTTTCTGAACTCTGGCCTCGGAAGAGGAGACATGATGTTCTTGTTGGACCCAAGTCTAGCCCAGCGGCCAGGCCGGCAGCTGGGACTGAGAGTGGATCCCATGTCCTGGCCAGAGTCAAGAAATGTGCCAAAGAGAGAGCCGTCTTACGCATGCAAAAATGGCAGGAGGGTAAGCAGAATGTCGGGGACACAACGTGTTCCGTGACACAACCAAAGAGTCAAAAGAATATGAGGTAAGGAATGACGACAGCATCCCTGACAGCAGGCAGGTTCAGCTGTGTAAGCTGTAACGTACATGTAAATTACAACACCTGGTTCGTTACTAAATCAAGCGTGGGTCTGCCTGCTTCGACCTCCACTCGACCCCCTGACAAGAGGTCCAGCCCAAGTCAAACACCCGAGTTGTCCCCCTCAACTCTCGCCGAAAAGCTGCTCCAAACCGTCCAACCTCAGAGCGACACGCCGGCGGCACCATTACGCCGACCATTCGAGACACCTCTCGCACCACGACCCACCCCGCCGATTTCTTTGCAAGAAACCAATCCGCACTCCTTTCCCTATTTCCTCTGCCAGAAGAGACCGAACGATATCTGCAGCCACAGCGTGCCCTCCATCCTTCACCAGGTTCCCTGCCATCGTCCCTTCACGTCGTCATTTCCCTGCCACCCGCCAACAATCGGCCATTCGACCCCGATTTTCCCATTTTGACTCCCCATCCGACACGCACCTGCCGTGCGGTGAGGTGCTGTCTGCTGGCGGTCAGGCTCTGACAAGGCTTGGTGTATTTCTGCGTCAGCTTGTCCATCACTCAGGTAGTGTCTTGCAGCTTCCAGCAGTCGGCTTCCCAGAAAGAGGACCTGGGTACTCGCCGCCAGCCTCTGTGTCTTTATTATCACCGTAGCCATGGCGACAACTCTTTCCGCCGGGGCTGAAATGCCCTTGCGGTCGCAGTCTGTACGAACGCGCCGCCCGCCGACCTCATCGCGGCCCGACCCTCTGCCGCGATCCGAATCATCGACCAAAGCCGAATCCTCACGCCCCCACCGCCGCAGCAGCCAGCGATCTACGAACGCGCCATCGCCGCGACACCACACCGAAGCGCCCGCTCCCGCCGCTACTCCAGCTCACAACAACCCCGGCACCGCCGAGGAACCCCGCGACAAGGCCGCCGACCCCCAGGCCCAACGCACCTCCAAGCACCGATACCGCACCGTCATCCCCGCCCCGTCGGGCAACTATGCCTTTATAAAGACGATTGGTCAGGGCAGCATGGGCAAGGTCAAGCTGGCCAAGAGGGAGGGAACCAACGAGTTGGTAGGTCTTGGCGCCCCCTGCGCACTTATCACCGCTAACACTTAGCTCTGTGTTCAGGTCGCTTGTAAAATCATCGAGAGGGTGTCGGCCGACGATGGGCGACAGAGTCGGGAGGATCGCGAGAGGGCTGATGCCGCTAGGGAGGACCGCAATGCCCGTGAGGCCGCCATTGTCAGCCTGCTGAACCACCAGTACATTTGCGGGCTGCGGGACAACCTGCGGACAAGGTGGCATTGGTACATGCTCTTCGAATACGTCAACGGCGGCCAGATGCTCGACTACATCATCTCCCACGGGAAGCTCAAGGAGAAGCAGGCCCGGAAGTTTGCGCGCCAAATCGCCAGTGCCGTCGACTACTGCCACCGGAATAGCATCGTCCACCGCGACCTCAAGATTGAAAACATCCTGATTAGCAAGACGGGCGACATCAAGATTATCGACTTTGGCTTGAGCAACCTCTTCTCGCCGGACGAGGACAGGAAGCTCAAGACGTACTGTGGGAGTTTGTACTTTGCCGCCCCCGAGCTGCTCCAAGCGAGGCCGTACACCGGTCCCGAGGTCGATGTGTGGAGCTTTGGCGTCGTTCTCTTCGTGCTTGTCTGCGGTAAGGTGCCATTCGATGACCAGTACATGCCAGCTCTCCACCAGAAGATCAAGAAGGGCGCCGTCGACTACCCGAATTGGTTATCAAGTGGTACGTCTCCCATGTTTGCCTTTGCTCGTAACTTGTGCTGACATGCGTCCAGAATGCAAACACTTGATTTCCCGGATGCTGGTGACGGATCCGCGACAGAGAGCGACAATGCACGAGGTCATGAACCATCCGTGGATGCTCAAGGGGTACAACGGACCTCCTGAGAACTTCTTGCCACCTCGCGAGCCCCTGAGGCTGCCCCTCGATGAAGAAGTCATTACGCACATGACCGGCTTCAAGTTTGGCCCTCCAGACTACATCCGGGAAGAAGTGACCAAGAAGATCACGTCGCCAAAGTACCAGGCCGCTATTCGGCGCTGGGAGAAAGAGAGGGATCAGCCACAGCCGACCCCGAGAGACGCTGAGAAGAAGCGTGGTTTTGGGTTTGACTTTTACAAGAGGAGGAACTCAATAACTAGCAAAGAGACCCTGACAAACGGCAGCACCGACGGTCTGCCAACGGGCGACGACCCGCTTAACGCCTTCGACCCCATGATCTCTATCTACTACCTCGTCCGGGAGAAGATCGAACGCGAAAGACAGGCCGCGCAGGCCGCGCAACCGGTGACGCCAAAAGTGCAGCTCCCACCATCGCCGCAACCACCTCAATTACCCGTCCCTCCCTCGCCAGTCGCGCGGCCAAAGGAGAAGCATTCCCTTGCCGAGATTGTCCCGCCACAGCCGGCACACACCGACGGCGGCCTGCGGACACGGCCACGAGCGCGGTCTCATAGTGAGGACCAAGTCCGTGAGCCGGTCAAGAACGGGCTGCTCTCGCCAGAAATGGTCCCGCCAAAGAAGAGCAGCAACGGCCCCGTGTCGCTCCTCCGGCGCCTTAGCACGCGCGACAGGAAGAAGGAGCCCTCCGAGGGCGGGCGAACCAGCGGGCTCATCCAAAAGTCCGTCTCGATGCGCGCCAAATCCCTCGGCCACGCCCGCAGGGAGAGCATTCAAGCCCGCCGCGCCAAGCGCGAGGCGGAAGCCCAACAGCAACAGCAACAACCAACCCACCTCCAGCCGCCACCAAATACCCACCAGGCTGGCGAGCCCGTGCTCCGTGAGGAAACAGATGCCGAGCTGGGCATCGACGCCGAAGCCGGCGAGACCAGCGGCGGCTCGCACGAGCGCCTCGAGCAGGAAGACCCAGACCTGATGAAACCCGTCTATCTCAAGGGCATCTTCTCCGTCTCCACAACCTCCACCAAGCCCCTGCCCGAAATCCGCGCAGACATCAAGCGTGTGCTGAAGATGCTTGGCGTCGAGTACACCGAGATCAAGGGCGGGTTCAGCTGCCACCATGCGCCGAGCATTGCGCCGGGCCCGGAGGAGCTGGGCAGGCATTACTCGCACCACCATTCCCAGGCGGAAAGGCTGCCGGACGGGGAGATTAGGTTTGAGATGGTGATTGTCAAGGTACCGATTGTTACGCTGCATGGTGTGCAGTTTAAGAGGGTGGGGGGCGATACGTGGCAGTATAAGGCGATGGCTGAGCAGATTGTGAGGGAGTTGAGGTTGTAAAGGGGCGGGGGTGTGGTATATGAAAGAGGGGATGCACCAGGACGGAACACATCCAGCTAGGAAGGGTTGAGCGCGCTTGGGTTTTTTTCTTGTGTCTCTGGTTATGCGGGAGCTAGCTTGTTGAGGTTGTTTTTTTGATGGGCGTGCATATTCGGGGTTCTGTCTCAGGGGCGATCCGTGATTTTGTAATTAGTACACTACTTAATACTGAGCCTTGCGATGCCTTCTTTTCTCTGTTACCTCTGTTTCCATCGGCGCAAAGGCCTGCTTCTCGGTTTGTTGGTTGAAGACCAGAGCAAGATGACTGCTCTTGAACACCGAGTTAGTTTCCCAGCTGTGTTAACCAAGAAGACTCAAGAGTACACTGCAAAAAGGGGGAACAAGGGAGTAAAAGTGTATATGTAAAGCCAAAAATGTCATAAGTATCCCTGGTTTTCTAAACCCCCGAGAGTGACGATGGCCCTTTTTGTACACCCAATATACGAAACAATCAACACCATAAGTTACAAGTACCCATCTGCCCTCCCCAACCACAGCCAACCCACAGAAGTATTTTACAATCCAGCTCCCAACCAGCCGCCTTCCTCCCTCCCCTCAACCTCCCTCCACCAACAACCTCCCAATACCCCAGCTCGGCCCTCGGCACACTTCAAACCCGGACAACCCCAACTCCCTCCCACTCACAACAACCCATTTTCCCTGCCCCTGTCTCAAACCCAGCAGCCCAATTCAGCCATTGTTACAATTTACTCTGACCCCTCCCCATCACCCCTCTTTCCCTCCCCGTAATCTGTGGCCAAAAAGTAACCCACGTCCATCCCTCGACAACTGCCATGACGCCCAGTCCAACCCAGATTGCTGCGCGGAGACGCGGGTTGGGGACGGCGCGTTTGAGGGAGAAGCGGGGAGGGGTTCGTTGCCCGGGTTTGGGGTTTGAGTTGCAGTTGTTGTTGAGAAAAAATGGCGGGTGGTGGGGAGTAAGTGAGAGGGTGTGTTATGCAGGGGGATGTAGCAAGTGTTCGGAGAGCGGCCATGATGTTGGGTTGAACTTTGAAGTTGAGTCGTTGTGTTTGATTGGTAGATTTAGTATGGATGGGGGAATGTATTGAGATCGGAAGGTTGTGGATGAGGGAATGGGGAGAGGAGGAGCATCTTGCCGTTTGCGATGAGTGAGGAGAAGGGGGTTTACTAAGAAGGATGGCGGCCAAGACCGGGGTATGTCTGATGATGAGCTTCCCCAAAGAGGAAATCGGAAGTCACTTTGTCTACGGCTCTTGTCCTGCTTGTGACACACATCTTTGAGGCCGGGAGAAGCCGGGTGTTGCAATATACACAGGACGTATACAGTGATCACGAATTGTCAAACAGGATCGACGGCGCTTCAGAAGAAGTCAAAGTCACAATTGTACTTGAGCAAGGTTCTTGTTTGCTCATGCCCCTACTCCGATCGCGGAATATCTCATCGACATCTCATCCCTCCTCCTCATTTCTCACCTCCCTCTAGACCTATTGATAGTCAACGGCCTAAACGGCTTTCTCAGCTTCTCAATCGGCGCGATTCTCTCCCTCCCAAGCCCAGCGGGTCTCCTAAACCCGCTCCCGAGGCCCTTAGGCAGGGTGCATGTTGTCGCATGCAGAGATGCCGCCGGACGCATCGGCTCCAGGGGTTCATCGTCCTCCGCATCTTCTGTTGATTTACTCCCGCTGTCCTTGCCCGCTGACGTTGGCTGGGGTGGCGAGCTCGAGAAGCAGTGGTATTGTTTTCCTTTTGCTGTCGGTTCTGGTCTTGAGGGAGGTGGTCGGGTCATCAACCTCCCGGTTCGGAGCGTGTGGCCGGCGAGGTCAGGAGCGATTGTGGGTTGGAGCGGCGCGGCTCGGGGTTGTTTGAGGCCGAAGGCGTTTTGTGCGGGGACGGGGTTGTTTGGGAGTGAGCGTGCTGGAGGAGGCGGTGCAGCCGGGTGGGCAGACCCAGAGTTGGACCGTACAAACCCCATAATGCTCTGTTGGTCTGCTGGCCGCTTGATCGTTGATCGCTTGGTTTTTTCGACCTTCTGGGTGACTTCAACTGTGGCGTTTGCAGCGGCTATGGCTGCTTGGTGGGCTCCAACGCTGATAAATCCAGGCAGCGCAGCAACTGTGAAGTTCAAGGACTGTTCCATTGTTGTGCTGTAGTCCTTGCACCACTGGGCCTCCTCGCCGGTATCCTGCCCTGCGATCGGACCTTGAAGTCTCGGCCGTTTGCCTCGCGGCCCGTTAATTAAAGGGCGGCCGGCCGCTTGTTGCCGCGCCTCCTCCGGGTCAACGGGGAATAGGCTGTCCTCTGTACTAAACATGGCTGGGAGGCCCTTGAAGATGGCATCCTCTGGTGGCAGTTTGCGCTGCAGAATCCGGGCAATCTCAGCCATGACCGGTCGGTCGAGGCAGGGACCTTTGTTGAGGAAAGCACCGCTCACTGGAGCAACAAATGGCGATATCTCATTGCGTTCTCCGTTCCCATTCGAGGAAAAAATTGGGCAGCTGAGATACAGCAAACTCTGTGCTCTTGTCATTGCGACGTACAGCAGCCTTCGTTCCTCATCTCCATCCTCGGCTCGCATGTGGGGAATCGACCCGTTGTAGACAGCAGGGACAAATACGATGGGCCACTCAAGGCCCTTCGCAGCGTGGATGGTCGAGATGGTCACCAGTGGCTTGCTCTGATCCTCCTCTCCCTTCTGAGCGTCAGCGGCCAGAGAGATGTTGGCCAGGAAGCGCGGCAAAACCTCAAGCTCCTTAACCTGCTCGAGGCCGTCAATCTCTGGGAGAGAATCGTCGCCGAGGCGGTCCATATCCCGCACAAAGTCGGCAGCAAGGCTAATAAACTCTTGCACGTTGGCCCACCGCTGCTCGTGGTCCTCTGGGTGGGTGGCCTGAAGATGTTTTTGGAAATCGAGGGCGGTGAGGAGCTGCTCAATCATCTGAACGAGCTCAAAGGGAGTGCCGTTGGGCCCAGAAGCCTCGCCAATCCTCCTCTTAATGTCGTCCAGCGGCCGGATGAGGCCACCACTAATCCTGAGCTCCATTGGTTGTGGTATCCTCGTTTTTGCTGTGCGATCGCCCCGGCAGTGCTTTGATAGCACAGCCCAGACGCTCAGTGACGAGGTTTCGGCTTCCTCCATGAGACTCTTGATGGTGACATCCCCTATCCCTCGCCGCGGGACGTTCATAATCCTGGCGAGCGCATCGTTGTTTTCCGGCTGGTGGATGACGCGGAGATAGTCAATGAGGGTCTTGATCTCAGCGCGGTCGTAGAATTTGAAACCGCCGACCATTTTGTAGGGAATGCCTGCTTTCCCCAGTGAACTCTCGACGTGTCTCGATAGCGACGCGGAGCGTAGCAATATGGCAACATCACTGTGAGTCATCATCGAGCCTAACATCATGAGAACTCTCCTGATCTCTGAGACAATCCACTCTGCTTCGGCAGAGGCGCTCTTCAACTTGCGAAGCACTGGTCGCGAGGCCTTGTTGTGAATCGGCTTCAGTGCTTTCTGATATCGTTTCTTATCCTGCTGAATCACCAGCAGGGACAGGTCCAAAATAGACTGCGACGACCGGTAATTCTCCTCGAGAGAGATCTCATCGGTTTGAGGGAATTCCCGGAGCAACCGCCACAGGTTCCTGATCTCAGCCGACCGCCACCCGTAGATGCTCTGATCTGGGTCTCCCACAATGGTAATTTTCTGTTGACGTTGAGCGAACAACTTCATCAGCTCGTATTGAACCCCGTTGGTGTCTTGGTATTCGTCGATGAGGACCGTCTGGATGTTTGAGACGCATGAGGGGGACCTTTTGAGCAGCTCAACGCAGCGGACCAGGAGGTCATCGTAATCGAGCAGGTTCGATCTCTCCAGGTGGCCCTGGTACTCGCTGTAGCAGGTCTCAAAATCCTGCTGGCCTGGGAGTTTCTTGGCGTCTTGCTTTGCTGATTTTGAGGCGGCCTCAGTGCCCTTGGCCTTCTTCTTGCTGATCCAGGCGCGGGCAGCAGGAGGGTCGACAGCCAGCTGCAGCCTCTTGCAAATTCGGGCAATGATGGCGCGCGAATCGGCATCATCAGCAATACCAAACTTCTGGCCGAGCCCGATATTGCGTCCGTAAGCGGCAAGGTACCGGCGGGCGATGCTGTGAAAAGTGCCCAGGATGAGTTTGTTCTCCTGACCGTTTCCCAGGGCCTTTCCGATGCGCTCTTTCATCTCCCGGGCCGCCTTGACGGTGAATGTCGCGACAATAACATCCTCGGGCCGGATTCCCACATGGTCGACCAGCCAGACAACGCGAGCCGTCAGTGTATGAGTCTTGCCGCTCCCCGGGCCAGCAAGAATAGCAACAGTGGCAGCATCAGAGGTTACTGCCCGTCGCTGGGCGTCATTGAGGCCCCCGAGAATCGCGTGTTTTGACGTTGAAGGCGGCATGAGGGGGAGCGAGACAGCAACCACCAGGGCGCTGTCGATTATGAAAAAGCAAGGTCAAAAGTTGACATGAGAGATGTTGGGTCGATGTCTCATTGATGATGCCTCAACTTCCAGTTTTTGTGTACAACACCAAGTGTCGAAGGCTGGCAGCCAGGCGTTGTCAAGTGCCAAGTCATTGGGAGGGCACAAGAGACGCGGAAGGCGCGACTGCTGGGATGTTGACCACGAAGTGGATTCAAGGCTGGCGCGAGAGCACGTGACCTAAACTAAAATTGCACTTGGACCAATCTTGATCGTTTCCTCTTCCGCGACAAAGCATCTGCCTTCTTCCCAGCTTAGTTGCTTTTCCAAGCTGTGGAATGCCATATTTTACAATAGTGACTAGCCTTGTGGTCTGAAATCACAATCAACAAAAGGCAGGCAACTTTGCTCGGACCTCGATCGACAACTTTCAACGTCTTGAGTCTCGACCCGGGTCTAGTCTGTCATTGAGGAAAGGATGGCTGATCTCGTTCTCCAATTTCGAGGATCCCGGCACGTGTGGCCGCCAATGTCTCTGCCACTCAAGGCTCACCCACGACGATCATCACTTTCCGGCTACACCATGCCCGTGCTGAGGATGTGATGCCGGGCCCGGACCGAATGCATTCAGCGCAGATATCACAACACCAACTGGATGATGGAAGCCACAACCTCTCCTATGTCACGCGTTCTTGACGAGATGCCCCTCCTGCATTTCTGGGGGGCCGCGAGTCAGCGCCCAGTGATGAACCTCTTAACGCGCATCTTCCCATGGTCACATCACCAACGGGTGGAAAGTTGAAGAAGAGAGGTGACGGGAAGAAGCTGACAGGGGTCAATGCAGGTCTGCGGTGGGGTTTTGTCGATTTTCATGCCGCCATCCAATGGAAGGGCTGCCTTTACCGCTGAACCACTTGTGTGTCCAACAAACACTAACCAACCAGAGGGCGGGACTGCCTCTAAACTCCCGCTCTCACCACCACGAAGAGGCCGAGGAGGCTGTCGAGGGCGCCCAGAGGTCGCACATGCGGGCGCTATTCTCGATCAAACCCTGCCCATCCTGCAAACGCATCTGTGCCTGGACGACGGGCCAGCAAACCAGAGGCCAGTTCACACCCGCGACCAATGGCAACCCAACGCCCTGCAGCGCCAGTGCCGGTCCCGCCACCTACTGTGACAAGAGACCGGCTCGCCTCGTGGGCGTTGCGTCTCAACAGCCGCTAAATACCCAGTCAGACCCGTTGACACTGTGATTGTGCCTCCTGACGTCCGCTATTTGCCATTGCCAGCGTAATTGGGTCCTGCCCATCTCAATCACAACCTGTTTCGGCACAGCGGGATGTCATGAAGGCATGAACCATCCCTGAAAGCCTCACGTCTCTCCTGACGAACGACCCCTCTCCGGACCTGGCCCGCGCCCTCCCGGACCTTCCCCTCAACCACCACCATGCCGTCTGGTGTTCAACCACCACCATGCCGTCTGGTGTTTCGGCTTATAACTCAGCCTCTCTTCTCCTTCTTGTGGCCTCCTGGCCTTCACTGTGTGTCGCCGCGCCCTGGACTGGACTCCTGTCTCGCCGTTCGTTGTTGGTCTTTGACTACTCCCCCGCCCCGCCACCCGAGGAAGGCCCTCCGCTGTCAGTTGGAGCCCTCCGTGATCCCTCTTTTCTCCCGGTCCAGATCGGTGGCATTGTCGGGGCCTACGCCCTCTCGCTGGTGCTGGTCGCACTTCTCCTTCTTGCGCTCTCCAAGGTTCGCCGCGAGGCTCTGCGGAATCGGGACAACCCGATCGATCCCATCTCCTACGAGTTCAACCCTTTCCCCCAACCGTTCTTGCTCCAGTCCGAAGAGGAGTACAAGAGACAGCTTGAGGAGTTTCAGTCCGAGGAGGAATACCAGAGACACCTTGAGCAGTATCAGCCGGAAGAGGCATACCGGATACAGACTGGGGAGCTGCAGAAGCTCTCGCTCCAGACCAACTTCCCAGTCCCGAGCTTCTCGTTCCCATCCGCTTCGCCCCTGAGCCCAAGCAGAACAGGCCCGCTCAGCCCAAGCAAGTCCCAGCACTCCTTCTTCACAACCCACTCGCCGACATCGACCATCCTCGCCGCCGGCGTTGATCTCTCAGTCGACCAAGCCGTGGTACAGCGAGACGCAGCCATGAGACAACAAGAGCTGGAGGACATGTACCGCCATGTCATGGAGCAGGAGCAGGCCAAGGCGGAGGGTAGGGAGTACCATCCGCCCGTCATGTCCCCAGCAGCCAGCACGCTGAACATGAGCCCCGTAAAGGTCGGCAAGAAGGAGAGGAACAAACCATCCAGCCTGAACCTCTCTCGTGACGAGAAGGCCCAGTCGCGCGGCTCGTCCATCTTTTCCTTCCTCAAGTCGCCGCGCAAGAACAAGGCGCCCTCCGGCCTGAGCATTTCCTCCCCCATCATGACGCCCATGTCGGGCACCTTCCCCCGCCACGAGGACCAAGAGCTGGCCACCATCCCACCCGGCACTACATCCTTCCGCCCCCTCCTCCCATCCCGACAACCGACCTCCCCTTCCGGCACGCAGCCGCCGCCGGCAGCACCAGCAGCCAGCATCTCCCGACCCCTGACATCTCCCCGTCAGCACGCAGAGCATTGACTCGCGCATCGACGCAGCCGTCGGCAAACCTCCCTCCCGCGCCGCCCGGCGCAAGCAGCGCGAAGAAGCCCGCACCGCCTCAAACCACTCGCGCGACATATCCGCCGCCACCAGCACCATCTCCGACGAAGACGAAGACGACACCCACCCGCATCACCACCCCAACGAACCCGCGTCTGCCACCTCCGAAAAGTCCACCACCCACCTCGTCGGCCTGCCCTGCTCCCCGCGCCCGGGCGTCACCCGCTTCCCCTCAGGCATCGACTCCCTCCCGGCCTCCCGCGCCCCCACCAACAAACCTTCCTCCCCCACCCTCCGCCACCCGCGCCAACTTCCCCCTCCACCAACAAGGTCCATCCGCAGTCCGCGAAGGCGGCGCCCTGCCCTTACGCGCGTACGAACCTTCATCGCTCAGCTCCCCGACGGCGTCAAGCTACGCGACGAAGCAGACTGTATTCACGCGCGGGCCGATGTCGCCTGGTGGGAATGGGATGCAGACGGGTGGGCTGCGAACCCCCTGGACTGGGGCTCCAGTGCCGTATACGCCGTACCAGCCGTTTAGTCCCGTGGTGCCAATCACGCCGACGGTGGTGACGAGGGCGGATCGGAAGAGGATGAGGCGGATGGAGCCGAAGACGCCGACTGTGGAGATGGTAAGGGATGAGGAGGAGGTTTGGTAGGGGTTTTCTTTTTGTTAAAGTGGGTTTTGTAGTTAAGTTTTGTGAGGTCGGGGATTGTAGGTGGAGAGTTGTTGAGGTATAGTTTGGCCTATATTGTTCATGTTCTGTGTTTTTTTTTTTTTCCTTTTTTTGAAAAGGGGGTTAATGGTGAGAGTAGCGAGCGCCATCCATCTGGTGATGGTGGCCGTAGAGTAGTGGTAGTAGAGGAGAATTTGACATCCCTCATGATGAGCAATTGATCAAGTCTTTGGCTTACTTATCTACTTCTCTCGGTTGAGATGTGGGAGGAAAGGCGAGTGAGTGTGCGATGTTGATTGACCTCCATTACTAGCTCGCATGCCGCCCCTAAAGACTTTTCTTCAAAGCCTCTCTTTACTTTGCAGCCCACTCAACAAACCAGCCGCCCCCCCCCCCCAAAAAAAAAAAAAAAAATAAAAAAAAAAAAAAAAATTAGTTCCCCACTGCTCTCCTCTGCTGCCGCCCTGACTATGACCTCGTTCGGTTTGCCGCAGGCCTGGCACGGTGCAAGGCTGCGCACATGGGCGGCCTGCTTGGTTGGTTGGGCAGTCAATTCAGCCTCGTGAAAGCGTGGCGGTGGTGCCTGAACTGGGCCGTGCGACAAAGTCGTCGTTGTGCGTTCACAACTGGCTGCTGTAGGTTGTTGGCTCGTAGGCAGGGCCATTCGCTGGCCCGTAGGAAAGGCAGTATTTAATTGAGCTAGTGGGCCAGTTGTTGACATTGAGCGCAAGCGGTGGAAAACACGTAGTTGAAGAGGGCGTTCCGGACGAGAAGGAGGTCTAGAACTTGGTACTGATTGTGGATGTTCTATCTAAAGGTTCCGGCTTGATAGACGACTGTAAAGCCCGGCTGGATTGAAGAAATGGGAATGACCGAGGCTGTTGATATTATCTCTCCTAGTAATCTTGAAGTCGGGGACGGAACTCCTTGTGTCGGGCCTTCTATCTGTCAACCTTATCCCAAAGGTGGTTGGCTCATGGCTTCCCCTTCAGGCAAACAATGTTCCAAGAAGCCCAGCCTCTTCAGTCTTGTCGCCAATGCCATAACTTTTCCCCAGATCATAGGATCGTGGGGACGCCAGACTCTGGTTAACTCGTAGGCCAACACTCAGACAGTTCGTTCAGCACTCTCCGTTTCTCAAGGCTGGCGCTCACCGAAATCTGGCCGAGACCCTGTGCGTGGGCGTTCTTGCAATCCGCGGAACTGGTTGGAGAACTTGAGGAGAGCTCGCCAAGTTGTTGGCCTGGATGCGACGTGGACTTGTCCAACCGCCAGCCACTCTCCTTCTGACCGCAGCCTGTAAGAGACCACGATGGCGTGCCCTGACAGTATGCCTTAGATAGTATCCCTAGGATGGTGTGCCGTTGACTCCTGATGTCTATATAACCCCAAATATCCCCTCGATCAAACCAGATCATACATTCCTCACAAACATCATCACTTGCTCTCAGACATTCATCATCCGTCAGCTTCTTCGCAGCCTCAGCTTTCGACCCATATCTCAGACCCAACTTCAAATCTTCCACCACCCCTCAGTACCCAGTCATCGGCCGACCTCTTTCGCAGGTAGAAAATGTTTTTGCCATCTTGCCAGTGGGCAATCGCGTCCGCTGGCTTGGCCTCTGGGCTACCGACCTTCTCGCAGACAATCAAGGAGCCAAGAATTCAGCGAGAGGGGCTGATCCGGGCGACTGAGATCCTGATCAGGGATCCATTTCACTATTGCAAGGGTAGTCTCATTATTTGGGGAACGTTGGGCAGAACACCATGGTTGATTGCAGTTTGTTCGGGTCTGCGGGACGGCGAGATGGATGATTAAGTCGGCAAAGAGTTTGTTGGTGAAACAGGCAGGAGAATTTCAGCTCTGGAACCAACGGTCAGCGAATTATTTATTAGGCGACAGTTGAGTCTAGTCACGTTACCCCGGCGCCAAACATTTCTTAGCCGTTGGTATGTCTTTGCCTCATACTTCAATTCTCATGAACCAGCAAGCGTGGCTCAGCAGCACGTGATCACGCGTATGAAAACCGCGTCGTGAACGCGGCTGAATGCTGCGGGCTGAGCTCAGCCTTCCTATGCCAGAGCAGGTATGGCATATCGTGATGCTTCGGGAGCGGAAGTTTTGGAGACGGGATGGCGAGTTCAGCCACATCATGCGTGGAGATCATGCCTCGGGGAAATTGAACGCTCGCTGGGAGGCGGCTGTCCATCTCGGGGTGACTGGACATCAGGCGTTGTCCCGAGCTTTGTCCGTCCTTAGGTATGTTAAAGAGTTGGTTCCAATCGAACTTGTTCTCGAAAAGACTTATTTAGAGAAACTCTCAAGGCCTCGGTCCTTCCATTTTTGGAAATTCGACCACACCTGGGCTTGACGCTTAGAAAAGCTTTTCTCCCGAAACAAATTTCTTCCGAAAGCCATTAGGGTTTCTCACTCCCTATGATCGTCTCTCAAGGTTAACAAAAGAGTGGTATTCGAAAACCATTGGATTAGGGTCTCAGCTCCGCTTGTTGGGACGAATATACTGAGATGAGACGCGACACCGTGCGCTGAGCGAGATGGTGAGTGAAGCTCGGGTGGTGATGTTTCAAGTAGAGTGGTGAAACTGACCACTCTGAAAGAGCTCACTCCCCTGCAAGACCCTGCGACAGGGACCGAGCTTGCCCACGCATCACGTCTCGATGATCTCAACGACTCCGCTGTGCTATTTCTCGGCGGTTTCTCGCACTCTCGAGGGTCCTTCGGGACGGGGATACTGCCTCGAGAGTTCATTCCACCTCCCCATGGGGTCTGGAGGTCACCTCGACCACCCAGGTCTTCCCGTCCTAGCCTGCGGATCACGAGGTGGTGGAGACCTTGACGTCTACTGTTGTGTAACTCTTATGGGACGACATCTGAAGGGAGAGGTTGGGGACGTTTCAGGGTTGAGATATCCAAGACGAAAGACGCGATGAGCGCGACCCTGAACTCCCATATTTTGGTGCGAAGGCCCTGTGATATCATGGCCTTGCTGTGTCGCTGGTGGTACGAAGACAGGATTCCCTCTCCAGGTGAACAGAACTGTAGCACAAAGCCTCCAGAAGTCCATCCCAAAGCGCCGTTGCCCCCCACAATTCTGTAACAGAGCTTTGGCACATAACGTCAACGCCCCTCCCGTGAGAGCGGACCCTGCCTCGTCGTCATCGCTCGTCCCTTTCCATTCATCCAGTGGCGTTGAGACTTCACAATCCTCCGAGTCAAGCCCAGCATTAACTGCCGCCACGCTCGAGTATAACACATCGCCATCAAACCGCAGGCGACGAAGAGGACAATTATTCAATGAGCGGCTGCAGCCCGATTTGACTGATTGACGATCCTCGCATCGCACCAGCCCGCGCCAGCAGCCCAGCACTGCGCTGAATTGCGGTCCGCATACGGCCCAAGCTTCAGTCCACCCCCGTCGATCCCTCCAGACCTGTTCGACACGACGCGCAATTGGCCCGTTGCTGCTCTCGCTGTCCCCGCACCTCTGCCCGTTGTCGACCCTGAGACTCTGCCACCCCCTCCTGAGAATCCCCGGTCCCTACGATTCGCCCGCTCGTCTCAGACTGCCGCCCGCACACTACCAGAAGGAGGGCCCGCATGCAACAGCTGATCGGACCGCCGCTTCCAGACCCCGAGCAGTAGGGCAGGGCAGCATTGTCCAGAGTCTGAGCAGAGAGCAGAGCAAAGCAGAGCAGAGGGAGGAGACCATGATGGCCGGCCTCGACGCTAGCTCGCCGAGCCTGTTCGCCGATCTGGACGGAGGCCTGGATGCCTTCAACTATGGGGACGGCTCTGGCTCGCTGGGCGACAGCAGCCTGGTCGAGGACCTGATTGACGGAGGGCTCGGCAATTCGGCCTCTGCCACGGCCGCGGCCACCGTTGCCTCCTCCACGGCAGGCGAAAATGCAACGCCTGCGCCTGGGCAAGGCCCGGGTAGGAGGAGTGGGACTTCGTCGGGCTCGCCCTCGGATGTCACCGCATCCTCCCACCAGCAGGCCCAACAGCCCGACTTCTTCAACCCGGCCACTGCTCCGCAATGGGTCTTTCAGGCCACACCCCCGTATGACTCGCCCATCAGCAGCGACAACCCGTTTGGTATCATCCCGCCTGCGCCCCAGCAGCAGCACTCGTGGGAACTCCCGCTGCATCTCGGTTTGGATTCACAACTCCTCCAACAGCAGCAACACCCGTCCTTCTATCTCCAGTCCTCCAACCTCGCTGCCCAGGACCCAAACTTTGTGCCTGTCACCACCGGCGCCAATGTCCCCATGTCGATCGCTATGCCCGCCCACCTCCAGTACCACTCGCCCCAGAGTGCCGCCGGCAGCCCGGACTCGGCCTCGAGCGGCCATGACAAGGGCGCCGTCTCCTCACCAGACGGCATAGACCTCTCCAAGACCAACAGCAGAAAGCGCAAGTCGTCCGCCGAAGTCGACGAAGACGATGACGATGACGACGAGCAACCCGTCAAGAAGACCGCCCACAACATGATTGAGAAGCGGTACAGGACCAATCTCAATGACAAGATAGCAGCTCTGCGAGATAGTGTCCCGTCACTAAGGATCATGTCCAAGAGCGCGAGGGGAGAGGACACAACAGAGGACAGGGAGGAACTACACGGCTTGACGCCCGCCCACAAGCTTAACAAGGCGACGGTGGGTCCATCAAGACTTTTCTTCGAGGTACCGGGATGTTGTCTGACTGTTGTTGCAGGTCCTCAGCAAAGCCACCGAATATATCAGGCATCTTGAGAAACGGAATAACCGTCTCATCGACGAAAATGGCAGCATGCAGGCACGAATCGCCGCCTTCGAAAAACTCTTCATGGCTGGTGCCATCACCGGCCAACTACCAAATCCCCTCCAGCAGCCGCCCACGCCGATGCAGTACCCGCAAGATGCCGGTTTCTTAAACACGCCAATGACAACACCCCGGGGACCAGATCCACCGGGAATGATACCGATTCCCGACGACATGAAACGGATTTTGACCGCCCAACAGATGAATGCCGGCCGGCCGTACCCGGTGCCGCCCCAGCACTTCGGCCAAAATCCCGCCATGTTGCGGCAGCAGCAGATTCAGCAGCAACAACAGCAGGCGCAAGCACAAGCCGGCCGGTGGAATCCTTATTTCGGGAAGCTCATGGTTGGTTCCTTGGCTGGCTTGATGTTCATGGAGGCCATGGTCGAAAAGGAGCCCAGCAACGAGGCACCAGAAGGACGCGGTCTCTCCATCGTCCCCGTCCACCTTTTCAGCGACTTCATCCATATGACACACCTGACCGTTGGCGGTTACCACATTACGGCCCTCGACATGATTACAACGTTGAGGATGCTCATATTGCTGGGCATCTTTATGTGGCTCGCATGCTCTTCATTTATTGACATGTCCGGCTTGAAGCCGTCCAAGAAGTCGAAGCGCACTGCCTCGGTTGTCAAGGCTGTACCGTCTCTGGCCTCACCGATCTATGTCAGGAGACAGGCTTGGCTCACCGCCATCCAAACCGTCTGGGTACCGAGACACAACTTTTTCCTCGAGGCTGCTGCCTTGCTACTCAAGATGTTGAAATATACGTTAAGAAATGTGGTTGGCTCTCACGGCTACCTCACGCTCACTGGTCTGAGCGAGGAGCAAGAGGCTGCCCGCGTCAAGGCGTGGACAATCGCCTTGGATGCCCAGCTCGCCGGCGGCGACATCGAGATCAATAAGAGCCGTCTCACACTGACTCTGATCGCCTCGGGCACACTCCCAGACACCCCGCTCCGGTTGATGCTCAAGGCGCTCCATATCCGGGTTCTCCTCTGGAGGTTGAACGGCGCGTCTCTCCCCGCCGACATGATTGCTGTCAAATTGGCCAGGGCCAGGTGGAACGAGGCGAGACAGCTGAACCGCCTTCTCAACTCTCTTTCCGAGGGTGAGAAGACCCCTGATGACGTTCTCCCTGAGCACCTCGCCATCCTCCTTGCCCAGGACTGCGACGAGGTTCTTAACGACGACATCATCCAGCGGGCCCACAACCTTGCCTGGAACCATCAAACCAGCTACAACGTGGGCAAGAAGATCGACGGCATGGACGCCGTCGTCGACGACCCCGCTGTGCGCTCGCCCATGGACGCTGTCGCCGCGTGGTACTCCAACCTCACCCTGCACCGCATTCTCATCAACAGCCTCCGCACATCCCGCAACAACCTCGCCCTCATTCCCGGCTCCGACGCAGGGAACGGCATCAATCTTGCCGTCAAAGTCGCCCCGATTGGCTCCAGTGCCCAAGTTCGCGCCCTCATCGCCCGCGCCGTCCTCGCCGACGGCAAGCGCGGCGCCTACATCGTCACGGCGCTCCAAGCCCTCGGCCCCGCCGCCAATCCGGACAAGCACCCGCAATACAGCAAGGGTGTCCCGCCCCTCATCGACTCACCCCTCAACACCATCGTCCCCGACCACGACTCCCATATGGCCCTGCGCTGTGCGATGGGCATCGCCCAGCTACAGAAATTCTCTGACCCGCCGCGGGCCGCGTTCGCTGTCATCGAGTCTGTGCTTCCCGAGGGTGCGGACGTCGAGGCGATGTCGCTGCTGGGATTTACCGCTGCGTTCCATCTGATGGAGAGCCTCAGCCGGCATCCCGTGGGCCAGGACAGGTGCTGGATTACACTGGAGAGGCTGGCTGCGAGTATGAGGGGGTGGTGTGGCAGTGCGAGGGCGGCGGGCACGAAGATGGATGTGGATGAGGCGATGCGGAATCAGCTGGTGGAGAGGTGCGTGCAGGTGCAGAAGGTGGCAGTTGGGAATGAGGTGGATCCGGGGTATGGGAGTATGGAGGAGGAGGTGGAGTGTGAGGAGGGGGGGAGGGGGTTGTTGAGCAACCGGCCCTGCTGAGGGAATGAAGTGAACGCGACGCGGGAGCGTGGTATGCCTGACTGGCTTGTTTCATTATTTTCCTTGATCATCGTCACCATCACTATCACTCTTTTCCTATCCTGTCCTATCTTGGCTTTCCAAGTCCAAACAGTACATGCATTGCGGCATCTTATTATACCTCTTGTTTGTTTATCTTGACACCTCACACACTATTCCCCTTCTAACCTTCTTTCCATCTATATCTTTTCCTTTTTATTTTTCAAGAGTATCAATATCTTGTTGCTTTTACATGCTTGCATGCTATTACTACAGAGGACGTGGCGTAAGAGGCGAAATCTTTGGGGGGAAGAGGGTTTTAGTCAGTGGGGGAATTACAGAAAACATGCGGGATATTCTGGTTGTGGAGGAGGAGGATAGGGGAAGGGAGATGGCGCACATGGGAAACACATGCGAAGGGAAGTGCGCTTGGGTTGGTGGGTGGTTTGTTTCGGTTGGAAGTGGGAGTCGGAGTGGATGGTTTTAGCAGACAAAGGAAACTACTGCCTTGTATTTTGGGTGTTCTTTATCCATCGTTGTTGTTGTCGTTGTCTGTGGTCGTCATCATTGTCAGCGTTTTTACCGGCGCTGATTGCTTCTTGTTGCGTGTTGTAGTATCATGGTAGCTGCCAGGGGGAAGAAAGAAGGGGTGGGTGTTCTCAAAGTTTGCCACTGGGAGATGGAGTAGCGGGCTAAAGTAGAAAGGGAATTGAGAAAGAGGCTTTGCTTGCTTTCAACAAGCTGTTGGTTGTGGGTGAATGTGATGCGGCCTTTATGTCTCTTGGGTATCTGAAAATCCTTGTCTACCGGCTTTCGATCTCGATAACATACCATGTGATAGTCCCTCCCATACATATCTAGGTAGTTTCAAAAAATTATTGAACAAATAAGTCTAGCAAAAGCAGGTTTCTACTCGGCCATCTCAAAAAAAAAAAAAAAAAAAAAAAACCTCCCAAAAATGTTATTCTTACTAATACTGGAACAATCTCTATCCATCTCGCCCCTTCTCACTCCTCGCAACCCAACTTACAAAAGCCGCACCATCTACCTACCCCGTCTCCCCACCCCAACCCTTCAGAAAACCCTCACCCCAAACTTCCAAACCTCATCCACCACCAACTCAGACCTCCTCTTCCCTCCATTCCTATTCTCACCCCCCATTTTGATCATGACCAACCTCAGAAAGCACAACAAAGTCTGCGTCAGCCCCAGCGTCCAGGCACCTTGACCCCGCTCACGCCAAGCATGGCGGCCGGGGTGGTGGTGACGGCGGCCAGGGCCTGGGGAGGAGGCGTCGGAGTGGGAGAGGAAGTTGTTGAGGCATTGGAGGAGGGTTGTGGAGCTTGTAACTCCGTTAGTATGATTTTTTTTGGTTGCTGGTGTGGGCTTGGGGGCATGGTCGATGGTTGGGTGTCTGTGGATGGGAATGATGGGGAGGATTAAAGAAAGGGGTGGTGAAAATGGAAATGGGTGATTGATAGGGCGAAAAGAGGGGAGAGATATAAACCATAGTAAAGAAGTGAGGGGGCAAAATACGATTAAGAACAAGAGAATTAGGAAAATTGAGCGGAAGGGGTGGGAAAGGTGGCGCAAAAGGGGGAAAGAACAAGAAAGAGAACTGTGCCAACATACCTCCCAGCAATTGTCCCCGTCCCCTCCAACTCCAGCACACCCCCCTTCTTCACAATGTAATGCTCTCCCTCACCATTCGTCCACGGATACCTCCCGTCAGGCAGCCCCACCATATGCATCGCGTCCGTCACGAGAATCATACCATCGGGGTGAGCATTCCACGCAATCTTAATCGTTGTAGGGTGCAAATGAATCCCATCCGCGATAATTCCAAAATAAGGCCTCTTCTTCTTCCCGTTCTGGCCGTCCTGGTTCTGCTCGGCAACGCCCAGCACGCCGAAAATACCCGGGTTCCGGTGATGCAGCGGACGCATGGCATTGAACAGGTGGGTGATCATGGTCGCGCCGGCGGACACGGCGGCCGACGCTTCCTCGTATGTGGCCTCGGAGTGGCCGATGCTGTAGATGATACCGCGGGAGGTGAGGTCTGGGATGAGAGAGGTCATGACGCCGAGCTCGGGGGCGGCGGTGATCATTTTGATGGGGATGGCATCCTGTTGGTTGTCTGGTCCGGGGTTGGAATCTGAAGAGGAAGGGAAGTGTGATTCGGTTTTGGGGGTGATGTTGGTGGCGCCGTACATCTCTTCCAGATCTGAGAAGGACTCAGCGACGCGCAGGATGGACCGGTTGTGAACGCCGTTTTTGGTCGGGTTGAGAAATGGGCCTTCGACATGTGCGCCCAGCGACTCGGCACCATCGTGAGCACGCCGGGAGGAGCCTGATGGACCGAGATAGGGAAGGACCTAGGCATGTCAACATGAATGAGTATGAAAAGGGGAGGTGGTAGAGTTGCCACCAACCTTCTTGTAAAGATCACTCGACTGACTGGTGACAGTGGGGATGTACGAAGTGACGCCCGTCTGTACCAGCTTCTTGTTCAGTTCCCGCAGCTGTTTGCCATACTGGACCATGTCGTCTGTCTCGGTGGAGAAGTTGAAGCCGTAGGCGCCGTTCAGCTGGCACTCGATGAAGCCGGGCGACACAATGCGACCGCCGAGGTCGATGACCTCGTCAGGCATGATGAAATCATCGTAGAAGGCGTTTTGACTGCGAATAATCTGGCCGGTGACAGAGCTAACCCAGACATCGTCCCACACAAGAGCATCACCACGGAGGAGGCGGCAGTTGGTGAGCTTGGTGATGCCATTCTGGCGGGGAGAGGCGGAGCGGACTGCTGAGGGCATTGCAGGTTAAGAGGAAAACTAGTACTCTAGGTAAAGTACCAAGAAGAGTATTCAAGGATGTTGCTGTCAGGAGGGTGAGATCCCTGATTAGGGGTCGTATCGGTGCCAGAGGGCATGAGGCTGCCGAGTGTGTCCCGGTGTGTAAGCCATAGGATACAGAAGGAGCGGATGTGACAGCAAGGTCAATGGATATATGAATTAAGGCAAGAGCTCAAACCTGCGGCTAGTGGCCGTGGGTCTAGTTGCCCCCGTGAGTCCCGCAGTGCCATTCCATGGTCGTGGACCATGGCCGGCCACCGGAGGACAATTCCTCGCATGGTCCCACGGGTGCTCCGGCAATCGTGGGCCTGATCTGGGTTTCTCAACCACAGATTTTGGCCCCGTGATTGGGCAATAACTACGGCCTTTGCATGTCCATCTGGGAAGATGGAAGACTTCCCCGTGCTGCCCATCAAACCTGGGATTCGCTGGAAAAGGAAGAGAGACAGAGGGTGTGGGGCGCATTATCCATTGCTCTTTGGTAATGGCTCTGTTTCAGGTGGTGATTTTGACGATATCTCATCAGAAACCTAGATCAATGATGCGCTGCCAAGGGTCCTGTGGTGGTGAGCGTGTGGCAGCCCAGGAAGGTGGAAAGATGGAAGCCATGTTGCACTCTGCTTGGTGCCACCCTTGCCACCGCCCGCTGATTGCCGCCTTGAGAGAGTGGAGATTGCAACTTTATGCACCGATGTAGCCTTTCCCTGGGACAACCGTCCATTGGGATGTTGTTACGGTGGATCCGGGTCGTCGATGGACGTTTGGAGTTGGCGATGGAGGGTTGAAATACATATGGACAGGGATGAGCTGGATGGGGCATGAGGCATCCGGGGCAGGTGGGGATGTAACGTTGCCGAATTCGCGCTAACCGAAATTCTGGGCTGACCTGCCGAATCAGGTTTAGTGTAATACCGTCTCAGCTCTCTACCTGACCCCTCCCTTTCTCTTGTCCCCTTTGGCTCACACACCTCAGCACCCCAGACTCCAGCATCCCGATTCGGCGTCGTGTAACGACGGTCAGGCGCTTCTCCGCTCGTCTCAGTCTTGCCCTGGTGCTGTCCGCGAGCAACCCATGCGGCAGCACCGAGACCGCAGCGTGGCCAACATTCTTATGGAGACCAGACAATAGACGCTGTGGCATTGTTACACCCGCTGCTGGCCACTTCATCTGAGGATCCTGGACTCGAGTTTCGATTCTAGATTCTAGAAGCCCTCGTGGAACAATTATGCCGAAGGAGACGGTCCGAACCACCATCTTCTCCGACAACCGCAGCCCGACAAGATGACCAAGCTGGACAGCGACTTGGACCCACTATGGCAGGACCTCGACTGGTATGTGTTGTTGTTTACCTCCCCCTATTTGCTATCTTGGGGCCCCGACTGCTGGTGGGACTGCTCGGAGCACCCAACGCAGCTCAGATAGACCCTGGACATCATGGAAAATGCACAAACCACTTGTGATGCTAGATCACTAACACTATCTCAGGGCCATTGGGCAGATGCTGATTATGGGATGGGATGGCACCGAAGTCACCCCCCAGATCCGTAACCTCATCGAGAACCACCACCTGGGCTCCATCTTGTTGACTGCCAAAAACCTCAAATGTTGTCAACCCAGGGCGTAACACTACTGTACACGTTCACATGCTAACATGCGCCTGCAGCTGCCCAGCAGACGGCGAGGCTCGTCCAGGAGCTGCAGACTATCGCCCACCAGGCCGGCCATCCGCAGCCTCTGTTGATTGCCCTGGACCAGGAGAACGGCGGCGTCAACAGCTTGTACGATGAGGACTACATCTGCCAGTTTCCCAGTTCCATGGGCCAGGCTGCCGCCGGGAGCGCCGAACTGGCTTACAAGATCGCCAAGGCCACCGCCACCGAGGTGTCTGCTGTCGGCGTCAACCTCATTCTCGGCCCGGTGTTGGATGTCTTGACCAATGCTCGCTATCAGCCGCTCGGCGTGCGGGCCACCAGCGATGACCCTCAGGAGGTGTCACAGTACGGCATTGCCGCCATGAACGGGTACAGGGACGCCGGTCTTGCGACCTGTGGGAAGCACTTTCCTTCATACGGAAATCTGGACTTTCTTGGGTCCAGCATGGACATCCCCATCATTACCCAGACGCTGGAGGAGCTCGCCCTGAGCGCTCTCGTCCCTTTCCGAAATGCGATCACTACGGGGAAACTGGACGCCATGTTCGTCGGTGGCTGTGGGATTACCAACCCGTCAATGAGCATTAATCACGCCTGCCTGTCAGACCAGGTGGTTGATGACCTGCTCAGAACCGAGCTCGGCTTTCAGGGCGTTGCCATCTCCGAGTGCCTCGAGATGGAGGGCCTCAGAAACGAGATCGGCGTCAAGACCGGCACTGTCATGGCCGTTGAGGCTGGCTGTGATTTGCTCATGCTATGCCGGGCATACGACGTGCAACTTGAAGCCATCTCGGGCCTCAAGCTGGGTGTCGAGAACGAGCTTGTCACGAAAGAGCGCATCTACACCTCTTTGAAACGCGTTCTTCGACTGAAGCAGTCCTGCACTTCTTGGTCAAAGGCGCTGAATCCACCTGGTATTTCGCTACTGTCCCAAATCCATCCCAGCCATCTAGCTCTCTCGCTAAAGGCCTACGACGACTCCATTGCCGTCATACGAGACAATGAGAAGCTGCTCCCATTGTCAGCTTCGATGCACCAAGAAGAGGAATTGCTGTTGCTCACTCCTCTGGTAAAACCGTTGCCTGCGTCATCCCTGACCAAGGCACTTCTGGAAGCCAAAAACAGGGCCGATATGCCGAGTCTCCATGACAAATGGGTGCACCGCGACCGGGGAGCCATCATGAGCGGCGAGGGTGTGTTTAGAGAGCTGGGAAGATCTCTCGCTCGGGCTCGCCATGGCAAGCTGCTGCACACTTCCTACACTGCGAATGGCGTCAGGCCTGGTACGTGTCTCACATTTCGATGGTAAACTTCCTTCTAACTTGAAGACAGTTCACGAAAATTTGATTAATCGAGCTTCCTGCATCATCCTGGTGACTGCGGATGCCAACAGAAACTTGTACCAAGCAGGCTTCGCCAAGCACGTCGCCATGATGTGTTCCATCATGAGGGCAAGCGGCCAGAAGAAGTCCCTTCTTGTGATTTCCGTTAGCTCGCCTTACGATTTTGCCATGGACAAGACGATCGGCACCTACATCTGCACGTTTGACTTCACCGAGACAGCCATGGCGGCTCTGGTGCGAGTGCTGTGCGGAAAGTTCAAACCCCAGGGCGTGTTGCCGGGCACTCTGAGGAAGAGCCGGAAGGTTCTGAAGTCCAGGCAACACTGGCTTGTCGAGGCATACAACCGCGATCGAGATGGCAGGGGCCTAGACGATCTCCTACAAGCCTTGGCAAGAGCAAGCGCCCCAGCCCACCAGTTCCTCGAGACGACGAGCTCCCACACATTTGAACTGTTCAATCCCAACATTGAGGAAGCCCACTTTGTAGTGCGCAACAGCAGCACGCATGCGCTGTATGGGTTTTGCGCCACCTACTTTGTGCAAGGAACTGGCATCATGGGCGCCCTCTTCGTGGATCCTGGCAAGCGAAACGTGTCTATCGGAAGGTCTCTGCAGCGCAGAGCCCTGCGCGGGCTCATTCAGAGGCGCGGAGTCAAGAAGATGCAGCTCGGGATGTCCTTCCCCTGGCGTTTTCCTGGGGATACCTACAGACGATAGTGCCGGACTCAAGCAGTGGTTCGCCAACGGCGGCTGGGACCTCCAGTTTCCCCGACGCCTGAACAACATGGCCATTGAGTCCCTGAACAGCTGGAGCGCGCCTGAGGGCCTACTTCAAAGCATCCAGCGTGCCAACATCAGTTTTGATCTCATATACGGCCTGGATAACGCAGAGAGCGTGCTCGTCCACGCCAGCTCCCACGCCAACCCGGAGGTGCTCGAGCTGTACCGCTTCGCCCTGCAAGAGGCCAAGACATGCGGCGTCGTCCGGGCCAAGGGCCATGGCGAGACCTTGCTGGGCACCGTCATCATCTGCAGCCCCGGCAGTCCTCTGGCCGGTTTCATTCCCCCCTTACATTTCCCCTCCTCCCAGGACGAGCCCATCGGAGGCATCGTCGCCCCTATCGTCCCCCCGTCAACACCACAGGCCATCCTGGTTCTCCAGGGCCTGGCGCTCATGGGCTTGCGCCAGAACAAGTCGCATAAATCGCTCAGGAGCGTCCTCAGCTGGGCCCAAGATGAGGCCGTTGAGCCGCTGCTGGCCATGGGATTCGATGTGGTCCAGGCGTTCGAGGAGTTTACGAACTCGCCCGAGAATGTAAGTACCTACCCAACTACCGACAGCGACTTCCTGATCGGGGCGATGGTGCAATGACTGACCGGCTCGGTAGTGGCAGGATCTGAACTAGGGGAGCTGTGTCCGAGCGGGCGAGCCGCAAGGTTGGGATGAATACTCCCCGCACTCCGCAGGAATCAGGGGTTGAGAGCTTGGGGTTGAGTTCAGGAGTCTGGGATGTGCTAGAGATGATTTTTGTGTTGTTTTTTTGGCGCTTGTCCTCAGACTTGGATTAACTTTTGTGGGGGATTTGATGTCTCTGTTTTTGTCAACTATTTTGGATAGCATCTTTCTACTTTTTGGACATATGGTATTGCTCTTTATGACTCCTACACATCACGAGTAGCTTTCAGACGAACTCACCTGGCAAACAGCCTTCTGTTTCTTCGACCCCGCGGACAGCTCCAACAAGCTCCCCGCATCGGCTGGGTAGCCGCCAAGAAACTCCATCACAGTGCCGAAAGTGCCCATTTGTCCGGCTACCATGGTTGTCCGGTGGCGAGGCGCCTCTGCAATCAGGAGAGTTGTATTTGGCGTCTGATGCAACACAGCGCATCCAGAGTTGCTGGGGGATGTCACTCTGTTATGGAAGGTTGAGTTCAGCATGATAGTCCCCTGAAACTGACTAACGATGAGCTAAACCCATCTGTCCTCCAACAGCAGACACCCCTGAAGGACAGAATCTTTTGCTGGGGTCTTGTTGGAGCCTTGGCTGAGGGGCAAAGCCGGGAACGTGGCGCCCCAAAGCGGCACGAAGCGGGCAATCGGAAGTGCCTCTGGCAGTTGGAGAGGGGACGAGAGAACGGGGAGGCTACCCCAGGAATCTGCTGCTGCATGCATCCTGGCCAGCCTCTCCCGTCGCCGGTCTCCACCTCCCACTCCAATCTCCCACCACGTCCATGCCGCCAGCTGCATGCCTGAGCGCAACAAGGCCGCGGGTGATGTGAACCACGCTCGTCAGGCCTTATCTTGCTGCTCGACGAGGGAGCTTATCACTGCCGCCAAATGTCATGATTAAGAGGAGCCCGTTACGACCCTCAACCTGTTGCCGTCGGATCTCCGATTCGCGCCCTGTCGACGCAGCAGCCAGCTCTGCATGAACCATCCCAAAGCTCCAGGCAAGGAGCTACGATGAGATGGCCAGCTTCGGATCCATGCCGGCCATGCCCGGCGCCACCCCCGGCCCGGAAGCCATGACGATGACAGCCTCGGAGATGGAGGCGTTCAGCACCTTCACGGCCTTTGATGACTCCCTACTGTGAGTGTCTCCCCTCCTGTCCGACCAGCCGTTGCAGCCTGCTTATCCGCCCCCGAAACCAGCGACACCGTTCACGGCATGCCCACCATCCCCTTCACCCCCACCCCTACGACTTTGAGACGTTCAGCACAACCTTCGAAGACCCCTTCTCCTACTCCGCCCGGCCCTTTGAGGGCGGCGGCGCTTCCGCCTCCGCCCTCGCCGCAGAGGCCTTCAATATCGATGCCTCATCCCCACAAGAACTAGACAACAAGCTCCTCGGCTTTGGCGCGCCGATACCGGGCAAAGCCACGCTCATCACCGACGCGGGGCAATATGTCGAGCCCCTGATGACAGGTGAGCTGTACGGCATGTTCTTCGTCGCTGAGGACGTGTTCGGCGCCGACAGCAACACCAGCGGCCGCCCGCTTGAGCTGACCTGCTACCGCCGCAACTTGTGGCAGATATCGGGCCAGATCACGCTGCCGCGCCACGTCGCGCAGTTTGTGGATGACATGGGCCGGCATGCGCCGGCTTTAGAGCTCGCCGCGTCGATTACGGCTGTCGAGAGTATCGAGGGGCGCATTGCGGAGATGATTACCATCCCCTGGCGCGGAAGCAACGCGCCCGTCGGGGCGGATGAGACCAAGGTGGTGAGTGTGCCGCCCGTGGTTCCGCTGGATTTGCCGAGCGGGCAGGAGCTGGATGATGGGAGCCGCGTGTCGGTGCCGGTTGCGTGGAAGAGATTGCAGTTTAAGCATGCAACGGCGAATAATGGGAGGAGGAAGGGGCTGCAACAGCATTATGTGGTGCAGATTAACTTGTTGGTGAGGGCGAAGAGCGGTGGGGAGTATGTCAAGGTGGCGGAAATTCAGTCGGGGCCGGTTATTGTGAGAGGGAGGAGTCCGAGGAACTTTGATAGTCGGAAGGAGGTGCCGTTGGGGGATAAGAGGCCGCTAGAGAGGAGGAATACAAATGAGTCCGCGGGGGGTGGGCCGAAGCAGCAGCAGCAGAATCAACAATTATCGGGGGCGGAAGGCGGGGAAATGGGGAGGAATCGGTTTGGGTCGGTAGGGAGCGTACAGGTAAGTTTCTTTTTTAGCTTGGGTTTCTGAACCGTACTGACAGTCTCTAGCAACCACCAACCGACTGGGCAACCCCCCATCCCGCCTACACTCCTGCCGCTCAACAACACGCGAACAAGAAGATGGCCATGACTTCACCAAGCCTAAACAGGCCACCAGTTCCGTCTTGGGGCTCCCTAGACGCCAACGCCAAACACAACAACAAACCAACCGCCAAAACCCAACGCAGCAACAGCACAACAGCGCCCCAACCCCTCCCTATCAACCTCTCGCTCTCCGAAGACGACCGCAGTCCGCCTAACCGCGCCGGGTCAAACGACAGCACCCAAAGCCCTCAGCTCATAAAATCTTCCATGATCCTCTCCGCTGGCGGCGGTATGTCCGGGTTAGGAGCACAAGGCCAGCCCGGGACAGGTCAACACCCACTCGCCAGCCCTCTTGACACCGATGACATGTTGTATGAATACTTCCCACTAAGTTTGGATGACTGGTAAGCCTCCCCTTTCTGTTTTACCCTAAGGGCTTTCCAAAACAGCTTGCTACATATACGAAAGGACGGTGGCGCTGACAAAAGTCAACAATAACAGGATGCCCCCCGTAGACGCAATCTACCGCCCCCACGTCGTCCACCACACCATCGTCCCCCCTGAGGTCAAAGCACAACAAATCCGGAGCAAAGCGAAGCGGTATTTTGCTGCTGAGTAAAATAAACACCACCCAACACTTTTCTCGACAACCCGCTCTCTTCTCTGCGCATTTAAAACTCTCTTCTTTGACTTACTTCCCGGGTTTACATTTCGCCTCCAACATAACCCTGCACCAGCGAAGGCGGGGCCGCGCATGCCATCCTACTACACCAGGGCACAACCTACTCTCTCTTCTCCCAAACACAAAGAAGCTCACCACCAACAGCCCTCAACCGCCGCCCCGCGCTGCGCAACATGCTCGCCACCGCTTATCTCCAGACAGCCGAGTCGAGGCCTGACTTGCCGGGGTGGCGGCAGTTGGGTTATCCAGTGGTGGAGAGGCGCGGGGCGGATATGTGTATGCTAAGGGGTATCGACGAAAGTGAATGTGGCGCTGATGTTGGGGATTGAGGGCGGCTTTGTCGGGCTGGTGGTGAGGTGGAAGTTACATTCTTGGTTCCCTATGATTGGCTTAAAAGCTTGGTCAGAAGTTGCAGGCTTGGCTTTTTGGGGCGTTGGATGGAAGGGGTATGAGGGAGTGGGACACGATATGGATGGTGTGTTGGTTTAATATTGGGCCTGTCTTTGCGAGTCAACACGGTTGTTTAGGGGCGCAAACAATCGTTCTAGGGATTTTTGGGAGCTGTGGGGGTTGGTTGGATGGAGGGATATTGTGAGCATGAGCAGGTAGGTACATGTACATGGCTCTGGGAGGATCTTATATCGAGGGTTCCCGGTTGGATACGAAGGGCAGATGTGGTTGTTTCTTGCGTCATTGGTTGGATACCCATACGGACAAGGTTTTGTCGCATCCAAGTCGAATAATTCGAAGAGATGCCAGGTCAAGATGCACCCCGTGAACTTCAAAAGTTTGTCGGGCTCAAACTCTGGCTTGAATAAATCGACTTGACACAAAATGATTCCGGTCCGCTCTAGCTGTGGTTGAGCTCAATACATTCCATGTTACTATGTGTCTCCTCTATGTACATTACAGTCCTCCACTTGAACCGATAACCCAAGACATACAAATCCACCAGAACTCGAAATCGCTCCTATGCTCCAAGAGAACCAATACCACCTCTTTGCCACCCCTATATCACAACCCCTCCCGCTAACCACCCACTTCCCCCAAGTCGCCCCAAGCAACGAACTCTCCTCGCCTCCACCAGCACCACCCTCCCCTTTTCCTTCTTCCCATCAACTTCTTCCTCTTCTTCCTCCTCCTCAACACCTCCACCAACCCATCCACAAACCCCTGCACCCCCTCCTATACCCTGGGTAATGCTCCACCACCGATCCATTAAACGAAACCGTCGACGTCCCACCCCTGGACCAACTCTAACTCAATAGCTGTCTCGACAGCGGCGGCCGCCGACGAAGACAAGACATGCACACTCTCCTCGTCGGTAGTTGTAGATGATAGGGTGGCGAGCAGCTCGTGCTCGGCCTCAGACTTGAGTTCCCAGAGGGCAAAGAGGCAGGCGGCGACGAGCGAGGCGGAGCGCCGGGAGATGTGGGAGGAGAGGGTGCGGAGGAAGGAGAGATCAGAAACGGTGGGGCTATAGGAGGGAAAGGGGTGGCGGGTGCTGAAGGTTGCGAGGGCGGTGAGGAGGGTGGGGGTTGTGTCGCTGAAGGGAGGTTAGTTCTGGGTTGTGAAGAGGGGGAGGGAGAAGGGGGGCTTACGCTTCAATCAGGGAGAGGGTTTCGGTGTCGAGGGAGTAGGGCTTTTGGAGAGACGGCGGGACCTTGCCGCCGAAGACGCCTGTTGTGGTGATGGCTTCGAGCAAGGCGTGGCGGCAGATCTCGCCGAGGTAGTACCCGCTGACCATTTGTTCGAGGGGCTGGAAGTCTGGGCGGGGATGAGCAGCCTTGAGCAGCTTGTCCCACCTGGTCAGGGGGAGGATGTCGTGGCCGAACATGCCCATCTCGGTGTTGACGATGACGTGGCTGGCCTTCTCGTGCCAGCTGCTCGGGCGGTCGCCAAACTTGTCCTGGCCGATGGTGGCGACGGGGAGGTGGGCGGCAATGTTAAAGCCTGTGCCGAGGATCAGGCTGTAGCGGGTGGATGGCGTGATGTATGCTTCTGAGAGTAGGGCGGCGCTCGAGTCGTTGACGATGGCAGAGAGCTCAACGTGGAGCCCCTTTCGCCGGCAGGCGGACTCGATGATTTCTCCCAGATCATGTCCGAGCAGGCCCTCGGCAGCAAGGAACCCCTTGCCCATACCACTGAGCTTGCCTCCTTTCGACGAGGTTTGTCTACTGTTGTTAGCGGATATCAACGAAACAAGCCGGAGAGAGGCTTACTCAATGGGAAAGCTCCAGGCAAGCCCCATGAGAAGTGGGTGGCTTGGACTGTTGGCTTTCTCGCCATCCTGGGCAACGGTCCGGTGTATCCTCTCGGCCATCCAGTCAAAGAATTCGACGCCCCTGAGGTTCCTGACGTCGCTGTTGATCTTGAACGAGTCCATGCGGACGATGCCGCTTTCCGAGCCTGCTTCCCCGCGACCCTTGAGCTCCACTAATGCCACGCGCAGTGTCGATCCGCCAACATCTAGGGCGAGGAACCTGCCAGACTCGTGGCCGGTGGGCAATTGTGAGTTGTATGAGGGCAGCATGCACTCGGGGTTGGAGAGCAGTCGCTCTCGAAACTGGCGCTTCAACTTTCGTGAGAACTTCTTCAACCCGCCGGCGTCGATGTACCCCAACAGTAGTTGCTCGGCCTCGGCGAGGAAGTCGGCTGTCGGATCGGCGGGGGCGGCCTTGGTTGTGCTGCCATCCTGGGAGGTGGTGACTGGTGTAACAGGCCGAACTGTTGAACCTGTACTCCAGAAGGCGAGCAACGCCTTCAGAAACGACTTGCCCCGAAGCAAAGACTTGAGGGCAGAGGCGAAAACATCCCGTAGCGACGTCATGGCAGAAACGAGCGGCGTAGGCGCATTGGCACTAGAGATCCCTTGAAATAGAGTTGCGGCGGACAGGGTCCTACTTTATTTAAGGCGTCCGAGACAGGGAGGGGAGAGGCGGGCGTAAGGGAGGCACATTCCCACTATACGGTGTCTGTCCTATGGAGTGCCGGGGAGAGGCTGACTGGCAACGAGGTATCCGCAAGGCCAACGAAGGAAGACAAAGGCAGAGGGGAGTGCTGGACGGACTGGACTGAACGGCGGTTGTTGGTTAGACCCGGCCCTGGCACGACCTTTGCTGGCACCACAGCATGCCAAGTAAACACACCACCCGGGGCCCGTGAAAGAGGCTGACACGGGAAAATGAAACCTGTCGGATGCCGCCGTGCAGATGGCAGAGACGCGCGGATGGGGGCAGCAGGGCGACCTCAGCAGGCGGTCCTCCAGCGAGACGCGGTGGTGGTTACAGGGGAGGAAGGGCAAGACGGCCCGGTATGGTGTGGGGGGGCGCTCGGTCGAGAATTCCAGAAGAGCACGGGCAGAGAGGCGTCTGAGACAGCGGGCTCGATGGCGGCAAGGGAGCGGCGGGATCCAGGGGTAACGGTCGTGGCGAATGGGAGGCAGCGCGGTGCGCGTGTAACGAGGTTGGTTGTGGAGGAGGGAGTTGCTCCAAGCTGTCGACTTCCCTTGCAAGACACCGACGAGACAAAACGCGGCATCAGACAGCACAAAAACCACCCCCGCTGTCCATAGCGAGTAAAAAGAAGCGAGACGTGCACATCTGCCTCGGCCAGTGGAATTGCGAAAATTCCCAGCGTCGCGGGTCGAGTGGCCGTCGAGAGCCGGCGCGTCTCGTCGTCGTCCTCCTGCTCCTCCTCCTCCGCCCGGGACAGAGGGAAGGTAACGTTGCGCGTGGGGTCGGTTGTTGTCAGTTCCAGTTGCGACGGCAGCTGTCGATCGGGGCCACTGATGGCACGGGCGGGGCATTTTAGGCTGTTGGTGGGGCCCGGTGGGCCCTTGGCACCCTGATGGTTCTGGAAGGCGCACGGGCCATACAAAAGCTTAATTCGTCCCGACTCGCGCAATCACACTCAACAACTTCACCTCCCTCCATCGCCCCCCATCGACCTGGGAGACAACTTGAAGCAGAGATCTCGGTTGATCAGCGAGTGCAATTTTAAATTAGCCCACATATACACCATCATGCTGGCTTACCAGCCGTAATAACGCCGAGCATCCCAGTCTGAGCCAGCACCCAGCTCACTCAGAAGGTCCCGTTGATCTGGATGAGGATTGTTACTGTCACTCACCTGCCACAGCTTCTGTGAAGCTTGAAATATTTTACTAGGCCTGGGAGGCACTTACCGACCACATGGAACCGCTGAAGCGGAGACGACAAGCCATTACCCTGGCCAAGCAGGACCCCGATCAACACTGCCATTGAACTTCCAATAATAGTATACCTTGATTGTTGTTAGGTTGGTCGGATGTTTGTTGACGGATCGAAGGCCCGCATTCTACCTTGCTTGCACCACGGGCTTGTCCCCGTCAAAGCTCCATTTGCCACTTGCTTGGCCATATGGCAACACACCAACGTTCCATCCGGGGCTCCATACCTCCATCGCCTGCTTCACCAACACCCGGCACGCGCGGCAAGTGCCACGGGTCGTCGGTGCTATGCCCGGTCGGTCCTAGCTAGCTTTCAGCCAGTCGCCGATGGCCTCACGGTTGCTCTGATATCATCACATGGCCATGTCTCACTCTCTTCCTTGAATACTTGACATGACTGTTAGAGAAGCAGACTCGCCTCCTTGAGTATTCCAATTGATCAACAGTGACCTTCTCAATAGACTTAACTTATCATTGCTATTACCTTTCTGCTAAAGCATCGTCACTCTGAAAGACACTCTCCTCTACTACCCCTGCTGCTCCTCTAAGCCATCATGAGGTTCTTCGTTAGAGACGATGCGGCTGCCGCCAGCGCCCATGTCGCGAACTACATCGTGGATCGCATCAACCACTTCGCCCCGACCCCAGCACAGCCCTTTGTTCTTGGCCTCCCAACAGGTTCAACTCCCCTCGGTGTCTACAAGGCTCTAGTGCAGAAATACAAGGCCGGCCAGGTAGGGAAACAGATGATCCTTAGTAGGATCCGGTTCATCATGCTCATGGGATATTATTACTAGGTCTCCTTTGAGAATGTCGTCACCTTCAACATGGTAAGCATCCTCCCATCCCGCCCTCCCTTCCCCCAAACATTCCACACCCCAAGCTAATGCACCCCCACAGGACGAGTACATCGGCATCCCCCGCGACCACCCCGAAAGCTACCACTCCTTCATGTGGAAGCACTTCTTTTCCCACGTCAACTTCCACCCCAGCAACGTACACATCCTCGATGGCAACGCCCCGGACCTCGAGGCCGAATGCGTCGCGTACGAGGCCGCAATCCAGTCGGCCGGCGGCATCGACCTCTTCCTCGCCGGCATGGGCGAAGACGGACACATTGCCTTCAACGAGCCGGGTTCAAGTCTCGCGTCGCGCACGCGCGTCAAGACGCTCGCGTATGGCACCGTCCTAGCCAACAGCCGCTTCTTTGGGGATGACCTGGCGAAAGTGCCCAAGATGGCACTGACGGTGGGCGTGCAGACGGTGCTGGAGGCGCGGGAGGTGGTGGTGTTGGCGTTGGGTGCGAGGAAAGCGCTGGCGCTGCAGAGATGTGTCGAACAGGGGGTGAATCATATGTGGACGCTGTCGGCGCTGCAGTTGCATCCGCACTCGATGATTGTTTGTGATGAGGATGCGACGCTAGAGTTGCAGGTGAAGACCGTAAAGGTACGCCCCTCCCCGTTTACCCCTTTGCCCCCAGCCTTCCCTCAGTATCAACCCATCCCCTTTACTGCCTACTCCCAACCTCACCCCCGCTAACACCCCTCCAGTACTTCAAAGACATCGAAGCCGTCGCCCTCGCCCAAGGCATCTCCCTCCTCCCTCCACAGTCCGCGCCCACCAACCTTCATCCCCTCCCCACCCCGCGCGCCGCCCCCTACCACAATCATCACCGACTCCTCCTTTCCAGCCCCAACCATCCACTCCCACAACCGACCACCTCGCGTCTACTGCGCGCCACCCCGGCCGCCGAGTACCCTGTTCGCTCACGCTCCGCGTCGCCCGACCTGGTGCCAGACCGGATGGGGTCGCGGATCCAGGGGGTGGTAGCTCAGAGTTGGTGATGGGACGGTGTACGCCGAAGTTGGTGGAGGAGGAGGGGAGGGGGTTGGGGATGTGGGTGTTGGGAGGATGGTTAGTGCGTGATTTGTTTGAGTGGTATAGGAGGGTAGCTGTGGGGAGATAGGGGTGGATGGGGCGGGGTGCGGGTGACAGAAGCTGTTGTATTGTTTAGTGTGAACAGAAACAGAACAGACTGTAGAGTTACAATTCATGGTTAAAGGTTGTAGAGTTTTGCCCGTTTATACTTTCGAGTGGTTGCTCTGGGTCTTTGTATGCTGTATAACCTAGATTTTAGGGTCGCGAGTAATGCTTACTATGCTCATTCACGGGAAGCAAATGTGGTCGGGTGAAATTGAAAGCACCACAAAAAGCTTCTTCAAGGAAACAATATGTCCATAAACTATCTCCCATAGATCATCATCATTAACTACCACCCCAATATGAACAAAGCCCATATACATAACCTCCCAACCCAGTCCCTAAGTCAAGGCAAAAGCATTCGTCACCCCCTCAAAAGCCTTCACCTTCCCAATCAGCGGCTTCGAATCCCCATAATACCGCACCCTATACGTCCCCGTGCCATCCAGCCCTGCATTTGTCTCCCACGTAATCGTCACTTCGCTGTACCCCAGCGCCCCATTCGTTCTCTTCCACGTGTACACCAGCCTCCAGTCCTCGTCGCTCAGCACCCTCGTCCACGTCTTTCCATCACTCCCCAGCTTCTCCACCGCCGCGTATGTCCCCTCCAGGCGAAGGTTATTGCGCGGGTTGGCCGCCTGGAAGGTGGCGGAGATGACGCTGCCGCGCGGGGAGGAGGCAGCGGGTTGTTTGAGGACCTGGCCAAAAGATTTGCCGATGGGGGCGTTGTCCTGGACGACGCCAGTGATGAAGCTGAGGGACTTCTCGCGGTTGTCTGGCGGGGTGGGGCCGGGGGGCGGCGAGCCCTGGGCGTTGGGCGCGAGGTAGGGCAGACCGCGCAGGGTGAGGTTGATGTAGGCCGGCAGCTCCCACTGGCCGTAGAGGGTAGAGGCGCCCTCGTAGCGCTGCACGGCGTACTCCTCCGGAGTGGTGACGTAGTGGGCGTAGGAGTTGGCGGGGCCGCCGAGGATGACGAAGGGTTCTTGGCTACCTGTGATGGAGGAGGCTTTGGCGGCGGCTTTGATGGCATTGCGCCAGCGGCGACCGGCCATGGTGGTTGCTTCCGAAGGGGAGACGACAATGATGAACTGGCCAACGCGGAAGGACTGGATGTCGACAATGTTGGGGGTCCAGGCGTACGGAGCGGACATTTCGCCGACGTCGAGGAGGACGGGCTTGGGGCCCTGGCATTGCTTTTGTTCCGCGCTGGGCGCCTTGAGGAGGCCCGCTACGACATTCCAGAGCGGGTTGTTGGGGGCACCTTCGTCGCCTTGCTTGAAGTCGAAGGCACCGGGCCAGTCCGATGTGCCAGCAGCGAAGGAGTGGCCAAGAGCAGCCGGGCAAGTCTGGACGATGGTGCCGTTATCCAGGGGAAACTTGTAGTACTGCATGTCATTGAAGTAGTGGAACGACCTGACGGTGGGACCGACAACAGCGGTTGACTTGGTGTCAATAGAATCCTGGGCGGTGTTAGTCATGCCTTCTGCCACCTCAATCAGGCAGGATGTCTTACATAAATCTCCTTGGCTCCGTTGAACTGCCTCTTGCCAATCTCATAGCAACTGGAGACGCCGAGGTCCAGCTTCTGGAAAAATGGACCTCTGCCATGGCACTTCTGGGACTTGCCGTCCGAGCAGGTGCTGGTTTGGAGGTCGCATTGTTGCCCGGAACCGTCATCACACCAAGCGCCTAGGACGTTCGGGGTGGTGTCGCCCACGTTGGCTTGGGAGAACCCAGCCACAAAGTTCTCAGCAGCATGGTCGGTGCCCTTGACAGACTGCTCAAATAGATAGGCGGCCAGACCCTTGTTGTCACCGGTGACATGAGTGTTGTTACCAAGCATGGAAGTAGGGTGGACGGCGAACCAGGTGAGGACACCGATATTCTTGCCGTCCGAGGCGCGCTTGAACCTCAGCAGCGTCAGGGTCTTGTCGACACTGTCCCCGTACTGCGCGCGCTCAGCCTCAGGGTTAGCAAGATAGGCGTACAAGCTGCGGTTGATGTTGGCGTCATCAACGCGCGTGGTGCCAAAGTCGAGATGCCCCTGAAAAGGTCAGTAATCTGGGTTTGACGGAGGAAAGCATCGACAGTGCTTACCTCCTGGAGCGACTCGTGCGCCCGCTTAATTGCTAGCACACCGCCGTCCACAATGGCCTTGTAGCCCTGCTTGTCAAAGCCAAGACTGGTAATTTGAGGCAAGAGGTAGTTGAGCCAACCACCTGGGCCGCTGTGAGAGTGGGTGCCCACGACGGCCACATTCGGCTGCCCATACATGGAGTAGCCGGAACCGAGAGCAGCCAAGCCCTCGAGAATACCGTTCCGGACCGCTGTGTCACCACACATGGAATCGAGGATGACATAGACAAAGCGGTTCTTGGGGTTGTTGACTTCACCAATGATGAAGGCACGGGCATACAGGCGCTGACGGACACCAGAGCCAACCTGGGCGGTGTCGGCATAACCGGCAAAGTTGATCTCGACGACCGGACCGGTCATGTCAGCCTTGCCTGCTCCGAGGAGGTACTTGTCGCCGGTTGCAGCGGCTCTGGGGAGCGGAGTGTCATGCCTCGCAAACCTGGTAGCGAATTTGGAGCTGGGCTGGGTGTTGCTGAGCTGAGCCAGGGCAAAGATGGCAAGGATGAAGAGCGAAACAGCAGAGACCACGGCCATCATGGTCCTCTTCGGGGCGGGCGCCCCCCCCGGCGGTGGTGTTGGAACGGCATCTTGGTCCAGTCTCGATGCCGTGGTAAGGGCGCAGAGATGGGTAGCAAGTAGCCTGGGCGAGGAGGTCCCCGTCCGCGCCTGGGAGGCGGCGGGCTCTCTTAAAAGCCCGGGAAGCACCCGAAGTCTTATTGGGGGACTTTGTGGTGTTGAGGACAGGCAGGGATTCCCCGCAAGAGACGATACCAGAGTGGGAGTAGCGTGGCTGGTCCAAGGCGAGCTGGTGTTGTTCAGGTCCAAATCGTCGAGACGGCGGCAGGGAAGTGGAGGCAGGAAGTGGGAAGCGACATCGAAAGAGGAAAGAGATGTGGTGATGTTCGGGGGGACTTCCCCTTCTGAGAAGCGGCATGCAACCCGCATGCCGCATGAGCTGGACATCACTTTCGTTCCGCGGGCCTGCCGCCGGGTCTTGTGAGTCGCGTGGGCAGGTTTTCGATCAACCATCCATCGCGATCCCAGTCTGCTGTCGGCACGCAGTCCATGCTAAGCTTCTTCCAGGGCATTTCTCCGGGGTGGCACTCCCCTCGGGCCGCCGCATTCCCGCATGATCGCAAGTCGATCAAGCCAATCATAGGGAGGCGGGCGTTGATGTTTGACGGCGGTGGCTTGAGGCAGGCTTCGTCACAGTCTCTGGCGTTTCGCAGACGGCGAGACAAGGTGGCTGTGGACGACCATTGGGCGTTGGCTGGTCGTGTCGGGAATTGCGTGGACTCTTGTTGAACCGGAAACACCGTCTGCTTGGTTTGTCCAAAGTGCCGAAGTAAAATGACGTCCGTTTGCCCAGAGAGGGTCACCCGACGTGGCATTGGGTTAGCTGATACTACCCAGCCGTGGCTGAACCTGCCTCTCTGTCCCTGGTACGTCCGAATGTCCTCCGTCCCCTGCTCTCGGTCAATCATTGTCAACGTGCCGACTCAGATCTCTCGCATCTGCCCATTTCGCATGGCAATAGGAAGGTCGGTAGTAAACTGTTGGGTACCGAGGCCCAAAACTCTGTCTCTGGGTTCGGGTAAGACAAGCTTGAGCAACAACCGGCCTTGGCCTGGGAGTGGTGAGATAAGTTTGGTGAGTGATGGAACAGAAGGCATTTGCCCAGCCAAACACCAAAAAGGATAGCTAAGAGCAATGAACCCTAACCCTGGGTTTATAGCTCCGACCTAAGACGGACAGCGAGATGTCTCGCTTTTCCAGTGCTAGTTCCCCATCAACCCATTTTTTTAGCTCTTTTTTTTTTCTTTTTTTTTTTTTTTTTTCTTTCTTTCTTTTTTTTTTGCTTTCTTCAACTGATTTTTCACAAAAGCAGACCTAAAGGGTTTCTGAAACGGGGCACCTGGCAGCTTTTGCATTGCTTGGATGATTTGAGCTTGAGAAAAGTCTGGATTATGGAAGACGCAATGTGCCCGAGGCAGCATTTTAGAAGACAAACATGGAAGTATCAAAATCTCTGCAACCGAAGGACGCTTCGACACATCATACTCCAAGATCCATCTTAGCAGCTCCCAAGCTCCATCTTAGCAGCTCCCAAGCTCCATCTAAGCAGCTCCCAAGCTCCTCACCCATATCCTCCGGCTTATTTTTCCGCAGCTGTTCTTCCAACGGAACAAACGAGCCAACTTCCGCAAGAAAGGAAGAAGACAAATCACCCGAAGTCAAGGTCGGCGAAGCCGGCGTCATTGCTTTGTCCTGCGCGTCCTCTTCACTCCAAGAATGACTTCGGGAGCGCGCAGCACCACAGGTGTGACAACCTTCTTGGGGGGATGACCGTCAAAGAATGCTGCACCGAGGTCTGCGAGCCTTACCACGGGATCCAGCTCAAAGGAGACCTGGTCGTGCAAAGGCGCGGGCTCAACGAGATAGGCCGGCGCCCAAAGGTCGA